>CM024540.1:9899378-10499378 GCA_014182365.1 Eucalyptus tenuipes
AATTTCTCGCATCCTCTTCCTATCGACACCAAGGAAATTATGGCGACGAGATATGGAAAACCAAACACCCCAAGATACGCACTTTCCTCCGGTCCATTTGTCAAAACGCATTACCTACCAAAGCAAATCTATACCGACGAAGTATTACCCCTTACAATTATGTACACTCGCTCTACGCACTACCTCCGAAACCACAGAGACCGTTTTTGTTTGCCCTGGACCCGGCACATCCGGAACCACCCCAGTGCAGGTTAACATCACGTATTACAGCACAAACCGCATCGACGCTGGCTTTGTCGATCTACTTGCACGAAGGCGAAAGTACCTGATTTTGAGACAATTGCAACACTCTTATGGCAGCTTTGGAAAGCCCTAATGATCTCCTCTTTCGCGATCCACCAGACCCACCCGAACCACCTTGTTGAAATGGCTCTCGCTTTGCTCAACTCCATCTTCGAACTTCGCAACAGCAATCAAGCCAACGTCCTTCGCCGAACCCTAATCGCACTGATCATACGTAAAAGGCACCATCAAGATAAATATTGACGGAGCTTTCTCGTTGCCAATCAAATGGGTGCGATCGCTATTGCTCGCGATCATACGGGCCGACCGGGGATCGGAGGCTCTGCACCCTGAGTCTTCCGCAACATCTGCACTTCGTACCAGAAGTTCAAGCCATGCTACACACCCTAAAGAACCTCTCAACACAAGGAAATACATGCTCCCACCTTTTTTGAGACCGACAGCCTCATCCTCGGCGAAGTCATAAACCGCGAATGTCCGCCGTGGGAATGCCGCGCCCTTTTCGCCGAACTTGGGCCGTGCGTCCATTTTAGTAAACCTCAAGCTGCAACATTGTAGAAGAGAAGCAAATGCCTAGCCGACCGGGCCGCGAAGGCCCATGGATGTGGCTCACTTTCACCGAATTGGGCTACTAGTCCAGCTCAAGTTATGCTAGATTTGCTTTGTAATGAAGCCCTTCTAATGGGTTCTTCCTTTTTCCCAACTTGAATGATTATATCCTCTTTTCCGACCAAAAAAAAATAAATTAAGCAAAGAATTTAATACTAGAGAAGATTTCTTTTCTATATGTATCGAGCACGCGACCTTCCATACCAAAATACATTCATAGATAAACGCAATCTAAATGTTAGAGTCCCTTCCTGAGATTTTTAAGATAAGACGGACAAATGAAACAAAATTAATCGTTCATAATTCGTTAGTAAATACAACCAAAATTAACGAGGTCAAGCGTACAACCCATTAAATTTTATAATTGGATTATTTCTAAGATTGTAGAAATTATTCAAAAATCAGATGTAACCTAGATAAATTGTTTTTAAGAAAAAACATATTTTCAATGTAGCGTGTATATAATTTTTTGATTTGAGTTCGTTCATTTTGATTTGTGTTTGGGTTTAGGTGTTTCTTTTTACACTCTAAATTAATCTCGGCGTTGCTGCCAATAGAAATGATAGTGCCATTACCAAACTTTTGTTGAGGAAACTTCATTATAACAGAATAAAGCCAGAAGCATAGGTGGTGAAGGAAGTTGTTATATGAACTCCCAACTTTCAACAAAGGATCACGACTCTTGATCGGTTCTATCTATTTCACGGAAAATGAATGATTTGAAAAATTTTTTTGAAAACGATTACGTGCATCACTTGAAATAATTACTCAATGAAAGATATTTTCATTATCGAGAACAATTTATGTTTAAGTGTTTTCATAACGATGCAAATATTTTTCATTGATTCATTTATAAATAATACAAGTAATAATTTTAGAAAAATATTTTTCAAAAAAAAATCATTTTTCAATTAAAAAACATAGACTCAAGGTTGTGACCCGTGAGTTCTTTCCTTTTTTAGAATCTAATTGTTACACATTGTCAATAAAATAATGAACACATATTTAAAAATTCTCTGCATTATGATTAGTAATTAAAAACCCACGGCCACCTAATCTCTTTTCGTCATTGATGGAGAGGACTTCTTGAGGATATTGAAATACACATATGAAAGAGATTGGCCATAATTAAAAATTAGGAAAATGAAAAAGAGAACGAAGTTGAAGAAGGGGCACACAATATGATGGTCGATGTGCTCTCACCACGTTGCAATTGTTCAAATCTGTTTGATTTGTTGAAAATGATTAATCAATAAAAATCATTTGAAGGTCAAAGAAAATGTACATGCTCAAAATTAGGAAACTGAATTCTAGGCTGAAAAAGAGAAATCATCTTCATGAAAAATAATTTCCCTAAAATATTTTCCTTTATAATGAAATTTTTTTCTCAAAACAGACACTTCCTTACATTATTTTGATTTCATAAGTAATATTACTAATGTAAGAAATCAGGATGGTGTAATTTATGGAAAAGAATTATATTTGAAAACAAATGAATTTTTAAACACAAAGTAAGGAACGGGACTTATAATAATAACCCTAATTTTAAATCATGTGGTCACATCTCAGATAGATAGTTTATATATAAATATTTCTCTGCGGCAACGTCACTTGCACGTTGCGTATTCGACATATTCGTCGGCAACTGTGGCAAACAAATAAATAAGTAAATAAGTTTCCCCTCGGGCTTTGTGAGAATTATGTAGTTTAGTTCATTATGATTATTGTCCATGTATAAAATGCATTTATTTTCAATTATATCCAATCTCGAAGTATGATTGACCTCAACCAAATTTCGCGACTCGCACAGTCGTTCACAGAAATTTTGGATTACCATGAAGAAATTGAGAGTATATATGAGGTACGCAGTACATATTCTATTATCCAACATAACAAAGATATTTGACAATTAAGGTACGCAATTGCACTATACTTCAAATCCAGCAGCCCCCTCTTTTTAGTAGCCCCAGTGTGGAGATGCACTTCCAAATAATACTGAAAAGAGAAGCAGAAGATTAAATTCCTCCCTCTGACGTCGAGCTTTCAAGTAGCATTTTGACTGGTAGGATTCCATCTATCATTTCCTGTTTCTTCTTTTAGTTAGAGCCGGTGGCATTTAGGCTTACTCAAAGAAGCATGACATGAGAACAAAATTAGTAAATTTTTGTGCTCCAAATCCATATGTTACTTCATATAATAATGAGTGAGGATGATGTGAGTCATACAAATAATTAGTTAGGTAATCAAATCACTTTAATTCTATATACAACTTCACTTGAATTCTGAGGTTGATTTACTTAAATTGTTGTGAATTGACTTCTCATTTAATATATATTATTCTTTGTAAAAGACACTTTATATAATAGAGTATAAACTTGCAACTCCATTCCATCAAATTTTACCTTTTAGTCAAGACACTTCACATTGACTACAGTGATGTAACTTGTCAAAAAGATGTCCAACTTCCAGCTATTAGAATGGGGTTGACACCTAAAAAATGTTTTTCCAATGTAGAAAGTCTTGTTCTAGAATTAGAGGAAGTTAGGCCGAGCTGGTGTAGTAATCCTTCGCTAGTATCTTTTGATAAATGAAAGCGAAAGGATGAATCTTTTATCCTATTCACAAGAGGAGTAGGAAATTCCTTAATGGATAGAATTTATGTGGGAATTTGCATCACTCAAAAGATTGTCAAAACTTATATCTGAAATTTTTTTCTCTTTGGAAAGCTATCTTAGCAAGCTTAATCTAGAAGATTCCATGAGGCGAGTGAAGCCATTCAGTTTCTCATTAGCCTAATTTTAGAAGATTTCAGGGTTTAAATGATTTATCGAAAAGTTTTTCAAAATCATGTGATCTTGAATTATAGATTTTTAATTCAAATTTACTTCTCCCACCCTTTGGATCAAGCAACCCAATGCATTGTGTCAATCAGAAACATGCACACACGAACTCATTTGTGCACGTTACTCCGATTCTTTCCAAGATTCCATCTTCGGGATCTGTCAAAAAGGACATTAATCTAATCAAGGGAACACAAGATCACGACAGGAAGCGGCGAAAACAAGAAATTGGACAAATCGCAGGTGAGCGATGTGTTACAACCATGAAAGACAATTTGGTGTCCCTCGAAACAGCCAGACCAAGGGGAATCAAACCCTTGATTTCGCAGGACAATGCACGTGGGGGAACAGCCTTCTTGAGGACCGTGCTGTAATGAGTTTTCAACACAGGCGATTCCATAAGGACAGGCGAGATTAGTATTGTTTCCAACATCCGATTAATCTAGTTCTCTCAGAAAGATATAATTTAGGGCTTGGAACATCTTCCTTTCCTTGTCTCTTTTTCTTCTTCTTTTTATTGTAATTGGACTTGAGCTTTAGAACCAGCATGGGCTCAACAAATGAAGCCCATCTATGCCCGGTGCAAATATTGCTTATCCCTGGTGTAATTGTGCACTTAATATGTATCTTAAACAACTTTTTGCTTATGAATATTGAGATTATCTTCTTATTAATCGGCTTCTCCACGTCATTAGCGGACTGTGCCTTTTGGTTTCGAGGGCGATCAATGGCCCCACTCAATTTCCCATTTTTTTTCTTTTTGACTTTAGAGCTTATTTTCTGAAGCAACACCGATGCCCGCTTACCATTACATTAGTACCACATGTGCTCAAAGAGTATTTAATAAATGCCACACTAGCCTTTCTGTCCCCGCATTAGGAAAATTGGATGAATGATTACTGGAAGGGCTTGGTTGCGCTAAGTTTCAGAACATTTAAGACTTGATTATACGTTTTCAAACTTTTAGGACTTGATTACATGTTGGACAAAACATGTAAGACTTTTGCAACGATATTTCCCCTAATTTTAGTTCGTCTTTACTATTAATCAAAAAGAAAATAGATTACATTTCAAAATGTCACTCAAATTTTGTCTAACATCCCTTGAAAAAGTGCTTTGCTATAATATAATTGAATGTTATTATGGTAGTTGGCTATCCTCACACGCTCTTCGTTGCTCTCTCTTTCTCTTTTATGGAAAAGTGTAAAAAGAATCTTAAAATTTATTAAGAAATTGCAATTTGGTCTTAAAATTTTAAAGTTGTATGATTAAGTTCTTAAATTTGCCCAATGATTACCTAAGGACTTTACTTCAATGTTTTTTTTCTTGGTCCTACTCTCTACTCCTATTATAATTCTCACTCCAGACTTTTTGCCCTAGCCGCTGCAGGGCGTGGGAGTCAAAACCTACTTCTGAAACTAATTACTCCAATTTGAGTGATAGAAAATGTCAACATGATATTTATTTATATGCTTTTGAGAATATATGGGGCCAAGTTTGGGCCGCATCAGAGCAAAGCCCACAACTTTAAAAGTCAAAAGGTGAAGAGGAATAAAAAAAAAAAAAAAAACAATTGAATGGTGAGAGAGGGGGAGGAGACGGGGGATCAGAAGGGGCAGCGCCATCGGCCCACCATTGCAGGCGAGATCGAAGCTTTTAGAGTGAGGTAAAGAATGAAAGCCAACTTTTCACAAACAAACAGCCTTTGGATTGTATTTGACTTTATATGTGGAGTAAAAAGTAATTTTGAAATGCGGTTGTTTTTTATGATTAGATCAAATCCAATAACAATACGGTCCAAATTTTAGACTGTTAACAGATTATTAATTTTCAATTTCCCTTATAAATAAAGATTCATTTCACTTCAAAAGTTACTATCGCATGAAACAAATTTATGAGTCATTAGAATAAACGGAACTAATTTTTATGATTATCTTTCACATATCAATTGACCACTTTTTTGTGATATGACGACCACGGCATCAATAGCAACACTTGATTGCGATTCCATTTGAATGTCCAAATTGTAATCATGAGTAGTTTTCATAATAAGGAAGATGAGCAAAGTATGGATGAGCACGGTTAAATCAGTCCGGTTCAGTTCTCAAGTGAACGGGATTGGTTCTCGATTTCAAGGGTTGAGAATCCTAGAACCGATCACTTTTAGTGTGAAGATCTGGCAAAGCATTTAAATTCTCCCTTACCATGGTAGCTGAAAGAACGACAGATTGGACCCCTTAAAAGGACCGTCGCAATGTATCCACGTCATGATCGTGGTTGGTCGCGATCATATCATGTCATTGTCAATGCCAATTTGCCGTGCAAAAAACTGATTGCTCTCGTCTAGACGTCGGCCCAAGTCATTGTCGCAATTATTATGTGGTTTCTTGGTCATACATGGGCCAACCCATTTAGCCCCACACCACAATGTGATGGACCACCTTTGTGTCTTCAGGATGACCACAGCCCTTTTCGAATTCAATAACAAGAAAGAAAGCGACCCCGCCAAGGGTCGCCCCACCCCCGTCGGCAACAAAGGGAAAATGGCACTGCCCCCCCCTTCTTGCTTCGACTATATCAAGTGTCACTTGGGCAATAGTTTTATAAAAAAGTTTAACATAAACATCACAAACTTTTCCATGCATGAAAAATTGACGGTGCTAATGAAAAGAGTAATATGGAGGGCCACAATAAGTTCTTGGGACTTAATTAGATGCATGAATGAAATATCTTAGGACTCAAGTACTGAATCGACACAAATGTTAGGGTTAATACTGTAATCATCCCTGAAAAATGCAATCCACCATATACCTATCCCATCGATAAGTGACTTGCGATATCCAAAAACAAAGATAAATGGCTAAATGTGGCACAATCACATAGGCCAAGCTCTCTTCAATGGTGAGTATTCAAATGGTGACATGGTGACTATTTGAGCTTGAGTATCACCACCGTCAATTAAAGCGTCGTTGTGGTTGTTAGTACATATGTGGTTTGAGTTGAATTAAAAGCCCCAAGCCGGTCTCAATGAGGGAATGTAATGATCCCAAGATGAAAGGGCTCAAAGAAAAGGCCCAACTCTGACAAGCTTCTAAGACGGTAAAGGTGGCGAAAATGGATCAAATCACACGCCTAATAGAGACAATATTGATGGGTGAAATAGGTCAACATGATCAAGATGTTCATGCTTTAAGTAAGGGGTTTGTGACCCTTCAAGTCTCATCTCGTGTGACAAAAACTTTGCAAAGCGATTCCCAAATAAGACCCACTCCCAAATAATTAACACTTGACCACTCCTGGAGGCATAGCTCATGCAGCACGTCAGGTTAATTGTCCATTTATACCGATTTAATACTAAGCCTCACGGTACCTAAGCCTATTAAAAATTGGAGTTCCCATTACTCTCCCACATTTCGATGCCCAATTTCATTCAGTCTTGGCCCCTTGCCTCCGAAAGTCCAGCCAAGAGCCGTACCTTGTTTGACAACTCTAGCGCAGATGATTAGGGGGCGTTTGGAACGTTTACATTGGGAGAACGATTTTTGAGCAGAAATAGTTTTTTTTTGTTTCTGTTTCAAGGAACAATTTCTGAGTATAAGAATGCGCTTGGTAACTGCAAAAAATTTATATTCCAGGAATAGAAATGCGTTTGGTAAACTTGTATAAGTTTTTTTTTCTTTTAATTTTTCAATATTTTTATTATATTTTTCATTTTTTCTTCTTTCTTTTTTTTTTTTCTTCTTTCTTCCTAGCCTCGCCGGGCCACCGCCAGGTCAGCATCGCCTAGCGATGGCACGCCGACGAGGCCGACATCGCTGTTTGCGGGCGAGGTCGAGCCTCGTCGATGACCTCGCCTAGCCACCGAGGGCCCGGAGGCTCGGCCTCGCCCAAAGCGGCGTGAGGTCGGCCTCGCCTTGGGCGGGCGAGCTCGGCCTCGCCGGACAGGGCGAGCTCGAGCTCGCGCGGCCAGGGCGAGCAGACGCTCCGGTGAGGTCGCCGCTCGCTTGACCAATCACAGAGCCATGGCCAAGGTCGGTGATTGGCAAAGGAAGAAGAAGGAAAGAAAAAACAGAAAAGAAAATGAGAAAAAAAGAAGTGTTTCTCGGAATTGTTCTAGGAAACAAGAAACGAGTTTTTCTACTTTTTGTTTTGTTCCAAATTTGTTAGGGAATAAAAAAATAAATATTTTGTTCCCGAGAACAAAAGTGTAAACAAATGTGTTTTACTTCTTTTTTTGTTCCCTGAAGCAAAGAACAGAAATTTTTGTTCTGAGAGCGAGAAATAAAAATAAACAAACAGCCCTTCCTTTCTACCCTTCTCAGATTAGATTGCCACAATATCACCAACTTCGGCGTGGTTCGTTTGTAAAGCCGCACACCCAGTAAAGAGGATCTTTCTCAAATATCACATCATGATATCCTAGTTCAATTCAGTTGATATATTGTCTAGTTTCGCCCATTTCATAGTGATTTCGTCCTTTAATTTATATAAAAGCATTTTCTTGGATGTTGCCCATTAACGCAATGCTCTTGCATAAGCATTCAAATTCAACACTTAAACCATGTAGTTACAATTAAAGCGTCTTCTTTAAGTTAATTTCAAATTCACATCTATAACGCAAAGCACCTCTCCTTTCGTTATGCAATTTGTTTCATTTTTTTGCCTACTTTGAAATCTTAAAAGTCTGCCGGGGACAACACCTTATTTAAGCAATCTTACTCGGCAACTGGGCGTAGTCTTCATCGTAATGGATCATTACCACAAATTTCATGGGAGTTAATTAATATTTTTGGATTTCATTGTCTGATCGTTGAAACTTTTATTTTAATCACACAATGAAATCATCCATTTCCTTGCAATTCACGCACTTTGAACTAATCCCAAACAATTTTGCATCACGATTCCAAAATGACTAACGTGTGACCAATTCTCTAAATATTGAGTTATTGTCATGTGGTCATCAAATAACATTTCACTGGAAATATGACAGATTCTGGTCATGGTACATATATTGCAAAAGTTAAGTCTTGTGCATACGACAGTATGACAACTGAAATCAACATTTAACATATGTCGTACTTCCAATACAAAGAGTTATAAGCTTGTACTACGTAAAAACTTTATAAAAGATATAAGATGGACTTCTAATTATTGCTTTGTAAGAAACAATTTCTCGAGAGAAGATCCCTTTTGAGGAGAGTCTAGAGGGATTTTACGTGTTGTAGGGCCCATATCTAAAGAAATCAAGTTAAAAGTGAAGATTGTAGCTTCTTAAATGAACAAAGAGTAAACCACTAGGGTTTGCCCTAGTGGCCACCCTTCCAACATGGAAGGGGAGGTGGTGATTCGAATCCCCATCTTTCGGGTTGGGGTGGAAACGATTTAATTTCAAGTGAGTTTCGGCTCTGCACGCCCGGAAGCATGGCAAAAAGTTTAAAAAAAAATGAACAAAAGAGTATCTCTTTGTTGTCATTTTCTCTTCCTCTACTTCCCACCCTCTCCCTCTCTAAGTTTCAATCTTTCATCGTCTCTTTAACTTATGATAGGGAGGGCCCCTCCCTAGTTGCTTTTCCTTTTATTTCCTTCTATTTCTTCCTTTATTCTTCCAATCTAATTTTAGATCTAGGAGTTTTGCTCTCCCAATATTAGATTAGGGAGCTTTTTCTCTCGATCTAATTTCGAAGTTATGATGAATAAGTACATCGCATCCGTTTTAATAATGTTCGAATATGTGCTCCTTCGGTATTTTTTTTTCAAAGCTTTGAACTTGTTCAATGTGTTTATATTGTCTTCATATAATGATGATATTGAGAATGCCGAGCCTAGGCGTACACTGCCAAAAGGCAAAACCATAATTATATATGGAAATTTCGATGCGTGCTCATCGCTAATCATGATGTATGATATGGCGATCTGCCTCTAATCCCTTTGCTTGAATGCGGTCGTGGATTTGTTCTTAAAGAATGAGTGTGTGATTCTCTCTGCCAATCATACTTTGATGACATATCTTGATTTATGGTTTTTGGTTTGTTTTGGAGCTCTACGAGTTTGTCTTGTTATGATGACTTTCGAGATTTCCTATACATTCTTACATATCATATTCATAATGAATGAATTGATAAAATTTAAAAATAACTACACAATAGAGCAAGCGGCTCTCAAAAGAGGGAATTGGGCTTCCTGTGGTCATGATTTCGCTCGAGCTAGGTTAGACATGAGGGAGAAGATTCCTCTTCCGGCTGAGCTTGATCTAGGACCTTGGCGATGGGAGCAAAATTTTTGAAAGTTTGATATCATTTATGGGGGCAATAGCAAAATCAAAGCTACCTCAAATTTCTATGGTATTCATAGAAACTTCGGTGTTAAATTTGTACTCGTTCAGCGTGTTTTTGTTAAAAGCTTTGGTGTCTCGCATTTGCTAAAAGGCTTGCTCCAATAGGTGTGAGATCTAAACTTGTTTAATATGTTTATATTGTCTCCGTATAGCGATGGTGTTGAGGATGTCAAACCTAGGCTCACATTATTGAAAAGTAAAGCCGTAACTACATATGAAGATTCCGACGCGTGCTCATCACTATTTATTATGTATGATTTGATAATCGACTGTCAATCCTTTCGTTTGAATGCAATCACGAATCTATTCTTGAAGGACAAATGTCCGGCTCTCTCTACCAATCACACCGATGATATGTCTTAATTTTTTGTTTTTGATTTGTTTTGGAGCTCTCGAATTTTGTCTTGTTATTATGACCTTTTAAGATTTCCTATAAATCCTTTCATATATAGCTTTGATAATGAATGAAAATGAAAATTTCTTTTCATAAATAAAGAAACCACACAAAAAGAGAAAAATAAAGAAACCAGCTCTGAAAACGGGGGAATTGGGCTTCCCGCGGTAATAATTTAGCTCAAGGTAGGTTAGATATGAGGGAAGATCCTCTTTCGTCGAGCTTGATTAGTCCTGGATCTTGGCGATGGGAGTGAGATTTTTGGAAGTTCGATATTATTTGTGGGGGAACAGAAAAGCAGAGCAACCACATATTGTTTTCCAAATATGGTAAAGCGTACTGCAACGTGTTTCCCATTTTTGATTGAGAAGACGCCCGTACAGAATCCCATCGACGGTACTCCTGCTCTGCTTCGTGTTCCCTAAAAGTAAAGCTGAAATGACTGCGGCGCTGGGTGGGGACCTTGGCTTCCGTCCCATCGTCGAAGTGACTTTTCTCGTGGGGGAAAAACTAGGTTGTACCGCAACGCTACGCCCGAAGCGAAACTAACTCTTAAGACCTACTGGCCTCACTTCTTTTTCTTGTTCCGAAGGAATGGCAGATGGGTCGTCGTCCTGAGATGAGTTAACACTCACTTAGGTGTCTTGCGTGATGAGGAATAGGAATGACCTATGCTAGGATTGCTCAAATTAAGTCGGTGATTCGAATCAAATCGGATTTTTCTAGATAGTCTTCTAGCAACCCTTCAAACTCAGTGTCCTTGCATCGTAGTGTAGGAACCCTCGAGCGTCACATAATGGCTCCAACCACACATTACTAGAAGTTCGACCGTAACTCGAGGTGTCCAGTAAAAATAATGCCAAGGCTTAGGTCGCATCCTTAGAAATATGGATTCAATCCATAAATTCGGTCCACTTTAGGTCAACATCTAAAAATATGGGCAACTTTTTCAACAACACCATTTTAAACTTAATTTCGACTTTTACATCATGTGAAACTCAATGATAACTTTGGATAGTTGTAAAGAGAGTTTGCCAATGATAAAAACTTTTTCAATAATTATCGCGAGAAAAAAAAAATACTGTAGAGTTAGGGTTTTCAGGTTGAGTTTATTCGGGACATACTCTTCTTCGAGCCTCTACTCTCCCCCTAGAAGGGGAACTATTTTAATTTTAGAGAGATAGATTGACAAAAGGAACCTTCATTCAAGTATTATTACCCGAAGGCAAATAATGTTGAGGGATCTACATCTGAAACACTTTGTAAATCAACTTTCAAAGTGAAAACTAGAAAAGGAACCAGAAATGAGGAGTGCACGGACTGGTCAAAGGGCAGGGGCTTGCCTCATTGAGGACGGTAAACACAACCCCAGACGCGTCGATGCCGAGGTCATGCAACTCCAACCATGTCAAAGCTCAAGTTCCAAGACCCGAGGTAACGAATAGCTGAGGTCGCAGGACACCCAAAAATGCCTCTGGCTCACCTAAGGCGAGATCAGTTCTCAACTAAGGTCCCTTGACCCCCAACCATGCCAATGCCAGGGTTGCACAACCCCAAATGGGATCATGGTGCTGGCAGGGACCGCCTGCCACTGCCTCTTGCCATCGCCTCCTGCGCCACTGCCACCGCCTCCTACCATCGCCTCTTGCACCTCTACCACCGCCTCTCTCTCTCTCTCTCTCTCTCTCTCTCTCTCTCTCTCTCTACGGACTTCGGCCTTCTGAAGATAAAGAAGGGTATTAGTATGGGGAAGGATGAAGGTTGCTATGGGCAAACTGAGAGGTCAATCCTAGGTCCAAAGTGAGGTTAACTTTCATTGATTGATGTGCTTGTCAAATGTGATGGGCTGAGTACAATTAATTGATGGCGAATTTATGTGATGAAAAATGAAATTTTGTTTGAATATTGTCGAAATTTGAATGAAACAGCCAATTAGAACTGAGATAGTCCTAGCTTTGCACAAATCTAGCAAGGTAAGGGAGTCGTGACCCTCAATGGGCCATTGTCAAGGCCCCCAACAACCCCTATCGATCCTTTTGAGAAGAAGGATGATGAAAAAAAAAAAAAGAAGAAATGAAAGAATTAATAAATTTGTTAAAAAAAATTCAAATCATATATAAAAAAAATTGCAACAATTGTCCATGCCAACTTTGTTCGCATCACATGGAATGGCTAGCGTTCACATCATTGATTTCCAATCAAAGTTGGTGGAAGAATAATATTGATAAATCATCTAAATGTTTAAAATTAAATTTTCCAAATTATAATGTTAATAATATGATTAGTCACCGTACAATAAGTTTATGATTTTTTTGGATAATTATCCCTTTGAAATTATTTTCGTACACATTAGATCTTTTATTCAAGGGCTTTATAGGCCTAACCCTATTTTGCAAAGTTTTGTCTAATGAACCCTCAAAATGTTTGAATTTTTAATGATATAGTAAGTGCATTTTCTACCTTACTATAACAAAAACATTTGGTCGATCTCTCCACATGGATTAAGGCACAATTAGTCAAATCACTTAAATTGCTGGATTTATGCTATGCATCCATCTGTTTATTTGTTCCACGCTTTCACATCAAGGGATACGATATCTCAGCAATATATCACATAAGTGATTGAGGTTTAAATTAAAACTAGTCGAAATGACTATATTAGAAAATTATTAAAGGTTTAAGATTTGGTCTAATTGGATGTTTAGAATTGAGTTGATTTACCGTACAATAATAGTAGGACTTTTTGGATAATTATCTCTTTATTAAATGCGCTCAAATCTTTAGCTTGACAATCTTTTGGCATCCATACACGGACTTCCTGTCAGTATGATATTATTCGCAATGCAATTCCCTCTCCGTCGAATGACTTGAAAGGACGTCATGCTAAATTTAAAATTGTGCGGCATATCTACCACTATGGCAGTCCGTCCGCATAGGTCCGCCACTAGCACAACATTGTCTTGTCTAGTCATCGGTCATTTGCGCTCTCACAGCTTTACGAAAAGTGCCATTTGTTTTCAAGTTATTTGAGACTTATCTACCAATACAACAATCTAACGCACAGATAAAATCGGTGTTTCAATGAAATTATTCCCACTGACGAAATATCTTTCACCGAAAATGCTTCAGCTTTCATTTAAGGAGATTAAGGTTTTGCACTAACTCCGAACAGAAAATATCTTATGCAAAAGGGAATCAACTTCTCCAATTCAAACAGAACTATACAATCCCAAACTAACACGGAAGTTAATTAAGGACAAGGTCCGAAAAATATACTGAATAACATAACAAGATATGAACAAACTATACCGGAATTCAATCAACAAAATAGCTTTGAGAACATAAAGATACAATATCGAAATTTAATCGACGATGCAGTACCAAGATAAAAATATAAGGAAATTTAATACAACACAAGAAAGATAAAGATAATTGAAACATAACATTGTTTGATTTGTGCTAGTTGCCATTTCGGTGGGCGACTGGTGGCATTTATAATGGCTTATGGTAATAACTTTTTGACAGCTCTTGGTAATCATAATTTCCCCAAGTAATTTCTACCGATTACCTCCATATTTCACATACTTTGCTCCATGACGTGATTTCTTGTAATTAATATATATTCCATGATCTTGCTTCTAGGCAATAACTACTCTCGTCAAATGTGTGTCTCTGGTCTCAATTGATTCACCACACAACCTTGTTTTTAAGCAATAACCGTTCCCTCCAAAAATGTGTGTCTTATCTCAACTGATTTATCAGACAACTTGGTCTTCAGGTAGTAACTGTTCCCTCCAATATTTATGTCTTTGGTCTCATGGATCTCAAATTCCAAAGCAACTTATTACTATAATTTTAATAAATATTGGTAATATTTATATTAGCAATTACTTGTGGTTCGTTGTCGTATTTCGACAACTAGACAATTGGCGTCAATAGATATCATTGTCAATTGACATATATTGATTCCCATACTCACCAATAAGTTGGCACATTTGTATTAATACTCATGCACTATATACATGACTATCCAGATCTATCTCATATGCTGCTACCGTGTTTGTGCCATACAAACTTTATTCTGGGCGTCAACAATGGGATAAAACAATTTGGTCGCTCGCCGGTTCCATAATGCAAGATCTCAACATATCGACGCATGACATTTGAGGACAAAAGGAGGGTGATGATGTCCGATAAATACTCTAAATAAACTTCAAGGAAAACCACATAAAGGAAGGAACTTATTGCTTTTACTAATGCATCATTGAAGTGAAGATCATACTTTGGCCAAGAAAAAGAAGTGAACATGAAGATGAAAATTTAATAAGTTATTTATTTGCCAAAGTTACATTAATCGGTTTTTTTTTCTCAAGATTTAAAGATATTCACTAAATCCGATTGTAATTATCAACCGACAGCTTGCACATCGTAAACCGGTAAAAAGAAATTTGCAAGATTGTCTTAAGGGTATTTTCCTTAGAACTTATTCTTGCCATGTTGAAAATCAAGTAAGAGAAGAACAAGGTACACGACTATAAAAACGCACCATCGTCTAGAGTAATTGGAAAGGAAAACTTTCCCCCCATGGGGTCATCGAATATCGATTTAGGGTACACTCGATCTTCCTCGATAGGTCGCAATGATCCCTTCGTCCTCTCGTGCAATTCTATTCGGTCGATTGGGGCGCTCGATACATGTTTCTTTTCCAGTACAAAAAGAAATGGGAGATCTTAAAAAGATGTGCTCTAAAAGCTGAGGATGGCCGTACGTTATAGACAGACTTGACTAGCGATCACGTGACTATTGTTGCTACACGTCCTGTTTCTTGGCAATTGAATTCGCGATTAGACTTGGTCAATTCACTTAGGTCCCCAATAAAAGCGGGTGAGCTGCCTCTTTTCTGTAAATATTGTTCATAGTACGCAATTATCGCACCAAAAATTGAAATTATTGACACTATTGCATATGGAATTTAAAATAAGAAAAATATTAATTTGGGCCGCTACGCCTTCTCTATTTTCCAAGAAAAAAAAGGAAAAAAAAATTTGGAGGTGAAGCTCGAGCTCTTTTTTCTCTTTAGCAAGTGAAATCACATATGATTAATTAATTATAGATAAGTCCTTTGCAACCTAGACTCTGTTAATTTTATGAAAATGAATGAATTGGAAAATATTTTATGCAAAAATGATCACTTGGATCACCTACAATATGAATGAACAAAAAATACTTTTGTTTTTCATGAAAATACTTAGATATGTCGATAATGAAATCGTTTTCCATTGATTGATTATTTCCAGTGACAATTGGAAAGTAGTTTCAAAATTATTCATTTTTTTATGAAACTAACAGTAGCTTAATCCAATTAATTAATGCACTGCTTGAGAAATATTATATTGATCTTTCTTTAACAATGAAGTGAAGCAAGAGAACAGCTTGATGGCAATGTTGAAATGTGGACGCGGCTTGAGATGTTGAGGTTTCGTCGAGATCGATGGGCAGGAAAATGTGCTTCCAATTTCTACAGACCAGATGAAATAGCAGCTTCTTCTCGAACGGTGTTTTTCTTAACCCTAATTCAAGATCAAAGCGGGTAGTCATCAAGCCACTTGTAAAATCTTAATGGGTGTCTTGGTATGTCGAAAGGCTATCGGTCAGAGCTTTCGTTCGAATCAGGTGACTCTCACACAAAATCTTCTTAACATAAAACTGAAAGATTCGCAGCCTGAATATAGACTCGATTTATGGAGTAATGGTGCAGATGGATCTTGGATGGCTCGGCCAATAATTGTGACTACACTTTCAGCTGCCACATATTTCAAAAGGAAAAGGAAAGAAAGCAGCCCATTTCACTTTCAAGATTTAGAAGTCTAGAGAGAGGATGTGGGGAAAGCAAGAGAAACTCAAGATTTTGAGGGAAGGAAAACGTTGACGTATCAAAAGTATTGGTACAATTCGAAAATGACACCTAAAAGCAATGGCCAGCTCTGCCTTCGGTGAAAGTATCTTGTACATTGAGATAACACTATTATCTAATGAAATATGTTAATGAGCTCTTTCAGTAGCTACATGTTACAAAATGAAGCACATTTGAATTTAAAAGTATCCCATTTAAGATTATCACAAGCATCAATCGTCATGATTGATTAACTGTTTCTGTTTCTAAATCCGCAGACATGTTCACCTTTAAGATTTCTATAATATAATTAGGTATAACTCTAGAAAAATAACGCTCATTAAACTCACGTCAATTCATGTCATTTTCGAATTTGTCAATTTCTAGTTCCTATCGATTCGGATCAGATACCACTGCCCCCTCGACCAATATACAATCAGACACATGTGCCCTCCACCAGTCAACAGCTTACATTCTTGAGTTAAGGACGTCCATATAAAGGAGGATACTAGGGTGCACCTCTTCCTTGGCCATGTACCCCATCATTTAATGAATCTGAGTTCCTGCATATGCTAGGCCCACGGTGAGAGGGTGTAAAAGGAACAAATCAGTTCAGGTGATAAAATTACATCATGTCCTCATATCATTATTTGGGCAAAGGGGAAATGAGCAAAACACTAGTTAATGAGGAAAAAGGTTGGCAAAAAAAGAAACTAATCAAGAAAGGACCAGTCAAACCCCGTTTGGCTTCCAATCTGTGGCTTGTTGAAAAGCTTCAAGAAGAAGAAAAACCCTAGTATATGGTTTTGCTCCAATGGGGTTAATCTTTTGTTTTGTTTTCTTGAATCTTGAACAAGAAGAAAAGTAATCACTGGACCCTTGGTTTTCAAAGAGCCCAAGCCTGTAATCAGCCAGCCTAGTTTTGTAAGCAGATCCCTTGTATTCAGACCATGTGAACTCCTTGTACAAGCTGCTCTCCCCTCAGCCACCAGGGAGGGCAAAGGTGCTATCTTTTCATCTAAAGCTGGCCCCCCAAAGTATATCATTGAGATCCTTGATTTGCCATGGCCAGCCAGCACCCTGTGCTTCACACTTCTGAACCTTCCATTGGTCAATACCTGAAATCAATGGGAACCCACACACACAGACACACACCAAACAAGATCTTGTCAAATATAAAAATGTAAAGGCAGTAACAAACGTTGCCGACTTGGAAGATTGACCCAGTGAAAGAGAGTGAGAGAGATGAAGAAATTATCAATTGAGTGTTACATGTACATAGTTTGAATCTTGACCCTCAAAATCGACCGATCCTATATAGGGCCCCACGTGTCCAGACTCAACATTGTATATGAACTCGATTCATTGCATAACTTCGCAAGATGAGGGATCTAATGTCCACATCTCGAGTGAAAGAAATCAATGCCAAAGCGTAAAGAGCATGAACCTCACATGATTTATACGCCGGTAAGTGGCCCTAACTAGGACATAGGCCATAATTGTATACTTTCTTTCCAACTTGCAAGACAGTGATATTCCGACATGATATCAGAATCCGTGTCCAATGTCTGGATTGTGATACCTACTCATGTGCTTCTTTTCTCTTATTACCCTCGCATATCTTATGATTCACGTGTACACACGGCCCGATCGACTTACCAATGAGAACAAGTGCCAAAGGGTATGTATTTACGAAAGGTTCATAGCGTAATTCTACCATAAAAATCTCAAGAAGTTTACAAAGGGATAACAAAAGAGAAAACTCGACTAGGAAAATCGAAAGAGTACCTGCAAAGAATCACCAACATTGATGAAAAAGGAGGACTGATCAGGTGGGACAGAGACCCAAGCCCCGTCCCGGAGGCATATCTGGAAGCCCGACGTGTTGTTGGATCTCAGGATAGAAATTATCTGCGGGTCGGTGTGCTCCCCGAACCCGATCAGGTTGCGACTACTCGGGCTCGGGCACAGCGCCTGCAGCTCCGGGCACGGCGGGTAATGGTTCAGCCTGAAGCACGAGTCGCTTGCCTCGCTCCTCAACATGCGGCTCAACACGTCCCTCGGCTCGATCTCGAGCCCGTCGGCCATCAATTCCGCCACTCGGAACACCACCTCCTTCACTGCTCTCACGTAATCCTCCACTGCACATCTAGACGTTTAAAAAAAAAATTGTCACCAAGAAAAGAGACATTAATTGATTGATTAGAGCTCGTTGATTAAATAAACAGGCGGATGTTTAATTTGGTATCGTTGAAGTTGACACCCATTAACTTTTCGAATATTGAAATTAATGGAACGAAATGTGGATTTGCGTACTTTAAAAGGTAGGTGTATCAGATTGTGCTAACTCATGCGCTTGCATTAATGACAGCGAAAAACAAAAGATAAATAAAAAAATAGAAATGAGAGAAAACTTTAGAACCGAATATTATAAATATCTATCTCTCGTATTTGAATTGAAATGAGAATAAGGAAATAAATCCAAAAATATGACGAAACATGAATACTTTTGAGTACATGAACTACAGAAAATTTCTTTGATGATGGAGAGAGAAAAGGATTTTGCCGAAAAATAAGCTATTTAACAATGAATTGTTGAGAAACTAGTGCATGTAGGAATTGAAAATATGATGAAAATTGATGTACGCTTATGTTAGAAGAGAAAATTTATATAATTACCGGAAAAATTCCTGGTTTCCCTGAGAAAAGGAGGAGACAGTTTCTTGTCATCCTCACTAGAGTTGCCGTGTAGGAGGAGGTATTCGATCCAGCCAACGTCGCCGTTCCAGCCAATCCGCTTGTTCCCGTAGCCGAAAGGGTCGGGAGGACCGGCCTTGTCCTTCTCGGGCTGCGGCAAGCCGAAGAATTTCACCGCCTCGTCCTCCAACCTGTTTATGACCTCCAGCGAGACCCCATGGTTGACCACCTTGAAGAACCCGAACTCCTCGCACGCCCGGACCACGACCGCGGCGGCGTCGGGCCTCAACAGGTCAACGACGGGGACCCCATCGAAGACGGCGCCACTCGGCCTGCACGTCTTGATGAGGGCAAATTGGTCGATCGCTCCTGGAGATAGAACCACCATGACTGAAGAAGAAGAAGAAGAAGAAAGAAGGAAAGACAATGATGATGGTATGATGTGTAGCTGAGACGATGATGAGTTGGTATTTATAAACGGGTCAAGAGATTTCCTTGAAGAGAGAGAGAGAGAGAGAGAGGCGTTGCATTCTATAAGTGGGGACTTAGGAAGATATGCTTGCCTTGTTTGCAAGAGCCTTCTGTCATCATAAAATAACTTATATCTTTGCTTGACATGAGAACTGCGTACCTTACCAAGTCTTCCTCGATCGATTCAAGTAAAACAAGCTTGGCACAGGTGAAAATTCCAAAAAACTATTATCATATATGCCTATATCGTCAAGTCGTACGAAAGATATATGTAAATAGAAAACCACATGTTTGTCATGCTAGCTACTTCCACGCATGATTCTATTGATTGTAACCCACTAAGTTCAATGTCATATGATAAACTTTGTAAATATGTCCACAGTAATTCTTTCTAGGGTTACTTTAGAATCCTTAGTCAACTAGAGGTTAAAGATCATTTTGGTGCCTCAACTCTAACTCCAAGGGAAGTCTATAATCTTGTGTGTATGCTTTGCTATAAAGCTAAAGACATCTCGTCTTACACTTTTTGTGAGACGAAGGCTTTGTTCACATATTTCTGTGACATTCTTGTTTTCTTTGTATCTTCTTGGTTCCCTTTGTTTTCAAATCTTACTTGGTCAATTCTGTGCTAACTGATGAGAAGATGGAATCGAATTAAGAAAGGAAACTGGAAAGGTAATATGGAAAGAATGGATTTTAACTTCCAAATATAGGATCCTTTCAGAAATGGAAATTGAAATATATAAAGAAAACTCATATCCTTGCGTGGAAGGTTTATATCGATGTAGTAAACATGGAGAGAATGGATTTCAATTTCCAAATATTATAAAGAAAACACATAAAGGCTTATATTGATATATTAAATATGGAAAGAATGGATTTCAATTTCCAAAATTCGATACTTTCAAAAATGGAAATCAAAATATAGAAAACAAAAACACTTGCATGAAAGGTTTAAAGAGAAAATTATTCAAAAAGTCTTAAATCTATTATACTTTTGCCAATTCATGGCTAAACCTTGAGTCATAGACATTCTTACGTTTTTTAAATTGAGTTCATCTTGCCAAATTGCCTTGAAATCACTGACGTGGATGTTGACCGTCCTACGTGATGCAGTCCTGCTGACATGGACAATTTATAATAATATTGAAATATTTTTTTTCGAATTTGTATTTATTTTATTTAGTCTTTCATTTTTCCTTTTTCACTTTCTGTTTTTGCTTTCCTTCTTCCTCTAACTGGTTGCTAGGCCTCAACAATGGTCAACAATCAAACAAAGGCAAGGGCTGGCAAGGTCTTAATGTTGCTGTGGCTAGGGGAGGCTCGCCCTCACCATCATTGGACGAGGCTCAACCTCGCTGGCCACTAGTGATATCAACCTCGCTAGCCTAGCAAGGGTGAACTACTACAAGAAGAAGGGAAGAAAAATTATTAAAAATAATATCAATGTCAGTCTTCTTATCGACCATATAACATAGTACAGCCGACGTCCACGTCAGCGATTTCCGATCAAAATTAGTCGAATGGATTCGATCGACAAAATGTGAAAATGTTAATGATTCAATTAGCACAATCAAGACATTTAGGACCGAATTGACAGAAATGCAATAATTTTAAGATTTTTTAGATAATTTTCTCAATGTTTATACAAAGACATATAACCTATCATCATCTTTCCTTCTAATATAGCAATTTTTTTTTTTTTTTACAATTATTGTCTGCGTACTTGGAAACGGAAGTCCAACCAATTTAGGCAAAGTATCTTATTCAGTTCACTGGACTTCGAAAGAGCCATTGAGTTGACTGGTTTGATTAGGTTTCAGCTGGGAAGGTGATATGTGTTCATGTCCATGGAAATGGAAGGGTAAATATGGACAAGAAAGTGATACTACCTGACTATGACTTTAGAGGAAACCAAATGAATTCCATCACTCACGCATCCCTCATTTTAAAGGCACTTTTTTGCGAACGAGGGCGACATGCGCAAATCGATATCTATCATACTAGAATCGAATAGACACTCTCTATGTGTCGAAGAAGGTTTAGGTCTTTTCGATGGACCACGAGCATGGGTCGCAGTCGTGTCTGACCAAGCCGTTCATGTGAATGGACCTCATCGGAAAGCAAGCTCAAATCCTTGGGCGATGAATGGTTGTAATTCAGTGCACATCAAACTATTTCTAGCGTGTTGCTTATATCACGATCATCACATATAATTTTTTTCAAGATAAGTGACATTTTGTGACACTAACTCGTCTATTAGACAAAACACATTAAAGCCACCTGGAGGTCGATCCACATTAGCTAGCTCTTTATCTAAGAACATCCCCGGTTGAATTACTTGAGCCACCCAGGAGCACGTGTCTTTGGAAATTACTTGATATGTGTGGGGTGAGAGCATTGAGTATTAGTCCAGCGCTCAAGGAGTCCCGAAACCCCAATATATATTAAAAAAAAAAATTGCTCAGTGTGTGAACTTTGAAAATTATGTAAATTCAAAACATGAACAAAATCATTTGATCACTTTCTTCTAGATTGAATCAAACTAAATAATTGCTTTGAACTTTGTATAGACCAAGCCAAAGCAATTCAAAGTTCATTTAAATACAAATGCAATTGATTTTTATTGCCAGGACGATTGATACAAGACAAAAGCCCATCGATATCTGCCGGCTTAGTTTCGAATCAGAAATTAGTTATTCGATTTCTTTAGAATTGAGGATGTTTGTCCTTGGTCCATTTACAAGCTTCAGAGTTATTTGTTTATAGTGAGAGTGTAATTAGGATTAGCCCATATATATAGGACAAGTGTCACTTGTGGTTTATTGATGAACATACTTTAATGTTCAAGGAGCACCCGCGTAGACGCCCGGGTACTTGTTGGCTCATTAAAAAACTTTATCAATCTCGTGACCATAATTCAAAGCACTTTGCATGCAATTTGTGGAATTTAAACTGGATCTCTAGCTTTAATCGAACAAAACTGAACTAAACCCCTTACATGTGATTGGACCATTATTGAGAATCCTATTCTTGGAGGAGCATTTTTTAAAGTTCGCGGGATTGCCGAACCTCTTACACGTGATTGGATTAAAAAAAAGAAGTTATTTCCTTTTAGCATGACAATTGACGTTCAATTGAATCTGGACTGCTTCTCTCACCAAATTATTATAAATGGTAAGTACTTCATTGAACAAACTAATGTCAATAATATAGATAACTTTATAACCCATCTTTCTTGTGTGAAGGTTTTCCTTGTAATTGTAGTAATTTGGAGCTTCTACGCGAGAGTAGACCCACGGGCAATACATTGTTTGACTTTGTGTAAGAAAGCTTGATTAGATTATTGACTTTAGATTGAGAACTTTGCCTTAACGTTACTAAATTCAGTGATTATGATACCCAGAAATCTAATTAGTAATAGAGGGAGTGTGATTGAAGGGGACAACTACTTAAAATTTAACTTTTAGACAAGGTGGGAGTCAGATGTTCATACCTAACAGATGCTAAAGACCAAAGATACAGTAGTTGGAGCATAGGAAGTGATCAAGGAGAGATTTTCAAAGTGTCTCGGTTTTTTTCTTTAATAATTGCTGGAAATGCAAGGCTAATATTTTATTAGGAATTGCATAGAAAGGCTGACCTTTCCTAGAGTGGGAACATTGGAAAAATGGGTTGGATTAAATTGTCACGTTTCTAAAGATCGAATGGGTCAAAAGCGAAAGTGATGCATCCTAAAAATCTCCTCTTGACAAAGGTCTCACTTTGTCCAATCATCTACCGGCCAGGTTAGGTGGTACCATTGATTGTGCTGGCTCATGAATTTTCGTTGAAAGTGATAGTACTTGACATTAGTAATATTATAGATGAGAAAAGTAGTATAATAAAAACTCTAAACATAATTGATCGTACAAAGAGCACTCATTAAGATAACCATTTTTCAATTTGAACTTGTTTGTGCATTATCAATGAAAAATCATTTCAATTTGCAAGTCATTCTAATATTCGGACATGTATGATTCCGTGGCACAAATCTGCTTTCGAGTCTTGGAAATTGTGTTTTCTCCAATCAAGTCTTGAGACTAATCTGATCGTTGTACTTACATTACTTTTATATTCATCTCCCTCCAACTTCAAATCCAATTTGTTAGGTTGACACATCCGTCAAAGTCAACAAAAGTTCATCAATTAGACTTCGAGTAATGGGATTTTTCAACATGCTTGAACTAGATTCTTGTTGACTCTGATACACGCGTCAACTAGCAATTTCCGAGATCAAACGTTAAGTAAAAAAACGTTAATCCATACTATTTCGTTACAGGAGCCTAAGCTTTCCTTTAATCATAGCATAGGATCTCAAGTGCCTTCCTGCTCCCAATTATTATTCTTTGATGGAAGTGGAATCGAAATCAATGTCTAGAATCTGTTCCTATGACAGGTCAGCGGATCCTTTGCAATTCGTCAAACGTGCCTTTTTGCTTTTTTGAAGATTTGGCAGTTAAAGCCGCCAATTTTGTAAAAAGAATAGATTAAATTAGTGAAAATATTACTATTTATTTTGTCAAACCGAGACTCTGAGTGTATTGCACAGTCACCCCCTTATTTTTATAATTTATCAATTGATACTTTTTTCCTTTCATTGACGTGGACATGGTTGACAAGATCACATGCCATTGAATGAAGATGTAATGTCTGTAGACACTTTAGGAAACCAATGCGGAATATATAATAATAACAACAAAAAGGACCTCACATACCAAGGCACTTTCGCTGCAAATTTTATGACGACGTGTCGGATTCTAATTTGAGATTTTATGTTGCCAACTCTTTTAAAGATGAAAACCCTAAAGAATGATGATCCACTCTCAAATCACGCGCATTAATTTTCTCTTAAAGACTTTGGGTGTTCAAAACTTATACTTGTTAAGATATAATAAAGAACAGGAACTAGTCTAATAATATAAGAGGAACCGGAGACATTTAATTGTTTAAGTTTCTACGACAAACCATTGGATGCTCAATTTTGAGGATCCCTAATATCTCTACAAAAAGTAAAAGCAAAAGGTACTTTCCCTCTGGAATTGTCTAATTGTCCATAGGATTTGGTTTGGGTTTGGTCCACAACAATATTTGGGAGAATTCTTCTTAATGTATTTGTTGTGATGATTGAATTCAAATCTCTCTAGTAAAGGGCCATTTCATCATGACTGGAGCGTAATTTAAAGTGGGTGTGTGGCTTTTTTGGTAATAGAGAAACAAGTCACTTCTTTAAGAAAACTTTGTTTTCCCTTGAATCTAGTGCAAGTAATTCAGTCAAACACAAAGTAAATCATTAAAACTCCATACGTGAATAACTCGATATTAACAAGATCATGCATTTTTCCTATTTTAGTAAGATGAGATCCTCCCCTTTCCGAGTGGATTAAACTTTGTTATGGGGCCTTTAAAGGGAATCGAGGACTTGCTGGTGCATGGGATTTTTGTAGAAACGAATGGAGTGATTGGCTTGGTGGTTTATCGCATTTGTAGGAATATGTTCATTGACACAAGCAGAATTGCTGGGCTTTGTGGTTGGGACTCAATTTTGCAAAATCAATTGATTTTTATAAGATCATCATTGAAATTGACTCTAAAGCTAGCGTGGATCTTATTAGTCCAAAGCTTATGATTAATAATGCTAGCCAACTTTGCTAAAAGATAGCAAAATTCTGCTACTCTCATTTAGAGTTTAGCATAACTTTCGGGAAGGAAATCGCTTTCCTAACGTGGTTTGCTAATCTTAACATCGATAAGCGATTGGGTACTAGATTCTTTACATTACCTCATCTACAGTCACTTCATGTTTTGTAAGGTGAATAAAATAAGGATAGAAGATTTACTAGTTAAATTTTTGTATTCATATTTAGAAAGGTACTTTTTTATGTTCCCGCCAAATTTTAAGTATAAATTAAATCTATTTTAAAGTAAATATTAACGGTTGTGAAAGTCTATTATGTAATCTGCTATAAATATAATGTTAATTTGTTTCCTAATAGTTTAAACTTTTAAGAAAAATGGTTTGTCTAAAATGAATCTCAACACTCTTCGTCCACAGCCTGACCTGCGCAGGTAAAAATCGAGTTACACACATGACAGGGAATATTTCCTTACAAATTAAGCTTTTGGCAAAGACTCTTTATTCAACCGTCTCAGGTAATTAAGGTTTTAAATAGATAGTCAAATTGTGTTTGTCACAACATTAAGCAAAATATAAAATGGTAAAAGTGAATCCAGACATGCCCCTATCACCAAGATAGAATGCCCGACGGCGACCATGTTCTTAACATCTAAGAAAGTCTGGCAATTTCTATCCGACTCAAAGGGAAAATAAAATAAAATAGAATGCCCTAGTTTGATTATCAGCTCAAATTAAGCCTGGATTTAATTAGAAGTCCTCTTGATCTTGATGATAGCCTTTAATACTTAATAGAGAAGCTAGTTCAAGTTTAGTGGTATATATTCTTTGACTGAAGGTGCCATATCATTTTATGCCCTAGATCCTAACATTTATTGTATCATTTTTATGCAAATCCTCAAAATGAAAAATCGATAGAAAACTAAAGAACTAGCTTGAAAAATGTTGCAAGCATGCATAGCCAGGATATGGAGTGCCTTCATAGAGATGCGTCAAACTTAATCATGCTCAAGTCGTAAACCAGGTCCCTGCCTACCGTTCACTCCTAGAATAAACTAAAATTGGATTGGGACAGAGCTGAAGAGCTATAGCGAAAGCACCTAAAATTCTCTCCATGCACTTCTATCTCGGGCGTTAAGATACACGAGAGCGCTACTATCGACCATATTGTGCTTAGTTTCTGCACGCATCTATCAGAAATGCGCGTCCGAAAATGTCCTAAGTATCATATTGCTTATTGATGCAAGCGAGACAGAAGCACTCTTTGGTAAATGAGTGCCTCACCACAGATCGCGTCACCTTTTTTCTATGTTCATGCGAGTCACCTCTTTCTAATTGCACGAACGTGCACTGGCCACGTGTTCAGTCTATCTCTTGGGAAAATACTTGTTTGTACCCAAGTCCATCGCGACCTTTGATCATGTAGAACCTACCGCATAATCACTGACTACGAATCACATATCTGGTCCGGTCCAAACAAGACTGTGTCCACTCTTAACAAAGATTGCAATTGCGTCACCTAGAATGTGTATTCAAAGACTCATTGTAACTTTCTGGAGAAAGAGACGCTAACTACCCCTCGCACCACAACATAGCATCGGCACAGAAAAGGCAGCTGAAATTTCTGAGTCACTATCCACCTAGATCAGCAATCATGACAGCATCGTGAATATTTTCCAACCATAGAATTTGTAATCATAAAACCCTTTCATATTCTTGCCCTAAAACCTCTCTGAACAGAGTGAGATACTCGGAACGCTAGCGATAGTGGGCAAAGGCGAAGTGGTGGCCAGCAATGGTTGCAGCCATGATTGATCGAGAGAAACTTTGACACAAACTCCAAACATTTATGGAACTAACATAGATAAACGTGAAAGTTACACAGATCAAACAAATGAAATTCTTAGCACACTTTGCAAATGTTACAATGGTATGCAATGACGGGATTTTTAAATGCATTCTGATAGGAGATTTGACGTGATCCTGACAGCCTAATTTCAAGTTGCAGACTGTAGGGATGTGTGCGCGCAACCCCATACACTAAATCAATCATTATCCAAAAGAGATAAGACCCGCCATGAATCTTACTATATGTTCTTTAAGTTTGATCAAAAAGGATAAATATGAACCATATATCTGTGGAGTGAGGAAGACATAAGTGGACCATACAGTAGAGGAGCTCAAAATCTCACGCCACAGTAGCCTTCAAGACTTTGATCCACCCACATCCTTTCATAAGGAAATGGAGAGGGCAACACTGGCTTCCACCTGAAGGTTGGGGAAATAGTCATAATGCACTCTTGACACACTTGAACCGGTTGGGAAATATTCATAATGCACTCTGTAATACAACTTGCGTCAACTGTTTTAAACATAGTCCATTCAGAAAAGAGCACAGCGAATCAGCAATGTGACAATATACCATATATGCGCTTCAAGAAAATCACAACGAATGGGCAAGGTGATTTTTTTTTTTTTTTTAAATGTGATTGAATACTTGTCATAAAACAATTTACCCATAATTTATTGAGAACACACATGGATATTAAGATGATGCACGATGACTAGCCCACTTGAATGGGCCAATACTGACGTGAGCCTAGCTTATCCGTGTACCAAATGGCCAGATCTTTGGACCATGTGAAACCCATGGGTTCTTGTTATCTAAGGATGTACATGAGTTAAGTATATCTTCCTTAGGGTGCACACTCGAAAATATGAAACTATATCCTCACCTGAATGTCAAACTGCAGACTTCCTCCATTCGATAGCACTGCATCAAAAGAAATACCTCATAAGATCATCACTCCTTGCATGGGGCAACTTAGGTAGAGTGAAATCTGCTTGTACACCTTTCACATTCTCCGATAGCTAGATTTTTGCACTTTTTGGACGCCTGGACAATGATGGAAATGGTTATAAGCGAATGAATGGAAGCACGCTGTATGGCAGCTTAAAAAAGAACTGCTATATAGATTTTGCAAGACAATTTTTCCCACAACAGAGGAGTTTGAGAGAATTGACAGTTTAGCTTGCATAATCGCAATATTAGTGTCATTCATTGAGAAGAAGACTTGCTTAAAATAGGTGGCTTTGAATGAAATAGCTCAAAATTTTCAAGTTTGTGGAAACTTATGAAAGTTACGTGGCTTGAAGAACTAATATTAAGACTTGACTTAAAAACTCTGCCTTCTCAACAAAGTTGTGAAAGGTACAAGATTTGGAAAGTGTATGAAATTTCTACACTGTTCAGAAAGGCAGAAAATTCGACGACATTATAGCATTTTAGACAGAACTCGGCATATCTATAAGCCAGCTAGGCAGGTCAGATTTTCCTCTCTCAAGTTTTCAAAGATCATATTTATTAACTAAGGCTATGCCCAGTGAGAAGATTCAAGAAAAAGAATACTTCATTTCCCGGGAACAGAGTGCTAGCTATGGATCGCATAACAGCATCACAGTGCCTGTACAGTTGCAAGGAGGAAACGAATGATACAGAATATTCTAAATTCCTTCAGAAAAAATGTTGTGTCAGTAGGGACAGATCTAGAACTTTTCTTAGATGGGGGCAATTTCAATGTATACACAATTACCTTCATGTACTCTATCGATTCAAGTAATTAGCATAGTACTCTTTTACTTGCAAATTACAATTTGTAAGTATATTGTCGAGTAAAACTTCGTTAGGTGCAGCAATTATATGTTAATAAGTATCGAATCGTCTACTGGGATTCTTAAATCTTGGGGCAAAATATCAATAGAACTGGGCAACAATAGCTTCTGTTAGCACTTCTTTTAGAAATTTTGTGGGGGCATAAATGGAAAAAAGAAATAAAAGCATTAGAGTATTTAATACATCACCAACATGTGAGTGGGGGCAATTGCCCCCACACCTCACAATGTGGTTTTTTCACTGTGTGTCAGGATGTATATCGTCAGGCTTGTTTCAAGCACCTGTCCCCAAAAGCATCTAAATTATATGTCACAGTGTTGAGTCAATTAAATAGCATCACTGTTGTCAACGAGAAAAAGTTTTTAACTGGAAGGGAGAGTTCTAAAAATCGCATGCAGGACTCTAAAGGATGTTCAGAAGTTATTGCTACAGAGAAAATCCAATTGGATGCTGTACGATAATATGCACAGCTTTAAGTCCGTTCCCTTGATGTCCCTATAAATAACTCTAGAAGATTTGGGAATTCCAATGAATTTTAGCGGATAGAAGGTCAAAAACAGACTAAGGCAGCTGAAAGAGGGCATTAATATTCAACAAACTGGGTCCAGAAAGGCTGGTTTACTCCATCTATGTATTGCAGGCAACTCAATGAGATCTACATGTGGAAGTAGTAAAATATTCTTGAAGCACCTAGTGTTTCCCACATTTGCTATGAGCTTTCCAGTTTAGACCCAAATCCTTGAATGTTCAATATAGTTCCGAAGATGATGATATAATGAGATATAAGCGCATTAGAAGTCCTAAAACTTGTTGCAAAAGTACAATTGAGTCTTAAAACTTTCAAAGAGTGCATTGAGTTCTTAAAGCTTGTCAAATTGGTTCAATCAAGTCCATCCATAAATTCCATCTAATTTGGCTAATTGAAAATGCTAACATTGTTTTTTAATCACTTTCTTAAGACACTCGACGTCCATGTGGTGCCCATCAAAAGCCACATTAGGGAACAAAAAACTTAAAAATTATAAATAATAAAAATTAACTAAAAAAAAACAACAGTGAATAAAGACCAAAACTTGGACTGTTAATCTTCTTTCTTTCATTGACGTGCAAGCTATAGACTGTTGATCTTCTTCTTCTGTCATATTCTCTACATTTTCTCTTCAAGTGGCCGAACAAGGAACAATTCCTCCCATTAAATTTGGGCTTTACGTTAAAGAGAGAAAAATCATCATGAGACAGACAAAGTCCAGGATTTTCAATATGAGTAAATGTGATGCACTAAGTTTAAAAGGGGATTTGCCTGTCGGTAATCTCCAGTTGCTTTTGTTTGGGGTTTTTGAAGATCTTGCAGAAATTTTTATATTGGTCAGTAATTTTCACTTTCTTTTTCTTTATCTATCCTGATTTTAATTCAAACTGTGTTTGAAATAGTAATACAACGCTTTGAATCGTGGCGAACGATTGGACGAAGCTCTCTAAGGAACTGTTCAAACTTATGGCACAGAAAATAGACATGATTGATCAATTTCAGCGTAGCATGTCGTGTGTGGCTTCGCACTGTGATGACGACGAGTACTCCATAGCTGATGCTCACGGAGAAGCAACGAAGGCAAGAGTGCAAGTTCTATTCTCTCTTAGACAGAGAGCTTAGGTTTGTAGAAAATAGGGAATGAAAGAAAGAAAACTAGTGCATCAATGAAAGAAAGAAGAAGATGAACAGTGTAGGTTTTTAATCACTAATTATTTTTGTTATTTTTATTTTTATTTTCTTATTCTTTTTCTTTATTCTTTTTTAAATTTTAAGTTTTTTCCTTATATGGCGTTTGGTGGGTGCCATATTGGCGCCACATGTTTTAAGAATGTAACAAAAAAAGCCATGTCGGCATCTTCTGTCAGCCAAGTTGGGCAGAGTTAATGGAGGGACCTAATTAGACCAATTTAATAAATTTTAGGACTTGATTGCACTTTTTAAAAGTTCTAAACTCAATTGCACGTTTGAGATAAGTTTTAAGATTTGTGATGCAGATATCCGATATCATAAAGAATCGGCAAAAGTTGGCATAGGGGAGAAACTATCAGGGTAACATGTTTGGTACCGGGCAATTTCGGGTAACCTGAATGGTAACCAGAAACCAGAGACTGAAGGCAAGAATAGAGATAATGTGGGATCTCATAGGTCTCAGGAGTCAACTGGCTGTCCTATGGAAACCTTCATGCAAAAAAGGAATAGATCTATTTGCACCAGAGCAGATACAATATGGCCACTCAATAAATCACAACTCTGCCCCAGTTGTGGGTTAGTGTTTTGGTCACTCTTAGTAACTAAAGAGATTCTGAACACAGGCTGAAGAGCTTAGGTGGGGAAAAAGCAAGTTGCCAAGTGAACTGTTTCATTAGGCTAGCATGATATATTAACTTAGGATCAGATGCTTCTGTAGAAATTAATCATATAGTCTTCTTATGGGCATAAGAGGAAATCATAAGGCCTGAAGATCAAGCCTACAATAATCCCTTTTGCAAATATGCCAGATCATTCTAATACAACCCCAGAATAAATTTACTCTTTTCCTTTTGTAAAGGCAAACCAGCGGTACTTTGTTTATGGACTGTATTTTATCGAAATTGTTTAATTTTGGCTAAGACATTTTTATTCATTAATGAGAAATTCAGACGGGATTTTTCAAGGTTTCTGAGTAGAGATAGATGAGGCAAATTAGAGAAGACCAAAGATATCATGAACTTACCCAATTTGATGCACTGCTCACATTTTCACCACTGCCTCTGAGATTAATAAGGTGAAAAATTCCAACACCTCACTTCTAGGAGTCCTCCCTTTGGCACCCCAGCATTTTAACTCAATCCTTTAAAGAGAGGTCCTCCTATAAAAATATCACGGACTGCTATTGAGAGGTAATACTTACATAACTGATAGCAATATAAAATATAACATGTGGAGATATGCAGAATTCTTAAAGTAAGAATACAAAAACGGAACAGAAGGCTTACCTAGGCATTAAATATAGAAAGGTGAAATTTGGTAATTTCAATAGGTCGATTAGTATGCTACATAACCTTTAGCTAAGACTAAAAAGAGTTTGATCCTTTTATCTGCAGAAAAAGAAAAGATCGAGCTTGAATGACTAAACATCTGCTAAAGTTACTTTGATAAATTTCTTCATCATAATTTATAACTGATGTTATTACAGCTATCCAATCTGAAAATATTGATCTACATCCAGTCAAAAATGCAGTAGCCTATCAAGTGCCCAGCATTCAAATTAATTCAAGGTGAATGATTAGAAAAAGGACTGACCATGAGGCAGTTTTAATGGAAATTTTATTAAAATTATATTTCTATGGCATTGCTAAAGAAGAGCTTGAGTGAACCAACCTTCACACATCAATTTGATGACGCCTTAAGCCAAAAACTTTGCAGTCCCATACTATATCAGATACCTCATCTTGAGGCAAACTTAAACCCTGCCTCTTTATCAATCTATGTAACTCACAGAAAAATTTGGGGTTTTCCAATTTGATGTACTCATGCAGTACCCTTTCGTGATGAGGAACCCAGTTCCTAGGAAAGGGAGTGTAATCACATGAGGGAATCGAAGACATGTGTGAGAACTGAACACCTTCAATTGCATCAACAAGCCCCATCCTCAAAAGATCAGAATATTCAGGTGCAGAATTGTTTGTACTCTCTCTTAATGGACGGCTAAGGTTACGAGAAGCTATTTTGTATACCTTCGCACGAGATTTTAGTCTGTACCTTGCGGCATAGAGTTTAGCTAGAGAGCTTCGAATCACATAAGCACAAAATCCCACAACTTTCTTGCGATTATCAGCATATCTGTACCAATCTGCCATGGTCTCCAGAAACTTATTCATTTGAGCATTTGAATGAGCTTGACTGGAGTAGAGCATTGGAGTGCAAGGTAATGGCTCAGGATCCTTATCACCCTTAACAAACTTAAGACGCCTAAATTGGCGAATACATTGCTGTAAGCTAGCAGTAACGGAAAGCAGAGTGCCCACGCCTTTTTCACTAATGACTTTGCCTCCAGTACTGGTGTACCTGAGTGTCGGGTGTATTACTCGACGACAGATGATATGGTCCAAGAACTGGATGCCTCTGCTGATATGCTCTATCTCCAACTTCGAATTATCCAGCCTCAAACCAAATTGTGCATCGCAAAATTCAATAATTTCCTTCCGAATTTGCACTGCGTCATCTCTAGGCCCTCGAATTCCTATCAAGAAATGACCCCCATACCTAATATAATCCATTTTTTTCGTCTTCTCCTTCCCACTAGAAGGAACAAACTCAGGCCAAGAAGGGTTATGACATCCATCATCAATTGAACTTTTCCATATGGAATCGAACTGAGATGGTTTGAAGAACTCAACAATCTTCTGTTCCATGAAATGATCCAGTTCATTTAGACAAACATTAACAAGTAAAGGACTTATGATGCCACAACAACCATAATTGGGTACCTTGGCTGCCTCCTCAGGTGCAAAGTCATAAAAGGTCCTCAACCAGAAAGGATCCGGTTTTGGCTCGTTCTCATGCAGAATCTTCTTCTTGGTCCCTTTTTTTTTCTTTGCTCTCAACTTCTCATTGTCATCCCTTGGATTTCTAACCGTGGTTCTGAATGCCGACTTGATCAGTCCCAACACTCTTCTATCTTTGACAGCCTTCTCCAAAAGACCCATCACCACATTTATATCCAATCTATCAAAGATTTCAGACACATCACCCCTCAAGAACCACAGATACCCGGCAAAATTACTCCGAATTGTCCTAATGACAGTATGGGCATTTCTTCCCGGCCGAAAAGCGTGTGACTTCACCGAAAACCGAGCCTCGAAAACCGGCTCGAGAATCATCAGCAGAACCTCCTGGACCACCCTATCCTGGAAACAGGGCTCGCTCGACTCCAAGATGGCCCTCAGCTTGGTCCTAGAGATGAACCTCGTGCCTGTTCTATCATAAGGGCTGCGAACCAGCTGATGGGTCCTGTCGTTCCACTTGAACTGGCCGCGAGCGACCGCGTTCCTGAGGGACAGGAGGGAATGGAGCGTGCCGAGATGAATGGCGTTGCGGGGCGGGAACGTGCCGGTCACGTGGGCGCAGGTGCGCTGGTAGGCGAGGACCCAGAGGTCGAACTTCGCCAGGAAGCCCGTGAGGTTCGGGAAGACGGCGGCGGCCGGCGAGGAGAAGGACTTCACCCACAACGAGGAGACCAGGTCGACGGGGTCCTCCTTGAGGAGGGAGTACGGATCTTGGACGACCGGGTTGTTCTGGGGCGGCCCCTCGCCGCTCCGGCGGGAGAGCGTCGGGAGCGAGGCGAGAGACCGGGACGGCGGCGGCGGCCGAGGGACGGCGGGAGAGATGGTGCGGGAGAGGTGTTTGATGAAATGCCTCTTCGACATCGCCCGATCTTTCCCGCCGGCCTGCGAAGCTGACTACGCTTTCGATTATTCAGCTTCGACCATCGAATGGAAAAACCAAGGAGCTGTGGAGAGGTTCTCTTCGGCCTAATTAAATGAAGGTTAATACCTGAAAAATCTAAATTGGTACAATTGTGATAATTTCACTAAAAACTATTTTTTAATTATGAAAAATCTAAAATTAATACGCTTGTGATAAATTTACCCCGACCGACTATAAAAAAGCCTAAACCGATTGGTACATTTACGACAAATTTACTCTAAATTAATTTATTCGATCGCAAAAAATCCAAACCCGATAAATTTGTGTGCGACAAATATACAATCCGCTAAATTTGATTAATACCAAAAAAAACACAAAAATGATAAACCGTGACAAACGATGTGTAAAATCTCAAATTGGTATATCAATTAATTGTCATGTGTTATTTAACTTAATAATTTGACAGTAAAATTTAACAAAAACTAATAAATGGTAAATTTGTCACAAGTGTACCGAGTTTTGGATTTTTCAGGTTATTAACTCAATGAACGCGTAATTTGCCAAATTTTCCATCTTAGGACTTTCTCCTTTATTTTCTTAAGACAAATACACTACAAATCTTAAAACTTATCACGAAAATATAATTAAGTCTTGAAATTTTCAAAAACTTCAATCAAATCCTACAAGTTGTGACGAAAGTACAATTGGATCCTAAAATTTATTAAATTAATATAATCAAGTCATTTTTATTGATTGCACTTTTTGAAAGTTTTAAGATTCGATTGTACTCTCATAACAAGTCAATTGGACTTTTGTAATAAATTTTAGAAAAGACATTTGAAACAAAATTTAGGTGCCGATACGTTTGTCGCAAATCAACTTACTCAACCTCCAAATTGGGTAGAAGAAGAGGACTTTGCAACATTTTCTCTAGGAGTTTTTGGTCCCACCCATCTATTTGCAAGCAGAGAGTATATTTCTTGCCAACAAGAATGATCTTTTCTCTTTTAAAGAATCTTATAACATGTCCTGGATGATATGGACTAAAGCATTGCGAACTTCATTCCATAGATGCCCGACTTGCTTGTAGTAGTTTTGGATGGCCGACAATGTAGATTTGATGAGGGTAGCGCAGCTAATCGTCGAGAGGAATTTGGGTTTTTCACCTTGTCAAAAGTATAGTTCTTGATTTTTCGACAACCAGTCATTGGAAGAGGGAGAACCGATTACTAAACAACTATAGAACAAACCGAGGAGCTCTACCTGAAAACTAGTTCTAAAGCCTTTTCTTTGGGAGTGAAAAAAAAAAAAAAAAAAAAAAGACGAGCACTTTTGCACCCATTAAGAATCAGACCCTAATCAATCTTCAACATAAACAAATAAGCAACATAATCACATGAATATCAAATGTCTTCATAGTCAAATGGTGCTACTTGTATATTTCATTAGAAATATTTAATCTTTAACTCAAAAACGTAAAATGAGATGGTTTAGGTCTCGGCGGTTCCTGAATTTACTAACTAAGTTGCGATTTGATATTTTTCTGATTGTGTGTTAGGAACAAGCCACTCTAAAACCGATCATTCCTATGACGAACCTTTCTTTCTTTGACCATTAAAACAGCACTTTACAAATTAGAACTCCAGAATATTTGCAATGGTGCAAAAATAATGCCAATATATATTAAAATTGCTCTATTAGATTGTCGTATCAAATAGGGGTGAGTATAGTTTCAAGATAACATCGAGAACCTAAGAATTAATTAGATTATGGGTTCTAAGAGATCAAGGGTATGTTCCATATTCCAAAAATTTAAGAATGTGCTCAGAAGGGCAAGCTCCAGGTGGAATCAGAAACTTGCAACTAAAAACAAGTTTCTATGTTTTCCTTGCCCTATGTCTTGGTACGATCCTACGGCATTTTATAACGTCTAATATTAAATATATAATCTAAACCCACTAGTCTAAACTTTTGATTTCGGCGATATTCCAACACTTTTATTTTGCTAATATTTCATAATCTATATGCATCTAAATATCAATTGTAATCGGTATATTATAACAAATGATGGTCATTAGACGTGATGATTCATTACAATAATTAAATTAAGAGTATAAGTACAACTTGAATGGACCTTGTAAAATGTGACAAGTAGGTTCTAAGTCCTTAAGTATAAAGGATAAATCCAGGTTCCAAAAATCAGAAAACTTATTCTGACAGGTTAGTTCTATGTTTCAAGGAGAACTTGAATGAACCAATAACCGTTCACCCCTAGTATCAACCCGACTTTAGCGCCGAAAAAATAAAATAAGGGTCCGTTCGTTTCAAGGAAAATGACTTCCGAGAAAATGTTTTCCGAATTTTCCGGTGTTCGTTTCACGGAAAATGAACTAGTCAAGGAAAATGTTTTCCATCATTGGAAAAAACAACCTTTAAAGTGAGGAAAACGTATTCCACTTTGAAAAGTGAAAAACGTTTTCCATGACTTCTTCCTTCTTACTTTTTTTATTAATACATTTTCATTTTATTTTTATACTTTCTTTTTTTTTTTTTTTTTTTTTTAAATCGAGTTTTTAATTTCTTTTCTTTTCTTCTTTTCTTTATTTCCTATTCATCTTCTTCTTTGGCCCAATCGGCCACGGTGGCGCCGTGACCGGTCGCAAGCCGGGCCGGCGACCTCGCGGCCTCGCCCCAGTCGGTGAGGCTCGCCTAGCCCGACCCGGCGAAGCCGAGATCGGGCCTCGCTAGATCGGGTGAGGCGGAGCTCTCGCCGGCGGGCGGAGCTCGCGGCTCCCTAGATCCGGCGAGCCGGGCGGGGCTCGGGCCTCGCCCGAGCTCGCCGCGAGCTTCGCGGGCTCGCGAGCCGCGAGCTCGCCGGATCCGCGCGGCGAAGCTTAGGCTCGATCCGGGCGAGCCCGAGCTCCGCCGCCGAGATCCGGCGAGCTCGCGGCTCGCCGAGCCCGACGGCTCGCGGCAAGCTCGGGCGAGATCGGCCGAGCCTCGAGCTCGCCGGATCGGCCACCGGTCTTGGTCGGCCGCCGGGCGGCCGGCCATCGTTAGGCGGGGAAGGAGGCGGCGGCGGAAGGAGGAGGAAGAAGGAGGAGGAAGGAGGCGGCGGCGGAGGAAGGAGGAAGAAGAAGGAGGAAGGAGGAAGGAGGAAGGAAAAGAAAAAAAAAAATAATAAAATAATAAAAAAATAAAAATTTCGATTTTTTAAAAATATAAATAATTAAAAATTCATTTTTTAAAAATATAGAAAATAAATTTAATTTTTGGTTAATTAAAAATATTAAAATTCAATTTTTGATAATTTTTCCCAAATAATTAAATGAAATTTAACGAACGATTGGAAAATATTTTCCATTCAAATTTTAGGTTTTGCCAAACACCTTTAGGAAAATAGAGTTATTTTCCCGAAAAATGACTTTCAAGAAAATATTTTCCGAAAACATGATATTTTTCGCGAAACGAACAGACCCTAAAATTGAGTAATTAAACCTGTTAGCGAAATAAAAAATAATTAAAGGCAAGGAGAAAAAACACGAAACATGCGACGACATGGAGGGGGGACGGTCGTCTCCCCAAAGCTCTCTCGATTAACTCCACTAATCTCACCCTCCCGGCCATTGACCTGCAAAACCAAATCCTCTCTCTCTCTCTATGTCTATGTCTTCTCGCAGGTAGGCCGATCGATCCACCGCGCGATCTCTCTCGGAGGTTTGCATTTCGGGCCTCGTCGCCGCGCGGAGGAAGCGGATCGGAGGGAGGAGGGGCGGCGGCGGCGACGGCGAGCGCGATCCGTCCACCATGACCGACTCCTTGCCTTATTCAATGAAGGACGTGAAGTACGACAATGCCAAGTTCCGCCACCGATCCCTGTACAAGGTCTGTCCTCTGCTGCTTCTGCCTTCGCCTCTTCCCCGCCTGGGGTTTCCTCGCGTTCGATTTCCTGCGATGCGGAATTGGGGCTGCGCAAGACTCGGGATTTGAGATCTTGATCGGTTTTTGATGATTGGGTCGCGCTTAGAGTGTTCATATGGGACGGATGGCGGATGCTTTTTTGCTAGGAGTTAATCTGATCGATCGGTTTTTACTGGAACGAGGGTCTGACTTAATCCGGCTGTGGTGGGAGTTGATTCTATCCGGTCGAGTCTTACTCGAATTTGGGAATAGAGGGTTAGCTTAGTTCAGCTGGGAAAAGAAAAAGTTAATTGTAAATGTGTCGGTCCGCATTATCTTGCTGGCTCTCTGCTAGGAACTTGCCTTCCTGTCTCTTTGGCTTAACTTCTCCTTTAGGAATTACTCATGAAGAGCCATACCCTAAGGTGTGCGTGAATAGTGAGGTGTATTACGAGGGTTCCGGGTCCTATATATCGTTCCGGGTGTTCCATTGTTAGCTAGCCGATCATCTTCTAGAGGGAGAAGTGTTTTTGCGTTGGCCCATATGGCTTGCGTAGTTTGGGGGGACCGATCAATCACATTATCCACACGATATCCTAGTCATCTTGCACGGTGCCTAAATTTTGGAGTCGCTCATTTTTTCATCGGCTTGATGCAGCACATGTCACTGTTGAATAGTGTGACCTCACATGAAAATGGTGAATTACCTTCTCCTTCTAAAGGGGTTTCCATCTAAAGCTTACCAAGATTTTGAATGAGGTCTTTTAGGTAACTTCATGAATTGCAGACATTGGTCTTTCCTCAGTGAACTTATGAGTAGCATAGTAGTTCTTCTAAGTCGTGATAAAGAGATGAATCTGAGGTTGCTTGGTGATTTGGCATGCTATGCAAGTTATAGAGTTCATTGATTTCCATTACACGCTGTGATTTCAAGTGTTTACTATGACGTCACAGTGTTGATGGAATAATTAAATATTAAACCACGCTTTGTCTAACTGCTTAAGCTTGTAGAATAGTTGGTAGTGGTCCAAGAAAATTTCATATGATACTAGAGCTAGAGGTCCTCAGTTCAAATTTTTTCAGATCCTATTTGCCCTCCAAATATATATATATATATATATATATATATATATATATATATATTTCCACGCTTAGTATTAAGCAAAAAAATGAAATTATATATATATATATATATATATATATATTTCCACGCTTAGTATTTAGCAAAAAAATGAAATTAAGCATGAAAGGGAGTGATAGAATAATTAAATATTAAATAACACCTTCATCTAATAACTTTTTCAGAACAGTTGGTAGTGGTCTCACCAAAATCTCACAAGTGTAATATGCTGATGCCACTGCCCTAGTTGTTCCATTGTGTACGAATGATCATGCTCTTTGGTTTTGTACGGTCTATTAGAGCCCAAAAAGTATTGTTTGGTGTTGTGAGTATCACTTGAATGCTAACACTAGAGAGAAATTATGTTATGTTCTGATGATGTGCTTAAGTGACCGGGCTGATCTTGAGGCATGAATTTTTCTAAAGGGAGTAACAAGACCAATGGATGAACATCCCAAATCTCACTGAGGTGATATTTCCATGAAATTTTAACTGAAGATCACTAAGTACAAACCTCTCTGAATCTCTAGCTTTCTGAGAAATGAAGCACAAATGAGTGTCTTGAGTCAAGAAAATAGCTGACTGGATGCTTCCTAGTAATTATCTAGGAAGGATAAATACATCAATTTCAAAAAATAAGTCAAGTACAGTTTCTCTTATTTCGTCCTTTAGGGGATCTTGTCACGATTGAACTTCTCAAAAGCTTAAATAGGAAAGCTATGTGATTCTGTTGTCCCTTCTGGCTATGAAAAGTCTTATACCGAGTTTCAGTTTTCCCCCTTATCTTTTGTGTTCACTCGCTGGCATTTGCCTGAAACTTATTCAATTTATCATGGGCATAAATATTACTTAGAGTTACATTCTCGCTATGATGTGTGAACTAAAAGGGATGCTTATGATGCTCCTGGACCTGGCAGGAGCCACTAGCTTTGTCCAGATTACTGTCATATTTGGAGTATACTAGATAACTGAAGCAATCCGATATTGTTGATCAATATGAGTATGAGCATTTATACCTTATAGGGACAGACAAACTGGTTCTACTTCTTGTATTGGTGTTGTCAAACTTATGCACTTTAGTCATGGTGAGTAAAGTTAGCGCAAACAAGTGGCCTATAATGTGGTTAGCCGAAAAAGAAAGAACGAAAGAGTGACCTAAAGTACCAAAAAGGTTCCTCAATTAAATAGTAGCCTGTCCTCTTTATGAAAATATCCTTTCTGGTTGTGCTTTCTTTTGACAATTAGTTTGTTCAAGAAAAAGTATGTGATTCTGATAGAAAGCTGTTGGTTGCATTCTTTCATATCTGGCTTTCCCAGGTGATAAATCAGACCTTGCTTACTCATAAGCGTAATTGGTTAAGTTGTAGTACGGGGAAGTTCCTTGCTTTGGTGATGCTCTTTGGTTTAGCATACCTTTTCTTGACACATACAAGTTCAGGCCCCGAAGTTTCTGGTGGATTAGTGAAAAATGTCATGAGAAATGAAAAGGAAAAGATCAATAGTGATGGTGTCAGCGGACTTAGAAGATTTTGGAGGAAACCCCCAAGGCTTCCTCCTCGTTTATCACCTGATGAGAAGGGCAGAAAAAATTCTTTCGGTCATGAAGCTGAGAATCCAAGTTCCAGATTAAAGTGGGTAAGTAGACAGCAAAAGGTTAAGGATGCTTTTATCCATGCATGGTCTGGTTACAAGAAAGATGCGATGGGCTATGATGAACTCATGCCTCTCAGCCATCGTGGCGTTGATGGATTAGGAGGTTTAGGTGCAACAATCGTGGATGCTCTTGATACTGCTATTATAATGGGTGCTGATGAAATTGTCTCCGAAGCAGGTTCGTGGATTGAAACTCAACTATTAGACAGGATTAAGCACAAAGGTCAAGTCAATTTGTTCGAGACGACAATACGTGTGTTGGGTGGTCTTTTGAGTGCCTATCATTTAAGTGGAGGAGATGGGGGGATGAAATTGACAAGAAATGGTCCCAAACCAGCAGTATACCTGGATACTGCTAGGGATTTGGCTGATCGTCTGTTATCTGCTTTCACTGCTAGTCCAACTTCGGTTCCTTATAGTGATGTAATTTTACGTGATTCTTCAGCACATCCAGCTCCTGGTGGACTGAGTAGTACTTCAGAAGTTTCTACTTTGCAACTTGAGTTTAATTATCTCAGTATGGTTTCTGGTGATCCAAAATACAGTTTGGAGGCAATGAAAGTCTTGGAGCATCTGAAGACTCTACCCAAGGTGGAGGGCTTGGTTCCTATCTACATAAGGTTTGATAATCCTAACTTTCGTTCCTATAGACATGGAGCAATTACTTAAGCAGATTCAGTTATTTTATAGGGTGCTGCGGAATAACTTAAATGATGAACTGTCCATTCTTCAAGCATATGGTTTCTAGTTATTCATCTTCCATTCTCTTCTGATGATGTTTGTCTGCTGAGTGCAGCCCTCAATCTGGTCAATTTAGTGGAGAAAATATCAGGCTAGGCTCTCGGGGGGACAGCTATTATGAGTATTTGCTGAAAGTGTGGCTTCATCAAGGAGGTAGTCAAAATACTAATATGACCTACCTATATGATATGTACAGTGAAGCTATGAAGGGTGTACACAACCGGCTTGTGCGTAAATCAGTCCCGAATGGCTTGGTTTTTGTGGGAGAACTGCCTTACGGATCTAATGGTGCTTTCAGTCCAAAAATGGATCACCTGGTATGTGCTTTCTAATTATTGAAGTACTCTAAGATAGAGTCATATTTTCATCTAATAATTTAAGTTTTACAATTTGTCAGTGGCCTTACAACTTCACTATGGTATCTGAGCCTTGATCCAATTTTTTACTTCCCTTTTAGTTAATAGTTCCTCCGGTGGATCCTTGTTAGCCTTACTCCCCTGACCTTCTATACCACATGCCTCAATGGTTCCTATATATTGTCTTTCATCTGACTTACACATGAATGAGGGTGTTTGAAGTCGCACATTGTTGACTGTTGGTTTAGATGTCCAGGGAGCTAACTGTTTAGTGACAAGCGTCATGCGTTTTCTACTACCAAATCTAATTTGTTGAAGTAACTGATGGAAGAAAAAAGGTTATAAAAATTAAGTACGAAAATCCTTACAAAAGATTATTCTTGACAACCGGATGCTTGAAACAGTGATACAACTATTCATTCAAGCCATGCCAGTTTTGCCACTAGCTGCATGATTGCTGATATATATTTCATTTAACTGCTTGCTTTGAGCAGTCAATGTCATTCCTTACAAATTCATTTTTCTTGGCGGAAAATAAGAAGTTCCCTTTAACATTTCTAAACCTTCATGAAATAACCATATTATCCCAAGCACTTGCATTCTTGCATTTATACCTTCATTTCTTGTAGGCTTGAACTACAATTTGCTTCACCACTGTTTGTTTCTAATGACACCTATTTGGTTAACATTGAACTTCATAGGGTCTGTTTGACCTAGTAATACTTTAGAATCTTCTCTTGACCTTGAGCAGCATCCTCTGGCCATGTGGTTGTTCATTTGTATTTATTATCCTTCCATACTCTTGATGCTGCTTTATCTGTCCGTTTTCCTCTGCCAGAATGCAATTTATATACTTGAGCTGTTTAATTCTTTTCTTTTCAAAAGTCAAATTGAAGTCTGACTTTATATTAAATTCACTAAAATCCCATCTAATAACTATTGGTCGTTATGATTGGCTTGTCCATTACCACAGCTAGAAAGAGTTTTGAGACTGTATCCTGTTTTAGCTATATTGTTAGTGAATCCTTTATTCTCTCTTTCCTTCTAGTGTAACTCATGGCAATATCATATAAATTTTTCAATCACTGTGCTAACCAATCAACCACTTTCTGAACGGTGGATGCTGCTTTTTGCACTAGCTATATATGGTTCAAAATGAGCAATTGGTTCATTCCAAATAACCATAATTCTGACTATAAGCGGCATCTTTCTGCAGTATTTAACCTCTGTTGGCTATTGAGTATATATTGCTTTGGCTATGCATTTGTCTGCGTCACCTGTTACAATCTCTGAGCAATTATTGAAGAAAGCCTTAATCAATGTGGCTAGTTAAGAGTTCAAACTACAAATATGTATATCTTGATACCTGAGTCCAGCCAACTAAGAACCCAGTAAAATTCTTGTTGTTTAAACTAACACAATTGAAGAGCTGTGAAACAAATAATGCTGGGAAAAGATGACAATTAGCAGCATTGAATGTAAGAACTGATTGGCAAAAGTGAAAAGCTGAAACATAGCTTTCCCGTCTTTCAAAGTTGGACATCTGGTCAGTTTACCACTAATTTTGCAAACAGTAGCAGAATTAGTTGAAAGGACATTAGTTATTGGATTTCTGATTTAAGAAAACTAACAACCACGCCGAACTAACTTTGTTGGTGCAATCTCTCCCAGGTCTCCATCTGTTAGATAATTTTGTTTAGGTGCTTAAGATTGTGCATGGAAGGATCATATCTTTCAGCTTAAATGTAGAAGCCTTTCCTCAATTTTCTCTCCTCCTTGGATCCAGGAAATTTTTAGGTTAGCTATCTTACTAAAAAATTTACCTAGAATCCTGACATGTCATAGTTTCAAATTTTTGCACGGACAGTCAAAATTCACCCGGGGGAAATAAATGTATGTGATCTATGTGTTAAAAGATTTGAAATTCATGAAGCCTGTTCTGGATCTGGTAATTCTTTTTGTTCCTCTGATTCTTTAAACCATTTTCTGTCAGATCAATCTGCAATTCACCAAGAAATTCGTTTGTCTTTATCAAGCTCATGTTGATGCTTTTTCTCTCTCTCTCTCTCTCTCTCTCTCTCTCGCTCTCTCTCATGCATATTACATATGAATAAGCACATTCATTTTACCATGCGACTTTTTATGACTGTTAGGTATGTTTCCTGCCTGGTACACTTGCACTTGGTGCAACAAAAGGCAAGACAAAAGAGAGAGCAATGAAAGACAATTTACTCGCATTTGAAGACTTGGAAAATTTGAAGCTTGCTGAGGATTTGACGCATACATGCTTTCAGATTTATTCAGTAACCTCTACTGGTCTTGCTCCGGAAATTGCTTACTTCCGTACAGAGGTAGGTTTTTCTCGTACATTTTGCAGTTGGATTAGAACTTCACCTTTTTGAGCATGGTTAAAGGAAATTTTAACAAGCGAAGTTGATTTATATTTTGTTTTCGGAAGTAGTTGATAATACGACCGTATGTCGGTCACTTTGGAATAATTCTTTTGATTGGCATTGCTAATGCATCTAATGAGCATTTTAATTTGAACAGGAGTACTCTGAAGAGGGTCTTGATGGTGGAAATAAGACCTCTAAGTATTTGAGCGACATTATTATCAAACATGCTGATCGTCATAATCTTTTGCGTCCTGAAACAGTGGAATCATTGTTTGTCCTGTACCGTATTACAGAAGACCCAAAGTATGTTCCTTTAATTTCTTTCAGAATATGCTTTATTTGTTATTCCCAGCACCATTCAGCACCCTAGATTTTTGTCGATATCCACCTGCTCACCTGCCTTTCTGAGTGTAGTTGTGATCAAATTTTTATAATGCAGATATCGTGAATGGGGCTGGCAAATCTTTGAGGCATTTGAGAATTACACCAAGGTTGATACTGGTGGCTACAGTTCTCTTGATGATGTCACTCACATTCCTCCTCGAACAAGAGACAAAATGGAGACCTTCTTCTTGGGAGAGACGCTGAAATATTTGTATTTGTTGTTCTCGGACAGTGATGTTATTCCATTGGATAAGTTCGTTTTCAACACGGAAGCTCACCCTTTGCCTATTAAAGGCGCAGTCAGGAGTAGCTAATACATACAGTCCATCGTGATCACCGCGAAGATTATACATCAGAAAGATCACGGCCCAAAACTGCTTTTTTTGCTTAGTCAGTACCTCTAGGACCCAAAGGAAGCATGGCCTGTTTGACGAGGGTTATCCGCAGCGAATTCTGCCATAAAGCATCATCCATTTTTAGTGAGCAGTCTCAAATCACAAATTATATTGGATCCCCCAATATTTCTGCCTCTTTGATTAGGGCAACACTGATATCATGCTCTTTCAACTGGGGCTGTTCATCTGTCTTTTACTTCCTCAGTCGATTCTTTTCTTCTCTGTACCAATAGATAGAGGATTTTAGCATCTCAAGTATAGGGTGGTTGGACTATATCTTTTGCTTTCTAGTTCATCATGTCATTTCTAGCTTTTGGAGCCCATTTGACCTGTTCGGACAAATACGAAATAGAGCGAGTGACTGAGACACTTTTAAGTTTCCACAGAGAGCTGGATGCTAGATTCTCTGGAATGATGCTAATGGGAGCCGATACACGATACATTATTTTCTGATTGTATACTCATGTTAGGATGTTACCTCGAGATTTTGGCGCTAGTCTATTATAATGTCAAATAGATGAAGCATAGAGTGGTTTTATTGAGAGCCTTTTTACGGCAGCTGTTATGTAAACCTTTTCAGTTGTACCTTATGACACAACAGTTGATGATTGTGAAATTAGAACTCTGTTCGAATATCCTAATGCCAATTCCCTTTTTCCCTTCAAGTACTTATATGAATGTCGAATGAATGCAGCTGCCTGTTTCTTCAAGCTGCTCGCTGCTCTTTCCATAGCAACAAATAGATAATGAAGTTATCTACTGATATTTTCTGGCGTGAATGAGAATTTGAGTTAGACTACACAGCGACTGAACAGGTTTGATCTTTCAAAACTGTAATTTGAACTTTCTCAGTGATGGGAATAGGAAATAGTATCATAGTAGATGTGTATGTTGTACTCTGTAATCTTGTGTTTCCTATGTATCTTGTAACACCATGAATATGTTATAAATAAATGTGTGGTCTTTCCATGACACATGGTTTTTCTCTCAATCCTTTACCTCATCACATGAATCAGAGCCCATGTGAGCAATCCCCTATCTTCCAAATGTGGCCGCGTGCACCTTGCAAACCCTAAGACAGTACAATGAACAGCCTCTGCAAAATAGCCTACCATCGCCGGTCGTGTTGTCTCCGGCTAGCTCATGTCCGCCACTGCAAGCCCCTTGACCAGGGTCGAGTTTCTCAAACAAAATCAATACTTCGCCTGAGCTGAGCTCCTCAACCATAGCCAACAAGTCTAGATTCTCAAAATCTAGGTCCCGTTTGGTTCGGCTTTGGGAATGGGCTTTGGGACTCTAAAGTCTCTTTGTCAAATGCAAACGCGTTTGGTTCAATTTTCTGGGCGACTTTGGCAAGATGCAATTGCATCTCCAAAAGACTCTAAGGGTCCTTAGTCCAAAATAGGTTTAGAGGTCCTTTGGGAACTTGCATTTTCGGAATGCAAGTTTCGGTTACTGTTCATCTTCTCCGGTGGAGAAGCCAATCGGAGGCCGATGACCGCCGGCCAAAGGGTCGCGCGCCCCAACAATGCGCTGGCAACCGCTGCCTAAGGGTCGCTTGACCCCGGCGACCGTCGTCGGACCTCAGGCGACACCTAGGTCGCGCGACCCAGGTGACTGATGGCCTAAATCGCGCGACCTCAGGCAGCCGTTGCCTGGGGTCACCCGACTTCGGAGACAGTCCGGAGGCCAGATCTGCCAATCCGATCGCAAGATCCGGTGGTCCGACCGCCAGATCCAGCTGTCCGGTGGCTGGACTTAAAAAAAAAAATACAATTTTTTTTGTTTTTTAATTTAATAAAGTCATTTACGTTATAAATTTTATCAAACGGTATTTTGGCTAAAGTTGTTTCTCAATGCAAATTTTACCAAATGTTATTTGCATTTCGGAAAACCCCCTTCATCCAAAGGTATTTACATTTTTGCAACTGCATTCCCTAAAAGCCGAACCAAATGGGCTCTTAGTGTGAGTCCCCTTTAGATCTGAAAGTTGTTCTCTGGTGAAATGGAGGGCATAGTCTTCAACGGTGAGCTCATCCTAGTCGCGAGCTCCTTCCAGCGGTCTTCTCTCTCTAGCATTGAGAATTGCTTATATATTGTTTCGAAACTTATCGTCCTTCATATTTAGTATAAAGGAAAATAATTCAAGCAAAGATGTCTGTCAATATCTTCCAATGGTAAAATTTCATATAAAGGTCCAATTTTCTCAAAAGAGGAACAAAGTATTATCTTAAATAAGCCCTTCAAGTGGCCAATCTAGTCTTAAATAGTTGGCCAAATCTTCGCTAATCGGCAAACCCATGCTTCTGACCTAAAAATAGGGAACCGATGACTCTAAAATCGTTAAATCTAAGCAATTGCCATAGGCTTCAAATAATCAAACCTGGTGTCCTAATAGCCTTAATCAATTTGGAAAAGTTGCATATGAAGGGAAGCTTTGATTGATCAATGGGTAGGAGGATGAAACATTGTCAAAATCATGTAATACTAGCCTTGCCAAGTTGAAAAGTATGAGAAAGCTAACCACTTTGGAATTATCAATATATTTTCCCGCCATGATAACCTGTCATTTGGAACATGATCAAATTCCGGATCATCATTGTAAATATTTACGGAAGGGAATTTATAAGTTTGGAAACCATGGAGCTCAAATTGAAAGTGTGCATTAATATTCTTTCAAGAGAATGGATTTGGAAACTCTGCAGAAGACTCAACACTTGCAATTAAACAGATTAAGAGATTTCAAGAACAACACTCACAAGTTATGCACCCAAGAATTTCGAGAACTAAAGTATCTTGATGTTCACATTAGCACCTCAATCAAGTATATTGTCAATTCCTCCAATGGATCTATTTTGTGATCCATCGACCGGCTCTTACCCAGGTGAGTTTTTCCCTATCCGATGGTGATAATATTCTCCCTAGAACCCTTATGCTAAAACCCTAGATCAAAACCCATCAATTTCTATCCATACTCTTTACCCACAACTCATAACTAGACTCATTATCCTTAAAATGGAGGAAGATATCTAATGTTCCTCTTCTTAGCTACGAAACCCTAGATTCAAATGATGAACACGATGGCGCTTGTTGTCTAGCGTTCTTGAAAGCTCTAGTTGAGTCGATCATCATATTTGCTCTCGTTTCTTCATTCGTCCAACGAAATTGTGGGAAAGGATGGGCGACGACCCATCCATGGTGTCGAGTAGAGCTCCCTTCAATCCTATGGTCCAGAGTGGCTGTTTTAACTTTCTTACGAATCCTAGAAGGGGTAGAATCTGTGTAGCTGTTTGAACTTCAAACCTCAAAGGTCACTGGAAAGCTACCCACCATCTAGGTAATCTTCACACCTGTACTCACCAAAATCATGGCTGATGGGGAAGAGAATGACAGAAGGTTGACTGCCCTTTTTTGAAGGCTAAAAAATTTGTGGTCGGAGGAGAATATGGTAATGATAAAGGGCGAAGTACCTGTAGAAAAGAAACAGGAGTATGAATTAACCCTTATCGGCAAGTTTTATTCCAAACCAAACATGAATTTATAGGCATTCTTTACTACTATGAAAAGAGCACATAATTCGGACTCAGTGATGTGCGAATCAATAGGACCGGGGTTGTTTTCTTTCACCTTTAACTTTATGGTCGACAAGGACGGGGAGTTAATATTAGGCCCATGATTTTTCTCCAGTAATTTACTCATTTTACAGTGATGTGATCATCGTACCCTAGATCATTCATATGTATTTACACATTGCGACTTTTGGGTGCACATCTTGGGGCTCAATAGGGTGGAATTACTAAACAGACGGGCTTGGAGATAGCCATAAAACTAGGAAAAGTGCAGGAGGTGAAGATGGAGAACAAAGGTTATGGACAAACTAATGTGGGCAAAGCAAAGGTAAGCTTAGATTTGTCTAAATCCCTTCGGTTTGGAACTATTGTCCATTTAAATTATAAAAAACTCTGGGTAGATTTCAAGTATAAAAGACTTCCACACTTTTGCTATTCCTCCGATTGAATTGGGCATTATGTTACTTATTGCAAGATTATTCCTTATGAACAATCCGGGCTGTTGGAAAGTTATACCCCTTATCTTTTATTATTATTATTATTTTTACTCATTCCATGTTCAAGAAAAGGCCATTATGCAATGATAATTATTAAAAAATTTCTACCGATTCCTAGCGCTCATTTGACTCTCACCTCAATTTAGATATGAATTTTCTAAATTGGATTAAGTCTGGAAGTATTTTAACAATATAAGTCGGGTTGGATATGATCATTTTGTATTGAATGAAAATGGGTCAATTTGAGTTAGATTATTGTCAACCCAACCTAAACCCGACCAATCCACCCGCTTGATGGATCTAAACACAAATAAGGATGGTGTGGGTTTATTTTACCCATCGATAGTAAGTATGAAATTTCAAACACTTGCTTGTGATGATTTATTTCATAATGGCAACATAGAATGCTTTCCTTTTTTTATTATATCATACAAGGATTGGAATCCGGTAAATAAACCATCTTAAAAGGGAGGAAGACAAATCAACATATTGAATTTCAATGACAAGGGATGGAGGCAACGAAAAGCGACGACAGCTTCATCGATAGTGATAGCTGGACACGATGACCATGGAGGTTTAAGGGCATTTCAGAGAGTGTTTGGGGTGAGTGGGGAGGGGTAAAGAGGGATGGCAGGGTTAGGGTTTCCCAATCCAATTGGCAACTGAGCGTGAGCACCAACTCAATGGTCGATCACCTATAGATACATCGCGACGGTGTATTTTCATTATGTTGAAACAAATTGTATGTTTCGATATACAAGAATCTAGCAATGGCTACATTAAATTCATACCGCTTCTTCTTAATAAATACTAATTGTCTTGATTGTTTCATCACGTCTTAGTAGTGCTTAGCATATATATCTAGTAGGATCATGTACAAGACCTAAATCTATTACAAAACACACATTCTCAAGAATATCAACAAATCATCCAAGTTAATCAGGATATTCCCGTTTCTTAAATATATCTTTCAAATCCATTAATGATGGATCGGCAATGTTGATCGAGTGTTTCTAGCGTGACCTCAGCTCGAGTTACGAGATATTTCATTCAGATCTTTATATATCGCCCATTGAATGGTATCCCTCTTGTCCTAGCAAGAAAAGAAAAAAAGAGGTAGAAGAAAGAAGTGGAAGAATCCCCCAAATAATTTACCTTTGGGTAAAAAGCCCAAACCCTTAACGACCCCAAAATGCCCCAAAATGAAGTAACTTTGGATTGTAATTACCCGAACTGAAAAGTCAAAAATCTCCCAAAACGAAATGACCATTTTGACCTCTCCCTGCTTTAACTATCTATAAGATACATCGCGAAGCGTCAACTTGGAAATCGAGAGAGAGAGAGAGAGAGAGAGAGAGGGAAAAGGGCGGGATCGCTCGCTCGTCACCGACCGAGTCCCCTCCTCCTCTCCCTCTCGCCCGCCCTTAACCATGGCCCCGGAAGGCGAAGTGGAGCCCCCCGCCGCCGCCGCCGCCGCCGCCGTCGTGGGTGACAGCGAGGAGGTGGAGCTTCTGCCGCCGCCGCCGCCGCCCAATCCTGCCTCCGTCGGATCCCCGGAGGAGAAGGCCTCGGGGACCTATCGCCGTCGTCTGACGACGACGCCAATCCCGATCATGGCAACGATAAGGGCCTTGCTCAGGCCGCCGCCGCCGGCGCCCTCGCCGATGATCTCAAGCAGAAGATCGTCAGGCAGGCAAGCTCTCTCTCTCTCTCTCTCTCTCTCGTCTCTTGTAGGTTAGCGATGTTGTGGTATGTTGAGTGGCATTTAGGCATACTTCCTTGACGTACCGGTTAAGATTGTGCGAGTTGATATGACCTTATGTGCCTTCTGAATCAAGTTGTGTTTTTTTGTTTCTTTTAATTATTTTGTGTAGATGAAGGACTTAGTTTGGAGTTCCTGTCCTGATGAAATGCTCTTCTATTTTTGCAGGTGGAGTATTATTTCAGCGATGAAAACTTGCCCACTGATAACTACATGATGGGTTGGATTAAGAAGAACAAACAAGGATTCGGTGAGTAATTTCCTTTCATGGTTGTTATTAGCATCGGTAGTTTGTATTGGCTATTGCCGATTCTTGAGCTTTATGATTCTTCACATGGAATTAGGTAATTTCCTTTTGTTTTTCCATATGCTCTTCTAAGCTGTTTCGTATCGGTCAAGATTTATCGGCAAATTATAAGGTTGCTTAGGCTTAGGCTCAAGGATGCTAATGGTGCGGCGAGTTTCCCATTTGGCACTCAACAGGGCAATGGCAGAGTCAATTAGATTACAAAGCTTTGATGAGTAACTGACTGAGACGGGGAATGTTACTCTATTTATTGACGGGAAATCGAGCCCGATTAGGATATATCTAGTTTCCCTCATCAATATAAATTAGATGATAAAATTCTTTCTCATTAAATGACTAATTTATGGTTTTCATAACAACAAATCTTCGTCTGTGAATGCTCTATAAATTGTTCTAACCCTTAAGGCTACGTTTGTTTGGCGAAAAATCAATGATTTGGAAAATATTTTTCCAAAAAATGACTACTTATATCGTTAAGAAAGATAAATGAATGGAAACTTTTTTCATCGTCTACGTAAATACTTAGGTATAGAATGTTATTGATGGTGAAAACATTTTTCGTTGACTAATTTTTCTAAATCATATAAGTAATCATTTTTTGGAAAATGTTTTCCAAATCACTCACTTTCCGTGAAACAAACGTACTCTAGAATCGTGAAGGATCTCTCATATAAGTTTTGTTTAGATGGAATCTGTCCATGAAGACTATAAGGAAAGGAAATCAAAGAATAAAACGCGAGATATTCTCTTTTTGAGGAGGGATGCATCAGCATTGGAGTGTTGGTCCATTGCTACTTTATTCTATGTGTTAACAGTACTAGTTGTTGAAAATTACTGGATCATAGGGATTAAATTGTTCTGAATTTAGATGCAACTACACTGGCTTAAACATCTTCCATTTTATTTAAGCCCTAGTAGCCTTAATTGCTGATTTTGGTGCCACTTAAATGAGAAACGTTGTTTTTGTCCGCTTCTTTTCATTTTATTATTCTCTTGTGTACTCCGGTCACGCTTTGCCTTGCTTGGTCTCATGACATTTTCAAAGTTTTAAGTTATTGCTAAACATGGGTATGTTGCATACCTATGGTGAATGGCGTATTTATGCATATTATTTTAAGCTTAGGATTTATGCAGGTTTTTCTTTTTGCAGTTCCTATTGGGGTAATTGCTTCTTTTAGGAAAATGAAGAAGCTAACCCAAGATCATTCAGTTGTCGCAACTGCACTGAAGGAGTCTACATTTTTGGTGAGTTCCTTTTTTACTCTATAGATATGTAAAGCTTGTAGGTTGGCATTGGATTGGTCCACAAATACTTCCTTTTGTCACTGCAGGTTGTGAGTCCAGATGAAAAGAAGGTGAAGCGGCTTCATCCTCTTCCAAGCACAGAGGCTCTGGATCCAAAGGTATGTTGAGAACAGACCAACTTTTTCCTTCCTATCCTACTGTGTATTGTGGATTTCTTAACACTGAATATCTGCATTCTAGTTATGTACTGTTCTGGTGGAGAACCTACCAGAAGATCACTCAGTGGAGAACCTTGAGAGAATTTTTTCAGAAGTTGGAAAGTATGTTTTCTATTTTTACCTTTCTTACGAGACTTCCCTTTCTTAAAAGAAAATTGTGTCCACCTACTTCACTTTCTTCATCTTTCCATAACACACGTTTGTACACGCGCATTCTAATTAATCTTCGGTATGTAGGGTGAAGAGTGTCTCTGTCCATGATCCAAGTGCTGTAGAAGAGCCAAAAAAGCATGGCAAGCCAGAAAAACTTCATAGCACCAAGGTATTCATTTAGATGCTTGCACTTTTCGTTTGAAGCCTGTGTTGTTTGATAATAATAGTTTTGCTTCCATGCTCATCCAAATCTAGAGTATGCATTTTATTGTTTTTCTTTCCTTTGAGAGCTTATATTAGTTTCTTGCAATTTTTGTGCAGTTTCCTTTATTTAGGTTTGTCTTGAAGAATGTTGTCATGGTTGATTTTCTTCATTTGAAATTTAATCAGTCTTTTGAGATGGCTGTTTTTAATGATACATGGGATTGATACTGAAGGTCTATGATTCCTTTAATATTTTTGTCGAGTCCTGATGGATGATCATGTAGAAGCTTACTCGAATTGTTTTAAATGTGTGAAATGATTTCAACATACTGTGATGCAATTTCAAGTGGAGAACTCTAAGATGAACTTAAGTAAAACTTTTAGCAAAAACTTACTGATGGTATAAGACTATATCTTGGGGGTCTTTTTGGGTTGGGTTTTTGGGTGTTTTTTATTTTTTTTGGTTTTGTGGGGGATAGCATAGAAAAGAGCCAAATGAGATTCTGTGTTGATTATGCACATCCAAATGTCAATACATTAGGCATATTGATCCACCATGACAGCCATTAAGGCTGATATGTCTCCATCATGTCCATTAATGCCTCTAGAAGTTTACACTGGTGTAACAATAACATTTCTTCACAGTGCGCTCATGCTGATAGGATGCCGTTTAAAATATCATGGAGCTTGTTATGACTAGAATAAGTTTGTTTAATGATTAGGTCTCAACCGTAGATGGATAAACATGAGCCGAGGCTTAGATGGATATCTTTGATAAACACGAAACCCTTTGTTAACATCATGAACCCGTTTAACATGTGCCGAGGTCCAGATGGATGGCCCCATTATATGTTTATTGCATTTCCTGGTCAACTTTGATATGCTGGTAATTCCAAGTCCTTTCGTCAACTCCATCTAACCCTATGAGGTTAAAATAATTATTGTTTGGCCTCTTAACGTAGAAAACACTGCTGTGCCACTGGACAATCTCTTGTACAACTTTTACAGTCAAGGTTAAGTTTCTTCATAAGGCACTTTCCCACATTGTGAAAGCCAACTGCCAGTTTTCCGTGTAGTCTGGAAGTATTCTTAGTTAGAAAGAATCAACATAGCTTTTGGCCAGAAACCTGTGGTGAATAAACTAAATAGATTTCGTTTTCTCTTTTGTTGAAGAATGTTCTTCGTTATGTGATTGCAGGTTTTGTTTCCTCTTCTCACGTGAGTGCAACCATAAGATGCATGTATATGATTGTAATGATAATTGTTTTGCTTCCTAGGAAACCTTGCAAGACTTCTCTTTTCTTTCAGTATTGGCTTTCATGGTTTTGATCATGATTTGATATCGAATCCTCAGTGATGAATTCTTATAAAGGATAAATGTAAGACAATGCTTCGTATAAATGTTTCCCACTGTTACTTCAGGCTATTTCAACACATGCTCAAGTTTTCTCCTCCTATTTTTGCTCAACCAATGTTAAATAGAGGTCTTATTTGTGCATTGCGGTGGTTCAGTGGATGTGGGTTTTGAATTTGCAGTTTTTGACGTCATGCTCGATGTTATTCCCTCTTCAAGAGTTGGCACAGTTTCACTCTGTCTATTATTTGTAGAGATGTCTTTTGTGTGTGAGTGAATTTGAGTAAGTTTGGTCAATTATTCTCCAGTTATTTTATCCTAATTCTTTTTTATGCTTTTGTTGTAGTTACATGCTCTCATGGAATATGAGACTGTTGAAGCTGCTGAGAAAGCGGTGAGTGTCAAGTGTTTTTAACCTTTAACACTAAAACATTTATTACTAAAGAAATTAAACGAGCTGTCTCTGCAGGAATTGACTTTTCTCTGATGACTTGATTAGGTTGCTGCTTTGAATAATGAAGAGGACTGGAGGAATGGCATGCGTGTCAAGATTCTTAAGCGCATGGTAATCAGTTTCAAATTTCTCTCTTTCTCTGCAGGATCAATATTGGACATTTGATTTCCTTCCTCCTTTTCTAACGGGAAGAAATTGTTTCTTTTGCTTCAGGTCAAGCAAGGGCAGAGAAAAATAAACTGGAGGGTTACTGAATCTGAGAGGAATGGTTCTGCTCATTTATTCGATCAAGTTGGTGTTGAGGAAGATCACAAGTTAAGCGAGCATCATGATAGTGTGCCTGATGAAGAGGTGAGTGATTCTGCATCTTTGATGTTGTGACTATGACTTGAATTATAGCTCTTTTATAGTATACCATCTGGCTTTATCTGGAATGGTAATTTTTGCTTAGTTATGTCAACTAGCTTGTGGGCACATGTCATGCATGTGCGAAGTTGAGTCATCACAATTCATACTGGCTTTTAGTGGGATAGAAGTTAAATAGGGAGTGAGTGGTTTCTCCACATTTGGGGGGTGTTCATTTGACAAAGTGTAAAAGGAAAAGAAAAGTCTAGAAGTTGAATAGTGAGTAATTACTCAACAGTTGCGGGTGTGTACTTGATAGAGTGTAAAAGGAAAAGAATAGTGAAACAATCTGAACATTAACTATTGACCTTTCTTTCATTTGTACAAGGATAATTATAGAAGTTCCAGACAAAATGGAGTTGTCCAGCTATATATTAGATAAGCAATAGCATTGTGCTTTCCTTCCATACTCCCACCTGAATAAAGGGGAGGGGTGACGGTTCTAAGCTAATTAACCTTGTTTATTCATGATACTGCAACTAGAGATATTAATTTTTTTTTTCTGCCTTAAAATAATGGATGAATTTGGGGTGTATTAGTGAAAGGGCAACATGAGGAATTTTCGAGTTCTTTTTGTCACTTTATTGTTATGTCTCTCCTCTCATATGCAAGGATGGAGACCGTATTCCCAAGGACAAAAATGGGGATAGAAGCCGAAACCATGGGCGACCAAAGAGATACAATCATCGCGGGATGAACGGACATGGTATCCCATAGTGATTTACTTTATTTCTTATTTCTTTTTTTTTTCTCTCTTAATTGGTATTGAAAGCCAATGGTTTAAAATCTTTTGACAGGGCATGGAACTACAACTTCTACACACATTGTTGAGGCTTCAAAACCTCCTCCGGGCCCAAGAATGCCTGATGGAACAAGAGGATTCACCATGGGACGTGGGAGACCTCTGGTCCCTGATCTAAGTTAAGCAGATCTACTGTCATATGGAGTGAGTTATAAGGCTCACGCTCAGTTAATTCATTGCTCAAAGATTTGATTGAATGTTTCCGGTGTGGATGTGGATGTACGGTGGATTCATTGTGCAAAAGAGATGATGCTGTGCATTCGTGTTTTGTGAGCAAAGGGATTCTAATTTAGTAGTAAGAAAATTTGGTCTCCTGAGCAGCTTTTGCTGTAGCTTCTGATATTGGGACTTCATTGTTAGCTTGTAACAAAGACTAGAGTTGCAAGTGTTGGTGATCGGAAACTGTAACTTATGTAGTTTATGTAAAGTGGCATAGAAAAAAGTGCGGAGAATGATATCGGAGGTCTTCAAAGAGACCTGGGGGTTATAAACAAGAAACACCCCAATTTTTGTAGCCTGGTTTTGTTGACCTCTGCATTTGTTGATAAATAATGCCATTATGGGTTTTGGTGCTGTTTCTAATTGGTCCCTGCTGTTTCATTAATTCAAGCCTGGTTAAACATCACATTTTCAAATGCATATTTGGATTCTCCTCTTTCTGTACCGACTTTTGAAGCCTTCGCATCCTTCTGACATGAGCTTCAAGTATGAGCTCTCAAAGCCGCTGGGAGAAGAAAATCTGTAAGCTATCCTCTTTTCTATGAACGATTGACATGTAAAGCGTGTTCCTTATGGTGGGACTTATGCGTGTTCAGTCTCCCATTTAATACGAAGCCGCTATGCTAAATGCTAAGAAAATGTGTGTGTGTATGCTCGTCTGTTTTTTCGGCTTTCGTGTACTTAGAAAAAGGAACATCTTTTTAGGGAGTTTCCATTTCCGTCTGATTTGGCGTTTCTGTTTGATGAATTATAGACGATTACTCTTTGCTCTTGCTATCAAGCCAAGCGTGCTTTTCCGACGTTTGTGCCTCTATTAGCGAAGACCGTCAGTTGCATCTAGCTTATAGCCCAACTTGTTTCTTTTACAAAACAATATTGAGAGCTTAAGAGAGGTGGTTGGTTATCTGTTTGACAATTTGCATCTTTGTTTCGATCAGTGGCGTCGAGAACCATGTTGACAATTTGTTCACGTTAACTTTATCAATGTCAAAAAAAGAAAGAAGCTTAGAGACGCAAAGACGAACAGGGACGACATTTGCATTTTAGAATTAGAATGCACAGAGTACGTTAGAGACGTCATTTATATTAAGGTTAAACCAGAAATGGGTCAAAAATTCTTATTTTAACTCATATATGATGTCCTGACTTATTATATGAGTTGGTTATATTCAGTAAATGAGTTTAGACGCAATTCATTTCTATGGTTCTCTCTTCATTCTCTCTCGCGTTCACTCGATCACACTCACTTCAGTTTGGGTATAAGTGTTTCTAATTTTTATTAAATATCTAAGCGTTTTAGGCAATATGAGTTGGGGCAATATATATTGGGTACAGATTACTAAATTTGTACTACATAAAAATTGATCAAAATGGGTTAAATGGGTCTATTTAGGTCGGATCATTTTCGACTCAACCAAAACTTGATACGCCCCACCTATTTGACAGGTCTAATTGTAAAATACTTTATTCTCCTAGATGTGTTTGCAAGGTTTAATCCAAGAAGAAGGGGGAAAATAGAAGTACCCTCGAACTTCTTTGACATTTTCGCAAATGGGGTGCTTGGCACTATGAAGCATCCCATCTCATGGGACATTCGACTATGGAGGCATCCCAAAACATTCATCGAGGCATTGGCTCACATAGCAGGGCATCTCAACTCTGAGACATTGGGTGACAGAATCACATTTCACAATACACTTCATATTTAGTCATATGATGTCATGCACACATCATTAATACCGTATGGTTTTCCCTGCATCAAGAACACTTATTTTAAAAATCGGCAGCCATTTCACAATGCATTTTCACACATATCATTACCTTACTCTGAATGACCACATGCGTTGATAGTGATACTCAAACGCTTATGTCATGGTCCGTAAAACCTCCTGTACTCGTGACACTTGTGAGTGGTGTTGAGGTTTATCTAGTGAAGAGCAAGGATGCAGAGGGAATAAACACAATTGGTCTATGGGAGTGGCGTCAGGATAGTTGGTGCTAGGAGTTCTAAGATTGAATGATTATATTACTCGAGTTCTGAAAGCGGGGTTAGCCTCCCGTGCACAAACTAGTTTGGGAGCTAATGGTGCTCTCCTTATGAGGCCATGGCAGGCCAAAACTAGTTGTTGAGCCTAAGGAAATTTGCTATTTTGCTCGATGGATTAGATGCCCGAGCTAAGTTAGGTGTGCCACGATCTTGTATAAGGAAGCCATTCACCATTTGTTCTCCAAAACAATTATGGAAGCCAGGTGCCTCACGGGCTATTCCGCCCCTAAGGAATTGCTAGCCTTTGACAATTTGGTATCGGAGTAGGTAAGTGAGTGAGTTGGAGAAAGACCAATTCCTCGCTCCAATGTGGGTTGGACTGGAGAGTTTTGTAGCTACTCGGTCCTACGAGGGTGGAGAGTGAATCGCCAAGGAAAAAGGTGTTCGAATAAAGTGCGGCTCTTGACTAGCTTCTAGGATGACAATGGGGGCATGGGGGAAGAATCGGTTCCTTACCGAGTGAACTGAGGTGGAGAAGAATCGATTCCTCACCGAATGAGGTTAACGTTTCGAGATCGATTGGTGAATCCAAAAAAGATGTCTATTGCCATGTTTTCAACAAGGAAAAAACCTCCATTGGTCTGCTGGGGTCAAGATGCTTAGTAGGCAAAAAATGGTGTTGCAAAAAGATGCAGTTAGCAAAAAATGGCATACTTGCTTAGGAAAGCTTAGGTGACTAAAAAGGGGCCTGAACAACTGAGATCAAAAGAGGCCACCAATGGTGCTTGTGACATTCTCCTCTAATGGAGCAAAACCTATTTTGTCGAGCAAGCGTGACCATTCGATGTATGATCTTGAAAGTGGCACATCAATGGTTAAGGGACGTAAGGAAGCGGTAGAGTAGACCGGAACGAGGCATTGCGAAATTGAGTAGGGGAGAATGTCAAGGTCCGTGAAACCTCCCGTACTCGTGACACTTCTGAGTAGTGTTTAGGGTTATCTAGTGAAGAGTGAGGATGTAGAGGGAATGAACACAATTGGTTCGTGAGAGTGACATCGGGATGGTTGGTGCTAGAAGTTCTAGGATCGAAAGATTTATATTACTTAGAAGCTCTGAAGGCAGAGTTGGCCTCCCGTGCATAAACTGGTCCAAGAGCTAATGCGACTCTCTTGATGAGGCAATGGTAGGCCAAAACCAATTGTTGAGCTTAAGGAAATTTGCTATCTCCCTCGATGGACTAGACGCCCGAGCTAAGCTAGGTATGGCATGATCCCGTATAAAGAAGCCATTCACCATTTATTTTCTAGAACAACTATAAAACAAGGGTTGACCTGGTGAATTCCGCTCACCAAGTGCCTCACGGGCTGCTCCGCGGCCAAGGAACTACCAACCCGTGACACTTACCTCTTTTCCATTTCTCATGCAAATACATTCAATACTCAACAACCAACATGTTTGACAAATGAATTTAAGCAAGAAATGATGGTTCTCAATAGATAAATTTGAACCCTAAGTACTGATGCTTAATACTTGAATCTGTATCGTAAGTAGCGATTCTAAGCAGGTGAATTTGAATATAAGGAAATGATTCTGATCGATTGAGTTTGAACTTAAGTTTGAACATACAAATGAATAGACGTAAAAAAGTAAGTCTGGACTTAAGTTAGAATGTAAGTATATGCAGGTTCATAACATAAACATTGGTTAATAAAGAAATATATGTAGGTTCAGAACATAAATAGACTCAGGCTTAAAAAGTAATATAATTAGGTTCAAAACATAAACATATTGAGGTTCTGAAAGTAATAAATTCAGGTTCAAATGTAAATATACTTAGGTTCAGAAATTAATGTACTCGAGTTTAGAGCTTAAATATTCTAAATTTTAAAGAATAATATATTCAAGTTCAAGACGAGAGTTAGACTCATCCTTTCTACATTGAACATGTTATCACATCCCAAGGAGATAACTTGAACACTTGTTAGATGTATAAATATTCATAAAAAAAAATTAAAATATCACAACATATCAACACCGCACTATTGAATAAAGTCACATAACAACCAACCAAGTCCAAAGTGCTCAGTAGATTAGGCTAACTTAATGCCTAGAGTTTTCACTTATCTTCAAATAAACTTTAGATTTTGAATTTAAGTCACCTTCAAACAGAACAAATGCAATCGAAATTAACAAAGCTTGATTTTAAACAACAAAATCCATTGGTAGAAAGTAGTAAAAATCCGTGATTTATCTTGTCCAAACTGGAAAAATTGAGACATAATCTTGATATTTTTAGTGTGAGACCTTCATTTCTAATTGTGAGTTTTTAAAGACGAGAGATTGGAGAAAGGAATTGATGATGTGTGATGGTTGGAGTATATTTTTAACCTTGGATCTTGAGTTTCTACATGGCCAAGAAGTTGTAGAAAAGATGAAAAGTATTAACTATGGTTAAAATCATAATGAGCTTGGAATTAGAATGCTAAGTGTTCCAATGAATGAATTTGAAGTTCCCCTTAAAGCTAGCTAGTATACAATATTTTGACACAAGAATATATTTTGATAGAGATGAAGATAAGTCCTTCTTATTTGACTAAGTGAGTGCATGAATCACCCATGCATTAATGAATTAAAGTTAAATTGATGATATCATACATGATATCAAGACTACCAAGTTCAATGTATCAAACTAGAGCATGGGTTAAAAATCTTGATGAGAGAAGTGGCGTGTTAATTAAGAAGAAATATAGATTCAGGATACTGCTTTCGTTCGGAACATCAAATTTTGAACATTGATGAGTCGGAAATATTTTGAATCCACTAAAATAATTAATGAAAGATATAAAAAATTAGAAAAATCTCAATTCATTGAAAATCGTATCTTGAATATCATCCATATGAATTTTAGAATGTACCGGTCCTATTCTACAAATAATATGGGAACGAGTTAAGTATCGCCATCCTATCCCATTAATGCACACATCAAAATCTATTCACTAAATTCTGTCGTCGTAGACTCCGAGCGATCCAGTCGTGGAAATTAATCCTATTTACCATTGTCGAATATGGGAATTTTTGGATGTCACATGATGCATTTAGGTTTTTCTCCACTTCCTAGCAATTTATTTATTGCTATATTTATTGAGTGTTAAACGTGTGATTGCACACCCGCAATATGATAGTGGGTTAGGATTAAAATCAACCAAGACTACTTGCAAAATATTTTTTGAAATAAAGAGAAAATGGTACCAAAATGGTGTTAGATGTATCGATCGTAATTTAGGATCTATAAAAATTTTGATTCGCAAATGTAGAACATTCTCCCATATTTTAATTGGATTTCTAATTGACCCGTAATAGTTTAGTGGTTACTTTGACTAATTTGAATTGGATGTTTAATTTATTATATTAGAACCCCAAAAAGGTGGTTTCTATGGCCTCGGGAGAGTCTACACAAAGTGTATGCTTAGTAATCTATAAGTTTCCACTTGGTGGTTTCAGCTCTAGGAGGCCTTTGTATTTGTCAAGGACCGCTTTTACCCAGTATACCACTTTGTCACCCAATTCAATCAAAAATGGGGGAGAGATGGAAAAATAGTTTCATTCTCAAATTTATAGCGCCCTATCAGAAGTATTAGTTACTGATTTGGCTAGGATGTGTCTATGCAATAACAAATTGGTTGATCAATTTGTTGCTCAATCAAAGAAGGCTAGGAATAGATGCCTCACTTCACTCTCAAAAAAAGAATTAAAGAATTTGGCGTTCAGTGAATTGAAATTCAATTTTAAAGAAAAATTCAAAGGTCAAGGCTTTTTTGCTTTATTTCAATCATTGACAAAAGTGTTTAAATATGAGCAACTCCTCATATAATTAGATGAAGTGTCCAAATATATCTTGAACGATTTCACATAATTTTTGGTGAAACAAATGTAATGTTTTATTTTATTATCTTAAAAATGTAATTTTTAGTTGTAATATTTAGTAATTTTATTATTAATGTTGTATAATACAAAAAAATTAGAAATCATTAAAAAAAATTCGGGCGCAAAAAAACCAGCCTATTCTGTAGGCGACGAAAGTAAACTGTCACCATAGGATTTTAGATTGACAAAGCAAAGACATGCGTAATTAAATAATAATAAAATTTATGAACATCATCTATTTTGTCAAAATATATTAGAAATATGATAGATGTTTGTCTCAAATAAAAGTTGGATCCGTTATAAATAGGGGCACTAATATCTTGTTATATGAGCATATATGTATGAAATTAAATAAGCTAAAATAGCTAATATCTTGCTTAGAGAAAAATTTACTAAAAATAGTACAAAAGAAGAGTAATAGGGAAAAACTAAATCAGAAATGCAAATTGTCAAATTTGACATACTGATCTCGATCTATATTACGATTTAAAAAGAAAGAAAGGGAAAAAAGTGACTGGGCAAGAAGAGTAAGACATTGTTCCATATTACAGAATACACATTATAACCTTCATGTATGGATCCAAATGTTACGAAAGTTACTAGAAAAATGTTAATACCATGAATACATGTCTTCCCATGAATTCATTAAGACCCTCCTCTAGAATATATTAATTAGAGGGCCCTACGTTACCTCACGTAAAACTTTAATCGGCACGTCCAAATTCTAAGTGCATGAAAGTGGCCAAGTTGACTAATTCGTTGACCACGTCCAACCACTCCCACTTTCTACTCCTCCTTTCAATTTTTATCTTTCTTTCCTATGAATTTCCCTTATACTTTATGCTTTCTAATAAACGTATTCTTTTATGTACTTGGTAAAATTTGATATAAAAAAAATAGGAAAAATGACACAAATGGATCCGAACTTTATTCGATGTTGTGCCTAAACTTTTAATTTGTTCAATGCAATCCCTATATATTCAATTTAGTCTCTAATGAAAATTTTCAATATTGCCATTCCATTAATTTATGTTTCGGGATAATATAGGACATTTTCATATAGTTTATGAACTAGATAAAAAATTTACCAAAAGTTCAAAAACCACATTAATAAAATTAAAAGTTCAGGGACAATATTTCACATTAAGGTAAAGTTATGGATCATATTGAACAAATTAAAAATTCAAAAATAATATTACATATTAGATCAAATTTTATGGACCATTGTGTAATTATCTCTAACAAAATATGATATATTACAGTGCACCATGTAAGGATACAATTTAATCTCAACAGAAATTGAGTATATTTCTGTTCACAAAACAGTGCACTTAATCCAATGTTTATCCAAAGTACATGCATTGCTTATTCTTAACATGAAACAAAAAAAAAAAGGTGTATTTTACAGTAATTGTATTGATTTCAAAATCATATTTGTGGATCCTATGTTAATCCGACGTCTTTCGAGTCATCTATGTACTGTCAAACTCATCAAGTAAGAATAGAGTGAAATTTTTATGTGAAAAGCAGGTCATTAGCTTAGCTAAATCTGATACATAGACTGGTTTTAGCCACTTTGTCTAGGCTTGTTGTAGCCCCAACAATCAAAGATAGCGAGATCCTCATCATTGTCTGACAAGTTGTGGAGACGAAGCGAGGCCGTGACCCCGTTGCCATGTGCAAGGCCGACCCAAGACGAGGTGGCGTAGGCCTCTGGCCCTCGCCGCTGATCTGCACAAGGGCTTCACCAAGACACAAGGCGGACATCATGTTGATGTTCCGCTTAGCTCTCAGTGTCATGCTTTTTTTCATTTTAGACATTTAACTTTGGTGCTTATTATTGAGCCTCCACATCATCGAAGGAGTTTTCCTGCAAAAATGTCTAGATTTATATAGTCACTAGATAATACAGTCATTTAGGGAGGTCCCCGAAAAGAAACCTAAATTTGTGCCCGTCAACATATCTATTTGCACTTACTTTCACTTAAAAACTAAAGTTAATATATTTGGGCAAATTAGAATACATTAACTACTCCACATGCATATGAACACAACTCACATGCATCGTTTGATCTTGTGAATTTGATCTTATCCAATAATTTATATGAGTTGGGTTCACATTAAAAGAGGGCACTCTCCACGGCAATGGCTTTCCGTTTTCAATTTGATTAAACAAAGGCAACCCACCTTCGTCTAGAGGAATGACAAGAGTGTGAGAATTCAAGCGTGAGGTGCGCGTCAAAAATAAGTCGTCCTTGAACTGATCAAAACCAAAGAGTAGATAACATGCTTAATTGGTCCATAAATTATTTGTCTAAGGTGTTGAATAAAATTGAGTGGAGATGGGAATGTCTCTGACTTAAGAGTTTAACTCCTTTCTGAATCGTCCCATCATGAGGTGTAACATCCTTTGAACCCCGGTAGACAACACTAGGATATTTTCTGTAATTTTTTTTTCTTTGGCTTCATTCAACCTAGTAGAAGAAGGACATAGCATAATTGATTAATGATTTAAGGATAAGCTATGGCATCGTTTAATTGTACTACAGTTTGCGGATTTTAACCAAAAAGGAATAACCACCTGTGCTGGTCTGTAATCTATCAAGCAAACACATTACAGGATGACATTTTATTTTCCACCAGCTTCCATTAAGGATCACATTACAGGACAGGATGATATTTCTGGTGCTGGACACAAGCCAGTACCTAAAATCACGCTGACAAAACTAAGTTTATTCGAACACTCAGAACCGAATTTAGTTGGACACACCACCCCTAGTGATGTGTTGTCACTTACACTCGCTTCTTTTACTGAGACGCTAGACATCATTTCATACATATAGAGAGCCTAAGGACCAGAATGACATATATAAGCTCATAATTTATTTATTCATCGTCTTCTTTCTTCATGCAATTGGATAAGAAGCATTCATGGCAAGACCACAGAGACCAGTCCTAGAGCGCACATCCCTCTGGATCCTCATGTAGCCGCTCTCGCCCCACCCGGTGCCCCACGAATTCTTCAGTAGCCAATACTTAGTCCCGCCAGAGGTCTTCCCATACCCGACCACCGTGACCGCATGGTCGACGCTGGTCCCGCACGAGCCTGTGAACACGCCGCTTGAGTAGAATTGGAAGTCGTACCCTCCCGCCTCAACTGCCACCGAGACTGGCTGGTTCGCCACAGCCTGCAAGAGGGCCTTCTCGTTGTTGGCTGGCACGTCCTCGTATCCAGTTATCGAGGCTGCATGGTACCCTGTCTTGGCCGTGTTGCAGGTCCGCTTGTTTCCCCGGTAAGGATAGTTCGCCTCAGTTGTGATGCCGCCCTTGCTTATGATGAACTCGAAGGCACTGTCCATGTACCCACCCTCGCAGCCTAAATCCTTTCCGTTAACATCGCAATCCACAAGTTCTTGCTCTGAGAGTGACAACAACTTCCCCTTCTTGAGCATGGTAATCCCTTCTATAGCTGCCGTGACCGAGAATGCCCAACAACTGCCTGCGCAAAAATAGAAGACATATGTACATGTATAGTAAGATAGGTGTCGAATGAATGTAAGAGTGAAATAGAGATATTATAATAGTGTCATGTAGTTTATTTTTGTTGCGTGTTGTAACAGCTCGAGTACAACATGAAATTTTGTCGTATGCGCGAGACAAATTTCGATTTTCCACTCACCGCATTGGCCTTGATCCTTGACAGACGTCACGGCCTTCTTGGTTCGCCAGTCCAAGGCGGCTGGAACGGCGGTGAAGTTCGCATACTTGAACGGTTTCGCATCCACAGAGAACGGGACCCTGGTGGGCCCCCTCTTGTAGCCGGTGTAGAAAGCACGGAACTCCTCGTTGGTTAGGTCCGTGAACTTGTTCACGGCCAGTTTATATGCCATGTCTTTATCATTATTAAAGGAATTGATGCGCTTAACATTCTCTTTAAATATCTCATACCGTTTGGCCTTTTCAGCTGTGTCCTTGTAGACGCGCCCATGGATCGCCATCCACTCCTCATGTTGCTTTGACAAGTGTTCCTCTCCAAGAGGGCGACAAAGCGTTTCCGAAACAGAAAGTATAATGACCAAAAGAGTGGCTGACGTAAGGAATGAGAGTTGGTTTTTTTGGGCCATAGTAGTGGCTTCGTTGCTGTCTAGGAGACAACTTGAGTGACTAGGGGAATGGATCTTTCAATTTGTGCACATCTCCAAACGGGGATGATGGCTTTTTATAGACAAAACTGTTGCTCAATAGTTGTCACTATCACTCTCTCGATAATGCTTCAGTGGACCATTTGCTCCTCCTACGTGCCTAACTATTCTTACTTAGACCCCGAGAAATAGAAACAAGCTTTGCTACTGCACACCCATCATGAATAGCAAATTTGCAATTGGAGTGCTCTGGTTCTCATTGACCGATGGGTGATTAATCAAAATGTTTCCATTAAACATATTATGTAGTGCCCAAATACATAATTCGAAGAGGCTTGTTGATTTTGTGGTGCTCTCATCTGATAGCCAAAAGCGAATTGATGGTATATTTCGTTCCGTCAATAGTTAGGTACTTGGACCTACACATACATATTTGCCCCCATACGGGTGTATGTATTGGAATTTTCGACTCGTATCAGTGCATCTGTTATAAGTAGATATGTATTTGCATCCATCTTTCTCTTGTGATCGTGTGCAAGATGTTGGGATTCACATACCTTTTGGAACGAATCGGTTTTCTACAGTGAAAACAACTTGCTTAGGTCAACATCTGCTAATAAAATATTATTGATCTTAAGAATGGGTTTCTTTGGCAATAAAAATGGTGCCATCATAAAAAAAAGTGTGTGTGACTCGCGAGGCGCAAAAAGAAAACCCCACTTCAACACTGAAATTATATTTTATGACCAATATCAACTTTAGACGACCGGGGTCTGCGTTCCCATTTTGCACGTGTTTTTCTTCGTTTGGGAAGAAGTTCTAGACGCTTAAGATGTTTTGCATTAAGGATGCAACTCAGTCAAGCCACTAGAGGTATTTGAGTTCGACTTTCAGATTTCTCAAAATCGACTTGATTCTTTTTGAGTTCAAGTGGCTCAAATTCTAATTAATTGAGTCTAGCGGAGGGATTAAATATTTACCTATTGTAATAATTCATGTAAATTAATAAATATGAACAAAATAAATGTAGAAAAGAAAACTGCAAGTGCCATAATTTTCATTTGACGTTCGCTTGAGTGTCATAACTTTTTTTTCTTTTAAATTATTTGAGTGTAATAGATTATATACAATAGTGACTTGAGTACTTTTGTTGTACTTATCCCAAATCAATCTTTATTAAAGTTTCAATTGTTCTGTATTTTCATTATAAAAGCTCGAGTTTGAGTTTAATTCGAGTTTCAATCTAGAAAAATTGACTAATTGAGTCGAGCTTGAACTTACTAATAACTTAATCAAATCTAGTATCAAGTCTTGGCTATTTGAGTTGGGTCGAGCTCTAGTATCAAATTATCGTCAACTCAACTTGATTACACAAGTACACCTCAAGTATGGACATATAGTTTGAAACTTAAACTCTCATATTCCTTTTGTGTATAAAATTAGGGATAAATGACTTGTGTGGTTTTTAAACCTTTTTTTTTTCTATACTTAATTTGGTTATTGAATTTTCATTTTTGTTTAAATTAGTCCTTAAACTTCCAAAATTCCAATCAATGAATCCTTCAATTGAAAATTGTAACACTTAGATGACTTGGCCATAATTTTGTTATCTTAACGTGAGATCATGTCATATATTATTTTCGCCATAAAAAGGAAAAATAAGATTCGGTGACTTGGAAAAACGATGTGGCAATCTACATCGTTATGCTCGCCAATATATGCTGACATGGTTATCCACGTCCAAAAAATTCACGTGACATGTTGATACACTTGACAAAAGGACAACTTTGAGCGAACTTTTGGTTGAACTAATTCAAGATAATTATCTAGACAATCCTAAACCTATTGCATGGCACCAACTTAGTCTTCAACCTTTTAATTAAACCAATTTAGTTTTCCGATCATTTTAAGCCGTAAATCTCTAAAGTTAATGGCAGTCGTCTTATGTGGTATGACCAGCGCTAAAGTGGCCATCCTACATTAAGAGTTGAGTGGGGCAGTAGGCCACTGGCTAAGGCCTAGAGACCCTTGTCAGTCACTGGACAAGGGCTTGCAAACCCTCTTCTTTCCTAGGCCCTCATTATGGTGACCCCTTGCCCATATCATGCGAGACCCTTGCAACTCTAGGAAGGTGAGAGTTTTGCAACCCTTGCCAACCATAGCGAGGGCATTGAGGCCCTCACCAGCCTAGTGCATCACGAGGGCAGGCAAGGGTGTTTGACCCTCACCTATGCCAACAGTCATGGCAACGGCTGCTATCGCCAGCCACTGGAAAGAGGAAGAAAGAATAATGAAAACGAAAGGAAAGGAAAGAAAAGAAGGGGAAAAAATTCAAAATTAAAAAGGTAATTAAACTTTTAGAAATTCAAGAAAAATATGCAAAAATTGCCCACTTCAATATTGATTATGCCATGTAGGACAGTTGGCATCCACATTGGTAATTTTTGTCCAACATTGGTAGGAATGATTAAATTCGAAATAAGAACACTAAGAGGATCATAAATTTTGCGGGGCGCTTATTTAAATGTCATAATTGTTTTTCGCTTACTTAAGAGTCACTAGCGATTTGCTTCGCTGGAAAATTCAATATGACATTAATTTATGATATGTCATCCAATGTGGCATGCCAACAAACTAAAGTAAGCAATTGAAAAGGTAAACGTCGTCGTTTACTCATTTGATTGGAGAACCTTAGCCTTATTTAAGAAAATTGTAGCAAAATCCAATTTCCATTTTCAAGAACCCTAACCAAACCCAAATCCCAATTCTTCAAATTGGGGCAAATCATGTTATCAAATTCGCAATGAGGAGCAAAAGTAAGAGAAGTGGCTCAAAATTGTATTAACAAAGCCAAAGTTTAACAAGCCTAATTTTTTTCCTCATGCTGTCGCTATTTCCTATGTCTTTACTCTCCATTGAGTGGGAAAAGATGGCATTGAAAGAGCAAGAGCTCACTTGATAGAAAGGAAGAGAGAGCATATGAGTAAAGGAGAAGACAATGCCCCAATTTTTTTCAGAGAGAGAGAGAGAGAGAGAGCCCTTTGCTAAAAACAACCACGTCTATTTATATCCTTGCCCTGTTGAACAAAAATTTCCATGTTGAACTTCAATTTATTTTTAAAAATTCCATGTCCAAATGAAAAATTAGTAAAAAATCCATGTGGGACGGATTATAGGAAATGGTACTTAAATGAATAATTTTACACTGATGTGATACTTAAGTGAGCGAAAAAAAGATTATGTCACTCTTAGTATTTTTATCCCGATTAAATTGGCAAATCGTTGAAAGGTCTAGAGGACTGAATTAATACAATTGAAATGTTTATGATTAAATTGGCCATAGTATGATAGGTATAGGACTTTTTAGGTAATTTTTCCAAAAAAGTCTAGTGCCACGTTGGAAATTAAGAATAAGTCACCAACCACCTATGTCGTTGCCCATTTTTTATTCTTGTTGTTTTCGTTATTCTTAAAGAGGTAGCCCAGCCTAAATCGGTAAAATTTGGTCCGTTCGACAACCCTAATAATCGAACTGCCTGCAAGACGAAATTCGTATCATTTGAGACTGAATACTATTTGCTACATTCTTCGACTGTTTTCAGGTTTCTTTCAACAACTGAAGTGGTAATTTTTGGCAAATCATGATGTTATTATCCCCTGTAGTTTTCTTAAAGTTAAAAAAAGTTTCACCCGTTCTTACTTAGAACTTTTTTGGGACGATCTCAAATACATTTCTATTAGGAGCGTGTATTAGAAACCCCAAAACTTTCATTTGAGAAGATCGTTAAGGAAAAGTCTTAGTTTGAGCCTATCAACTTATCTAGTTGGACTTATCTTGACTTAAAAACTTAAACTAATAACTTATGGGTTAACAATGATATATTAACTTCTACTCCACACTATGTCAATTTTATGATGTAGGATTTTTCTAATATAACTCACACATATATCTCAACAATCGCCTTCTCATGTGAGCTTAGTGTCAAGTCTATTTGCCCGTAATTCAGGTATCCTTAAATCACTTTGTTGCATGTGAGGATTGCAACAACAATGACTATTTATGAAAGCTGTCATCAAGACTTCACTTACACTGATATAAATTGAGAATAGACTACCAATCAACCATTTGCTTTGATGTTATTCATTCAGTACACAATAGAATCCTAATACCTTTAAGTAGGGAGATTGCTATGGGAGAGTCCATCTTCCACCTCATTAATGTATCCAATTGAACCCACGTTTATTAAAAAACTTAAACTAATGAGTGATGAGCTAATAACGATATGTCAATTGCTTCATACCACACTGATTCTGCAATGCAGAATATTTTTAACATAACTCACATATACATGTCAACAATAATGAAAAGGTGACTCCAATGTGAAGCCATGAAACGAGTAGCTAAAAATTATAGCTGAACTTAGAGTAATTCGTAATTGATAGTGTAGATCGTTCAGTTCAACATGGACTGATTGGTCTGATTGAAGTGGAACGAGAAATCTTTTTTTTTTTTCCTTTTTGCCTTTTATGCCTATAAATCAAAAGTCTCTCTTCATGAGGAGGGGAGAGAGTTTTTTTTTTTTTTTTAATATAAGGACATGTTGTAGAGATTTGACTTCCTAAAAATTCACGAAACATCTAGAAAGCTGCATAAGTTTTACTCGACTTTATTCGATTAATCAAATTTTATATATTTCAAGTCATTTTTTTCTCAAGATAATTTCAAATTGGAACTCTTCAACAATCTGAAAATATTGTACATGGCCTCCTGCCAATCTGTGGCTGGCTGTTAATCGTAATGCTTTTTCCCCTTAGAAGAATGATTAAATTTCAGGCTATTTAACATTATATTTTGTCCTTCTTACATATTATATATTAGATTGGTTTTCACTTAAGTATATTTTCGCATGTCAAAATTGGCCCATTCGTGAAAAATAAGATATATGAGAATATAGGTTGGAATGACATCCTTGAATATTGACCCATGGGAAAAAAATAAAAACCATTTTTAAAATTCTTATAACAAACCAAAAAGTGATTGGCTAGGTAGTTAAACGTTTTTTCTTGAGATTTCCCACTTAAAATAACTCATACCCCTACTATATATATGAAGTCTTACCTATTATGCACATAAGAGGCCTATTTACTCCTAATGCGTCCATTCCTCCTCAACATATAATATAGACACACACAAAATGAGAATTGTTTTCGTAACTTCTTAGTTTACAGAATCTCTCTCTCTCTCTCTCTCTCTGATCTCATAGAATGAGTGATTTGCAGGAGAAAATAATTATAATTTTCAAATCAATAGTGGATAATCTGTTTATATGTCTCGTGATCCTCCCAAGGTAATCACTCAGGGAGTTCAACACAATGCTAGAGAGCGCAAATGATCCTTTTATAAGGTGGCCCCAAATTTGGCATTTATGTTTCACATGAACTCTCGCAAATCATACCGATTGCAACTTAATTTTGCATCTTTAATTTATGATATTTTAATTAGAGTATTTCGGATCACTCCCCATGATTATTAGTATTTTCCCTACACCAAATACGAGGAAGCCTTTCAAATTCTTTAATTTTTGGATGAAACACCCGTTGTTCAACTAGATTGTTCGGGATACCTGGGACACTCCGGTGATGGGTTCGGCCATGTTCATATCACAAGCTGAAGCTGTTGAAAGCCAGACTTAAGTATCTTAATAACGACTCATTCTCCAACATCTCAGCCAGAACCGCTGCAGCTCGTAATGCCCTAGCTTCTATTCAGGAAGCCCTTCACTTAGACCTATTCAATCAGGAATCGGCTGATAGAGAAAAAGATTGCATTCAGGAGTTCTCGGATCTCCGCCTCTAGGAAGACAGTTTCTACAAACAGAAGTCTAGAATCCAATGGCTGAATGAGGGTGACCTTAATACCAAATTCTTCCATCACTCAGTTAATAGAAGGCATCTTCATAATAGAATATTATCGATACAGGATGATGCTGGGAACTCGGTCCAAGACCCTCCTCTAGTGCATCAACTGTTTGTCTCACATTTTGAACAACTTTTGGTGCCTTCAAATCTCTCTACCCTACCCTTGGTGTAGGAAATCAGTTCGGCACTGGCCCATGCACTCAATGACAATTAGGTACTTACTCTTTCTAGACCTATGTTGGACTTAGAAATCCGAGACACTTTGTTCTCGATTGCATCCAGAAAGGCCCCTGGCCCAGATGGATTTGGTGTTGAATTCTATAAGCATTGTTGGGATATAGTCGGCCCTTCGGTCACTTTGGCGGTGAAGGAGTTTTTCAATTCCGGTAAACTCCTTCGAGAAACTAACAATACTATCCTAGCTCTTATACCGAAATGTCCTAATGCAACTTCGGTCAATGACTATAGACCTATTGCTTGTTGCAACACGGTCTACAAATGCATTACGAAGATTATGGCTAACCGCATAGCAGCTGTGTTGCTATCAATTATTAGCCCTTCGCAAAACTCCTTTGTTAAGGGGAGGAGCATTAGCGATAACATCTTACTAGCTCAAGACTTCTTTGCAGGCTTCCACCTTATGCCTTACAATCCTAAATGTGTTATCAAGGTAGACTTCCGCAAGGCCTATGACACAGTCAATTGGGATTTCATTGAGTTAGTGCTACAAGCATTTCGATTTCCCACGCACTTTATCAAACTCATCATGACTTGCATCCGGTCGCCAAAGTTTTCTGTGGCTCTTAATGGTGAGTTTCACGGGTTTTTTCCAAGTGGAAGGGGAATCAGGTAAGGTGATCCCATGTCACCCTATCTCTTTACGTTCGTGATGGAGATCTTCTCAGGTATAATGAACCTACAAATCAGCTAGCCTTCCTTCAAGTTCTTTTGGAGGTGCAAACCAACAAGGCTATCCCACTTATTCTTTGCGAATGATGTCTTGCTTTTCTCCGAAGCGACTATGCCTTCCTTATCTCTTCTAAAGGCTGGCATTGATAGGTTCTCTTGTTGGAGTGGCCTTCTACCTAACTTGCATAAGAGTGAAATTTACTTTTTAGGAGTATCCCCTCAATCTCATAATATGTTCAAGGAGTTCCTTGGCTACCAGATCCTTCCCTTTTCGGTATTTGGGTGTACCCATTATCGCTTCTAGGCTTCGGAAGGCCGATTGCTCTACTTTAGTAAGCACTATCACATTGAGGGTACAGATGTGGACACAGCAGTTTCTCTCCTTTGCGGGTAGACTGCAACTCATCAGGTTGGTACTCCATTCTATCCAAGTCTTTTGGGCAAATGTCTTTATATTGTCTAGGTCAGTTCTTGATAAAATTGAACAAATCCTGAGGCAATTCCTATGGAAGGGTCCCGACTTAGGCACGGGAGGTGCCAAAGTTGCTTGGTGTGATGCGTGTCTCCCAAAGGTCGAAGGGGAGCTATGTATTAGAAGACTACGTGAGAGCAACACCGTAGCCATGCTAAAACATATATGGTTCTTATTCTCAGATAAGGAATCCTTGTGGTGTAGATGGATCCATTCTATTTTTCTGAAGAATAAAAAATTTTGGTTAATTCCTAAACCAACTCTTTGCTCTTGGTCCTAGAAGAAGTTGCTGGACCTATGTTGGGACTTCCGCCGGTTCTTCTATTGGTGAGTAGGGAATGGTTGTTCTGTTTCCTTTTGGTTTGATAACTGGCATCCCAGAGGGCCACTTAATCTATTATTCTCAGATGCAGACATTTATCGCCCTGGTCTTGATAGGCAAGCCTCTGTTGCTGACTTTATGTCTTTCTCTGGTGAGACGTCCGGAGCCGTGGACATTATAGCCTCTTGGAATGAGCCCTTACCTACGCTCAATCATGACTCTGATCGTTTCTGCTGGTTGGGCCACTCGTTTGGGGCCTTCTCCACAGCGTCCGCCTGGGAAGTCATTCGCCCGAGAGGACAGTCCTTGCATTGGGCCCCTTTTATTTGGAATAACACGTTACTCCCTCGATACCAATTCCTGCTATGGCTAATCACCAAGAATAGATTACCCACTCAGGTCATGCTCCTTACTTATGGCAGAATTCCCGATGCCAATTGTGCTTTTTGCTCTTGCCGTTCTAACTCGGTCGATCACCTATTTTTTGGTTGTCCTACTACTAGGGCTTTAGCTACTTTTTGGGCCTCTAGATGTAATATCGCTTGGCGGAATAGATCATGGATGGATGACTTGCTTATGTCTATCAAGTATCTATATGGAGATTCCTTCCACAAAGCGCTCTCTCGCTTTGCCTTTGGTGCCCTTTGTAATATCATTTGGAAGGAACGTAATGATATCCATTTCCATGAGCGGACTCCCTTCTTGCCGGGTATGAAGAAACGCCTTGAGAAGGTGGTTAGGGACAAGGCCCTGTCCTTCCACCAGGTGCCTGCCACCCCTACGAATAAAAGACTGCAGCGTTGCGGGTGCCTTAGCCCGTCTCTGTTCTCGGACTGACCTCTGCTCATCTTTCTGCTCCGCCTTCATTTCCTGAGGGTGCCGGATACCCGTCCCAACAGTAGATTGCAATAGACTTGGAGTCTCGCCTCATCTGTTTTTACAGATTGAGCTGTCGACTTGTTTTCTTATGCCAAAGGAGGACTCAATGTCTTAGGGGGTTAGATACAACCTTATATTCTCTTCGGAGGTTCTTCAAGCTGTTGAGGTTGGAGGGCTGGATGAAGCTGGGGCTAGTTTTGGAGGTTGTCGTTGCTTTGAGGGCTATCTCTGTCTTGTTGCCTACTGTTCTTGTTCCTCTTTCCTTCTTTTGCTGCTGCTGGGTGGTTGCTTTTGCTACTGCTTGGCTGTTTTGTTGCCGTTGTTTGGCTGTTTTTGTTTTCTTTTTCTCAACACCCTTCCACTCGTTATGACTTGTTGTCATTTTGAGTGTAAGTTTTGGTGCTGAGTTCTTCCTGTATAGTTTTTGGTTAAAAGTCAATATATTTATTACCTTACCAAAAAAAAACAATAAATCAATAAATCAATAAAAGTATACAAAGAAAATATAAGAAGAGAAAATAATTTAAGATTTATTGAGCAAATTTAATAGAATTCTTTGTTATATCGCCCGAGACATGACCCTATAAACTACACATGAAAAGTGAACGAGTACTAATCTAATAAACTAAAAATTTTAATGATCTATCTGATGAAACTAGCAATAAATTTAAACAAATCCTATCATGAAATATGAGGAAAACCTAAACGCATCTAAATATTTTTTTTTACTTTTTTTTATTCATGCAATGAGATTATTTAAATATGTATAAGAAATTACCTAAATGTTGAATATTAAAAATAAGAAAACTAAATTTGCGAGGGAAAAAGGTATCCGCGGAACTGACACTCACAAATGAAAGGGAGATTTGTTTAAATGCAAGTGCGAGGGTGCTAATTGGCTGATAACCTATTGTTGTCTTAAAGTTTTGAGTAATGATTAAGTTCAATTTGATAACATTGAGGGGTTCAAACTTGAGCTCTCATTGGTTGATCTCTCCGGACGGGTTACACGGCTCTTTGCCGCTATCATTACGTTTTATTGCTTTAAATATTCACGTTTCCTCTCCTCTAGACATTGCCTTATTGACTTCATCTTTTCCATCTCTGTGGAAATAGGTAGTGGGTGGGGTTATTCATATAACCCACTATTAGACCAAATGCTGAGAATTTAAGTATTGAATTTTAAGTGCTGAAAGTAGAAATAAAAATTTATTTAATAAGCAATTGAAAATTGACCGTTGAATGTTGTTGACTGACTTCGTAAATGAAACTGTGACAATTGTTCATTGATATTATTAGTATAATTGGCAATATTCGAGTTGCCATTGATTAACCCATTTCTTACTCACCATATTAAACGAGTTTTTTCTATTTTTTTTTAGAGGGTTGAGCTTTTTTTATTTAATCGTATCTTTTAAATCGATAGCAGTTATAATAACTACTGAACTTTTAAATTTTACACTTAGTTGTGTTATTAAACAGGGTCATTAGTAATTGTGAAGCTTGGTCGGCTTCAACTTCAACTTTACTTGGTCAAAGACAATTCGGATGGGAATATATATAATTCTTAAGCTGGTGATTATTCCACTTTCGTTTAAATTAAAAGGAGAAAGTGGATGAGTGTTGTTTCCACCATACAATATTATCATAGGTAGAAACACATCCACCATGGTTATTTTACCGAAATTATTGCTCCACGCGACTCATGAAAAACATTTGAAATGAATTTCTTTTTTATATAGAAGTTTATCTTTAAAAGTCGAGATTTTACTATTAATGAGTTTTCTGATTCATTTGTTAAGTAAACAAAGAAGTAAAGTTTACGGTGTTCAATACACTAGTTTTCTGAGGTCTTGTATAATGACTTCATTTAAAAGTTGAAATAACTATAATTATCATGTTTCATAAATACGTTAGAAACACTCGATAACAAGACCTTATTTGATGAGAAAAGCTCAAGAGTTGGGACAAGTTTGGTTGACCTCAAAATGATTCAAATTTATCTGAAGTTTTTCATTATGTTATACATTAAAATAATTTTTCGCGTCTTCACCAGAAAGCTACGAGAATTGTTAACAATTTCAAATCAAAAGTGCTTTTAAAGTGGTCCCACCCTGCTGAGAAATGACTTGAAGTTCCACATTAAAATCTCAGGATCCGGAGTTTAGTAATCAAACAAATTTAGGATTCATTTAATTTGCCAAAAATGTCACAATTATGGAAATTTTTTTCAAGAAAAAGACAATTTTTTTTAGTATTTGCCTGAAACTTGAAGATGAGTTGGAAAATATTTTATGCCGTTTGGTATGAAAAAATAGATTTGATTTTCCTAAAAAAATATACATTATTTGAGTGCTAGTAATTTGCACATGGACAGTTGAGACACTAGGTAAAGGTACCAAAAATTCCGAGTTCGGCTGTGGAGGACCCTAACCTAGGCACTGGGAATTGGGGCATGGTCACTTGGGTCTCAGGCCTAGCCTTGATGTGGATACCATGGTCCTAGACCTAGCCTCCATGGACCCAAGGCACAACCCTTGTAGACTCGAGTATAGCCTTTGTGGACTTGGGCCAAGTGTTGGGGATCCAATTTTGTGTATTAGGATCTGGCGATCGGCCTTTGGGGACCTAGGCTAGGGTGCTGAGGCAATGGGCATGGGCATTGGGGTTTCAAGCTCGGCCACTATGAACCTAGGCGAGCCACTAGGGACCTAGGGTCATGGGCTTAGCCTCAATGGACCTAGGCCTGTACAGAAGCCAAGCGCAAGCACCAAAGACCTGGTCTTGGATACCTGGGACTTTGAAACAAGTGTCGGATTTTCTGTACTCAATTGTAGAGTTTCAAGCGCAAGTGCTAATTCCTAATCATATTTTTCAAAATGATTTCTAATATTTTAAAGAGTAAGTTATTTTTCAAAATTTAAATATAAATTTTCCATTGACTAGAAATATATTTTCCATCAACTCACTTTCCTAAGTGAATCAAATGCAAAAAAAAAAAAAAAAAAAAAAGGAAAATGTTTTCCACAAAATAATGGAGCCTAAGTAGGAAAAGGTTCTATCCACAAATATTCATTGAATTTCGCTAGACTATGCCACAATCCTATCATGGTAATAGATCTCATATTCAACAATAAAAATAAATTTTGTGTTACCATGGATAAAATAACCGTTGCAAGAGATTTGATGATTAGCCATGAATTATTCTATCTTATGTCAACAGATATGAAGTTGGATTGACTTTTAGCCACACACGGTAATTTAATGGTAAATGATTTGCAATTGGGCAACTAAACTATGCTCGTGGTGAACATTTCCTATTGGTAAGTCTCACATTTACACTCCGTTTATTTCATGAAGAATAATTTCTTCATTTTCTAGCATTTGAATCACTTAAAATAATGAGTTAATAGAAACTATTTCGTAGTCAACGGAAAAGGTTTTCCTACTAAAATTTAAGCATGGGAACCTCAATGCTTGTCCATGAGCCCAGGTAGTGGGGCCAAGTCCCCAACACCCTAATTGAGGTCAATCTAGGTCGTGCCCTAGACCCTAGCTATTGCACTCGGGTCCATCTAGGCTGAGCCCAAGACACCAATGCCAATCGGCCGCCATGCCCAAGTCCACCAAAGCCAAGCCCAAGACACCAATGCCCACCCGCCACCGCGCCTGGGTCCACCAAGGCGAGCCCAAGATACCAATGCCCGTGCTCATGATGCTAGGCTCAGAAACATTGAGGTTGGAGTCATGTGCTTGGGCCCAACCTCCAATGGACCTAGGTGTGGGCATTGGTACCTAAGTTACTAGCCTAGTCTCAAGTGCCGGGGTCTCAACCCCATGTGCTAGACCCGGCCTCAATGAATCTAGGCTTGGGCATTGGGGACCTAGGCACAATCTCTATAGCCTAGGTTGAGGCGCCAGGGAGACAAGCATGAGCACCGAGTTCTTGGGCTTAGTTTCAATCCCTAAGGATCCAAGACTAGGGCCTGTGTTCATGCTCGGGAGTTGGTCTTGGGACCCGAGGGCCCACGCTGGGTTCCTTGGCTATCCATGCACAAATCACTAGCACTTGAATAGTGTATATATATTAATAAAAAGCAAATGAATTTTTTCTTACCAAATTATGAAAAATATATGCTAGTTTATCTTTTAGTTTTGGTTTTTTTTTTTTTTTTGGGTCATAATTTTCTAGTCTTGGTTAAACACTAATAAATTTTGTTATTTTCCTTTTCATAAATATCACATTTTCTGCGGAACAAACGAAATCTTGACTATGACAAACATGGTGTAAGATGGGGTAATTAATATATTTTAGTTGGCCCATAGTTTATTGATTTAAAGTTTTGAATAAACGTTAAGCCCAACTAGATAATGTTGACGGGATCAAAAATTAGCTCTCTCTCAAAGATTTCTCTACACAAGGTACATGGCTCATTGGTGCGACTAGTCAATACTGCCGCTGTCAAAAGGCTTCATTGCTTCTAGATATTCAAGTTTCATCCCTTCTAGACATTGCCATTTTGAATTCATCTTTCCCTACTTTGTGAAAGAAGGCAGTGAGTGGAGTTTGTTTATAACCCACTACTAAAGTGAAACTTCTCAAATAATCTATTAACTGAAGACTCCTTTGATAAACTTGAGCTCTCTTCGAATGATCTCTCGACGAGTTACATGACTCCTTGGTGCGTCTAGTCGACACTGTCGTTATCAATACGTTTTATTGCTTCTAGAAATCCACGTTTCCTCTCCTCTGGAAATTGTCTTTTTGGCTTCATCTTTTCCATCTTGTGGAAGAAGGTAGTCGGTGGGGTTATCTACAGTCCACTATTTAGACTAAATGCTGAGAATTTAAGTTTTGAAGTACAAGTGCTGACAGTAAAAGTTATTTAAATAAGCATTTGAATTGAACGGTGAATATTGTCCATTTTCTTACCGTAAAAGGAACTGTGTCCATTGTCGATAGATTTTAGTAGTATCATTGGCACTATTCTAAGTGCCATTGATAACATTTTTCTACTTAATAAATGAAGTAACACATTTATCTAAACAAAAATAATAAAATAGAGTAACACATTTCTTACTCACCATATTAAATGAATTTTTTGTATTTAATTGAATATTTTAAGTCGATATTAGTTATAATTCTACCGAACTTTTTAATTTTAGACTCTTAATAGGGTTACTAACCAGGTTCATTGGTAATTGTGAAGCTTGGTCGGCTTCAACTTCAACTTTACTTGGTCAACAAAAGTTCGTATGAGAATAATATCTAATTCTGAACGTGGTGAATATTCAACTTGCGTTGAAATCAGAAGGAGAAAGTGGATGAGCGTCTCCGATTTACAGCATTATCATAATCAGGAGCACATCCGTGATGGTTATTTGTTTAACTTGCTGAAATTATTACTGGACGAGGCCCGCGAAAACGTGTTTGAAATGGACTATACTTTTTTTTTATATATAAAATTCTATTTTTACAATTTGAGATATTGCTTAATAGATTTAATTCATGAGTTAAACAAGAAATTAAGGAAATTATAAAACAAATGAAGCCTTAACCATGACAAAGATGGTGTAAGATGGGGCAATTAATATATTTTAGTTGTTCTATAACTTATTAACTTAAAGTTTTGAATAAATGATGGGATCAAACACGAGTTCTCTGTGGAAGATCTCCCTGACGAGGTACATGGCTCATTGGTGCGACGAGTCAACACTGCCACTGTCGAAGGGTTTCATTGCTTCTAGAAATTAAAGTTTCATCACTTGTGGACATTGCCCTTTTGGCTTTATTTTCCCCTTCTTTGTGAAAAAAAAAAAAAAAAAAAAAAAAAAAAAAAAGAAGGGTAGTGGGTGGGTTTGCTAATAACCACAATTAGAGTGAAATTCGTCTGAAATTCTATCATCTAAAGACTCGTTTGATAAAATAAAATTAAGTATTTAGAAATTAAACATTGAGTTTTAAGTGCCGAAAGTTCGTAGATCACATTAAATAAATCACAAGTTCATGAATTATGTTACAATTGGGCCAAAGTTAGATCATATTGAATAAATTAAAATTCAAAAACAATATTGCACATTAGGCCAAAATTTAGGGAATGTTAGTGTCATTATCCCTCGTATAAATCATTCCGGGCCGTCAAATAATGCTTGTCGCAATTTTTTAAGGACACCTTGTCCCATTTTACCACGAAAACGATTTTTTGCAACTAAAAATGGAATCTATCGCCAAATTTATTCACTGCAAGCGAGGATTGAGGGTTGCCAATTTAGTACAATCAAAGCATCAGCGATGGAAACATAAACACAAGTCACATTAACTACATAGATCAATGGAAAGTCAATGATCGTTATAATATTTGCTTATATTTTTCTGGACAGGTTTCTTAGCAATACAAACTGTAAACACTCATTATAAGCAAATTTTATGCGTTGATTATACTTTTATCCATAAACATAACACCCATTATCTAATCTTGTTGGTAAGTGCAATCATCTTATATAATATCATAGCACGTAATGGCTCGATTTTGTACCTTGATAGATCATATGCTATTTGGAAAAAAATGTTAAACAGCATGAACAGGTACATTTTGTTATTAATTATTACACCCATTTGGCAAAAAAATTGTATATAATTTTGAGTAAACTATGACAATTTATAATACGTAAGTAAATTACCAATATCTGATATTTAAATTGAAACCACCTGTCTTTTTCTTTTTTGGTTGAAAAATTGAAACAATCCGTTAGTAAGTAAGATTACTATAGATCATGAATGAGTACAAAAAATTTTGATTAGTGATGTTGACACCAAAAAATGGCCAACTTTTGATTATTATTGATGAGTGACGGACTTTGTCGATGAGGTAGAATTTAGTGAAAACAAAAGTCATCAATGAACAGAATTATCAACAGCTTGAAGTGAATCGATAGCTTGCCAATAAAATTATCAACAACACACAAAGTAAAAATTATCGATGAGAGCCTTCATCAAAACTTTAGAAGTTGATTAACAAAGTCATTGATAGCAAGCAATCGGCACAAAAATAAAACTACTTGGTAGCTATGTCTAATAACAATATTCTAGGTTTTTTTATAACTTCTTGTTGAAAAATGTTGCTAGATAATAGACAACTGTGAATTTGTAATTTCTTGTAACAATTGATAGGATTATGAAATTATTTGTTTCGAAGATAGGATTTGTAAGTTATCTTTTCAAAATTGGTAACCATTTGTAATTGATTGTGGGCTACAAATATCCACATTGTACTCTTAATAAAAGATCATATCTATGACATCTTCAAGTCAACCCCTATCTAAAGAATATAATTACGACAGAAATCAACAAATCATGGAAAAGTGGAAATAAGCCACGAATGAGAAGCCACGAGGGCCCAAGTCGGGGGTGGGCTCAATGGGCCTCATGCCTACCATGGACAGCCAAGAGGGCCAACCAAGGCCAATTAAGCCACACTTGTTTTTTTGGAAGCTTGCACATTAAAATACCCATGTGCATGAATAGTGTTTTGGACTATAGATTAATTATATCCCTAAATTACCCCTTCTAGAAGCTCGTTGGCCTAATGAGACAAAGTTGTTGTCTTCCCAAGAGGGAAAGGGACACCCATTTGAAGAAGAAAGGGGAGAGACCAACCAAGTTAGCTTTCCCAGTTCATTTCCAATTAGATCACATGCATGAAATCTTGTATTTAATGAAGCTTGGATAGGAAGATTTTAAGAGCAATTTGTGGCCACTCAAAGACTTGTCCAAGAGTAATTAGGAAATTTTGGTACTAAGTTCATTAATGCTTGAAGTAAACTTGAAAGAGAAGCCCTCATTCTGTCACTTCTTTCTCTCACTCTCATCTTTCTCTCTTGGCTTATTCTCTCTCTCAAAACCTCATTGCCGCTCCCTCTCCTCTTTCTCTCCTTCTCTTGGTTGCTCATCACCACCGACCCACCCACCATTGTCGTGCCATTGTCGCCCACACTACCGTGACACCATCGCCCCACCATCCGCGTTGTGAACTGCCGTTGCTGTTACCACCCTCGCCACCATCTCACGCTGCTTCCTTACCACGCCATGACACCGCCACCGCCCGCCATTGCCGTTGTCGCCGCCACAGCTCGTTGTCGAAGCTTAAGAGCCAGTTCATGAGTGACTTCCTAAACCTTAATTAGGATAGTGGTTACACTTGAGATTAGGGTTAGGATTAATGTTAATGATAATTAGATTGTGAGATATATGGATTAGGTGATAGCTTATCTTGATAAGTAATAAGTAAGAGTGATAGCTTATCTTAATAAGTAATAAGTAATGGTGATAACTTATTTTAAATAGTGATAAGTGCTAGTGATAGCTTATCTTAAATTAGTGAAAAGTGCTTGTGATAGCTTATCTTAAAATGTGATAAGTGCTTGTGATATCTTATTTTGGAAATTGATAAGTCATATTGATAAGTAAACCTAGGGCATGATATTGAGTAGAATTGAGGGTTGATTGCCATGGGATTATCGTATGATTATTTTCATGGATAATTAATCAATGGGTGATCATGTGAGATTATTTTATGGCGTTTTTATGTGTAAAAATTGCTAGTGTAGAACGTGTGAGCACTAAACACTCTTGCATTGGCTAAATTGAAAGATAAAAATTGGCTTCAATGGTTAGTGTGCTCGTGTGATCACTTAAATGGTTCCATACTCGTATGACTACGAGGAATGATGCCTGATTGATTTCGGATGCTCGGCGGAGGTCAGGATGCCGTTCTTGGATGGATTTCAAAATGATGCTCTTAATTGAATGCCATTTTCGAGTAAGGTCGAGACATTATCATGCTTGATGGGATGGGACGATGTCTAGTTACGCCGGAAGACCACCATCGTGAGTGTCGGTCTCGATTGTGAGCGGTTGTAGTAATTTGGACTCCTATTGATGCATTGCTCATGGAAGTGATAATGGTTATATCTGAATTATCATTTGTAATTGTCATGTGTTTGCCAGAATTGTGGACTCACGTAAATAATTATTTATGTAATTATTGGATACATTGGTAAGGCATTATAGGGCAAGTCACTCATTTCATGTTTATAAATGATGCAAAGCAAAAGTTTTGCTATTGATCTGTCATCGACCATTAAGTCGCACGTTTAGGCTGTCTCTGAGGTGAAGTATTCTCCTGTGTGAGGTTTAAAGAGTTTACTTATTGAGTTTTTATTACTCGTTGTTGTTTAAATTTTTTAGGCCGTAACCATGACTAGTCCATTCCGCCACATGTGATTTGGAATGCCCGTGGATTAGGACACTCACGTGATCCCTTTCCCGATAAAATGTGACTGACGTAGTATACAAGACGTACGTGACCACCATCTAGGTAGATGAGAGGCTGACGAACCTAGCGTTCCATTAGTTTGTGGCATGGTAAATGTGGTTTGGAGGGAAGCTCTTCGGCCCTCTCCGGAGTTTTGACGGACCGCTTGGCGAGGGATTAGAGGGTGCCATTTGGGACCCCATGGTCATGGACATCCTTACGGCTCCAGCACTGACCTGGAGATGATCCCGAACTCAGAGCTTGATCCTCAGCCCAAGCCACGGTATTATGACGTGGACGTGTACTAAGTGCATAGGGGGAGATACCACTTTTTGAGATCGCCCTAGTAGGGTAGAGGAGTTAGGCTAACCCTTAATCCCTTTTTGGTAAATCGAAAGGAATCCGCATGGCGGATATGTAATTATAAAATTTCAATGTACTAAGTTGATGTGTATATGTGTGTGCGCGCGTGCGTTATATATATGAAAGTGTTTGTTAATGTGTTTCCATGCTATCTCTATTGATGTGTATGATCAGGTGGAATTAATTTTGCTTCCGCTTATGTTTAATCGAAAAATAAAATGAATGGGTTGGCAATGCCTCTTGAGACGTCGCAATTAAATGACCAAAGGAAAGAAGGGATGCCACCGCATCCAAGGGTCAGGGCGTGATAATCTTTCAATCAATCAAAGAACTTGATGTTATTCTGCAAATTTATCTTTTATCTTTACTAACTTACGTTGTATATCACTACCCACGATTGTTCCTAGTTTGTACTTTTTAATTTCTAGTCCAAAATCAACAAAAGAACTTTCACAACCATTGCCAATTCATATCGATCCATCAATCTTTCTTGAGGGATATTTCTACTTCTCGTGTCCTTCAATAAACGTAATTGTAATTGGTTATAAGATAAACAATGATTTTTTTGTGGGTTGTGCATCGGTTGGAAGGCACAAGTATAGTCAATACTTTCCTTTGTCGACAACCATAACCAAGTACGTGGTTTTAATCAAGGCAATCAAGGAAGTGCTTTGGCTTAGAGGTTTGCCCATTGATCTAGGATTATAACATCATAAGATTGTTGTTTACTATTGTTGAGGCTACCGAGGCAACCTAGAAAAGAAGGGTTGAATAAGTTGAGTGAACATTCTAAAAACTTTTGCGGAATATCAAACAATCAACACTCAAGATAGTAACAAGAAGATACTAGTGTATGTGATGGTAGTAAGTGAATCAGAGTGAAGAAAACAAATCACACAACAATTTATAGTGACTTGGCTTTGTATCCAACTTTACATCCGCTCTTCAACTAATAGCTTTAACAGCGGTTGGATTCCACTAGTTATCACCAAATCAAGTTACAACTAGCTAGTATTATTCTCTTTACACGATAAAACATATTATTGGGACGTACACACTTGCACTCACACTTGTATACTTGTCTAACTACTATTAGAGTGCTAAAGCAACTTTAGAGAGACACTCGGAAGAATAGCAGAGATAATATTGTGCTTAGAGTACGACCACAGTATTTCTCATATCTAACCCTCTTCACATCTTCATTCTTCATTAAGTATCGAACTCTTCAATCTACCGTTGGAGACCCTTTAAGAACAAGACCAATTAGCCATTTGAGAGTCGCTAGAGTACTTTAACAGAATTGAGATTGATCTTCCAATCGCTTCCTCTGACTATCATAGGTTTCCCAAAATGGCTTATGCTGCAAGTGTCTGGTCTTTGAAGTAGACATTATGTCAATTGCTTTTCTGGTGCCTTTCTCGGTTTTCCAACTATGAAGTCTAGAACCACAATGGCTATTATCTATATCAATGATCATCTTCTCTGTTTATCTTACCATCATTAGAGCTGACGCATCAAACATCACGACTTGATACTTCACCATGAATAGGTGCAAATTGTGAGTGACTTGGTTGACGATCTTAATGACGACATCGATAAAGGTGACGAATTTTGACAAGGCTACTGATCCTTTTGTTTCTATCAATGCCCAAAAACTTTCGAGAATACTGGCCTCAACAGAAGTATCTCCAAGCAACCATGAGATACCATTCTTATCGGTGCTTGTTCACCTCAATAGTTATAACCTTGATTCTCATCTTTGCTGATGCGAAAGAACCAATGATATCTACAACACATAGTTACCATCTATATACATCTTGATCTATATTAGTTCCAAACACAATTTGGTGATCATCAAAATTTATAAGAATGTTTTCCCAACAACTATATCATTTAGAGTGTGGTACCTTTGAAACAAATGTATCACGGCAAACAAAGCACATTGATGATGTCTAGTACCACCGTAATTGTGATATTGTGTCACAGAAAATCATATCTTTTGAGAAAGTGCACATAGTAGATAATTCGGCAATTTTATTAATGAAGCTTATCTCATTGACCAAGTTCAAGTACTCTTCGGACTTGATCGGCGTTTGTAGCGGGGGAGTAGTTCAAGGGGCTCAGGAGAGACAACGGTCGATGAAGTTGGACTTCCCGCCATGGAGGACATTTCTTTATTATAGCTTTGAGGTAATCCCAACTCATTTGAAATTCGATCCAAAATTGAATTGCAAGAAAATCATAGTCACATTAGGAAAGTCCCAAATTGGAGTCTTTCCGACAGGACCGCATTGATGCAAAAAAGGATATTAATTTTCCATTTACTTATCAAATTTGAAGTTTTTGTTGATGTGGGGAAGGACTCATAGGATGCGTTTGGTTTAGCTTTCGCAAGAGGCTTTCAATCTCCAAAACCCCTTTGAAAAATGTTGGAGTGTTTGGCAAGTCTATCCAAGGGGTTTTCAATCAAATATTGGCCTTGGGAAAATGAAAACCCAATACTGATAGAGACTAGTTTTGGGCTTTTAGCATTTGGCCAAATGCTGAAATTACTTTTTTTTTTCAAAATTACTATCATAAATTTTTTAGTTTTTTTATTTTACCTCTCATTGTTCCAAAACTATCCTTACCTTCACTAGAGTCGGCAAAGAGTTTAATACTTTTTAATAAAAAAGAAAAATGAAATCCAAAAGCCCTTTATAAAAAAAGATTTGCCAAACACTCTTTATGTGAAAATAGTTTTACAAAGAATTTTTTACTAAACGCAATTTGCATTTCCCCAAAACTCTTTAGGTTAAAGATATTTGCATTTCCCCAAAGCCCATTTGTAAAGCTGAACCAAACGTAACCATAATCTGTTGCATGCTAATAATTTATTATGAAGTTTGGTCTTGTATGCATAGTGAGTGTTGGTAGTTTGTTTGTAAAACAAACCAAGAGAGGTCTTGTCCCACATCGAAAAGATGTGAGTGCGCATGTGAATTTTTATTTATTAAATTTTAAATTATTTTCATAAAAAAAATAATCATAGCATCCTATTGAAACAATGCAGCTATTCACAAAGGAGTTACGGGTTTTTTTTTTATGCTTTATTTATTTAATTCCTAAATTTATCATTTCTTCTCATGATTATCTTAGAGTTCGTACATGTTCAAACATAACTTCTTAATCCTTGGAAGGTTGTGTCTGTTCGGATATAACTTCTTGTTTTTTTGCTATTAATTACTGAACATGTTTGCTCAAAAATAATCTTCTTCTTCCATTGTCATTTTCTTTCAAAAAGATATACAATCATTGTTTTCAATTATTTTCCCTGAGAGACCCTAGAAAAATACTATAAGTACTATTTGATATTCTCAATTGAGATTTTGTTGTATAATGGAGGATATTGCTAGTGACCATTAGAAACTTTTTGGGGCAAATAATTCCTTTAAAAAGTGATATCCAGCCTCAAAATTTGACTTTATTGCTTTTCCCAATAGTTCGTAATATCACTTGATATATGTGAAAACCTATGGAAGACATCCAAAACATTGAAAGTAGTTATCCAAGAAAGTTGAGAGTGTGAGAAAAAGGGGATGATGACCATGCTAGAATTAGCAAGGAAATGACCATGCTCAGCTGCCTCTTCTTGGTGCTCTCTCTCTCTCTCTCTCTATCCATGTTTCTATAGCCAAAAGGAGGGAAAAGCACCAAAAAAGTCCTAAACCTATTGTATTGATACCAATTCGGTCATAAACTTTTCAATTGGACCAATTCAGTCCGAAACCTTTTAATATTAGTACCAATTCAATCCATCCGGCCAATTTTGGCTTGCCGACACTGACATGGACGTCAGTCGATGGTCGGACGCTAACGTGGCAATTTTTATGATTTTTTAATTATTTTTCGTATTTTTATTAAATTTTTTTTTTTTTTTTCTTTTCTTTTTCCTTTTTTTTTTTCTGCCTTTTTCCTGGCGGTGGCCAGCGAGCCTCCGGTGAGGCTCGTTGGCCACTGGGCGAGACCCGCGAAGCCCTCACCTACCGCCGGCAAGGGTCGCAGCCCTCGCCCGACCTCTCCAGGGCCGCCGGCGGGGTGGCTTGGCCCGGATCGCGGCCCTCGCTGACAGCTAGCGAGGGCCACGACCCTTGCCGGTGGGGGCGAGGGCCGCGGCCAGCGAGCCTCACCGAAGGCTTGCCGGCCACCACCAAGAAAAAGGCAGGAAAAAAAGGAAAAAGAAAAAAATTAATAAAAATTCGAAAAAATAATTAAAAAATCATAAAAATTGCCACATTAGCGTCCGTCGACGTCCACGTCGGTGTCGGTGGCCAAAATTGGCCGGTGACCGAATTGGTACTAATATTAAAAGGTTTTGACGCGAATTGGTCCAATTGATCCGGGCAAAGCTGCCTCGCCAGTGGCCCCGGGAGAGGCCAGGCGAGGGCCATGACCCTTGCCGGCGGCAGGTGAGGGCTTCGCGGCCCTCGCCGGCCACCGCTAGGAAAAAGGCAAAAAAAAAAGGAAAAAGAAAAAAATTAATAAAAAATTCGAAAAAATAATTAAAAAATCATAAAAATTGCCACATCAGCGTCGGCCTTCCAAAATTGGCCGGATGGACTATATTTGTACCAATATTAAAAGGTTTAGGACTAAATTGGTTCGATTGAAAAGTTTAGGACTAAATCGGTACCAATACAATAGATTTAGGACTTTTTTGATACTTTTTCTGCCGAAAGGACAATGAAAAGGGTGAGGAAACAGAAAGAAGGACTTTGATTTTATTCAACATTCAAAGTTGTACATCTTGTTCTCGTTCCATGTCCCGTTTATTACTAGCTTCTAAACCCACATTTTATCTTTGGATGTGGATCGAAAATAGATGTGCCCGTGTCCGTCAGACCGAAATGGGAGTCGGTCTAAAGAGTGAAGGACGGAGATACTTGGCTCGGCTTGGCGAACACGTTCAATCACAAACAGGGCATGGAACAAAAGTGATGCCCTCGCGGTGCCATGAAGGTTCTGGCTTGGAATTGTCAGGGACGTCGCCCGAGGCCCGACACTAGGTGAGCCGCTTTGTGCACTTGTTAAGGAAAAACTGTCCCAAATTATGCATTTTGATGTAAACCCAAGGCTCGAATTTTCGCACGTGCCATTTAGTCTCACTATTAAGGTTACTTCTTTTGTCCAGATTCATCGAAACACATGAATGCTTTGCTCCTGCTACAGGACCAGCAGGTGCACTTTGTTTGCTACGTCTCGGGAGCTATGATGTAAGTAGGTTAAAATTTATGCTCTTTCGTACAGCCTTTGTTTTGGTGGCATAACTTTTTACCTGAGTACTTGAGTGCCAAACTTTCATAAAACAAGATCGACTGCGTTTTGAGTACGAGGAAACGGTTGGCGAATGTTGGAATGAAGGAGAAAAAGGTACGGTGGTGAATCAACGTGGAGAGGGAACAGGAAAGGAGACTGGGAGTTGGGTTGGGTATAAAGTGGATGGAAGTAGATCAATGGGGAAAATTAGTTGTGAGGATGGAGTAGTTTCTGAATTTATTTTTTTTCTTTTCTTTCATTTTTCTATTGTCTTTTTTTTCATTTCCCTTCAATAATTATCGGGGCCTCAACGAGGGTCGATGAGGGCATCTCAGCCTGAATGGCCACGTCAACTATTTTTAACGAAAATTGACTGGAAGAAGTATATCAAAAAATCATCAAAAAATTTATAATTAATTATTGAATTAGAACATCTATGACTAAATCAATCGTCGTACAATAAGTTTAGAACTTTTTGGATAATTTTCCTGGAATAGAGAGAATAAGACTCTCGTTAAGAGGGAGAAGAGGTCCAAAGGTGACTTTGTAAGACGTTCATATTTAGGGACGATCATATTTAGAGAGAGAGAGAGAGGTGACAATGACAATCATCTACTATAGACACAACATAAAGGTCATGTTCGTTGGTCACATGGGGTTTGCAACCAGCTAGAGGATGCGACAGCTGGAAATAGGCGGTGCGAGTTTTAAGGTGTATAGGGTGTTTGCCTTACTCCAGAACCCGTCTTATAGACATCGATTTCTAGTTATTGGAACCTGAAATTTATCCTACAAGGGTCTTGAATTCATTTCAAAACCTGTTGGTTTCATATGTTCAATTGTGCCCCTACTATTTTGGATTTTTTTTTTCTTTTAATATCATCATTTGAACTATTGACGCATTCAATATGAAAAATACAAGAGCATTGGCAATAAAGTACATGCTCGTGTCTAGTAGTAAAGTAATCCTATAATGTAACAACCGTAAAGCGATACATCAAAAAATAAGGATGCTTTCTCATACCATTTTACACATCTAAAACATTACAGTACTATTTAAGTATTATATATGGTACCGTGTATCTTTTATTAGGTAACCAACACAGGGTACAACGTATAGGATACAAGATATGGACTTAAACCCTAAAGCCTAACTCGTATTTTCTGATCTTGAAAGTTTGGCACTTGCAAGTTGCAATCACTGTACTGCCTTCAATTTCCATCTTGGGACCTATCTAGTCCTGTCGCTTTCGAAAATTCTCCTGCGCACCCCACATTGTGATACACCAAATAATTAGCTTAGAGAAAACGAAAGAGAAAAGGTATGAAAGACAATTTTGAACTTCAAGCATTATTATTAGTTCATGAATTAATATCCCGAAAGACCATAAATTAGAATATTTATGACAAATTTAATTTAAACTAATTTTTTTACTACAAAAATCCCATGCAACAAATTTATCTCCCGTTAATTTCCATTAAATTGAATTAATAACATGAAAACCCACAAACTAGTATATTTGCGATAAAAAAAAGAAAGTAAAATTCTAAATCGATATACTCGTTAATTACAATATGTCACATGTATACTGATTTGAGATTTTTTTGCGATTAAAGAATCATCTTAAAGTAAATTTATCGTAAGTGTATTAAATTTATAATTTTTCATGGTATTAACCTTACAATTGCCGTTTTCCTTCATATGTAAGGAAACAAACAATTGTTTCAATGGCCACCCTTCTCATATAGGAAAAGGGAAGTGGGGACGATTTAGCTTAAGCGTCAGTTTCGACTCTCACGCTCTATACGGAGTTATAAGGAGTTACCTGTTTTTACTGTAAAAACAAAGAACAAAAAAAAGAGAGAAAAGCAGCGACGCACGCGCTTCAGGAAGGCGCGTGGCGGGGGGCCCAACTGCCGAGCTCACCGATTTCAGGCGAGCGAAGGTTTCGAAGCAGAGCTGCGACGTCGGGTTTTCCCTCTCTCGCCCGTTGCGTATAAATCTTCCTTCTCCGCATTTCCCCCTCGAATATTCTTCCTCTCTCTCTCTCTCTCTCTCTCTCTCTTATTTCGATCTCTTCTCCTTCTTCTACTCCTCCGCCGCTGCCGCGCCTCGCCGCCGCCGATCTTCGGGACCGCCGCCGGCCGCCGCCTGCCGGACCACGCCATGCGCGCTCGCCTGTCCCCCTCCGTCGAGCTCCCGCTCCCTGCTCGCGCCGCTCGATCGCGCCGCCCGCCCGCGCGTTGCTCCGCCGGAGCTCGTCCCGATCTCGAGGTAACGGCTCCGGTGCTTCCCGTCGTCGGTTTCCTTTCTTTCCTGCTTTGGTTTTTGGTTGCGGGAAGGGAAGGGGGAGATGGCGAGCTCGCGGATCGGAGATGAAGCCGATGAGCGTTGCGCCTCGATTGGGAACGCCATCGAACGTTCGTCTCTTGCGATCGGTCGATTGAGGTGATTCGAAACTCTCCGGTCAGGCGTGCGGAGAAAAATGGAAGGGAAACGGCGGATGACTTGCTTAGGAAGGGAGGAAGATGATCTACTTCTGTCGATTGCTGTTTCGTTCGGTGAAGTGTGTAAATCGATACGGACGTGGAGGAGGCGTCATCTGAGTTCAGTGGAATTCCTTTTTCCCTGTGCGGCCATTTGAATGTGCTTATTTGCAGCTTTCGAAGTCTTTAACTCGTGTGGCTATACGCTGTTTATGTGCCCCCAATTCACTCTTTATCTGCTTTCTTTTCTTCAAACAGATACATGATAAAACTTTCCAGAGGCTTGGTTGTCGTCTGCGGCAGAGTCTCATTTCATGCAGGGCATTCGATGAGGTAACCTTTTTGCACACTGATGGCAAATATGTTTTGCTCTACGCAAGTTTCTGCTGTTTTAGGCTTTAATCCACTTGCATTTGAATCTTCTATGCTATATGTGAGTCGAATAAAATTTACTTTGTATAAGGTATCCCGTTTCTCTTTACCTCTGAGTAAAGTCACCTAGTTCTCTTGTGGGTTCATGCCCTTGTTTATGATTCTGTTTAAGTATCTAATGGGATTTATCATTTTCTTTAATGTTCTCTAGGACTCGATTGATATTCCATCCCTTGATGATTGGGGTGGCAGTGAGGGTACCAGTGGTTATATAATTTCATCCAGTGATGGTGAAGACAGTGACAGTGAAATGATATTAAATCCGAGCAATGACATGGATGTGCCCAAGTATAAAGTATCAACGAATGATGCATTAACAATTACTGCTCATAGATTTGCACTGATTGGCAGGCGCCGGAGGAAACGCAGGTATTTAGAACTGTTTCAAATGCGGTCGGATGTGATCAAAGATGCTTATTGATGCAATGATTTATGAAGGAAGATCATTTTCATACTTATCTGGGATTCTTTTCAATTATGTATACTTGCAGGATCAAATATGGGATTTTGAACAACATGGGTTTGATTACTTTCATGACAACCTTCATTGTACTCTTGGATTGGTGTGCTTGGCGGATCGTCAGATTACCGCTGCCGCAATTTTACTTGACCCGCCCTTTTTTCATGTCGGCTGTTATAGCGTCCTGTATAGGCTACATATTTGTTCCCTTACTTGACAGTTTTAATATTTACCAAATCCTCCGTAAGGAAGGGCCTGTGAAACACTATTTGAAAAAGAAAGCCCCCACAATGGGTGGATTGTTTTTCGTGCCCGTTGGTATAGCCGTTGCACAGGCCATAGCTGGTTTTTCTTCAACTGAAGTTACTGCAGCTAATGTGGCGACTCTGGCATTTGCTGCAATTGGGTTTATAGATGATAACTTAACCCTTGTCGAGAATCGAAATCATGGTTTATCTGCTTGGGCGAAATTGTTGTTAGAGGCAAGCTTTCTCACATCAGTTCCTTACACCGATTCGGATGTCTCCTTAAGGTGCCTTTAGTCAAAGAACTCTTGATAAAAATCTCAAAACTGATTCTGAATGGTTTACAGGTTGTTGTTGCGACAAGTTTCGCTTTGTGGCTGGATTGCACGAGGATATCATCACCTTATGGCATGTATACCTTCTTGTAACTAATCTGATCAACTTTATCTGATGGTAACTCACATATCTGATCTTGTGCCAATGTTTAAGAAAATTTCACTACCAAAATTTTTCGGGTGCTTTCATCCGTTGATTGATGGAAGACACTAAAATGCTGCGGGAACATTACGTAAACCACTGCTTTTAAGGTACTTACTATTTTTTGGCATGAAAAAGAGATCAGATGTGTATTCTTCTTCCAAGTCATCGCTTGAAAGGTAATAGCAATTAGAAAAACTAGGCAAATCGTGCAATTTACCTTAAGCGGAAGATGAACGGTTTTAAGATCCAACTTAATTGAAGGAGAGTCCATCTGTTTGCAGATGTCTTATACGTAAATGACTCAGACAACAGCATATGTTCGGTCAAGAAGTACTGAGACCCACTTCTTCCTGACTGATCCAGCTTTTCAAGTTCTGTGAAATTTACAATAGACTTCAGTAGAAAATTGAGATTTATACTGATCTATTAGAACTGCATCCTTCCACTAACAAATGATCAATCAACAACCTCTAGTACTATTTTCTTCTCAAGGAGTTAAATTTATGTGATTCGCTTCTTGTAGATCAGCACTTGCATCTCATTCTGCATTCATGAGTTTCTCTTTGTTTAATGTTATTGTCTGTATTAGTAAAGCAGCGACTTTGGCATGTCTTTGTCTCAACTTTTATAGTTGCTTATATCATGTTGTAAGTTTCTTTCTTTTCTAAGAAAAAGAAATGCTTCTTTCTGTTTTGCATAGGACTTCTCCAATTGGATGGAGTTAAGAACATGAAAAGTTGACAATTTGCAGATCCCTAATTTAGTGGACCTTATATTATCCATTAGGAGTCAGAATCATGTGAATGACAGTCACCTCTTTCCTTTCCCCCCTCTACCATTAATGAACTAGGCCAAGTAATAAAGTTCTTATGAGAACGTCCTGAGTGTTCAGTATTAGACAGCCAAATTCTGTGATGAAATTGTTGCGAATCTGTTGATATAGATCATTTCTCTTCATTAAGATGCCATGCTTAGCTCCTTTTCATCAATAGCTTATATGTCCGTTGGTTGTATTTTTAAGTTTGATATGTTTGATATTATTTTGTTTAGCTGATAAAATGTTGACTTCCTACTGTGGCATTGCCTCTCTATTAAGCATCCATCTATTAGTTCAAATCACTCATTTGCCTTCTTAATGCAGGAGAAAATTGGTTCCTCTACCAGCACCATTGGGCATTGTATGCCTGGGAAAGTTTTATTCTTTGTTGACTTCATTTTGCTTCGTGTCTATGGGAAATGGGATTGATCTAACTGAAGGTCTTGATGGATTGGCGGGAGGGGTTTCCGCACTGGCTTTTATAGCAATGTCAGTTGTGGTGCTTCCGATATGTCCTGGTGAGTACAGTGAAGAGTTGAGATAGATGTAAAGTGTCTTCTCATGCATCTGAGGAGTTTTAACAGTGTGAACAGATCTTTAAAATGAGAAAAACTAATCCTTGGAGAGTTTCATTGCGTCAGGTTCTGAGGTTTAACAGCGTCGTTTAGTCAATTTTTTTATGTATGTTTCAGTATACTAACAACTGTTTACATTGGAAGGTAGACCTTTCTATCTTTGGTGCATCAATGGCTGGAGCCTGTGTTGGTTTTCTTTTGCATAATCGGTACAAAGCATCTGTCTTCATGGGTGATACTGGATCTCTAGCACTTGGTGGAGCTTTAGCTGCAATGGCAGCGTGTACAGGAATGTTCCTTCCATTGTTCATTTCGTCTGGGGTTTTCGTTGTTGAAGCATTCTCTGTAATTTTGCAGGTTAGTCACGGAATACTTTATTACAGTTTGGTTACAGTATATACTTTTTTGCCTAAGAATATGCAGTGTCCTTTGTCCCTACAGAGTAACTAACCTTAGTCTGGCTGTTTTTATATCTTTGCCATTTCATCAATTAGATTAAATCTACTGAGGTGAAAAAAATTTAGATGGTTGGAAATATGATATTGCGATGCACTCACTCCTGTTACGGATAAACAGTCCTTGTGTTTGACTGAAGGATAACTCATTATCCTATAACTTTGAGAGGACCTCATTTCATTCAGTGGTCTCCTCTGAAGAGACCTCAACATGAGGCTGACATAGGGATATACTCATTTAAAGGAGGGCTACTTACCCCTAAAGAGGACCATAAATACTGGTTTATTCTTTTACCAATTGATACCCGATGGGGGTGACTGCCAGTGCTAGGATATATATGTACCCGTATATCTCAAGAGAGCACTGCTACCAGACAGACAGAATCTGTTGTGCTTGGTCAGTCACCATCAGAAGAATTGATTTCTTCTTTTGTCTTAGGTGAGTTTAATCTAGAGCACAGAGTTAAGAAAGGATAGTTCTTAGCACTGAAGTTCTATTCCTCAATCCCGGAAGAAGTTGCAGATGTACCCAAGTACAGGGGCTCTGCTAAAGGCTTTATCTTATACAGATCAGGTCCAGGTTTGAGCCAACTTCTGGATATTAAGACAATGAACATAACCAGGAAGGAAACACTGGTTAGACTTGAGGGATAACAGCTCCATGAATACTGCCATTGCGACGCTGAATGTGATCACCTGTTGTTGATTTGGGCAAATTGATATTCAACAGGGAGTTGGTCAGTGCAAAACTATGGGGATATTTTTTAAGCATCGGAAGAAATTTAACTCTCAATAAAGATTGTTTCAACATTTACCTTTGGACATTAGTTGACATAACTATATTAAACTTTTTTCTGTTTCAATGGAACACATAGGTTCTTCAAGTTACTTTAATCATATGTTTCATGAATAAGAGAGGCCTTGAGTCAAATTCCCCCTCCCCTACTTTATTTTGATATAATAGTTGCAAGATGTTGGCATTTAGGTTCATTGTGTTGTAAAACAAACTTCATGCACATTCAAGAAGTTACCCAGTATTCATTAATAATGACAGCTGAAGTTTGGTTACTTTGGTTTTGCATTTACTGCGCCAACTGTCCTGCATTGCACATGTACTGCTAAAAGCAATGGTGATGATTTTTCATATCATATTCCCTTGTCTAATTATTGGAATCCATTGCATCTATAATTCAGGTATCACAATTCGAAGCCACCAAGTACTTGCGTGGTTATGGGGATCGCATTTTTCAGATGGCACCCCTTCACCATCATCTTGAATTACGTGGTTTCAAAAAACCAATAATTGTAGCCGGGGCATACCTTTTATCTTCTGTGTTATCCTTGTTCGCTGGGTATGTGGGCCTTATATCCGCATAATTTTTGAAAGCAAATTCTCGTTTCATTTATAGGAACATTTACTTTGATACAAATTCTTTTGTTGTTTTTTTCTGTTTTCTCCGGCCGAAACTTCATACCAAGTTAACAGATGGTAGAATGACTTTCCTGAGCTCGGTGGTCATGTTCTATTTTGCATACGAATCGTGATAAAAGCATCTCTCCTATTTAGCGTTTCCTCATCTTCAGCTGCTTTGGTTTTCTTCTGTAATTGCACTCTTTTGTCGAGCAGCAATTGCCAGTTTTTCCTTCTTGTGCGCTATCCCACTAAGACTTTGGGGGAGATTGATTGGATTTGTGACTAAGCAGTCCTTACCAACTCCTAAAGAGGGCTTATTGCTTTGACTTGATCCTTTACAAATAGACTCAATCTTCCATAATTTTTCTCTCTTCCTTAATATTTTCTAGATGCCACTAGGTCTAAATAAGCCGACCTTGTGAGGTGTAACCTATTAAAAAAATTATTAAATAGTGTTTTTCAATTTGATAAATTTCATACATTTAACTGTCCTTAAGGTTCAATGTAGAGCTAGTGACGTCAAGACACCTTGAGTGTCAAAAATTGGCACGGGAGTTACGAAAGTAACATTTAAATGTCAAAATCATGGTAAAATGGATCAGTCAAGTGTTAACGGCAAGAAAATCTAGCCAAATTACGTACGTGGCATTTTTTGGCGACATCTTTTACTGAGGTGGCAAATATTAAAAAAAAAACAAAAAAACAAAAAAACAAAAAAAGCACACATGGACGACAAAAACGACGTCCATCCACGTCGGCTTGGCTGACCTAAACGACATCATTTTTCCTTGGTGCTAAATAACGTCGTTTAGGTTATTTGTTGGCTTAACCAGACCTAGCCGTTGTCGTTCCTCCTCGTTCACTTTAGTTCACACTAGATCTGAAGCTCTTCTCTCTGTCGCCGTTCACGCTTAGAGGTGGTCATTGCTTGCCGTCGTCAGTCGCCATCATTGGTCGTCGTCGCCGCTCACTATCGTCGCTCGTCCAAGTTTGGCCTCTTCTCCCCCTCCCCTGTGATGAAATTAGGGCTCGAACTCGTTTTAGGGCTCCGATGGGAAATTTGAGACTCAAAGCAGGGAAATGTGGAGGTTGGCCAGGAAATGTAGGGCTCGGATGTACTTTGATGTGTGATTTAGGGCTCAAAAGTAATGCTAAAACCCTAATGGGGGTTCGGATTGGCAATTTATGGCTCGACCTTGAAATGTAAGGTTCGACGAAAGGAAAATTAGGGTTGGACCTCGAAGATGTGGTGTTATTGTGATGTGTGACTTAGAGCGGTATTACTATGATGTGTGTTTAGAACTTGGATGTGGTATTGTGATGTGCGACGAAGATTCTTAGGGGTCAGATGTGAAATATGATGTGCGACGGCGATTTTGAAGGCTCGAAGTGGTTGTCATATGGACGTCAGGTCATTTTTTTAAAATTGAAGTGTTGAAATGGGTGTCGTGGAGACCTGTGCTTGTCGTGGGAACCTTTGTTTTTTGGTAAATATTTTAAGGGAAGGCAAATAATGAAAGTAACTATCATATAGAAACATATTGTCAATGTGGGGACCTCTGCTTGTCGTGGAAGGTATCTTTCTAGTAAATGGCTTGACATGTGCATCTCTTCCCTCTTCTTTTTTCTTTAATAAAGTGCATGAGAGTGAGGAGACTTCCATATACAATTGTCTGTTGCTCTTTAAGGATGTGGTCCCAAAAGATACTCTCTTTTTTCTTATTGCAAAAATGACTTATGATAAGGATTATATTGCTGTCATAGTTTGCTACAGTGGGATTTGTGATTGGGGAGGATGAATGGGAGTATAAGGGTGAAAATGAGGACACCATCTTTGTCGATATAAAGAAGGCATCTTATATAAGATTCGTTAGGGATATAGTGACCTATTTGTCTTGTGAAGTACAGAAGTTGCTATATTGTGTTCCTAGGAAAGGCTTGAGAGATAATTTGAGAAGCTTATAAGATGATAATGGTTTTAGAGATGTCCTATACTATTATCTTCATGGCGAAGAGGTAAAATTATACGTTGAGTACGACAGTAATAGTGAGAACGAAGATGATGACGGAAAGAGCGCCCAAACAGGAGAAGAGGAAGATTGTATTCAAGGTAGTACTGAAGTTAGGGATGAAGGATGACAGGATAGACAAGATGGAGAGGAGAGGGACGTAGATGCAATTTATCAAAGTGATTATGACATAGGTGATATCACAATCATTGGATTAGATTGAGAAGTAGTTGAATCCAGTGATGACGATGAAGATTTGTCTGTTGAAAATTTCTTGAGTGATAACAACGATGAGGAGCTTGCACAGTCAACGAAAAAGTAAAGGGAGTTTTTGTCAAATGGGTTTGCAGCTTTGCATGTTGCTAATGTTGTTGGTGAGGAGACCGATTATGAAGAAAGTGTCAAGAATGCTACTTCTCAAGATGAGCTTGAAGAAGATCAAAGAGTTGTGCATAGAAGAAAAAGTAAGTTTCCTTTTTATGATCCATCAATTGCCTCTCCTACTTTGTCTATAGGTATGAAATTTCAAGATACAAAACAATTTAGAGAAGCTATACTAAAAAACTTTATTGCTGCACAAAGGAATATTAACTTCATTAGAAATATTAAAACATTTGTAAGAGCTAGGTGTTTGTAGCAATATTATCCATGGAAGATTTACAGCGCATTTGTTAGGAGAAGTGGATCCTTCCAAATTAGAACCTACTAAGAGAAACATACTTGGTCCATTAATTTTGAAAATAAAAGGGTAACAAGTGCATGGTTGTCCAAGTACTTCTTCGATCGAATCAAGCCGATGCCCCAAATGAAGAATATTGAGTTCAGGATGCTGGTAAAGGAGCGTGTAGACATCAATGTATACAGGAATCAATACAAAAGATCAAAGCAAAAGGTAATGAAGATACCCATACGGCAAAGAATATGGACAGTTGTGGGATTATGCTTGGGAGTGTAAGCAGCAAAACCCTTTAAGTATAGTGTATGTAGAGGTCGTGGAGAGGCCACTTCCTAATAGTGAGACCAAGTTCGATAAGTTCTATGTGTGCTTCAATGCATGTAGATGAAGATTTTTATCTGGTTGTAGACGGATTATAGGATTTAATGGTTGTTTTTTGAAAGGCTTGTGTAAGGGAGAATTGCTAGCTGCAATTGGAAGATATGCGAATAATCAAATGTTTCCACTGGCTTGGGCTATTGTGAGGGTAGAGAACAAGGACAATTGGTCCTGATTCCTAAAAAAATCTTATTATTGACTTAAAGATAACAAATGGAGAAGGATAGGCGTTCATCAGAGACCAACAAAAGGTAATGTTTGCTTTTTGAAAAATCTAGTCAATTGTTTGCTTTTTAATGTCAACATGCTATTTACTTACATTTCTTATTTTAAATTATTGTAGGGACTGGTTCCGACAATAGCTAGGTTGTTGCCCTATGCCGAACATCGAATGTGTGCGCGGCACATATATGCAAATTGGGCAAAGACTTATAAAGGGGATAAACTATAGTCGCAATTTAGCAGCTAGCAAAGAACACGAATATAACTAACTTTCAATTGACAAATGAAAGTTCTGATGCACTATTCCAAACAGAACTAAAGTATTGTTGTAGAATGTTTTTCAACGAGGAATTCAAGTGCAATAACATCGACAACAACATATGCGAATCATTCAATAGGAGGATAATAGATGTCAGATGCAAACCAATCATCTCGATACTTGAAGATATACGGGTTATGGTCATGACTCGGCTACACAAACAAAAAGACAAGACTGTAAAGTGGATTAGGCAATGTGGTCCTAGGATTGCTAAGAAATTGGATAAGAACTTGGCTGCAAGTAGGTATTGTCATCTCATTTGGGATGGGGATGAAAGATATGAGATAATGAAGGGTTTCAATAAGTATGTTGCTCATTTAGGTACGAGAAAGTGTTCATGTAGAGCATGGCAACGAAGTGGAATTCCTTGTGCACATGCCATATGTGCCATCCAATTGAAGGGCCACAACGCAGATGATTACATTGATGATTGGTATAAGAAATTGAAATACTTTACTTCGTACCAGTTTATGATGCAGCCAATTAGAAGTAACAAGTTCTAAGAGCCAATAAATCGTGAAACACCTCAACCTTTGCCACTAAAGAAGAAAATGGGAAGGCCAAAGCAAAAACGAAGAATGATGGAGGAGGAGGTCTCAAGTCAGCGTAGGATAAGTAGGACAAGGGTAAAGATGACGTACTCTTATTGTCATGTAGTAGGGCACAATACTAAATGTTGTCATTTAAGGAAGCAGCAGGAACAGTTCAGGCTAGCCAAAGGGCCTAGTGAAGGGATAATTGGACAAGGCAAACAGAAGGACGAAATGAGTCGACTATTTTTCAGTCGATGACAAGAAACCTAGTAACTCATGACATTTGTGCTTATGTTGTTTTATGGTTTATTACAAATATGTACATAGATACAATTGGCATTGTATATAATGTCTTTGTCTTTGTCAGGTCACAAGAATGATACCTGAAGGATTGATCGAAACCCCTGCTATACCTAAAACTGAAGGGCCTGTTCGAAGAAGGCAAGGTTGAAGACGGCCAACTGAAGAATTGGCCAAAATAATTGAAGAGCTAGTTAAGTCGACTATTCTTCAGCAGTACAGAAAAAAATACCTAGTAAGTTTAACAATTTATGTTTAGTTTTCCTTTACGTTATTATATGGCCCGATGTTATATTTATGATGCCTTTTGCCTCTTTCTCATATTCGAAGAAGGCAAGCTGAAGCTCGATTGCCAACAGATGGCCCAACTCAAGGGTCACCATAAGATCCATCACAAAAGTCACCACAAAGGCCATAAGAAGGGTCATTACAAGGGCCACCACAAAAGCAAACATTAGGTGTCATTAAGGCTGAAGGGCTAGATAGAAGAACAACCGGAAGAAGGCCAAGTTAAGGGCCAATTACAAGAAAGCTATCTAGAAGACGCCTAACTGAAGAAGCTCATGCTATAGCCGAATGGCCATAACAATGGCCCAAGAAATCATAGGCGAGAAGAAGGGCCGACAAATCACAAATAATTGAAAGTGATGCTCCCCTTCGAACAAGAATGGCTTTTGGGAAGAGGTTAAGACAAAATGGTTATAGCCTTTATATAGATGAGCGTACCAAAACAGTCATTCTTAATGTAAGTTTTATTTGCTGCATTCAATTTAATTTATTATGCAAACTTTTGCTGATAATTGAGTTTTCTTTTTCTAGCCTGAGAGAAGTTCGGAGATTCTTATATCTCAAGGCCTAACTTAAGAATCAATGATCGCGCCAACAGAGAAGAAGACATTGGCTACACCAACAAGAAAGAATAGTAAGAATCCAGTTGCAGGTCTACCTAAATCAATTCAGCTTACGACAGTTACAGCTCTTTCTAAATCAATTCAACCTATGACAGTTGTAGCTCCATCAAAATCAGTGCATCCTGAGACAGTTGAAGAAGAAGTCATACATCCAGTTAGAAAAAGTGCAAAGATTATGAATCAAGTGAAATGTCCATCAAAAAGAGCACAAACATGAGGCGTTGTGCATATTGATTAATGAAATGGGATGAGATAGGGTTTATGGGACTAATGAGTTAGTTGTTTTGTTTATAATTTGCTATGGATGTTATATATATATATATATATATATATATATATATATATATATATATATATATATGTTATTGAGTTTGTGAGACTTAATTTCAATATCAATGGAACAATTTTGTTGCTTGTCATTTTTGCCTTTTTCATTTTTTGGATTATGCTTTTACTTACTACTTCTAATGGTGGGTCTATGGTGGTAGTCGGGGTGCTTGTGTGGCTAGTGGTGGCGGCTGGTGAAGCCTGTGGTGATGGGTCTGTTGTAGGGGTTAGGTTGGGGGTTCGTGCTACGCCTAATTTTGGTACAAGCTACTTGCACCATCACCTTTTGCAACAAACCCATCACCCATTACCAGCAATAGCTGCTAATGGTGGGTCTATGGTGGTAGCTGCGTACTAGTGTGGCAGTTGGGATGCTAGTGTGGCTGGTAGTGGTGGCTAGTGGTGGCTGATGATGCCTAGTGGTGGTGGGTCTATTGTGGGGATTGGGGACTCGTGTTGTACCTGGTGCAAGATGTGTGTTGGGCAGAGTTCCTTAAAGTAAAGTGTGTGTGAAAAATTCTCAATGTCTCCCAAAACACCTTTTCTTCTTCAGCCTGGTAAGATTGTCACGCCCCGATCCTCGGTCACGTGCCCATCATTCAACTTTGCTCGATTTTAAAATGCGATATCGCAGGGTTACGTATCGCCGACCCTTTCCTTTTTAATAGCACATGCGGAAGCAGTTATAAAAATCCCCAGACAATAAAGCAATGGGATATACAAGTAGGACTAGAAATTTGAACCAGAAAACCAACACCCTTATATGCATATATAACAACTCAGTCATACATATACATATACTAGCCATGTTAAAAAGGGCAGTTTCTACTCAAAGGGGTTCTACAACAAAAGTCAACAGATAGTAGTGGAGTCTCAGTTCTCGTCCAGATCCTACTATGGATTATCCTCGGGGTTCTCCTCCAGATACGTCTCTTTGGGTTCTTTCTCCTCAGATTCTTCATCAGGGTCCTAAAATGTTGTCCCACAACCGGGATGAGACTACGTCTCAGCAAGTTCTACCCCCTAAGACCCGATTAGTAAACTAATACACCTTAGGGTTGCCTATGCACAACATGAGTCGGAGGACTTATCTTGGCCTCAAATTCCACCTGCATATTAGCACAGATCAAATAGGCACCCAAGCAATCACATCACTGATCAAAGCATCAATCAAATCGACCTAGTCGATTACAAGTAAATAAGACCACTCACCGGTCATTTCAACTCAATCAAATCACGACATTAAGTCAAGAAAATGATCAATCGACTTAGTCGATTACATGTCAATAAGACCACTCACCGGTCATTTCAATTCAATCAATCAATTCACAACATCAGATCAAAACGATGATCAAATCGACCTAGTCAATTACATATCATCAACACCATTTCCGGTCATTTCAACTATTCCAACTCAATTCCCAATTATGAATCACGGTCCTTAGGACACAACTTATCTATAGGTGGTAATCATGGCCCCACCAAGCAACTTTCTTAGATTTTGTGGCTTTACGGTCCCACTTGACCCTTCCAAGATTCAATGGCCCGACCCTTCCAAGATTCAATGGCTTTACGGTCCCACCCGACCCTTCCAAGATTCAATGGCTTTATGGTCCCACCCGACCCTTTCAAGATTCAATGGCTTTATGGTCCCACCCGACCCTTTCAAGATTCAATTTAGGATTGAATCTTAAAATCACTCATAAATTACTTTAGCATCAAATAAAGCTCAAATAAATAAACGGACTGCTCTACGAAAATCATCACAAAATTCCGGTCACTAGCCATCCCGGTTGAATTTCCGGAAAAATAAATAATTAAATAATTAATTTCGAAAATTAAATAAATAATACAATAATTTCAATTTAGCACAATATAAAGCTCAATTAAATAAATGGACTGCACCACGATCATCAGCATAAAATCCCGATCACTGGCCATCCCAATTGAATTTCCAGAAAAATAAATAATTAAATAAATTAATTTCGAAAATTAATATTTAATTACTAAAAATTCCATTTAGGCCTGAATTGCCTAATTAAAACCCGATAAGGGTCGGGAAAAATCCCAAGAAGCATTCAATAAATACTATAAGCCATTCTCTAGTTAAGTACACTAACTATTTAACTAATATGCAATGCAATTAACTAATAATCGCTAATCCGTTCTAATCTAACCACCTAATTACACTTAACTAACACTAAACAACCTTTAAGTATAATTAGCAAACTAAGATGGCATTAGTGAGCAAAACTCACTGAAAACGACAGGATCGACGCAAGGATCGACTTTCCTCAAGGCGGGCCGAGCATCCGGGCTCGGGAAGACGGCCAAAACGGGCCAAATAGTTGCTGTCATACCCATTTCTGCACTCTCTGTTCGCTGCTAGTTGGGGACGGATCCGGCGCCTGTTGAGGCGGCCAAGGGCGGCTAGGGCCAGGCGGAGCTCTGGCGGGTCGAGGTGGCAGCGCACGGTGGCGAAGGGAGCTCCGGCGGCTCTTGCACGAGCTGGACAGCAGCTTTGGACGTCAGCCAAGCCAAGGACGACGGCAGAGGGAGGCTGAGACGAGTGGAGCAGCGGCGAGGCGACGGCGTGCAGCACGGGGGAGAACGGCAGAGGGCGGAGGAGTGAGACGGCGGTCCAGCAGCTAGCTGGCTGCTCCGGTGTCCTCAGATCTGCTTGGTCTTCGAGCAGCAACCGGAGATGGAGGACAGAGCTCGACGAAAGAGAGAGGGGGCGGAGGGCGTGCGGGCGGCCACAGAGCAACGGCAGCTACTCCGGCGCGACAGCGACGGCAGCTCCGGTTCGAGCGACGATGGCCACTACTTCTGCTTCTGCTGGTCTTCGGCTTCCATGGAGTCCAACAACCGAAGAGGGAGATGCAGGGGAGAGAGACAGCGACGGGAGAGAGAAGGGGGAAAAAGGGGGAACCGGTTCTCCTTTTTCTCTCTCACTCTCTCTCTCTTAGGTCATCCACACGTGGGCCACCACCCAACTACCTTCCACCCTTCATTTTGTGGACAAAAATGCCCCTTCTAGAAGCATTTAGATAGTTCAAAAAGTTGGGTTTATGGGCATACGAATTTTGCTAGGTTTTCTTCCCAAATTGGACCTTAATCCCACTTGAATCAAATCAATTTGACCCCCATAATTTCATTCAAATACGGACACAGGGTACCAAAACGACAGTAAAATCAAATTAGTGTCAATCGACGAGAATTGTCCAATTTAGTGGAGTCACCCACGATCAGCCACACGTCTCAGTCAAACCGACCTATCTCTGATCTTAATTCAATTTTTAACTGTACCGTAATGACCTCTAAAGATGAGCACGGTCGAGAAATCGATTTCTGGTCGAATTCTCAAATCTATTTGCCTTAAAGTCCTTAATAACTCACCCAGCTAGTCTAATTATCTCGTGAGTGGCCAACTCAGAGAAAAGCACTATAGTTGCGTCGATGAAATGTCCAATTTATCCAATCGAAATCAGAGCCTGAAAATCTGGATGTCACAAAGATCCTCTGAGAAATGCAGTTCAGATGGTTAGAAATGTTATCATTCTGGCACCCCTAAGTGTCTCTATGTTCTGAACTAAATTTTTGAGTAGTTTGCTACTAAAAAGTTGTCCCTGAAAGGCTTGAACAAGAAGTTTGCCTCTTGTGAGAAGGCATACTTGCAGAAAATCGACTCCGTCTTCCCCAGTTCTAGGCATAGCACTAGGTAGTGCTAGTGCAAGGCACCTTGCACCAGCAACTTTTGCAACAGCACATCACCAGCACAATAGTGGCTGTTGGTGGATCGAGGTGGTGCCTAAGGTGCTTGGTGTGGCTCGTGGTGATGGCTGGAGGCCGATGGTGGCCAGTGGTAGGTGGTGGTGGTGTAATATTTAGAAAAAAAATATAAAAAAATTGACACTTAATTGATCACATTCTAAAAAACTTAACACTTAAATGTTCACTTTTAGTCATAAGTGGCACTTAAGTGATTACTTTTAATAATAACTTGACACTTACGTGATTCTTTTTATTTTTTTTAACTAGCACTTAAGAAATTACTAAATACAACTTATGGCACTCGAGTAATCACTCATGAATGTTCTATGTATACGCTGGTTTGCAACAAATCAAAGAAGCTGCTAATTTATATATTCAATTCAACTTATAGTGACTCCATTCAATTCAATATTTGCTACTGGTACACATTCAGTTCAAGTAAAGAAGTCACCACAATATATTGACCCAATGTACATCCATCATGGCCGATTTATATTCAAGAACAAGCAAAAATGTAGTACAAACAGTATCACATTCACTCATTCCATTTCCTAGACCTCCCCATAAGCACAAGAAGTAAGCCACAATACATATAAAAACACAAACAAAAACAAAGCCACAACGATCTTGTGGACAAAAAAAAAAACTTCTTTGCATTTTCCAAAAAAAAAACTACATTTGATCCAAAAAAAATTATATTTGTCCACTCATTTATAACTATGGCAATCAGAGAAAAAAATAGCACAATAATAAATGTTTGGTAACACTTTTGTTCAATTTTCATTCTTGAAACATCATTTTTCAAATTGTTAGCTGAAGATGTTTAAGCTTGCATTGAGTCAACATTGTCCAAATCGTCCACAAGCGTAGATGAAGGTTGATGACGTCTATCAAATGGGTCCAATATCATCTCTGTGGCTTGGTGAGAAAATTTCGCATCAACCCATTTGAAGTATTTGCATTTCGACCTTTCTCTATATCGGGTGCATCCATAAAATCTTCTCCTGGGATTCATTCGAGTCCATGATGTTTTTCTTGGACTCGATAACCCACAAAAGCATAAACACTCGCCTTCTCCTTTGCTTCAGTGAGAGGAATTTGAGCCACTGCTGAAAGTCCTATTCTCAATTTCTAATATTCGGCTGTAGAATTTGAGGCAAATCAAATTAGGGTTCGAGATTAGGGTTCGAGCGCTTCAATGGGAATTTTGTCCGATGACGTCGTTTTGGCCAATTTAAGGGCTTTATTTTGGCTAACTATGGAAACGGCGTCACTTTGGGTGAATCAAAGCTGAGTGAACTTTCCGACGAGCCACGTAGGCGAGCAATATTAATATTTAATTGCAACATAGGATTTCCGATGAGATTCGCCGAATGTGGCATTTAAGTATCCCGTTTTTCAATAAACGTGACACTTAAGTGTCACTTTTGTAACTTTTGGTACTTAAGTATCTCATTGTACCAAGTTTTGGCATTTGGAGTGTTCTCTTTTGCCTAGAGCTAGCAATCTATGCCTAATCTTTCCTACTTTGGGATCTAATCCAAGCATCGAATCTCTCTTTCAATCCATTCAACTTAATCATGTGCTTCGTGAATGGTTTGAAAACTTTCGCCAGATGGCTAAACATCATAATGTAAATCGAGATACAATAAGACCGTGAAGGAAATGAGTGAAACAATATGTCGGTATTACTTATTGGTCAATCTTAATGAACCAAATTTTAAGCTAAAATGGAATATTATTAGGTCTAGTTTCAGTGCAAAAAATTGTTTATGCATTCAATTTTTGATGGACATGTAGATTTTGATGGAAAACTGAACTTATTCATATGTCAATAATATAAAGGCGAAATTGGAAAGTACTTATTAGCAATGGAACAAAAATCCAAAATTTATTTGTTAGACATACGCAATTGGTTTAATTTATTCCATACCATCTAGAGTATAGTGCCACAAGAGAAGCTTAAAAGTGAACTTTCTCATCCAAAGTATAGTATCACAAAGTAATGCCACGAGTTTTCAAATGAAAGAAAAAAAAGCAACAAGGTCTCTAAAAAAATCTTTTAGATATGATCTTTCTTAGACATTTCACTATGTTTAAAGTCTAATAAATAACTAACGATTCACGCCTACTTTTTCCCATCAAGGATCTATTCTATGCATCACGCCCTGCTTTTAATTTATTGAATTTAACCATCACATCAAATTGGATCCTAAAGCAATTCATAAGAATCTTTGGAGCATACTAAAAGATGACTTGCGCTTTGTCCTTATTTAAATGGATATTTCATCTTATCCATTTACTCTATAATTCTAAATCTCTTTTAACGAATTATCGAATTTATTATTATAATTGAGGTAAAGCATTTCATAAAAAAAGCATAGGTAAAGTGAATGACCATCTTTGTCCCATCCCAACCCTTAGATATTCAATTTCGAAATTAACAACAAATTTCGGATGGTACTACATTGGAAAGTAGAAAATGGAAAAGAAAAGGGGAAGAATATTTATTGGAAGTTAAAAATAAAGGGAAACTGCAAGGGTAGTCTTGGAAACTCGCAGCTCAGCTCCTCCTTTAAAACCCTAACCCTAATCCTAACCCGCCATATAAAAACTGAGGTGACACGGCAGCGTGCCATTCCTCTGGCCTGACATTTTCGCTGCCGTCGTCCCCGAAGCCACAAGCACTCGAGATCTCAGCTCGGCGCATCTGCAACTATGGTGAGCGGCTATCCTGTATCTCGCTCTTCTTTCTGACTGAAATCTGCACGACGAAGTATGAATTTTGAGTGAGGTCTTGATCGATTGCGGAACTTCCGTGTTTCGGATTCTGCGTTCATGGGGCTCGATCGAGAGTATGAGAGCGCGCGTATGGATAGATCCAGGGCTCAGTTTCTCGCATTCCATGAATTACCCTCGATTGCACTTGATGTTGCCGTGTCAACTTGGTGGAAAAGGTTGGAGCTTGCGATGTTGTAGCAATGCCGCCCTCTTTGTGCGTCGCGAACCGTCGACGATTCGGCCTGTTTGCTGTTCGATTGCGTCTGTTCCTGTCGCGTGTCTGAGATTAAATTGGTGGCTGGGAGTTCTGTTCATCCAATTTGAAGTCTTGAGCCGTGCGGATCTTAGCTCACTAGTGCTCTAGCTGTTCTGGCTCCGTTTGTTGCTATGATTCGATGATAATTGCAGTGGGTGTTGAATGGTTCGTTCAGGATAAGACGTGGTCATGTGATTATGGGGTCATTGTGTTTTGGTTGGCACTTTACATTTTGGGAAGCCGCAAGATGTTCTCGCACTTGCTTGCTGCCTGCTGTCTTTTTGGGTTCTTTATGTTTTGATCGTTTGATTAGAATTCCTTTGATTATGATACATGTATTCTTTTTACGCTGTTTCAGTCGAAGAGGAAGGTCAGAGAACCTAAGGAAGAAAACGTTACCCTTGGTCCTGCCGTTAGAGAGGGAGAGTATGTCTTTGGTGTCGCTCACATTTTTGCCTCCTTCAATGACACATTCATTGTAAGTGCAGTATGATTGATTTGGCTAACAAGTTGGTTTGTTCTTTATACACCCTTAATTGGAATTTTTTTTCTTGCTTGAACTTCAGCATGTGACTGATTTATCTGGTAGAGAGACTCTCGTCCGTATTACTGGTAAGCAAGTAATGATTATAAATTTTACTGTAGGGTCCTGTGCAAGTTGCTTTTTTTTTTTTTCCTCCCCATTGTGATTGTATGCATACTGAGTAGGATGTAAAATAATCTAAGTCCCTTGTAGGCACAATGATTCATTTCACGTTATGATAAGCAAAGAAAACGTTTAGACCAGTTATCTGTATGGTGAGTCCTGATTCGCCTCATTCAGTCATAATATTTTGCTGAGTCAAAATTTTCGCTACTGTTATTTTACGTACAAGCTTAGAGTTGGTAAAGTAAGCTGTGGTTAATGTTGTTGTCGAAGGTAAAATGAAAAGAAAACAAATAAAAAATGGAAGTGGTTGCTTTGACCAAAAATAGGGGATTTAAAAAGTCTTATAAATGAAATTCATCACACAGAGTCAAACTAGGGTAACTAATTAGTGCTACAAGGTGAGAGTTAAAAACTTACTTGGAACTGGAAAAGAGTGTCCATTCCGAGACTAAGTTCTCTATGATATACACTGGCACTTTTTCTGCTAATTATCTCCTATTATTCATCTCATCCCTTTTGAGTTGAACTGCATGTTCATTCTCCCAGTCTAAAGTGATCATTGAAGAAGAGATACATATTAGAAGTTTTAGGAGGACAAAAGTGACCTACTTTAGCAATATTTAGGGATTAGCTTTAGGCTTATCATTTATTGCCTTTTCTCCTTGCAAGTTTCCATGTTTGCATCCAAAATTGACTGCTGTGTAATGGGTAGTTATACTTTCATATAACAGGTGGTATGAAGGTGAAAGCTGATAGAGATGAGTCTTCTCCATATGCTGCCATGCTTGCAGCCCAGGATGTTGCCCAAAGATGCAAGGTTTCTTCTTGTTTCTCTTTATAAATCCCAAAATATTCCCCCATTTGTGTGATATGTTACCTGGGGAGAGAGAGAGGCATTTAATTTTTCTCCTTGCTCTCTCTTTCATAGTATACCCATGCACCCTTGTATTTACTTTAGGGTTATTGTTCTTGTAAGTTCTCTTTTCTAATGACATAGAAACCTTTTCAATTGGCTTTTTTGTAGTACTTGTATTTGAGTTGATACATGGGAGTAAATTTTCCTAAGTTTGGCATAACTATTTATCTCCCTGCATGCAGGAGCTTGGTGTCACTGCCCTTCATATTAAGCTCCGTGCAACTGGTGGGAACAAGACAAAAACTCCTGGTCCTGGTGCCCAGTCTGCTCTTCGAGCCTTAGCTCGTTCTGGAATGAAAATTGGTCGCATAGGTAAGTAATATCTTGTTAACGTCGCTCAAAATGAGGGCAACTATTTTATTGGATGATGACCAATTTTAGCTCTCTGATCGATATGATAATCACTGTTGTAGTTTGCACTTTCACAAATCTTTTTGAGTAAAAGCAGTCAGCATCAATATGCAGGCCTGGGAAAGTCGGATAACCGGCTCTTCTTAATTGTATGATGGTGCTTTTCATTCCTGTACTCTTTGAGTTAGTTGCCATGTAGAGGAATGATTAGGCTCTCATTTTCACTGATGGTTTTTTGAGTTTTGTGCATAATTTGCATTGTTGGTGTTAGCTATGAAAATGTTCCACCATGTTCGCTGTACATGAGAGTAGAGGAATGTCATGTCTAGGAATGACACACCATGTTCACATTTATTTCATTGTCTCATGGGGTTCCTTAAATTTCTATCACACTTGTAGAAGAATATTTTATGACGTATCTTTAATGGAAGCAAGATTCTGTTAATACACATGTTAGTTTTAATGAGGCATTATGTTGTGCAAGCATTTTTCAATACTTGTTAGTTCCATAGGGCTATTTGCCCACCACATTGTATCTCCTTGCTGGTGTAAAGATTTTGTTGCTTCGATCTTGATGTAAGTTCTTCATATTTTTCCAGAGGACGTGACACCAATCCCGACTGATAGCACCAGAAGAAAGGGCGGTAGAAGAGGAAGAAGGCTGTAGGCAATGTCTTTCACCTTTTATCAAGCTTCAGTGTTTCAGTATCTCATATTAGCCTCAATTCTGGGGCCGGAACAGTTTTGCTCTTAGAAACTATTTTTGTACTTCCAAAAAACGGCTAGCTGGAATACTTACAGATGGAAGTTTCTGGAGAATTATGGCATTTGTGGTTCGTGATAATTGCATTTGAGATTCTCAATTATGGATTGACAAGTTCTGGGGAATAGAGTAACGTATATTTGTTTTCCTGTGGATCTTTTGGTCTCTTCATATGTGTGGTGTTAGAAAGTTTGCTCTCCACTGCAGGGCGAGGAATACGAAGATTAATTTATGGCAATCAAAATCTTGTCACGATCAAGGTCACATTTTTGTCCTATCACAAAAATAAGGTTACTTTCACGGAAAAAATAGTCTGATAGACTTGAACTAAACATTCTGAAAAGTTATGCCATATTTACCGTCTTTTAACTTTAGTTAAGTTTTTCTGTTAAATTCTTGACGTGGATTAATGCAAGGCAACAATTTAGATGATTAGATACGGCCATGTGAAAATTCATCTCTTGTTCAGTGGCCCTTCAGTCTCAGTTAAGACTATCTGAGCACACTTTTCTTCGTCCGCAGTTCCTAATTAAGTTTAGAACTTGTTCGAGCACACTCTTTTATCTATCTTCTTGTCTGTAATTTTTTTCTCCCGAATTTGTTTGTCAAACTTGTTCTGCTTTGTCCAAGAAATCCTAAGCAATTGACTCTGAAAGGTAATTTTTTTTGGCTAGTTTGTTGAACTCGAAAAATCCCAAGCAGTTTGTATGTAGCTCGATCTTCTTGTCTTTGCTTGTTGTCTGTGAGAGTTCATTTTTAATTCCAGCTTGGTTCATAAAGATTCCAAATTTACAGCGGATTTTCCAGCGATAGACCTTTATTTCTCCTATTCCAAATTTTCAATCGATTAAAGATGCTCTTGTCAAGATTCACCATATGTTTTTAATTGTTTTGGTTCTTTGTTTAATTTGTGCAATTACTCTTCCCTGATTCAACTTGTGGCTTGTCTCATAGCTTTTGGCTCTTTAGATGAAGAGAAAAATCGATCAGATGTGTTTCGAAACCAGAAACAATTCAAGCTGTTAGATGTCTTTCATGGAGTTGTCTTGTCAGGTGGTAACTCTGCACGTAGTAAAGAGACATTGATGCAGGCATTTGCATCGGCAGTTGGTCTTTGCTGTTTTCTGCTTATATTTCTTGACTGCTAGAGTATCATTCAGATTTGGTACTTGTTCAATCGTGACACCATGTTGATGTATGCACCAAGGATGGTACATCTATAGTAGGGCCATGCTTTACAAATGCAGCAAGATCTGAGTGAGCATGATTGGGTACAACTGCAGCAACACAGTAACAACTTACAGATGGAAGTTGCAAGATTGGAAGTAAATGAGAAGATCTATGACAGAGCCATACCTCTCTAGTGACAGGAGTTATGCGTGTGCTGATGTTGTTCGCGTTGGATTGAAGAACCCAACATTGCTTGCCCCAAGTTTTGCAACAATGTTGATGCAGGGACGCAATGTTGCAGGCAAGCCATTCAGAAACGATGCTAGTTTGCAGGGACAATCCTTTCCAGTCTAAACACGTGCTTCTTTGGTTTCGGCATTATCGACGTCATTTGAAAGCCTTGATGTCGCGCACGATGGAGGGCCATAGACACAAGGATAAACCACAATACATTATACAACTACCCCAAAGAGGGCGGCTTCATACCGAAGAACAAAGCACAACTTTGGAAACTATTTCGATACCTATTGCATAAAACATCAGTAAGTTGTAGCAGAACAATTCCTCATTGCTCGATGAAACCAAAATTCAGCACTGCCTGAAAACCTTATATCACAACCAGCCAACAAGCCAAGAAAGCTCACTCACACTGGCCAACAAAGGTCTAGCAACATGTTTTCTATCACAACCAGTTAGATAAAGCTCGAAAAAGCTCAATTTATACCAGACTTGAACAAGCTTTACACATTTATTTAACTCGCCCTGCATATTCATTGTCTTGCTTCACTTTTGAGATTCATGAGTTTGAGAGGGTCCGGAAACTTGGCTTGAAACATCCATTGTAAGGTTTGCACCCCCTCGACAAATTTATTGTACTGTGTTACTACCACGCATCTTAAATTGAGAAAGAAGAAAAAAGAATGTTATTTACTAATGGCAATGGATTGTAAAATCCTCAAGAAAATAAATGTTTTATCCTCAAGTATGAATTTCCAATGACTTCATATACCACAACCTTTGAAGTGTGTATCCTTGACCATTAACAGCCTCAACAATTGCATTATAATTCACTAACTCCGACTTACAACCTTAAGTTTTCTATACGGTGGCCTTTGTATTTTGTGATGTCTCCAAATTGTTAGGATTTGGCATACAATCATGAGAAAATTTAGAATAACAGTGAGAAAGAGAATTCGAAACATAAGGTTCTATCCTGATTCACGATTAAATTACGATTACGTCCAGCTAATGATTCCATTATAATTAGCTCCTCACACCTCTCTATTATATCCCACTATAATTATCCTAGACCCCTATGCCATCCTATTGATGGGGAGTATAACTCACCTAACACGAACTCCATAACGCCCAAGTGGAGTGCAATCTTAAATTCGCCAAAACATCTACAAGAGAACTAACATAAAAACCACTTAGTTCCTAGGAACTTGTCCTTTTCACAATTCACAATAATAAATGCCTCTTTCCATCTCAACAGAGAGCATCGTGAGTCAGGTAATCTAATTACAAACTAGCTATTATAAACAATGGACCAGACATCAAAACCCTTCTGGTGTAAGTCAACACATTATCAATCTTCAAAGTCGTAAAACAATCCCTTCATAAGTACATTAATAAGACCTTGTTCAAGTGTCAAGGTCAGGCTTTTAAAAACCAGAAATGAATTGAATAAATCTGCTCCTTATATAGGCCCTCCTTTTGATCCACAATCACTCACCACCCTTGTTGGATCGAATTGATACGGGTCAACCATTTTTTGTTAGGTTCGCTCGCGAATGATATACCTTCCGGGAGGTTTTTGTTTTTAGTAATTATTGATTCGACAAATCACGTAGAACTAGATGCAAAATCAAACACTATTCAATCCCGTACAAATCTCTCTCTCTCTCTCTCTCTCTCTCTCTGGATGGAAGAGGTGGGGTTGGCATGGGTTATAGATTGAGAGAGTAGCTAGGGTTTGGTTTGTAAAGTTCGTAGCTTCCATATGCTTAAGAGTAGCGTTGAGTCTACTAGGCTAATGTCGTGGTCGTAGAGCGACCGATTCGGTGCCCGCATCGGTAACCCTGTACCATACACTTTGTGAGTGAAAAGCTCTGTCCATTCTGAAGATTGGACTTCAAATGCTAAGTAAGCTTAGCAAACACGACAAATTACAATACATTGAACATGAGAAAATTATCCAAACAACCTAAATCTATTGTGCATATATCAATTCAATCATAAACTTTTCAACTTAACCAATATAGTCATAAATTTTTGCACGGAATTCCAATGTGATCTTTTTGATACTTTTCGCGGGAAATGGCTAACGTTGCTGTCCAATCATTGGTGGCCGTCCTACGTAGTAAATTGGCCATATCATTGGTGTACCATGTAGGATAGCAAGTAATGACTGGATTGCCATATCAGCGATTTCCAATGAAAATTAATTGGAGGAACGGCATTAAAATATTGCACAAAGATGAGGGCTACATACGCAATATTTTCTATAGGTTTAGAACATTCAGGATGTAATATGATAATTCCAAAATCTACATGTTTCATTTTACACTTACTTTTAAAAAAAAAAATTCCTTTTATCTCTTTTGTAGTTTAATATTTCTTTTCTTTTCTTTTCTTCCCTTTGTTCTTATAAGTTGTATCATGACTAATTTGTATATATTGACCCCCCACGTGGAGTCATAGAATAATGAATTAGCACTCTCTATCTGCACTGCAGGAGAAAATTTCCCATTCAATCCCAAACTTATCGTATGAATGTCAATTCAGTCCTTAATTTTTTAATTTTGCTAAGTTAATCCTTGACCCTTGCACGTAGATCTAATGTAGTTATTCCGATTAATTTTCATTGAAAATGGCTGACGCGGCGATCTAGTCATTACTTGTCATCCTACATGGTACACTACTATTACATCAGCAATCTCTAGCTAAATTTTGCTCGAAAAACTATATTGGAATTTCAAACAAACGTTTAGGGTTAAAGTTGTGAAATTAAAAAATTTAGAACTAAATTGACATTCATGCAATAGATTTGAGACTTATTGTAATAAAATGTATGCGCGCGCGCTCTCTCTCTCTTTTCGACTATTGTTGTTTTACATGCAATGAACTTATGGATGTCTATAATATATCTTACAGTCCAAGCCTATAGTGATAAATCTATCTTGTCAAAGACTGTATTCCGTTTCATTAGCTTAAGCTCAGACGAATGGTAACAATAATTGTTCTTAAGGTGAATAGCACGGCCAATTTTCAAAATTTTAAGGTGATTTTATAGGGCACAATGTGGTTCCTAGACTTTGATGAATCGCTTGTTTTACATATATAATGCGGGTACTTAAAATAGAGCATGAAAGAAAAAGAAGATAAACTTGATAAAGTGCTTAGTGAGATGGGCAATATATTCTTTTAATCTCTAGTTGAAAAAAAATTTCTCCAACCATATCCCTGATTAGTGAATTACAAAGTCATGTAACTAGCGAATAAAGTGTTGATTATAACTCGAAGTTAATTCCAAGTGATTTGAGATACGAACCATAATTGAATTGCAAGAAAGCCCGGCTTATATTTAAAAAGGCCGGATTGAATTCTTACCAGTAGGATGGTGGATGGTACAAAAAAGAGAAATTAGTTTCCCACAAGACTTCTTTAGTTTTTAGAATGCAAATATTCCATTGTTGAGTTTAGTTACGATGTACAGTGAGTTTACTAAAGATGTGCAAAAAATTATGAGAACAGAGAGCATTGAAAGCCGTCATATAAGAGAGTTGAGATTGGGTTGACAAAGAACTTATGAGTAAGTGTGATTGATCGAATGTAATCTCTTCTTTACCTCTTATTATGGAACCATCTTTTGAATTTCTCCCCATGGAATAAAGACACCACAAAATCACATTAATCCATTGTGATCAGGTCTTATTTGTGCAGTATATTTACTACTTAAATCGTTTCGTTTGTTCACACCTCTACGCTAATTGTAACAAACTAATATTAGAGCCTAAGGTTATTGTTGATTGATTGTTCCAAGAATTCTGTCTGTTCGCTATAATCGCTATAACTTCTATGAAATTTGAGTTGGAGAAATTTACCAAGCGGGGAACAATTATAACTTGTGGTACATTAAGATGAATGCAATGGTACGTTGTGGATTTAGCATTGGAAGAAGATGACGAGTTTCCCCAAATGATGAAAACGGAAGAAAATACTAATATTTTGGAAAAGGTTAGAAGTATCGTATTGTTGAAATTAAGGGATCATGTTTTGGCAGTTTGGACAAAATTGTAGTGTTGTATATGTCAAAAATCACTTTTGAAGAAACTTTTCCCAATCCAACGGTTCTTTACTTACTAGATAATTGAGGAAACGCCAATCCATTGAGCAAAAACATCAGGAAGCTAGACTTTTGCAAACATTGCTTATTTGACAAGCAACACAAAAAACAGTTCACACGGCAGTTTACAAAACCAAGGGTACAATGGATTTCTATCATTTAGACTTGTGGGGTCCTTCGTTTATGCAGACAGAAAGAGGTGCTTTGATTTGTCACAAACAGGTGACCACTGAGGCCACCACTGTGCACAACCCTAGGCGAGCACTCGTCAATAAGGGTGAGCATGGTTCCAAGGTAAGAACTTGGAACTTAAGAATGGGATCGATGGGAACTTGTTCAATTCTAGGTTTCAAAGTATGTAAAGTAGGTTTCAAATTCTAGATTGATGGAATTTAGAACTTGAACCTAGAATAAGTTTTTATGTTTTTCTTCATTTATGTCTTCACCCGATCCTATGATGTTCCGTGGCGTCCAATGAGTGTATAATAAGAAACCGCTAGTCTGAATTTCCATTTTATGATTAAGATTTTTACTTTGTAAGCATTTCATATTTTTCGTTTATCTAAATATAAGTTGTGATCAAAAGATTAACAATAAGTGATTTTCATTAAAGATGATAATTCACTATAATCGTTCAATTAATAATATATGTGAAACCTGGATATACCCTAAAACGATCCTAGAATTTTTTATAGAGTAGATTCCAAGTTCCAAGGTATGTAGGGTAGGTTCCAAGTTTTAAGTTATGTAGAGTAAATTCTAGGTTCCAAAAAACAATGAAGATATTTAAACAAATAGGTTTTAGATTTAAGATGGAATGTGCTCATCCTTACTCGTCAAGGTTTCATGACCCTAACAACACACCCCCAGCTATTGCAAGTGGCGAGGGGCCTCAACTCCTTCAACTGGCATTGACAATGAGTTGTCATATTTTGTTTAGGTTTTTTTTTATTGGTAAGTGTTGTCATATTTTGTTTTTTCTTTTCCTTTCTGAAAAAATGTATTCTTCAGAATCCTTAAACACAATTAATATTTTATCATATATTTTAAATGTTTTATCAAATAGTCACGTGGGATATCACGACAACATCTACAGCTATGTTTATATTTTTTTTTTTCACTTTTTAATTGGAAAAGTAGGTTCCAAAAAAAAAAAAGAAGACATATACTCACCTGGCCATCGGCGACGATTGCCCTCACTCAACCATCGTGAGGTCGAGCCTTGTGAGGTCGGCCTCACCATGGCCGAGCGACGCCGCTTTCACGATGGTCGCAACCAGCAAGGGAAAGAAGAAGAGGAAGAGAAAAAGAGAAAAAAAAAATGGCTTGATTTTAGAATTATTTCCCAAAATAAAGAAACAATTACTTCTTGATTATATTTCAAATACTTTCTCGAAAAAAAATTATCAAATGAATTTTTTTTATTTTAAGGAATAAAAGAATAAAATCCGATATCCACCCATGGGCAGCATAGATGGTATGCGTGCTCTCCCTCATCGCCGAGGTCGAGGGTTCGAACCATCTCGTTGCATTTCATGACTTAAGTTGAGGTCACAAGGATGGAGTGGATTACTGGACCAGTCCCCCGAGGTTTTACGTCGGGTTTTACGTTTAAATAGTGGCTTGCGACGATGTCCGACGGTGCCACCGAGAATCGGAGGGCAGTGTGACCCCTTAAGGAAGTCTCCAGCGGTTCCTCGGTCACTAAAAAAAAGAATGAAATCTGATTCTATTTGGCCGGCAGATGGCCTTAACGACCAAAATGTCCGTATTTCTTTTCTCCCTCCTCTTAGAGAAATTTTCAGTGCAAATAATTGGAAAGCGCTGTTAAAAAAAAAAAAACAGAAGACGGCCCCTTGCGATCCACCCCACACATCCGACGGCGTGGGCTCTCCCACGTTTCGTGCAGGCGCGTGGGCTCTCCTCCGACAGGATACCAGACAAAAGCCACGTCAGCTCGTCCCAACGGTTTTCGACAGAACAAAAATGCCAAAACAAAAAGAGAAAAAAAAAATTAAAAGCGGACCAATCATATGACAGCTCGTCCTGTGAGCTGTCAGCTACGACTGTTGCGTCGACAGCCTACCTTAAACAATTATAATTTCGTATTTATTTTTTTCCCCAAAAAATGTAATCAATCTTATCCAAATTTAAAATAATAAAAAGAAAAGGGGGAGAGAAATAAAATTTTTTTTTTTATCAATTCAATTGATAATTCCAATGTCCCCACACATCAACCCAAGCCAATCAATACCACCACGCCACTCCCCTCCAATAGAATCCTACATGTCAAGGCAATGTATGGAAATGCCCACAGAATTAGAGACGAAATTAAAAACACTTAAATAAATAAACAATTAAAAAAGAGAAAATTTAAAAAAAAATTGAAAAAGCAATGAGCTTCATTTGACTGAAACACCCTTGACAAGTCCAACAATCACTGTACCACCCACGAATCCAACCGCTTTTTATACACTTCTTTTGGGGGGTCTTGACGCCGGCGGGGGCATTTTCGACCTTTTGGCCTGGGGTCAATGCAAGGAGAGCTCAGGGAACCGGGCACATCGCATCGATAGGAAGACCCGGCAATCGTCCTTGGGGCAGATGGTGGGGACGTACATGATATCGTCGCAGCCGTCCGTCCGATCCCGTCGGAAGTCAATCAGCATCACGAACATCACGATGAAGAGCATCAGGTGGTTCAACGCGTACCTCTGGCCCACGCACTGGTGGGCCCCCGCCCCGAAGGCCAAGAAGTTCCTCTTGTGGATCTGGTGCTCCTGCCGCTCCTCTGAGAACCGATCCGGATCGAACCGATCTGGCTCGGTGAACCCCTACACAACTTGGGTCATCAATTTCTAATTTGCCACAAGAAGTTATTGATCCACCACATTATAAAAAAATTGGGATGATTTGGTACAGTTGCAATTAATATATAATAGACACGAATCGGTGCATTGACCAACTCACTAAATAACAAAGGAATTTTGTTATATAATGCTCTAAAAGTACAAATTAATTAACTAATTGAAGGAATTTTATAATTTTTTCTTGTGACATAAGTAATCACTACCTAAAAATGTAATATCTTAATGAAAATATGCTTAATAAGTATTTCATAACAAATATGAAGATGATGACCGGACCGGCGCTAATAATCCTACCTGAAAGGAGGACTCGAACACCGAGGGAAAGACAATGGTGCCTTTGGGGACCGTGTAGGTTTCGGTCAGCGGGAACTCCTCGCCGGCGATGTGGGGGACCATCGTGGCTGGGGCCCGGTACCGCACCACCTCACGCGCCACCGCCTCCGTGTACTTCATCTCCCTCAGTTGGTCGCCGGTGATCAGCGTGTCCGACTCCAGCGACCAGATTCCGGCGACCTCGTCGCGCACCTGTCGCAAGAAGAGAGAAGAGCGTGGGGATTGGTCGAGTTGGGAGGAAACGTTGGAAAGCGACATGATGGCGTCGTCACCGTAAATTAATGATTACATTGATGAGCTTGGAGATAAAAAGAGGGTTTGACCAAGAAGCTGCACCAATTATCATAAAATATTATATAATAAAAAAATTCAAATCATAACACTCGTCAAGATTAATCATCAACGGGGCCCAATACTTAAATCAAAGATGTCTGGATTTGAGGGAGAAATGTTTATATAATTTTTTTTCAATTCACTATGACTACGACAATTTATTTCTACTAAAGAATAATAAATTAATTATAAAATACTATGAGATACACTCTTTTTAGAATTTGCATTACTTATATAATAGTTCAAAACTGTTATGTTAACAAAACCTATCCAAATAAAAACATATCTTTGACCATAAATTGATGGTATGCCCACAGGATTTGAGGAGATTTTTGAGCACCAGACTAATTAATCTCCTATTAGGTGTGGTAGATTTTCATCCTAAACACACCGGCTAATTTTCAGGATCACGCTGGTGTATTCGGCTAATAAAGTACACGTGCCTTGTTACTAACAATGACTTCATCTTTGTCCGAGTGACTGTCTTTTAAGAAATCAATGGCCGTCATATTAAATAAACGATCATACACTTCTCGAATTATTCCATGTATTTGAAAATTTTATAATACAATTGCCCAAAATACATGAAATTACAACGGGTGAAAATTATGATCCGATCTCGATGAACCATAGAAGTTGCCATGTTGTCACATAGTAAAAACTATTTGAGTTAATATTATGAAAACCTCAAACCGGTACACTTGTGACAAATTTACTCAAAACTAATTTTTTTATCACAAAAAATCATAAACCGATACACTTATAACATCTGAAACCCTAAACCGGCACATTTATAACAAATTTACCCTCAATTAGTTTTCGTTAAATTGAATTTTATCACGAAATACCCCAAATCAACATATCTATGACAAATGGAGGATGAAATTTCAAACTAATATGCTTGTTTAATATCACATATCATCTAACCCAGCAATTCAATAGTAAAATTCAATAAAAACTAGCATCAATTTGAGGTTTTTTTTTTAAGTATTAACCATCACTATTTTCACACCCCAAAAAGGGGTAACATGTTTTCTCTTCTTTTTAACCATAACTGTCTTTTTCCCCTTTCAAACGTTAGACGTTGCGGTCACAGAAAACACCGAGGGCGGAAAGAAGCTGACCTTGGCAAGAACCTGCGGGTGCGAGTCAAGGAGCGCGACGGCCCACAGCAACGACGAGGTGGACGCGTCCTGCGCCGCGAACAAGAAGTCGAAGAGGTGGCCGCCGATCTCCCGGTCCCCCGAGTGCGGCGGCGGCGCCTCCCCCGCCTCCCTCGCGGCGCCGACCTCCCTCGCCGTCTCCTGCATCCAGAAGTCGATCAGGCAGCACGGCTCCTCCCCTCTCTCCATCCTCTCCTTGCTCTTCCCCGCGCACCCCGCCAGCGTCTCCACCAGCCGGTCCACGGCGAGCCTCGCCTTCCGGAAGGCGAACCCGGGGAGGTCGAAGGGCAGCTTCATCAGCCCCACGTTGAAGAGGTTGTAGTCCACATTGAACCTCTCGCGAGCTTTTTGGCTCAGGTACGGCCCTGCCATCCGGCGAAAGGGGACATCAAGTCAATCACAGGTCGAGAAAATCGAACCGGAACAAAAAAAGAAAGTTACGGGCACTTTGCTGCTGCAATGTCGTTATCCACGTCCGCAGTCGTGACATACGCAAAAGCTTAAATTAGTAGGGATAAGATTCAGGGAAAAAGTTCGCGAACTTTTAGCTCGAGGGCAGGACATAAAAGTTGGCATAGATTTCATCAATCGTCCCTAGAAAATCATATACTAAGCACTGCCTCTTTTCATATTCTGTCATTGTCCATCACATCATCCATGGAGCTCTGTCTTACCAGCAAAGACTGTCTGGGAGGTCTCGAGGTTCATGTCACGGGCGAGCAGCCGGAGCGCGATGGCCTTCGGCGGCTCTCCGGCCGCCGCCGGAGGCGACGAGAGATCGACCCATCTCTTGAGATGCCTGAGAATTATGATCTGCTGGAGAGGTGTGTAGGTGGAGAGGGCCCTGGGGGTGAAGTTGGGGGCGATGCGGCGGCGGAGGTCCTTGTGCTCCTGGCCCATCATGTAGATCAGGTTGTGCTCCCCGAAGAGCTTCTTGCCGAAGGGGTGGCCGACGAGGTGGAACGCGTCGGGGCGGACGTTGGCGAAGACCCGGTGGGACAGCTCGGTGTCGCGGATGAAGAGGATGAAGCGGCCGACGACGTAGTTGGCGGAGATGCCGAGCGGGGAGGAGGCGGCGAGGCGGGACTGGCGGTCCCAGAAGGCGGTCGGGGCGGCGACGAGGCGGGCGGCGCTGCCGAGGAAGGGCAGGACGAGGGGCGGGCCGGGGAGGGAGCGCTTCTTGATGATGTAAGAGACCTGCTCGAGGAGGGCGAGGAGGGCGAGGAGGGAGAAGAGGTAGGGCGCGAGGGAGGAGAGAGAAGCGAGCAAGGAGGATGTCATTCTCTCTCTCTCTCTCTCTCTCTCTCTCTCTCTCTCTCTTGCTTTCCGGGCTGCGGGAAGCGACGGCCGGTTATATGGCTAGCGACGGAGGGCGGCGGTCGGGGTCAACGGTCGGAAGGGAGGTTGAACAACCGTTTTTAGAGATCGTTTGAAAACAGTGGAAGTGTGTAGAAGAAAAAAATGAAGAGAGTGGGGTAGAGAGAGAGAGAGGGGTAGAGAGAAAGGGGGCGGGGCGGAGATATAAATAGGACGGCGGCGGACGGCGGAGGGAGGGGGCTGCTGATAGGTCCAGCTAGGAGGGCAGGATGACGTGGCAGGTGTCTGCAAGTAATTTTTTTTTCGGCCTTTCTGGTCCTTCTTCTTGCCATCAGATGAGGGGACTGAAAGAAAAGTGATGACCGGAAAGGCTTGGTTCTCCATTCGTAAAACGAGGAATCAACCTCGTTGGTCATGAAACCAGACTGGACCGAACCGGTTGTCATAGTCGGTCTTGGAATTGGTTATTTCTTCTTCATTTTTGTTTATTCTATTCTCTATGAGTGAGAATTTCCTAATATTAAAAGAAAAAATTAATTTACTATTGAGGGTTTATTTAATAATAAAAAAGAAATTAAAAATTGAAGAAATATTAGCCGGTCCAATTCCACGTATGGAGCTGGACTGGTTATTCCGATTCCAAAAATTTGGAATCTAGAACCATCCATAACTACCCGATTCGATTTGGACCAATGCAATTCCTGAATGGATCAGGACCAATGCACACTCTTGGGTACTGTGATTCAAGCTTGTCCATGGCATATCATTTAGGGTTGCTTAGATTGAGCATGAGCTCATGTATTAGGAGAATTTTTGATCTTTTAATGTTCTTTTTTAAAAAAATATATTCAATTTATATGTTGTGTCATCTCAAGCACCTGTAATATTTAATTCTACCATGATAGATAATACCACTAAAGCTTTTTAGGGGATTCAACCACTTAAACTCCCATATTGTGACCGTCCTTTGATGTATATTGCTGGCTTGTATATAGTAATTGATGAATAAACCTTTATGGGTGCGACGTGATTCCTTGCTTTCTTATAAACAATCTTGGAGAAGGCGTGATCTTGATGAGATTTGTCTCACCTCGGGCTGCATGACCTAGGTCGATTATGAGCCTAAGACCACAAAACCCAAGTGACGCATTGAGTAGGACCCCAACTAGACCTATTGCATGCTGAGTCGCACAATTTTTGACAAGACAGGTTCATTGAATTTAACTATGATTCATTTTCAAGGTAGGGAAATAAATAAGTTGGTCAACTTGAGGTCATGCGACCCTAGTAATATAAACTTTGGTATGATCAATAGACAAAAAAAGAAAAAATACTCTCATTTGATCCAATTTTTATCTTCTCAAGGATTAAGCATCTGTTGAAACATGCTCAATCAAAGGGCATTTTTTTAATGTGTACATGCGAAGAAACGACCAAAAGAGCTGTATTTCCCAGACAATTGATGCTCGGGAATTTAGAGGAATACTAAGGAAGAGTTCAAAATAATTTTCTCCGCCGGTAAACTAAAAAAAAAAAGAACAGAGAGAGGGAGAGAGAGAATTATTTCATTCTCATTAATTGCTCTTCCATGTGCAGCTTTCTATTGCCCGCTTGGAGAGTGTGGACATTTGAGTTCGTAAAGCAAATGATAGGTAGCTTAGGAAAGCGCACCGTAATCTCATAAATTATAGGAAGTAGGTTGATACTTAAAAAGCAGTCTCCAATTGGGTATTGCATACAATGCATTTTTTACCTGCCGTAATAGCTATCATACTTGTAATTCGCATTTCAATCAAAATGGTACATAGCTATAACATATATGTGATGGAATTACATAGCGGTAGGTATAAACCAATCGATTGGTGTACCACACCCAATTTTATGGTCGTTTATTTATTCTAGGCATGTGCTATGACCGATTCGGAGCTATGTTTCGGAACATCAATGGGAAATCTATAATCAACATCTAAAGTTACATTAATCCCAAATCAATGACTTAGAATACATCGTTTGGATTATCTAGGAAGAATCACTGTTTCGCAATAACAAGCATATGTTTTTAGTCAATTATATCAAATCCATATTACTAATTGGCATAAGTCAAAATATGTTTTTCAATATTAGGGATACATTTCTTTTTCTCGAGAATTGATGCATGCATGGGCGAGTGATTCTAGGTTGTAGGGATTTTTGTGGTTACGTGTATGGGGATGGAGTATGGGAATGGTTGTCAAAGGATGAAGTACAAATGCAAGGATAGAAAACGATCGTTACCAAGGTATAAGTGATACGCCACCAACCAAGGATGATAATCGGGATAAACGAAGTTCACCACCAAGGCTTAAAGGATGAACCACCCGTTAAGGATAAAGGACTTTGGAATAGGAGAAACTAACCACTAGGGCCCAAAGGAAAATCTATCGACGGAGGATAAAAGGTTTCTTGACTCACCACCGAGGAGTAATCCACTCTCCAAGGCAAGTGATTCTGGCTTGTAGGGATTTTTGTGGTTACATGTATGGGAATGGTTGTCGAAGGATGAAATGCAAATGCAAGGACCAAGGATGATAATCGGGATAAATGAAGTACACAAACAAGACTTAAAGGACGAACCACCTGCCAATGATAAAGGACTTAGGAATAGGAAAAACCCACCACCAGGGCCTAAAGGAAAATCTACTAGTGGAGGATAAAGGGCTTCTTGACTTATCATCGAGAAGTAATCCACTTTCCAAGGATAAAAAGACTAAAATAGGAGTGATTCCCTCTCCTAAGATATTCGTTTACATTGAGGAAATCTTAATTGTTGTCATTCATTAAATCCATTAGACATTACAGTAGAGAGGCTTCCTCTATTTATAAGAGGAATACAATTTAGGAAACAGAAAAATAATAAATAGACATTGGAACTAGCCTAACAAGAAAGACTTAGGAACTCATAACTTTGATTCTTGAATCTTACATAACAACAAAGACTTCTAAGAAAATAAAGAAGCATTTAATGACTTGGGGACTTGTATTCTTGAGTCTTCAGCCTTGCAAAATCCATGATAAATACCCAAAGACTTTATCAAATAACTAAGGAAGTTGTTTAGAATGGTCTTCCATTGATATGTTGTTGATAGAGTATAAGATTAGCAACTAATGAAGTGTACTGAGAAATCAGCGACTAATGTATCATACCAATACTTCAGTAACACATTAATCGCCAGTATCAATAACTTTGGAAAAAAAATTTCAATACCGCTTTAGTGGGAAATTTCAGTCTTTTAGTTGATCATTGTCAATGGAAAATACAACTTTCAAAATTACTGGAGATACGGTACATGGCTTGCCCAGCAAAAAGAAAGAACGAAAGAAAAAGAAGCTTTACAAAGCAGCTACCTTCAAATCTTGAAATGACTCCTGAAGAATTTCCTCCACTTTTGAGACTTACCTTCTAGATGGCTAGCTTACGAAAGGACCACAGGTAGAACAATGTCATATCCAAACTTTCAAACTACTTAGACTAGATAGTTGGCAACAGGACCACAATCTACAAATGTAGTTTAACAAAAATTTATCCATTTTTAAGGATTGCATATTTCTTTTTTCTGCTTTGTCTATTACTATAAGAAAAAGTATGTGTGCAACGGTGACACGTACACAATTTTATACATGTAGAATTTACAAAATTGACAATTCCTCTTCAAAAGAGTAATACCATGAGCATATGGAAAGTTTATTGGGAATTCCTCACCGAATGACATGATGAATCTAAATATAATCGCTTGTTAAGGGAGCGAAACAGGAATCTTTCTTATAATATGGTAAGAGCCAGGTGATGACTTTAAGAGAAAGAATTCATTTTTGGGCCAACGCAAGAAGCTGCAGAATGGAATATGAAAGTTTGGGAAAAGAAGTAATTTTTTGTACCTTAATTGTTTAAGGATCAATTCTATTATTAACTTAGTCAATTAACAGCATGGTAAGGCGTCGCCAACTTCAATCATATGTACATAAGGGAAAACACATATTTTTGTCTCACCTTTAGAATTCCTAAACTACCAGTCTCATGTAGGGGTGTGCAAAATATCCGGAACCGCCTGACCGCCCGAACCGGACCGGAACCGCCGGAACCGGCGGTTCTTGAGGGAACCGGTCCGGTTCCCGGGCCCAATTTCGGGAACCGGTGGGAACCGGTCCGGTTCCGGTTCCGCGGGCGGATCCGCCCGCCCGCCCACCCGGACCGGACCGGTTCCCTTTCAATATTAAAAAAAAAAAATTACTAAAACAAATCTAGCTCTCAGCCGCTCACGCTCACCGACTCATCTCACAGTCTTCTCTTCGGTTTCTGGTTTCTGCGGCTGCCTCTCTCTCTCTGTCTCTTCCTCGCGCTATTTCGATTCCTCCTCGGTGACCGTGCGTCCGCCGTTTGCCTCACCGCCCGAGCCGCGGCCGCCAGAGCCCGATCGTCCGCCACCCTCCCGCCGGCGCCGCTCCGATCTCATACCCGCGCGCCGCCGACTGCGACAGCTCCACAACTCCGCCATCGTCGTCCCGCCGGATCGCCTTCCCCTCGACGTGCAGCACCGCGACCGCCGCTCGTTTCTTCATGCTGGTGGCCACAACTCCAGCAACCCACGAGACCCATCCGCGACCAACGCTCGGCGTCCCCCCTTCGGCGCCGGGCCCCTCTCTCTCTCTCTGTCTCTTCCTCGGTTCCTCTCGGCTCTCGCTATTTCGATTCCTCCTCGGTGACACGTGCGTCCGCCTCACCGCCCGAGCCGCCAGAGCCCGGTTGTCCGCCACCCTCTTGCCGCGCCTGCTCCGATCTCATACCGCGCGCCCGCCGACTGCGACAGCTCCGCACCTCCGCCATCGTCGTCCCCGAGATCCGCCTTCCCCGATGTGCGGCACCGCGACCGCCGCTTGTTTCTTCACGCCGGTGGCCGCGACTCAAAGAAACCCACGAGACCCATCCGCGACCAACGCTCGGCGTCCCCTGCTTCAGCCGCGCTGATCTCGCTCGACGACTACAGATCTGAGCTCATCTCAGCCCTGACGCCGTCGCCGTTCAGCCGCCCAGCGACCCGCGATCCAGTTCAGCGACCCCCGACCCAGCTCCGCCGCTGCCTCTCGCCCAAGCGACCCTTCTGCAGATCCCGAAGAACCAGCGTCGCCCACGCCGGCGCCCTCCGACTCGCCACCATCCTCTTTCCGGTGACCCAGTCCTCGGTGGTGAGTGGGGAGTCAATTCATTGAGGACGCGATCGTGGTCCAGAGAAGAAGTTGATTTTGAGTGAGTTGGTGGTCTGTAATGGTTAATGCTGGGCTAGGGACGTCCGAATTTTGTGATGCCTTTTAAAATAGTTAATTTTGTGGCGTGATCAGTGTTTAAGTGTTGACAGTGTGTTGCTTGATTCAGGTGATTCATTAACATGTCAATGGAAGGAGAGGAATCCTATGATACAATAACGCCAATAGTGGAATCAACATCACAAGAACATGAAGGAGATGAAAATCTTGAAGAAACATCCAAAACAAATAAGGTATCCGGTTCTTGTCCATGTCCTCCTCCTAGTAAGCGAAAATCAGCAGCTTGGCTTCATTTTCGAAAAGGAACAACTCACACAAATGGGAAAGTTGATGTATTTTGCAATTACTGCGGATCCAAGTATTCGTACCACGTTGATAATGGTACTTCAAATATGTTGAAGCACTTGAGAAAGTGCAATAAGTATCCTCGCAATGTGGATAAAAGGCAAAAATTATTTGCATCACAAAGAGTAGATGGAACTCAAATGATAGGAGGAGATACTACTAGTAGTCGGGAGTGGTGGAATGTTAACGACATGGAAGTTTGATCAAGAGAAATGTAGGCAAATACTTAATCGGATGATTATAATTGATAAATAATCATTTTTGATCGCCGAACGTATTGGATTTTGTGATTATGTGAATCAATTACAACCTCTCTTCAAGTCTATGTCACGATTCACGGTGGCTAAGGATTACATGAAGTTGTATTTTTGTGGAAAAAAAGAAGTTTGAAGGTCTCTTTTTGTAAGCTTAATTCTAAGATTGCACTCATGACCGATACATGGAGTTTCATTCAGAATTTGAACCATCTATGTCACACTACACATTTTATTGATGAAAATTAGAAATTGCATAAAAGAATCTTTAATTTTGTGATGATACCTAATCGCAAGGGCAGAGATATTGGGAAAGTGGTTGAGAAATGTATATACGAGTGGGGAATAGAGAAAAAAAGTGTCCACAATTACTATGGAAAATGCTAGTTCGAATGATGTGGCTATTGGTTATTTGAAAAAAAAAAATTCAAGAGATAAGCTATTGATCTTAGATGGTGAAGTTTTACACATGACGTGTATGGCTCCTATATTAAATTTGATTGTGAAGGATGGCTTGGCCGAGATACGTGATTCCATTGCACGTATTCGAAACGTAGTTAGGTATGTGAGGAGTTCTCCTATGAGAGCTAAGACATTTCGAGATTGCATTGAAAGTACAAGGATTACTTATAAGGGTTCAGTTTGTCTTGATGTCTCAACTAGGTGGAATTCCACTTACCTAATGTTAGAGAGTGCCATAAAGCTAAGAAAAGCTTTTGAAAGGATGGAAGAAGAAGATGTTTCTTTCTTAACGAGCTTAATTCGATACTCCAAGTAGTGTTGATTGGGAAAATGCTATTGTTCTTTCTAACTTTTTGAAGAAATTTTATGATACCACCAAGAAGATGTCCGGAACTTTGTATATCACTTCAAATGATTATTTTGTGGGGATAGCTTCTTTGTATAAATATTTGCGAAGCGACGAAGGCTTTTGATCAAAGGGTGAGAGTTATGGGCTTGAAAATGAAAGATAAGTTTGACAAATATTATGGGAGTTTTGAAAAAGTAAATATGATGGTGTTGATTGCGGTAATATTGGATCCTAGAAAAAAGCTGAATTATGTGAGGTATTGTTGTAAACTCATTTATGATGATGCTGCAGAAGTTGATGAGATGTTTGATAAGGTGAAGTTTGCCCTGGAACGTGTGTTTAAATTTTATGAGAAATCTTGTCACACTTCTAGAGACAAAAATTTGGATGCCGAATTGGTAAGTTCTACTAATATCGGTAGTAGCTGCGATTCTTATTTCAATGAGGAAAATGAAGAGGACGATTGCAGCTTAAATTTCTATGTGCAAGAGCCTTCGTATGATGACTTTCTTAATGAGGAGAAGAAAAAGTCCGATGGCAACTTATCTGAGCTCGATCGATATCTTAAAGCTGAACTTGAAGATGGTCGTGATCTTGACATTTTGAAATGGTGGAGCGTTGCTAGCCAAAAGTTTAAAATCTTATCTTTGATGGCTCGGGATATTTTGTCTATTCCCGTTACTACCGTTGCTTCAGAATCAACTTTTAGTACTTCTGGTCGTGTGCTTGATGGTTTTCGGAGTTCTTTGACTCCTAGAGTTGTGGAAGCTTTGATTTGCACTCAAGATTGGTTGAGAGCAATTCTTGAGCCGATTAATATTGAAGAATGTATCGAAAATGCGGAAAAGTTTGAATTGGGTAAGTCCATATCATTTCATCATGTAATTCTTTTGTATATCTATTATCTAATAACTGAATACTTTATTTAATATCTTCTTTTTGTTAGATATGGATGATGTTAGCAAGGAGATTAACAAGGAGATTGACGGTCCATAGAGTTTACAAGTTGAAGTGGGAGGAATATATGTGGTGAGATTTTCAATAATTGTTTGAGTTCAATTTTTACTAATGTTGAGCAATCATCTATTAATTATTGTTTTACTTTTAGGAGATTGGAACTTGGAATTTTAGAGCTCAAAACTTGGGATTCACAAGCTTTACAAGTCGTGAAGTTTTAGGCGAATCTTGTTGCGATTGTTTTTTTTTGGTAAAGAATCTTGTTGCGATTGTCATATTAATTTTTCTAGAACAAACTAGTTCTTTATCAACTTACGTACATCCATTCCTTCATTGGTTGCATTTATAGTTGCAACAAATGAATATTTGTTCCACGTACTTAAATTTGGTTTTTCTTTCTTTGGCTTGCTTTGATGTCATGTAGTCGTTCTATGTTGAAAACCAAAATTATTTCGCGTCAAGATCGGTTCCATGGATCCACCGGGAACCGGACCGGACCGGCGGTCCGGTTCCCGGGTGGATCCATGCAACAAACGGGTGGATCCCGGTTCCAATTTTCGGAACCGGTACTTAGCGGGCGGTTCCCGGTTCTAGGTCGGGAACCGCCCGCCCGGACCATGCACACCCCTAGTCTCATGCCTACCCATTTCTTACAAAACCATTCATTTTCTTTCTGATTTATTAAATTACCTTTACTTTCTCTATCTTGTACCCGCCTATTATACATAAACACTCATCTTAATGCTTACAATTACCTCATTTATGCACGTGAATGTAGCACTTGCATTAACCCTAGTTATTTATAAATAAGATCCATTCCCAAATAATCACAAACTCCAGTGCTTACTTCAAGTGCTCTTTTTGAAGGGCTTAAGTCCATCTAAAATCGACTAAGCCGTTACAAATAGCATCGAAGCAAAGGAACCCTTTAAGCAAATGCGTGGTTTGTGGATAGTCTAGGTTCATAGATCGGACCACACATTAAATAGAGTTAGTATCGTGAGACAATACATGTGTCAGCACTTACGAGAACATCACTATTTTAAGGAGAGGACTTTATAAAACTTCAAATTTCCTACGTAGAAGGAGAGAAATCCCATTGAATGGAAAAAATGGAGTTGTTACAAATGCACAAAATCCTTGTGCTAATCATGCACCAGCTTGACAACTTGAAAAGTTTTTTTTTTATTCACTCATTATATAATTTATTTGAGTAACTTATAATCGCCAAGAGTTATTTAGCTGTTCAATTTTAATTTCACTCGAAAAAATATGGATACTCAATGTAATGAAAAATCATGAAACTAGAAATGTCTCAAGTAAGTTCAATTCATCAGGAAAATTCGACGAGACATAAGTAAATCTTAATCGTATTATTATGAATAATGGAATATTTTTTATTTGTGCAAAGAAAGTCACCGGTTTTTAAGATCGTTCGTTTCTAGACAACTTCTCACCTTTATTATTTATTTTTTCTTAGCTACTTTTATAATAAGCATTTTCTATAATTCTTCAAATGGCCGATCTACCGTCTCAAAAGCATCATATTTATCATCATATCATTGACACAAAATTGTAAGAGTTTTCCTTATGTGGACTACATTAATTTAGATTGTAATTACCGTTTTACGGGGTTGGTCTAATAAGGTAAGGCATAAGGTTTTCTTAATGGGCCGAATATGGGCTGGCATTGTGTGGGCCGAGTTGGGCCCGGCCCGTGATGAGAGGGCCCGTCCAAAACTCTATAAATAGTGCTAAGGTCCCTCCTCTAGCCCCACTTCTTCCATGAAATCTCTCTCACCTCACATAAGGCAAGTCGTGAGTGGTGGTCTCATCGAGCCGAGGAGGGTAATAGAGGAGAAGATCTTCGGCGTTAAAGGCTCGGATTGCTGTTGGATCATCGTCATTCCGCATAAAGAACGATGGATTCCTAATAAGGTACACAAACCTTTGTATTCTCTGCTACATGTTCGGTCTTCTAGCTACGTCGATCCGGGAAGCCGCCTCGGCGGCCAACATTTGGTATCGAGCCTCGTAGCCTAGAACCCGAACTGTTGCCTCGGCCCGTTTTTAGAAACTTTCATCCGTTGAAACTTGATTTTGAAAACATATTTGAATTCTTCTCGTTGAGCCGAGCGTTATGGTGGGTGGTACGCCTCGGCGGAGGCCAATTGCCCCGGTAACGAGAACTTCGGATTTCACCTACCCTTGGACTGTTTCGCCTGTCTTCGTGAATTTTGTTCCGGTAAAAGTGCATTTTGATCACATATATAGATTATACGAATCAATACGAGCATTTTGATGGCTCGTACGCATCGAGAGGAGGCCGGAAACGGCCGCACGCGCCTCCACGCGCCGAGACGGAGCTCGGAGGCGGTGCCACGCGCCGCCGCGCCAACTCACGCGCGCGCCGCCTCTACGAGGGTGACGTCATCCGACGTCATCCCGCCGACTTCGCCGGGACAGCTGTCCGGCGATGACGTCATCCGTGACGTCATTCGCCGACGGCGTCCGAAGATGACGTCATGATGACGTCACGTAAGCCGCCTTACGTGCGGCCGCCACGTGGCATGTGACGTCATCGATGACGTCACCGACGACCCGACCCGGTCGGACCGTTGACCGGTTCAGACCGTTGACCGGTCGGACCGGTTTGGTCCGAATGGAGCACGGCGCGCGTGGGCCTCACGCGCCGCATGTTCCAGCGGCGCGTGAGGGCGCGTACAACGTCGGATTGGAGCGTGGTTTGGACCGTTGTGCTTGTATGGATGTTCTCTACACTATTATGTATTTATTTAATAATTTTGATGAACTTATGAATGTGAAAATGCATGTGAAAGCCTAAGGTACGTGATTTTGGAGGTATGTTTTGCCTATTTTTCATGGATTTCTCTATAACTTTGGAAATACATTGCAAATTCACATGTATATCATCACATAAGGAATGTGTAGAGGATCGATTCATCGATAACATGTATAAGATTTAGCATGTATTATTGAATGGAACAATGTGATTGGCATTATATGTGATTTTAGTGACAAATTGCCCCTGTCATCCGGTCTAAAATCACATGTATGGAATAAATGTGAGTTATAAAGTTTATATCCCTGATATGAGAGAGTTTCTATGATTCAATTGGGTTGTGACCGCCAAAGTGGCACACTTGATTGGATTTGAGAAACGTCAGTCTCGTATTCTGATGGGATGTCTCCTATTCTAATATGTGGTCATACTCCCAAAGGAGGTGATTGTGTATTAGTTCATGGAGGGATGCATGTGCAGCATATGGTTGAGGAATGGTGACCCTAGTGGTTCATACATCCAAAGGTGGTGAATTCGTGAAAGGTCGGAATATATTCTCATGACCGCTGTCATGTGGAGAGTATGCAATTGCATGTCATATATTCTGCCCAAAGGTGTTTATATGATGATGCGTGTAACTCTCAGGATGTGTACTTATAAGGTTTTTAAGTTACACAATACTCACATGGTGCCAATTACATATGCTGTTTGTTATTAAAATTACATTATTTGTAATGGCAAATTCCATTGTGATTGAGGTTGAGTATGCAATTGCATGTCATATATTCTGCCCAAAGGTGTTTATATGATAGTGCGTGTAACTCTCAAGATTTGTACTTATAAAGTTTTTTAAGTTACACAATACTCACATGGTGCCGATTACATATGCTGCTTGTCATTAAGTTACTTTATCAGTTGTGGCAACTCCATTGTGATTAAGGTTCCTATTGGTCAAATTTTAAGTAGCAAAGAGGATTTTCTGTTAAGGATGGATGCTGGTAAATGTTCATATTATTCTTGCTTTGAATAAGCTGAGAATCTCACTATTAGTTATATGGAATTAGAATATATTCCTTGCTGCTTGGGAAAGAGCAATTGAATTTGTCCATCATATTTGAGATGTTTCATTCTGAGAACACTTGAAAATAGTTTACCGGTGATTACTTTGACTAAAAGGATTATAGAAGCCTTAGTGACTTGAAAGTGTGTCTTGTCTATTACCGAGATTGGTATAAGTGCAAGGACTCTTCAGCATAAGGTGTGATGGTTCTAATGAGGTTAAGTATTACGTTCTAAGGATGGGAGATTTCAAGTCTAAAAATCATACTCATTAAGGAATTCATGAAACCATCGGTCATTCGACAATCGGTCTCGGGTTATCACCCTTAAGAGAAATTGTGTCATTTACTGTTTTTGTGGGAAGAAATGACATATAAAGATATTGTAATAAAGCTTGCTTGTCCAAGCATAAGTCTAGAGTTAATGATTCATTGGCATTTATTTATGAATTCAATCCCTATCAAAAGCCTCATACAGTTCTTGGTGGCTAGATAGCGGTACAACAAATTATATTGTTTACCATAAAGGGATTCATAAATCTAAGGAAGCCAAATCGAAATGAATCATAACTCATCACGGGAAACAACATTTAATGTCGTTTTAGTGGGAGATGTTATTTTAACTATTGATATTGGTTAGCATTTGACGTTGAAAAACACTTTTATGTACCTTCCTTTTAGGCGAACCTAGTTTACGTATCATGTCCGGAAGTGTATGGATATTCTTTTGAGATAAAGAACAATACTGTTTCAATGTTTTCCAAGTCAAATGAAGTTGGATGCTATAATGGGTCCAATGATTTGTACAAATTGTGTTCATCTCCCAAGGATATGTATGTCGTTTTACAGTTGAAAATGTTGTTTCCAATAGAGATTTACCTTAAGAATGATCTTTTGCATGAGTAGAAAGACTGATAATGTCGATATTTTATCTACTCTTAAATGTTACGTAAAGACTTGAGTAGACTTCTATGGAAGTAAGATGATTAAGATAAAGAAGAAAACTGCAGTATGAAGTCCTAACCTATTAGAGGTCTTTTACATTGATATTGGTGACCATATATGGTAAAGTTATATTGACGACTGTTTCTTTTGATTAAAGAAAAATCTGAATCTTTTGGTTTTATTCAAATTCTTTCGTATTAAGATCAAGGAACAGTTAGGATGAGTCTTAAAGATTGTCGATATGACCGTGGTGATGAGTGATTTGACTATGGCAATGCTGGATAGCTTAAAGGGCCATTTGTCAAATACTTAGAAAAAGATACGGGATGGTAACTTAGTTTAGTATATCCGAAAATCTTGGAATAAATTGGTGTGGCCGAAAGGCGTAATTCCACCGTGATGAACATGACAGTGAGTATGATTACTAGGACTAATTTATCAGGTTATCTACGGGGCGAAACAATCCAATATGTATTAAACCATGTTACTACCAAAGATGCTCCATTAGCTCCCATTTTGAGTTGTGGATCGGACGTAAACGTGACTCGAATCATCTTAAAGTTTGGAGTGTCCTGCAGAAGTTTGGATATATAATCCAACATTAAATAAGTTGGAATCCAGTACCACTCGGTATCTTACCGAGATCATTTGAAGGGATACTAGGTTTTATTATCCCAATAGAGGCATAAGAAATGTGGAATCACGAGACAGTAAAGTCTCTAGTGTTCGACAAAAAACAGAGGATACTTGCTCTTAGACTATTAAAGATAATGGTATAGTGGGGACCTTTGTGTCTTTGTCTTTCCCTATATAGAAAATTATGGAGTCTTTTATAGCACAAATTAAGCTTGTGAGGTTCGGGATATTGTCATTGATATGATTCTGATGAAGTTTTTCAAGCCTCTCAAGTGTAAGATAAAATTATAGTAGCTCCACTCAAGAGATCTGTTATGGAAAGATGTTCGGTTGTACCCTTTGTACCATATAGTCTATTTGTAAGAACATGATTACGATATCTGCTACGTGGTCAATCTAGTGACTTGTATATGTAAATGCTGTTTCTTGTCCTCAGTTTGATCTGTGATTAGACATAATGAAAAGATGAGATGCAATTTATAAAATGTGATAATGTTTAAGAGCCTATTAAATTGGTTGAGGGTCACAAGCTCATCCGTTACAAATGGGTGAATGAGACTAAGAGAAATTTCAAGAGAAACATTGAGAAGTTTAAATCCAAATTAGTAATAAAATGTTTCACTCGAGAGAAGTTTAGTCTTTTCTAAAGACTATTTTAGAGTGAATATGATATTACTGGCTCATTTTTTTTAGATTTATATTAGATAAATGATTCTAATTGTGTTTCTCAATGAATACCTTGATAAAGAAGTCTATATGGTATAACCTAAAGGTTTTGCAGCGGATGATTCAGGTAAGCTTGTGTGTAAACTGAAAACCCTTATTTATGGCCTTAAGAAAGTACGTAGATCGACGATGCTTGAAGTTTTATAGCATTATCACTTCATTCAGTTTTGCTAAGAATAAAGTAGATCAATGTATATCTTTGCAAGGTCGGTGGGAGAAAATTTAGTTTTCTCGAGATTCCATGTAAGTGATAACTTACTTGTGATAGCAATATTGGATTACTGCATAAGATAATATAAATATTGTTGAGGAATTTTGACTTAAAAGACCCCGGTCAAGTACCTTTTGTCCTTAGCATTGAGACCTATAAAGATCGTTCTTGACATATGTTATATTTATCTTAGATTGCATGTGTTAATTGTATTTTGAAAATATTCAATAAGCCGGGAGTTGTTGTTGTTGTTAAGGGTAATAGATTGAATATACGGCATTGTCCTTGTTCAAATTTTGGGAAAATCCAAATAAAGGATACACTTTATGCTAGTGCATTTACAAGTGTCATACATGCTTAAGTACGCACTAGTTTACATATTGCTTTTGTGGTAAGATTTTTTGGCAAATATCGATCAAGTCTAGGACATGATCACTTTGGATTCTTGACAATGAGGTTTTGAGACATTGAAAAGGATAAGAAAACTACATGCTGATAAACATGTTCAAGATCTAGAGCTAGTAGAGTATTCGGATGCAGATTTTACTAGGAGAGGGTGCGGTATTATGAAAAAGTATTGAACAGAAATTTATGTTATCCTCTCTTTGTATAAATGGAGTTTATAACATGCCTTTTAGCTGGTACTCAAGATATTTGACTTCGGAACCTCATTAAGGAGTTGATTATATTTGATATTTTGAATAGACCCATACGGTTTGTATCGAGACAATAACTCTTCGGTGTTGTTTGTCAACAACAATAAGGGTCTCGAGGGGTCTAGATATATCACGGTAAGGTTTTTGACCATTAAGAAATGATACGAGAATGGTGACACTGCGGTAAGAAGCGATATTTCCACGAGATGATGTGGTTGTAGACCCACTAATTAAAGATTTTTGCCCTTGTGTACTTAAACGACATGTCGTAAACATGGGCTAAGGAACATCATTGGATGCCGTTGTTTAGTGGGAGCTGTCTTAATTTTGCTCTAATAAAGCTTATATAAGTTACGCATTCAATAAAGTGTTCATGAATGTGTGGTTACCATATTGAATTGATTATATGTAATGAAAATCTCAAGGTATTGTGTAAGCCTTGAGTGAAGGCTGGAGACATCGGTCATCGGCCTTGAACATATGTCTTGATTACACATAAAGAAAGGTTAACCATAAAGATAAGACATATGTGGGTTCATTAGAACCATAAGGATATTCTCTAGTGGCACATCCAGGTTTTACGTGACACTTAAGGTAAGAAAGAATAGTGACCGACAAAGGAGATAACACATAAGGTATTACTCTTTATGAGGTGTTATCCGTTTGCCACACAACCATATTGAATCCATATCAATAAAGTTAAAAGCATTCGTGACCATGGAAGGCTACGTATGAATACATACGATTACCGCCATGATTCGGTGTTGGAGACTTTATAGGATAGGATTGACTATTAAGAATTGCCACTAGACCAACATAAAGGTGCGCACATAAAGTACAATCTCAATTAATATAGCCCAAGTGGGAGAATGTAAGAGTTTTCCTTATGTGGACTACATTAATTTAGATTGTAATTACCGTTTTACGGGGTTGGTCTAATAAGGTAAGGCATAAGGTTTTCTTAATGGGCCGAATATGGGCTGGCATTGTGTGGGCCGAGTTGGGCCCGGCCCGTGATAAGAGGGCCCGTCAAAACTCTATAAATAGTCTTAAGGTCCCTCCTCTAGCCCCACTTCTTCCATGAAATCTCTCTCACCTCACATAAGGCAAGTCGTGAGTGGTGGTCTCATCGGCCAGGGAGGCCGAGGGTAATAGAGGAGAAGATCTTCGGCGTTAAAGGCTCGGATTCTTTGTTGGATCATCATCATTCCGCATAAAGAACGATGGATTCTAATAAGGTACACAAACCTTTGTATTCTCTGCTACATGTTCGGTCTTCTAGCTACGTCGATCAGGAAGCCGCCTCGGCGGCCAACAAAAATGTCAATCCTTACGAACACTTCAAAAACTTTCAATGAACCGCCGACATTTCAATCTCTTGTGATCCAATTGTTATCGGCTCGCGATAATTCGACCTCCGGAGTCCTTTTTTTTTCTTTTCTGTTTTGTTCTTTTTTGAAGTGTCCCGTTACGTTAATTTAATCTCCGAACAAGCTCGGCTAGTTGGGTGGGGGCCTGTCGCTCGGACACCCGCTCTGCGTACCTCGATTCTCTCAAATCACTGTATCTGCAGTTTGCTAAGCCATGTTTGAAACGTGTCCACGAACGATTCTGCGCATTCCATATCTCTCTCTCTTCCCGAGGTGGGGACGTTTGACCCTGACGGGGGAAAAAGATGGGAAGCGATCCGTTCGTCGGGCAGAGAAGTCGCAGGCCAGTCAAGGTAGATCCCACACCAGATTGCCTTGTTCCCCCAGGACTTGTCGGTTGTCAATGTTTCGTTGGCAGAGAGAGCTTACCGACCAATGGCCGCTTATGTACGCCAAAAACACGTCCCTGCTCGACCGTTGATCGTGTGAATTCGAACTTCATGGCGTCCCAGCTTTTAAGAGAAAGGAGCCTACCGACGGCCACTTGCTAATGGGGCCATTTGATTAGACACTAAAAGCGGATTTGATAACTTACCAAATAATAACTGATTTTATTTTTTTATTCTCAAAAATAGATTTTGAACAAAACTTTGTTTGGAAATATTTATTCTCAAAAAAGAACAAACTTATTTCTGAAACAAATTTGAAATCAAGAAAAAAATATTACTTTTTTTCCTTTCAAGAATAGTTATAGAATCAAATTAACACAAATTTCTTTTTTCTTTTTTCTCTCCTTCTTTTTCTTCTTATTCTTCTTCATTCTCTCTTCTTCTTCCACTGCCGTCGTCAGCCGTTGTCGGCACGATTATCCACCTCCGCCGGTCGTCAACGACTAGTTGAGCGAGGTCCGGTGAACTCGCTAGGCCAGAGCGAGATCCAATGAGCTCACTCGAGGCTTGCCTAGCTTGGCTAAGCCTTGGCTAGGCGAGACTCGACCTTACCCAGATTTGGCGAGGTCTAGCCCCATCGGCAACAAGGCGACCTCGACTAAGTCTCAATCGAGCTCGCTTAGCCATCGGCGAGGATCAGCTAGGTGTGGCCTCGCAAGGGGCTACCAACACTCCCGCGAGATCGCCGACTCTCATCCGACTAGTCGCCGACCTTGGGAAGGCTAGTGACCGGCTAAAGCTTGAAGAAGAAGAGAAAGAAAAGAAAAAAGAAAAAAGTAATAAAATTATTAGAAAATTAAAAGAAAATGGTTTGGATTAAAAATTTTGAAGACGGTGCCAAACGCAATTCTATTTTGGGAATAAAAATTTTGGGCAGTTACCAAATGCCTTCAAATGCTTAGAAATTATTCCCGGGAAAAGAATAAAAAAAGAATCATTTCTAATCGGAAATTGTTTCGAGAACAAAATGATTACCAAACGCACCCTAGTAAATCTCGACCATCGACTTAAAACCCTAATTTTTTTTTTTAGAAAAAAAGATATTGCCAAATAGCATTAAGATATCTTGCTAAGAGTCATTGAGAGCCAACATTCTCATGAAGAACAGAGGAAAGTACAATAAATAATTCTAACTTATTATATTTGTGCTAATTCGGTTCTTATTATTTCATTTGTACCAATTTGATCCTAAATTTTCTTTCACAATTGGTCAATTGAGTTCTTCCAATCAATTTTGGTCGAAAATTGTTGACATGGAACACCAATCAATCTACATGGCAAGATTGGTGTTGATGTAAACAAATTTTACTTTTTTTTTTCAATTATATGTTTTCTTTCTTTTTTTTCCTATCAATTTAGCCAGCAAGCCCTCTCTAAATTTGGGCGAGGGCCACCTCACGACCATGAAGGCCCTAGGCGAGGCTATTGGGACCCCGCCAATTGCAAGAGACAGCCCTTGCCCAGATTTGGAGATGATGTTCAAGCGAAAATGAAAGGAAAAAAAGAAAGAAGAAAGAAAAAAAATATTATTAAAAATTTCCATGTCAGTGCCAGTCATGCCATATAGCATGACTGACGGCCGACATCACATTCGGCTATTTCCAATCAAAATTGTTTGGAAGAACTTAATTAGCAAAATGTGAAAAAAAATGTTTAGGATTAAATTGGCCTAATTGAAAAGTTGATGATTGAATTGGCATTAATACCATAAGTTCAAGACCTTTTTTTTTTTTTTTTTTTTAACTTTCCCAAAAAACGGGAACAAAGACTGCTTTCGACTTCCATTTTCTTTTATCTTTTGGTTCGTGAAAAAGAAGTTTGTCAATAGAAATGGAAATTGTGAGTACGTTTGGTCAAGCTGCTTTCAAGATCGAGTTTATTGTGTCAATTGCATTTTGCTCCTTAAATGTCTAATCTATTGTGAATAATTCCCACCAAACATGTAAATTAATGAGAAAATCATCGAAGAAAAAATAATGAGGCCTCAAGCTTTCAAGAAGAAGTTCATGGTTTCCCATAAACTTCACATAAACATTACGATGAAATACATGTGATTAAGACGGATTAAAGAAGATTATTTTTGTAGAAGCCATAAACGAAACCTAATAGTGGCTGAAAAGTGTAATTTCCTAAATATCGATAGACATTGTGCAAAAAGAAAATCGATATGTTGAAGATTACAAATTTTATCTATTTGTGGATTTGTGAGGTGCCCTAAAGACACTACATTCTTATTTGGTGTCGTATTAAGATAATGTCCGACATTAATTTTCTTGTATCTAACTAAACCAATTTCATTTATTCAACCGAATGCATGTTTGCATTTCGATGAATTCATATAATTTCTCAAACATACACATGTTTTAAATTCCATATATAATCTGTCACATTTTTTTCTCTTATCAAGTAATATCTCACGTTTTTCATCGTTTTCTACTCGTCGTTCCATTCTTTCGCCCTTTTAATTTCTTAGTTTTCCTTTTTGTCGTGTGGTTTCGAGATCTTTCTAGTCATTTTCCCAATTTAATAATGTTTGAGAGATAATTTGGAATTTTTTTATAATGCCATTAGGTCATCATGTTGTCTCCATTGTGCTTTTGACTCGATGAAGCTTTTCCTTCTTTTGTAATCAAGATTCGATCGAAATCGATAAAATAAGTAGAAGAAAGCTAGAGAGTGTTTGTCCTCAAATTTTCTTTCTTTCGCCTCCCATTTCTTGATTGTCTACTTTTTATTTTATTTTCAGGTTTTCTTATGACAAAAGTAGCTATTTTCCTAAATGTCAGGTCCCGTTTATGCCGGGAAAAGTATTAAAAAATTCTGAACATATTGCATTTATCTAATTCAACCTTAAACCTTTCAGCAAAGCCAATTTAATTATTAATCTTTTTGCATTTGTGTCAATTTAGTACATCTATACATGTTTGTTTGGATGCCAAAAGCAAAACAACACCGTTTCCCTCTCTCAAATGGCATTGTTTCCCTTTAATAAAAAGACTTGAAGAAGTCCCAAAGCAACATCATGTTTGAGATCTCAAGAACCAAAATAGCTGGGTTATTTCCGCTATATTTAATTGATCTTAGGAACCCTAATTTGAGATCTTCCCCAAGTTGATCTCAAAATTTTGCCCCAAGTTTGAGCCGACACTCACCCGATGCCTTTGTCTAATGCTCATCCAACGCCTTCATTCGACACTTGTCAACGCTTGACCAACGCATACACCAAATGCCCACCCTCATTTGCAATATATATGTTGATGTAGACAATGTTCTAATTGAAAATTTAGGATTGGCTCATTTTCAACCTCCTATCGATGATTACATAGGTTCAACTCCGTTAACGATGTGGTTGATCAGTGAAGATGGTTCTGGATATATCTGATGCCGTTCGACAATTGGTAAACATGGTTTTGGATATAGTTGATGCCGTTTGATGCTTTTTTGGTGGTTTGATTTTTTTATATAAGATGTAGCTTGTAATTTTGCTATGGTATATGTTTGATTTGTCCATGAGAACTGAATAATTTGGCAATGCGAATGTTGATGTAGAGCATGTAGAGATTTTCTTATGAGGCGCATCATGGAATTGTAGACCATGCAACATAGATATATGTTGAGCTATTGTTGTTTGACTTCTTTGCCGTTGAATTTCTTTAAAGGTTAGAATCGGGTGTTAAATCTTGAAAGCATAAATAACAATTTTGCTACAATCATCACAATTAATGAAGACATCAATGAATTCGTCATAATCGATTACATCATTCCCGCTAATAAGCAATGATGCATATATGTTTTACTATTACGTCTTGAAATCTCCTCTATAAATACTAGAAACGAACAAAAATCGAGAAAGAAGATATCATGACCGGTGTTCTTTTGTATTTGTATTAATGTGAAAATTAGTCAATTGGCAAGAAGTGCGTCAAAAAATTTTACTAAAGAAATGTTGAGGAAAAACTAGTGTTGACCCACAATGAGGATGATGAACATCGAAACTAGAGCTCTCAAGACACAACGAAACATGTCAAACAAGATCCGATAAAGCTCAAGAAGCAAAATTCGACACTGAAGACGGTGTTGGTTATGTCGTGTGTGTGTGTGCAGTAATTTTAGGAAACATGTTATTTGGAAATTTGAAAATGAATGATGTAATTGGCTTTCCGTAAGGTGTGTTAATATTGATTATGTTATTCAGTTGTTTTAGTACATGTGTTTAATATGGTTTGTATTTGTCCAAATGTTAGAGTAAGAACATAAATGAAGTGAAAGTTGTTTGCAATCTCTAGTTTCGTATGTAATCTATTTCTCGACCTCAACACCAAAGACATATCATTGTTATTATTGTGATTTGCTATTATAACCAATGAAGTACAATATAAGGGGAAATAAACAATACAATCTCACTACTTCATGAACAAACAGCCACACTATGGTAAACAAGCAAATAACATATATGCAAACTCATTTCATTGCTATAAGAGAGGGTTCACTACCACAGTACTTCACTAATTCGAATTGCTATATAAACAACCATCTAAGATAGATCAAACAAATATATCCACAACACTACTTCATTGATCCCATCATCTATTAAAAAAAAAAAAATGGATCAACACCACTTCACTGAAGCCATCATCGTTTAAAAAGAAGAAGAAGAAGAAGAAGAAGAAGAAGAAGAAGAGAACAATCGCAGCATGTCAACACTAAACCCACCTCCACATCTTGTCACTTTTGCCTTTTCAATCAACTTTTGACACTTACACATTTAGAGTCTTATTGACAGAGCAATCATGGCACAATGGAATTAAAGTACTAAACAAAATTGTTTGCTTTGAAAATCATGTTTGCGATTATGTAGACCAAATCTTCTAAATTAAATATGTTGAACCATTATGTCTTCTTCAAGCAAGTTTGACATGCCATCTTCATTCCTATTTTTGACATCCTAGTTCAACTTGCCATGACCTTTCTCCTTTATCTTTTCTGTTTATGTCATCTAAACTCCACCCTAGTTGGAAGTAGTTCATGTGGCTCCCTATTAATCTATTTCCAAAATGTTTCTCCTCAAATTGGCATCATTATATTCTCATATACAACTAAGAAACTCTTATACCATTCATCAACATGGTCACATGCATCTTCTTGTCTATGATGTAGCATGAATGACTTGGGAACAAAGGATACCAGTTGCTAGCTACAAAATTTTCTCCACATACCTCAATTGCCTCATGATGAAATAATTGAAAACTAAATTGTCTATATTACTCTCATTCGAAATGTATGTCAACCCATCTTCTATAGACTTTCTAAGAAGCTTAAAAATAAAGTTTTCTGAATTTACCATTTACTCAATTCTCCATGAAGCTTTCATAGCTCGTCCAACTAATATCAACTTTGACTAAATCAATCATTCCCCCAACATAGTCAAGCATTGGGCGATGGGAAAATTTTCCACCATGGAAAAGGTAGACCCATGCTAACTTGTTGCTCATCTCAACCCTACACAAATCATGCAATGTATGTTATAAGCAACCACATAATGGGGAAACGATGTAATAATACATAAGTAGATGTTACTAGTCTTTACAATCTAATTACCACGACCTAGCAATGCATTACTGCAACCTAAAGTGCCATCAATATGTGGAGATTTTGACTTAAGCATAAGTATTGAATCCTCTCCGTCTCATAATATTGTCCAGTAGTTCAACGTTTTATTATATATTCTTATTTAATGAAACCAAATGACAAATGCTAAGTATTCTCATTTTAGCGCTCAAACTATTGCGAGTCTTCTATCCCTACAAAGGCTAATAAAGGCTAACAAATGCTAAGTAGTCTCATTTCAATCGTGCTCATTCATTGCATAATCTAAGATACATGAAAATGACTAACAAGATTCAAGAAGCATGCAAGAATATTTCTCTTCTAAGTAGCAACAAAACACATGAAGAAACCAAGGCAAACTAATTATATAAAATAAGACAAGACAATACACTCAATTTAGGAACCCGAAAAGATACATTGATCTTCATTGACTTCAAGATAAGAGTCATCATCTTCACTTAATACTACTGACAACACAATCAAATCAAGATCACAAAACTTGCTCTTGTTTGCTATGGATTGTGGCAGACGAATTGGGTCTCAACTGGGTTGTGGGCAAATTGGGTTTTCACCCGCAAGGACAGGTTGGTCTGGGATTGCAATGGACGAAGGCACTGGGAGAAAGGGGACTCGATTAATGAAGGCAATTGATAGAAGAATAGCTTGGCTTGAGGGAAATGGCAAGACGGGATCGAATCTAGGGAAAATTAGCAAGGTCAAACTAAGGTTCATTTAGATTTAGGCAAAGATCAATTTGTGCGTCATTTTGGAACTTGAAGACTTTTTTTTAAGGGAAAACAAGATCATTTTGAGAGAGGGAAATGGCGTTGTTTTATTCTCCAACATCAAGGTTAGTGCTAGTCGACTTGGAATCAAATCAGATTTTTTTGATTAAAAATGGTCAGCTGAACTAAATTGATATAAATAAAAAATGTTTAGGAATTTTTTTATACTTTCCCCATTTATGCCCATGACTCAAAATTTTCTTCCTTAAAATAGATCTCTTTCAAAAAGTAATTCCTAAAATAGATCTCAATTAAAGTTATATATCAAAATAGACTCATTAAAACCTCGCTACTCTCGGAGATTGTCTAGTCATCACCCTCTTGATCTTAGTTATTTTTATTTCTCTCCTCAAATAATTGATACATCTTTAATACTTTGAATGATATTTTTATTTCTCGAAGTTCAATCTATCATAAATAATTAAAACCAAAGCAACACATTGAAAACTACCCAACTTTCAAATTTAACTTTCAAATTATGGATAAAAATTTTGAGATCCATTTTAGAGTATATTTTGTATACCTCTATTAAAACATTAATTTACTTCATCAATTTATTTCCACAATTTTGAATTCAAATTTGATCTCCTTCCATACTTCACAAGTAGAAGATGTTTAGACCTCCATTTGCTAGCCTCATAGATAATGTCATTACCCTCAGAAGCAAGATGACAGCCCTCATCACTAGCTTGTATGCATGCTTCCAAAGTTACTTGATTAGTTATGGTAGCCGATGCATTTTCCCAAGGGTCTTCTAAAGTCCCTCAGTTCAAATTTTAGTATCGAATCATCTTCAAAATCTCGCTCAAAGCAAGCATATGCCAAACATGAATACTCCCAGAGCACCTGGTAGAGAAACCCAATCTCGAGTGAAATAAATACTACGACTTCGATCTTTTTGAAAAAAAAAATCATCATGTAGTAAATTAACAAAGCCCAAAGTAAAATATATTTCTTCTTCAATTTTACCTACTATAATATCAAAGTGGATATGATCTCCACCAGACATAAGTAAGGCTTTAGCTAGCACCCAAAAGTGTACATCATGATTTTTTCATCTATCAATAACAAACTTTCTTTTATGATTTTTTATACAATTTTCCTCATTAAATTAATTCGTAAAATTAAAATTTTGATTAGTTGGAAGATTGCCATGAAATTGTATTTTGAAAAGTATAAAATAAAATTACGTCTTATTTAAAGACAATTAACCTATGGTTTGTATAGTTTTATTTCCAGATTGAGAAATGGAGGCACGTAATAAAAAAATAAATTCCTAAAAATAATATTGACACAACAAGCTTATTTGAAGTGCATAGCTAATAGAAGTTAAAATAAAAGATGTCCAATTTGTTTTAGTGTTGGCACTCGATTTTTTGCAGTATTTTTTCTTTCATCTCTTCTAAAAGAGATTAATGTGATTTAGGTAAAGAAATGATGACTAGGCAATCTTCAAATATGACATAAGAATAAGAAGTCATTCTGGTAAATAGTTTATGAAAAGATATAATTTGGGTATATTTATTAAAAACAAGATATATTTTGGAATTGAAGTCCCCAAGGTGGCTAGGCACTCTAAGATATAGATAGTTGGTCAATCTTTCAAACTACAACTACCAAATCAATGATGACGAAAGTGGATTGTGATTTAAAATAATGCACAAGCTCCACGGCAATATTTTCACCCAAAATGATTGGATTTACCTCTCTCCTACCTAGTCTCAAGTTGTGTACGATATAAAAATCCTTAAAATTCATCTCGATAGGTTACGTGATTGATGTGATGACTCTTGATCATTTAACGCTTCAGGAGTAGTGTTCCTCTTGGATTGATATCAATGTCGATGGATATAAATTGTGCAGAAAAGAAGAAGAAGATTATTTCCCGATTTTGTGTGCTAATTGATGATGCAATGAACTTAGCTTACACATAAAAAAAAACGTTTTTTTGGTAAAGAAAAAAAAAGTTTTAAAAAAAAAAATTATAGTATCAACTTTCAAATCAAATCATGATTTGAGAGTTGATAATATAATTTAAAAAAAAAAAAGATTTTGAAATGTCCTCACGCTATGACAATCGAATCTCCCCCTTAAGACCCAATCTGAGAGAAAAAGAAAGAATTCGATGTCCAACATGAAATTTGGATAACCCTTTGACCTTGTCCTGGCAGGAAGTGGTCTAGCTCATCCGCAGAACGAGAGAGAGGCGGTGATATCATTGATGACAGGTTGTCCATTTATTAATAGGAATTCAAGTTGAATATTTCAAAAAGCTAAAGAATCAAACGTAATGGGCATTTTAGTTGCCAAGCCAAATCGGAATTGAACTGCTTTCTGTCGGGTCGTCATCGTATTGCATGACGCAACAGCTGTTCAAAGGGATAGGTGCTGACATGAAAAACCTGGTCGTGCCAAATGAATCTGGACTTAAATCGGTGTAAAGGCTATTAGGAGCCTCAATGAAAAGAATGTTACGTTCTTGAACTAACTAAAAAATAAGGGAGAAAGTACAAAAGAGTTTCAAATCAATTACAATTGTTCAAATTCAGTCCTAAATATTTTGTTAGAATTATACACAGAAACACAATGAAATAAAAAGTAAAGGCAAAACAGACAAAGTGAGACACTAGTTTTGTCCTAATTTGCCCTCAAAGTAAGGCTACATCCAACAGAACATTCCACTATAATTAGCACCTCCTACCTTTCTATTACAACTCTCAATTACAAGAGTAAAACCCCGTATTATTCTATCAATGAGAAGTATGAATCACATCTAGCACCTTTCAATTAAGTTAATTTAATCATAGACATTTCAATTGTATTAATTTAGTTTTAAACTTTTTCATATTTTACCAATTAAGTCAAAATGATTCAATTGACAAATTGTAAAAATGTTTAAGATTAAATTGACAAAATTGAAAGGTTTAAGGCGGAATTGGTGCAATGCAATTAGTTTAAGCCAATTTTGATTTGCCAATTCAACTTCCAAGGGAGACATACGTTCCTTTTCAAAAAAGAAGGATATTAGGCAACTTAGCTATTTGCTAGGTTTGGAGGTTCCTTCAAATTTCTCTAGTTGTTATCTTTCTCAATCAAAAAATGTCACCGATTTTCTCTCTAGAGCAGAACTTATTGATAACAAGATCGCTAAACTCTCATTAAGATTATGATGGTAAAGATGGGACTCTTCATCTGAATCTTACACTCTATCAACAATTAGTTAGCAGTCTTGTATACCTCACTCTTACTCGTCTTGACACATACTGTTAGTCATTTCGTGACCGCGCCATGTACGACTCACTTTGTTGTAGTTCTTCAACTTCTTTGTTACATCAACTACAAGCTACTACTCTTTTCTAGGTAAGTCACTTATCTCATGATGTTGCGAAAAAAAACTACCATCACTCGATCTAGTAGGGAATTATAAGACTGTGCTCTTGCTGATGCAATGTCGGAAGTATTGAGGTTGCAATGATTCATAACAGGGCCTAAAATGCAAATCAAGGAAAGCCAAGACAAGATCTATGGCAGGTATGTCATCCTCCACATATGGCTCTTCCTAGCCTCAAGAAGGGCTTGCTTGTTAGCCACTAGATATCTTTTCAAGTTTTGATTCGTACCTTAGAACAACTTTATGGGAGTAGAAATCTGATGCACATATTCCACGAGGTGACAAGTGCAATGATTGATCAGAATAAATGTAATTTTTTCTCAAATAAATGATGGGATAGTCATTTAATGCGAATAGAAGTGCTATTCAAATAGCACATGATGCACATTAAAGTAAATCGTCATTTTTATAATATTACATGCCTCCTTACACATGAGAATTTCGGATGATTTCTCCGAACTCATTTGATTACTTCCATATCATATTAAGTTATGTCACCTTGACTTTCAAAAGAAAATTAAAGATACATCTAGGATATTCCCTATAAGTCAAATGATTCTCCATATCTCTTTTTTCACACGCTATGGTTTACGTGTGCGCTCCATTGCTTGTTTCTTTAGAAGAAAGAAGTCAATTTCCAACGTGGGATTTCGATAATCTTTCCCTTCACTCTTCCCCTTCCGAGGAATGAGAGAGACGGCTAGTGACATCTGTACTGACGCATTGTCGATTAGCTGAGGTGCGTGGGGCACGAGACACCCAACCAAGTTGATGCGTCCAAGGATTCAAGTTTGGTTTTTCAGAGTGGGTACAGAATTAGAGGACAGACGGAGCAGAACAGGGAAATAAATTGAGTTCTGTGGAGTTGTCGTCCTGTTACGTGACGCAAACTACAGTGCAAGGAGATTGGTGGTTTGACGACGCGAAAATTGGATGTTTCAAACTCGTTCGCAGCTCCTCGCTGCCGTCTTGATTTTCGGCGCAAATTTTTGCAGCTCGGCGCTACTTTCCAATGATTTTCCAAACCATTTCACCTGCACTTTGAAACTTGTTATCATTTACGATGCTCCCCTGCAATTCTTATTAAATTAAGGGGCGCATTTGTTTTCGTGAAAAATAAATTAATTATTAAAATACTTTCCTAAAAAAGACCGTTCGTAATGTTCATAGATAAAGAACGAACGAAAAAAAAAAAATTACGTTGTTCACGAAAATATTTAAACATGAATGGCCACCAATAATGAAACTTTTTCATTGACTATATTTCAAGTGATCATTTTTAGAGAAAGAATTACCGAAAAAATCATAAACTTATTTGTAATTGTATCAATTCAGTTCTAATTCTTTTTTTTTTTTTTTTTGCCAATTCAGTCGTAAACTTTTTGCAATTATATTAATTTAGTCCATCTAACTAATTTTGACTAGTGTACTAACATGGCTGGACATTAATGTGAATAATTTTTAATAATATTAATTTTTTATTAATTTTTTTCTTTTTCTTTTTCCTTTTTCTCTTCTGCCTTCTTTTCCATTTTTCTGTACCAACCCCTCACCAAGCAAACGAGACTAAAGCTGCCTTGCACATGGCCCCCAAGCCGGCTTGCCGACCACTGTGCAGAAGAAAAGCAAAGAAGGAAGAAAAAAAAATGGGAAAAAGAAAAGAAATTAATAAAATAATTTGAACAAATAAAATATATATTAAAAAAATTGTCCATGCTTCTACGTTAGCACCGATTGGCCAAAAATAGTTGGATGAACTAAATTGACACAATTGCAAAATGTTGAGAATTGAATTATAGGAGTGTGCAAAAGAACCGAAACCACCCGAACCGCTCGAAATTATATTAGACCATACCGATTCCGATTCCCAATTCCAATTTAGTGGAACCGGTGAGTCGGTCCGATTCCTGATTTTAGGCGTGGAACCGCCCGCACACCCACCCACCCGGCGGCCCGGTATTATATATATTAAAAAAATAAATTCCATATCAATTGCTTAATTAATTTGTAATTTTTCATCAAATATATAAGTACATGTGTGTGTATTTGTAGTTATTTGACCTTATTGACTAATTTTGTCTCTTGGGTGTATACTAAGATTAACCCTCTCACTTTTTTTTTTTTTACCATTCTCTTAATCCATTTACTTGCTTTCCCAACCAAAACAAAATAAATAAACGTAGAGGATTGAGAGAACCAATTGGAAATGTCCATAAGAGCCAATGGCTCATTTTAAGATTATAATTAGGTCTTTCTTTAATTACTTCCATGATTAAATTAGGTTGACATTGAAAAAAGATAAATCAAGCGATTAATATTTTAACTTCTATGGAGGTTAGGACTTTTAACGCGGAGTCTAATTCTCCACATGTTTAAGGTGTCAAGAAACCTTTAAAAGACCACATCATGACCTTTGAAGAAATTAATTTTTTAGCTAATGAGTATTGTCTATTTGGTCCGCCCTATAGTATTCAATCCTTAATCAAAATCAATGGCTCGCAATTTAATTCGAATATGAGGCTGAACGAGTTTTGTAGAAATTGAGGACAGTTTCCATAGACCCACCTGGGATTCGGACTGGATCGGCAGTTTGGTTCCTAGGTATATCCATGAAACCAACAGGCGGGTCTCAGTTCCAAATTTTCGGAATCGGTTCTTAGTGGACGGTTCCTGATTCCAAGATGAGAACTACCCACCCAGATGATACTCACCCCTATTGAATTGGCACAATTGCAATAGTTTTAAGACTTTTTTTTTTTTATAATTCTTCCCATTTTTAGAATGATATTTTATATAATTGTTCATTTTTTGCGAAGTAAATGAAGCCCTCAGCTCATACTTATATCTTACAACAATTTTTTTTTAAGAAAATACTAGAGTTAATAATATTTTGATGGAAATTCACATGAAAGAATTAGTGCATAATATGGCTAAACGATAATTACGTTATATACCATATTTTTCCAAGCTAATAAATTAAAATATTAAAAACTGGAAATGGGTTATGAAAAACAATTTTGTTAAAGAATGAGTCTTAACACTGCGACGACGAAATACAAGCGATCAGGTGCTATTGTTTTGGATTCAACTATACATACGAAGATCTATATTATTTTGTGGTTTTGATTTAAGTTTCGTTTGGAGCACTAAAAAAATAAAGTCCCGAATATACTAGGCCCAACGCGTGAGTGAGTGCACTCTTAAGATTCCCCAGAGAGGTGGGACCAATTGAGGTATGCAAAAACTTATCTAAATATCACCCAATCACTAAACATAACTAAAATTTTATGTGTGTGTATATATATGTATATATTATATGCTAGATGATGCCGCACAAATTACAAATTGATGGTTGTAGGATTAAAATATGTTGTAGCCAACTTAATGGGAAAGATGGTTAATGGTTTTTGTTTTTTTGGTAAGTAAAAGAACAGGGAAAGCAGCCAGCATATTTTCTCCTCCGGGCATTACCGTAGAAAAATGTATCATTATTCAGATGATAGAATAAACGGTTCCGCTATCTCGAGTAATAAGGTAAGGAAAAGTGATAAGGAATAAAAAAATAATAATAAAATAGAATTGCGCGATCATACAGAAATCCTTTATGCATTGCATACGGCTATATAATGGGCCTTTAATTTCCAATGAAGAAACCAAAAAAAGAAAATTGATACAGATATAGGATTTAACCGATTCAAATCAACAAATGATCTAATCACCATTACTGTGATAACTCTGTTGCTTTTTATACACTTATCCCGTGTGTGGTTCAGCAATCCCAAAGTTTTTTTTTTCCGCTCTCCTTTATAATAATAACATGAGTATTGTTAAAAGTTTTAATTGTTAGTTCTCGGGCAGACCAACCAAGTAATAACTATTCCATGCAACCGTATATAGCTCCCAATTTTACATTGCACAAATGACTTTGCATTATTGATAATTTAACTACCTTTACACCAAATCAAAATTATTAACGGAAATTCATTGTTACTACATTAATGTAATTAGTTATTATAAAATAATAATATAAATTAAGAACTTAAACTTTGGCTAAATTATAATATTCGTAAATGATAATCTGTAGTCATATAATTATAGAGAATATACATACAGTTAGTGATAGAATTCAGTTACTTATGCCAAAATTTAATTCACCACCTAATTTTCTCAAACTTATTGTTACTCATAATTAGAGCTTAGTTATATTTTAACAATTTATCATATATGAAATGATTTATCAAAATACAGCGGTATTCTATCATGACAATTATATCTTTTAATTTGCAATTATAATTGTTTAGAAAACCAGTAATTTTTTTTATAAAATAGCTATTTTCAAGTTATTAAGTATTTCTACACGTTACATTTTGACAAGTAATTTGTAGTTTAAACGTATTTATGCATTATAGAATTATGATAACAAATGTCACTAAACTATGTTGGTCAACCGAAATAATAGTCATTTGAAATCGGAGATCACAATTATTTATAGATTGTATTAATTGTTTTTAAGTTATAATTTTTATGGATTTGATAACATAAGAAATTAGGTTTGATTTTATCTCTTCAAAGCTTAATTCCTTGCTTATTCCCATCGAAATTCCGTTAACCAAATAACGACGTTTACATAAAATAATCCTTCAAACCAAACTAGAGTATAACTTTTTTCCGTGAAATAACTAGTCGAGTATAGCTTTCTTGCAATTCGCGAATCAAATGTCACATTGGATGCTTTTTGGGAAGTTTGATAGGACATCTAGGGGCAAAAAGACTGTTTTAGCATGCGCCTGGAACATAACAATGTTCGTTGTAATAGATATACACAAAAGGGTAAGCCATATAATAAACAAAATTATTGGCAGTAACTGTAAGTAGTACGATCGACTATAGGGGTCTGTTTATTTGAATGGAAACCTATTTTGGGAAATTTTTGTTCCAACTTTTGGTACCTTTATGCCTGAAAATTAATAAATTTACATACAATGCTTTCCATAAACTAAAAACAACAAGTTTAATGTGGGGAAAAATGACTTACTTTTTTAATAAGGAGGAAATCACTTTCCCTAAAAAACAAAGAAAAGCTAAAAAGTTTTCCTTGCAAATAATTTCTATGATAAATATTTTTTTTATCATTAAATTTTCGTGAAAAAAGAAAAAGGCCTTTAAACGTTTCTCTTCTTTTCTTGATTCTACTCTAATTGAAATAGCTCTAACATGATGGTAGACTGATTGGCTTGCAAGACTCATGCCAACATATTACTTGATGACTTGCTTCCGGTTTTTCACTCTCTGACTCTAAAAATTTGCATTTGGTTCGGCGATTTAAGGGGCTGCCGGGCACAAAAGCCCTTTCCAAAGCTAGTAAAGACTAGCTTTGGACTTTCAGCATTCCACTGAATGCTGAAATTATTTTCCCAAGTAGCTTTGGGCTTTTAGCATTTGCATTGGACTCAAAGCCCCTTGCAAATATTGAACCAAACGTAGCCTAACTCTATTTTCTGTGTTTGGCTCGAGACTATTAAGGAGCTTGCTTGTTCTATCATTATGGGCATGGATGTTTCTTCCACCCAAGTGTAGCATAGCACAAAGGACCAAGCAAGATGTTATTTCGCTCCTTCGCCTTCAATAAGTCGGAATTTGGATGGAGAACGCGCACTTAACATACACACGCTCTAGGTAGAGCATCTCACGTCCTCTATCGAAGATCTTACCATTTTCGAAGGAACTAGAGTACATGCCGTGTGTCATCCGTCAAGCCAAGCATCTTGTATTTCCTCATTTTTTTTGAAAGTTTTTTTACATGCAATGATTGATTTGGATATACTGAAATTGCTTCTTCGCCGTCCCTCGTTGAAAGCCCAACTCTTGTAGCAACAGCAATTTCTTTTTTTTTTTTTCCGTGTTAATCAAGTACAACACTTGCTTTCCTTTGTGGTTGGAAAATGCCCTAAGACTTCCTTTCGAATCCCCTCTGTGACTGGCCCACTATCCATATGAAACTCTCTCCAAAAAGCCCATCTACATTCTCATTTGGCGGGCTAGATGAGTTTAAAAGCCTTCACTAATTTGCAAATGACCCATTCATCCTGTGCAAGCCGAATGCATCACCAACCAAGGATTTTAGCCCTTTTTGGAAAGAGAGTAATACCCACAACACACTTTGCAAATGCTCTGCATTTTTCATGCAGGTCTCATGTTTTAGTTCGCCACGCCAAGTGCCCAAAAAAAAAAAAAGATACTTGTGCTAACCGGTATTGAAAATTTCATTGTCAACGCAAAAAAGTTCAGATGGATTGTGTTTTTCATTACAAGGAAGCTCGTTTTAGATAAGGCATGTGTTGAAATTCATAAAAATGCCTCACAAAAGGATGTCCTCTATGTGTTGTTTGCCACACAAAGTGCAAAAAAAAAAAAAAAAAGAGAGAAAAAGAAATATACTTGTGCTAATTGGCATTAAAAATTTCATGGGCAAGCAAAAAGTTCAAATATACATTCAATGACCCTTCAAAGAGGACTTGATGTGGAGATGACTTGTAGGAGATGTTGCCAACGTTTAGTACATTTTTAGTGTAAAATTGTCGGCATTCCCAATTAGGAGGGGAAGAGAAATATTCTTTTGACAACTTCGGGGTGTGAAGAGCTGGTCCCCGTAGCAATGTACCGAGTGAATCCAAACAGCCCGCCGTCATTGCAATGCAAACGGACCGGCGTTGGTAGACTTCACAGGGAGAAATCCCATCCTTCTCTATTGTAATTTTTTTTTTATTAGGAGGAAGCTGGTCTTAGGTAAGATGTAAGTCAAAATTGGTAAAGGTGTCCCACAAAAGATCTTCCCTAAGGGTTAGCACGGAGGATCAAATTCATGCAATCACTGATTTTATATGTACGTAGATATTCCTTCACCAGTTCACCACTAAGTTAATTAGCCAAACAAAGTAATAAAATAATTTATTTTTGCCATTTCTTTGGTTTTTTTTTTTTTTAAACTTCGACTCACATCCAGATAAATATAGTATTTCTTAGAGGTCTGTATATTCTCATTACGAAACTTCGTCAGTTTGGAAAGCTTCCAAAGTAATGTTAGATCAATAATTGGTAAGTTACAATAATGATTTTTTTTTAATTTTATTACCGCAAATGAAAATTAACTTTTTCAAATGCATGCATTACCGATGATTTATTTTCATAGAATGAAAAAGGCAATTTCTCTCATTTTATTCTATCTTGCATTATATTTTACTAATTTACGATCCATTTTTCTCTCTATAAAAGGCAGGTTAATTAAGTATCAGAGAAAATTCTAATTAAGGGCTCAAAGCATCATTATTTTCTCAAATAAAGATATGAGCATACCTTATTTCATATAAGGACTTGACATGTACATATCAATCTCAAAGAAGACCTTGAAGTGATTATGACCATTTCAAATAAAGGCCTAATCTCACCGACTTGCTAGCTAGCAAAAAATTTCAACCAATCAAGGGCATTTTCATCTAAATATAATTTAAGTTAAGTTAAATTAAATTATAAATTTAAAAATCTTAAACAAAAAAGGGAAAAAAAAAAGGAGAAAACGAAGCGGGAGGGTGCCCCCTCCTACCTATGGCCATCTGCCCCATTATCGATGGGGCGACAGTGAAGGCCGGGAGGGTCATCAACGCTTGGGGGAGGGTTGGCGACCTTGGCTTCCGCCTGTTTTTTTTTTTAAATTAAAAAAAATTAAAAAGATGAAATTACCTTTCATATTTGGTGAGTTCGGCCTTTCTTTGAAATTGATATATGTACTTCAGATCGTTATTTGAGAAAATAAGATAACTTTTAGTTTTTATTTGAAATAATATCCATTTCATATCCTTATTTAAGAAAATGAAAGCATTTCAAACCCTTACTTAGAATTTTATCTTAAGTCTGAGCTCAATTGTAGGCTTCAATTATTTCACTAAAAATGAATTATTTTTACTTGTATCGTTTGAAATAGTTAGTCAATAATTTTTTCATTATTAACAACAAAACGTGTTTAAAAATTTTCGTGAATAGTGAAAAACGCTCAATTGTGTAAGTTATATAAACAATTATTTTTAAGAAATATTTTCTAAATTATTTATACTTCACGAAATAGACCAGTCTCTCGGTTATAGCAACTTCTTCACTGGGGCAACGGTTCGCCGCTAAAAACTGCAAGAAACCTCCCCGAAATTCGGCAAAAATCTAAAAATTAATTTTAATATTTTTAGACCCAAAAAAAGAATTTAATATTTGATTATTGAGATTTAAATAAATTAGCAACTTCCTCTTCTTTCTCCGATTCTGTTGCAGAGCCAACGCGGACGGAAGGAAGGAAGGAAGGAAGGAAGGAAGGAGGAGGAGCAGACGACCGGTGATCTCATCGCCGGCCCGTCGACGGAGATCCGGCGATCGCCTTCGATTCGCCCCGCGCCTTCGATTCGCCCCGATCGGGAGAGGGGAACCACGCGAGCGTGCGGCGGAGCGGGAAGCGGGCGCGCGAAGATGAGCCGGGACGACAAGAGCAGGGGCTTGATCGGCGGCGGCGGCGGCGGCGACCCCCAGCACCAGAGCCCGAACTACTACGGAACGTTCCAAGGCGTGGCGAACTACTATAACCCGCCTCCTCCTCCTCCTCCTCCTCCTCCGCGGCAGCCGCAGCCGCAGCCGCAGCAGCTCCCCCAGCCGGTGATCGGATTCCCGCAGCCGGCTCCTCCTCCGGGCTCCCCCGGATATCCTCAGTGCTATCATTACGGTTATCAGACCGTCGGAGGTATTCGTCTTGTCGTGCACGTATTGATTCTTTTGGGGTTTTGAGTTTGATTTCGCGAATTCTTTTCGTGAGCGTGTTTGGAAATCGCCTTCAGGATGGAGATGGAATGTTGAATTCCGTTTCTTTTTCCTGATGTTCTGTATATTTTGGTGGAATTACGACGTCCTGCGGAGATTGCAGCTTCATCTTGGCATACATGGTGATTGCAACAGCTAGAACATGATGATCTGTCTCTCAATCGTAAATTTCATATTTTTCATGTTAATTAGTGGTGTGTCTGCGGTAAGAGTTAGTGGATCACTTGATATAATCGGCTTTGCTTCTTGATTGTATGATGCAGAAGATATGATAGGCTTGATAGGTTCTGTTGCAGTGATGGGAAAGACGTTGTTTTCCTGTGATTTGATGACCGTTTAAAACACTTCGGTTGCTTACAATGTCTCTATATCTCATTGCGTTTCTTGTTCGTTAAAGGTTATGCAGTCGTGGAGGGAACACCCATTAGAGAGCCGCGCTTACCTTGCTGCGGTATTGGCATTGGCTGGTTCTTGTAAGTTAATTTTGATAAGCCACCTCTTTCTAGTTGTGCAATGCACCACCTGAATTATCTGAGTGCGCAATCAAGGGTTAGTAGAAGTTTTAAGGGCACGCATTCTTTGTAACACTGTACGAGGACAGGAACTAAAGTATCTTGACATCTTACATTCTCACAGTGTGTAAGATGAAATTCATCTATCGCTTGATTTATCTTCTCATTTGTAAGTTGTGCATAAAAATTCATCGTTGTTGCATGCACAAATCATTTTGCTTTTGTTCAAACTTGGTATCCTTTCCATAAGCGCGCATTGCTTGAGAATTAGCCAATTGGATGGAAAGCAATTGTCTATATTACTGGTAAAAATCCTAATATCTCCTCAGGCTGGGCAGAACTTCCTTAGAGAACAACCTTATATTGGTTAAACTGAAGACTTGCACCTGTTGTTTTGTGTTTCAGACATCGTTTTGATTGATCTGTGGATCTTTTCTTCCAAGACGTATTAATCAACATTAGGTAGCAGACAGTTAACAGCAACGAGGATTTTCTTTACGTGGTCAATTTTCCTCAGTCAGTGTGTATCGTTGTTAGCTTAGCATTATATTCTGCCTACGCAATCTGGGATGAATTGTACCACTAAAAGATACATATAGTTGAGAGAGAGAGAGAGCCTTTTATTGTTATTATAGTTACAGGAAATAAGAATAATAAAAGGGAACTTGGGAATGATGGTCATTCTAGGAACCACAACAGAATTTGCAGAGCGAGATATCGAAAATTGAAATGCAACCTAACTTTTTGAAATGAATAATTTGGAAGATATTTTGTATCTCTCATTCTGTTGGTAGCTTCAGACCAAATAATTTCTGAATTTTGTCACGTAAAGGTGGAGCAATCTTTTTCAAGGGCCTTGTATGGAAGTAAATGAACAAGCAATTTATCTTCCAAAATGTTTGACTTAATTGTAAAATTTTGGGGTTACTTGAGGTTGGAAAGTGATGCTAATTACGTTATCTCATTTGCAAGGTTCTTGATTGGTTTCTTTCTCGGTGGCATCCCCTGGTACCTTGGGACTTTTCTCCTTATTTGTACTTGCCCAGATCGGCGAGAAAAGCCTGGATATGTTGCTTGTGCAATAGCTGTAAGTGTCTATTCTCCATCATTATACTTTATCTTGCTTGAGAATGACATCCTTGTGTTAATAGATGAGTTACTACCAGATCTATTCACATTGACTTGCTGACAATATCTTGGGAACTCAACTCAATTTTGGGCATACCAACTTTGGAGAATGCTTAGAACTTTAAGAATTCTCTGATTGGACTTGCATCATGCCTTGATCCCATGCTAGGTGGCAGGAACACCAAAAAAAATCTGTTTCCTTCACTTCCATACATAAGGTTACTGGACCAGCATATAAACCTGTCTTGTTGCTTATTTCCATGGAGCTTCTACCAGATTTTTTTCCTCCTCGTGTTACAATTTCTCGGCACTTTAACTCAGTGAGAAACTGAGGAACTTGATTGTTCAAGCTGCATGGACTGATAATGACACCCAGTAATTGCCTTGCCAAGAAATATCAGTGTTGATAGTTATAAGTCCAAAAAATATATATCTCTACCCAAAAGAGTTTACTTTTTGTAATCTAATCGTGCTGATGAATAGTTGGAGAAAATATTTATTCCTTTTGTAGGCTATTCCTCATTGCAGTTCATGCTTGGCTTTCATCGAGAAAAAAGTGATAGCATTTGCAAGTTGCAACTGCTGTTCATAAATTAGCTGGCCCATATAGAGCTTATTTCATTATTTACCTGTATCAGTGTGTAATTTCCATTTTTGTGATCACAAGTCTATTTCACTTGCTGAGTGAGAAGTTCGTTAACATTAACGTCGCTGTTCTTATTTTTGACATTTCAGTCTTTCCTTGCTGTTCTTGCTGTTACTGTGGGTGCAACAAGGGGGCCTCATAGGTGGTGGTGAGATCATACCACGGACTCCACAATACTTGTACAGTGATGCTTCAACACTGCTGAAAAGTTTGCTGCTATTGTACTGACATTATATCTAAACATATTCTTGTAGATGTGAAGTAATTTTTAAGTTTGATGCAAGAGTAATAACAAAGGTTTCCGTTTTCTGGTGCTCTTTGTTTGGGGCTAATTGCAAAAGTCAGGTAAGAAATTTTGCAATGATTCCACAGAGATCGGTAAATTTTTTAATTAGTCTTGTTCTGGTTTCATCTTCAAAAACTGCAGCAATCTAGTATCTTGGGTTCATATCAGTCTAAATTTCAATTTATTCGCAAATATAGCATGACATGCTTAGCAATATCAAGCTTCGCACGCTAAACAGAATGTTTAAATAGGTCTGGACATGAATGTTTGTAGCTGTGGCCAAAGAGTGGATTTAGTAATGGCATAACAGGCTCAAGCTGATTCTATTGCTGTTGCGATGTTAATAGAGATTAACGGCAGCAGTATGACAAACATTGGGCAACCAAATTTGAGATATGTTGACCATACCGAGAGCTTAATTCAGTGACCAATTTTCGATCAAATCCATGTTCTTGAGTGGACAGTGAATGATGGACGTATCTATTATCATTTTGGGTTGTTGGCTTAAGATAAAAATTTAGGTGCTGTACTTCCGATTAACATGGTGGCTATGTTGGCGGCACATCAGTGCTATCATCAAATAGCTGAGGACGCAGACTAGAAGATTGGAAAGAAGAAGACCAGAAATGGAGGCGGCGTCGGGGGCATTGCCAAGCCATTGACAAGGGAAGCTCGCACTGGGCATTGCCGCCACCCCCTTCTAATCATCCGTGAGAGCGCACAATCGAACCGATAAGAGGGTTTGACATAGATGCTCCGACAGGTTTGGATTAACCTAGCTGCTGTGTTTGCCTTCTGTCTTCGTCTTTGTTCCCCGAAAGCAGCGATGAGACTGTCTGAACATTGCCCACGATTGAACGAGGTTTCCTAAATCTGGGCAGGGCGGCTGCGGTTGCTTGTATGTGTAATTGCATGAGAGAGAGAGAGAGAGGTCGGGGAGGCAATCGCAGCCCTTGCTGGGCTCGCCGTCGAGTACAGATAAATAAGTTCAAGGATCTTTTATTCCATAATCCCTCTCCATCTCTTAGGGGAAATTCAGAGGAGCTTGTAAAGCGAAAAAATGTTCATCTTCTCACTTGAAAAACTCGACTTGAAGTCATCAAAATCACTCAATTATGATAGGCTATTAGTAAGAGCAAGGACGTGTGCTTTGACAATGACCGGCACGCCGTATCAACGTGCTTGAGGACTAGAGAGGCTTTTACACCCTAGTTATGATTCGTGGGTTAACAAAGAGTCCTGTCATTGATCACATAAAAATAAGTATTATTTGCACTATAGAAATTCATATATAATTAGGAGTGAAATTAATCTCAGATCAGATTTTATCCGTTAAGGTTTTATTAATAAAAATATCAATCCGGTGCTCATGGAGTTCTACTAAAATACGGACCTATCTATTAAGGTTCATATGGCCAATAACAAGAAATTACCACAACGAAAACTGAACAACAAATTCATCAATACTTGAAAGTGATAAAAATATATTTTCCCCAAGGTTTTATTAAGTACTGGAAGCATTAAAAAAAATAAAAAAAGAAAAAAAGAAAAGGAGAGAGAGAGAGAGAGAACAAGCACTAGGGTTTGCGCCGTTTGCATCTCATCTTGTAATGCTCTACTATAAAAGCAACACAAAACCCTAGCTCTTCACTTCCGGCAAAGAGGAGGGAAAAGCATAGAGAGAGGGACCGTCGCGCCTCCGCAGATCTCCACCGTCTTCCTCCCTCTCGCGTACGAAATGGTCACCTTCAGGGTCTGTACTCTCTCTCTCTCTCTACCTTTGAAGCTTGCATCGATTGCCCAATTGGCGAAAATGCTCGGATCATCCGATGGCTTCGTCGCGCGCGTGTGTATATCTAGCTTCTTGTGCCGTTTGATACGTGCTCTGTCTGCCGTGTTCCTCGTCGTCGGATAGGGAGAGTGATGATACCATAAAGTTGAGGTTTTGATGGCTGGTGGTCGTGGGAACATCTAACCGACTGCGAGAAGTGGGGTGCATTTCATGGATTTCTATTGATGCGTTGCTAGGGTTTAGGAAATTGGGTTTTGGGTATAGGGAGAATGATACAATAAAGTTGAAGGTTTTGATGGCTGGTTATCGTGGGAACATCGAATCAACTGCGAGAAGTGGGGTGCATTTCAAGGATTTCTGTTGATGTGTTGCCAGCGTTTAGGAAATTGGGTTTTAGGGATGGGGAGAACGAAACCATAAAGTTGAGGTTTTGATGGCTGGTTATTGTGGGAACATCCAGTCAACTGCGAGAAGTGCGGTGCATTTCATGAATTTCTGTCAGTTTAGGAAATTGGGTTTTGGGGATCGTGCCTTTTTTTTTTTTTGGGGTCCTGAGGGAATTTGTATGTTGCGCGTTGCAGTTTCACCAGTACCAGGTTGTGGGTAGAGCCCTGCCCACCGAGGCAGATGAGCACCCGAAGATCTATCGCATGAAGCTGTGGGCCACCAATGAGGTCCGCGCCAAGTCCAAGTTCTGGTACGTGAGTAATGAGATCTTTGGCTTTTGGGCACTGTGCTAATGTGCATGATACCACAAAATATGAATGTCTGTGTTGAGAAATTTGCTCAAGTAGTGGGTTGATTGATGTGGGTTAGGTATTTCCTGAGGAAGCTGAAGAAGGTCAAGAAGAGCAATGGCCAGATGCTTGCCATCAATGAGGTATGTTGCTCGTCGATTGATGTGGGATTGCTCTATGAATTGATTTGCCATGTTCTTATGAAATAGGAACTGCGTGGTATTTGCTTGTGAGGTTCTGTTCTGATTTCTTAGGAATGTTTGCTTCCATATTTCTGAGTGATGCATTAGTCTGTAGACCAGAATTTGAAGCTTGGTTTTCACCCCATTTTCCTTAATTGCTAAAGTGATTTTTCTCAATATCATTTATGGTAGTCATCACTTGGAAGTCTTTTCAGACAGAAGGTGGACACTTCCATCATAAACTATTTAGCTCTTAGATTGGGAACTGTCCTTGGTATGTATTGTTAAGAATGAAGAGAAAGCTGGATGTTTTTATATCGATTTCCTTTCAACTATGGAATGTAACCATCTCGTAGTTCTGGGAAGTTCCATCTTTCAAAGGCAGGATGAATCCTGTGGACTAGTTTCTGATCTGCAAAAGCTGGATTTTCAGTTTGTATGGTACGGCTAAATCCACTTTCACTCTAAAATTTCCTTTGAATGTTTAAAAGTTGCATATGAGCTAGGAGTTTCCAATTAGTAACCATGAACAGAAAAATTTTTCATTGGACCATAGTTAATTAAAGCTTATATCTTTCATCGATCCCTTCCTTTGCGATGGGTAACAACTATTGTTTGACCATCAAATAGTCAGGATCTGATTTATATCAGTGAGATTTATTCTATTTTTAGGTGCTTTCCTTTCCAAACCTTTGTAAGAAAATTTCTTTGGGATTTGCATCCTGCAAATCTTTAGATAGGCTGGATTATGGTATATGATATGCATTGTCAATATCTGATACTGTACTTGCTCATTATATCTCTCCCTAGATGCATGATAGTCTCTTTATAAACAAATGCATGATGGACATGCATAAGTAGGATGCTTGCACCATTGGCAGCAACTGACCCTGGCAATTAGTTGCATCTCTTATATTGATTTTTAAATAGACACAAATATGCATTACTCTTTGACCAATGAACAAGACGAGGTTATCCTTTGCTCTATGTTTTACACTTTCAATTACTTGTCTAACCTTGAGGGGTGATGCCATATGGTCTGAGGTGCCTAATTTTATGTTAGGTAGCCTCTCTGTTTCCTTTAGCTTACTAGAGTCAGTTGCAGATTTTTGAGAAGAACCCAACAAAGATCAATAACTATGGGATATGGCTCCGTTACCAAAGCCGAACTGGATACCACAACATGTACAAGGAATACAGAGATACCACACTGAATGGGGCTGTGGAGCAGATGTATAACGAGATGGCATCTCGTCACAGAGTCAGGTTCCCGTGTATCCAGATCATCAAGACAGCCACTGTTCCAGCGAAGCTTTGCAAGAGGGAGAGCACCAAGCAATTCCACAACTCGAAGATCAAGTTCCCGCTGGTATTCAAGAAGGTTAGACCACCAACCAGGAAGCTGAAAACCACCTACAAGGCATCAAGGCCCAATTTGTTTATGTAATCCCGGCATTTGTTGATCTGAGTTATAGGATCGTCAATAGTTTTGGTGACTAAGCAGCCCCTCATCTTTCTCCGCTTTTTGTCCAAGAAGTTTGTCGTTTATCTTAGGACATCGAGCTCTTTGAAATTCCTATTTTTGTTTCGACTTTTGGTGATCAACGACTTGCTTGATGTTGGCTTTTTCCATATTATCGTTACCTTACTTTACGCTTACCTGGATATCATGTGTTTCTTCACTATCCATGGTAGGTACTAGGTACTTAGTTCTTAGAACACAATTGAAGCCCCACAAACAAGAAGATGATTGAATGCAAATGAAAGCTTTTTTGTCTGAGATTTTCACACAATGAGATGACATTTAGTTCGTCCTCGACTACCTGTTTATAGCTGCCTACACGGGGAAAGTACTTGATCTAAAAGTTAGACCATGAGGCCTTACGTGTTATGCTCACTTTTTAAGTGCTATGTCGGGGTAACAAAAGTAATCTACTTTGGCCTTGTTCACTGGATGCACAAAGCCGTAAAAAATGAAATTTAGCAACAACGTGAAATCAGACAATGTGGCTTGTCCATCGGTGGAATCAAAAAGTACTCACTGGACTAAAGATGACTTGACAGACAGGAAACGAGAAAAGCGTTGATCCTCCCAAAAGCCCAACGCTCTTTTGCTGGAGATCAAGCGTAAATGCTCAGAGCCCCATGGATAACGAGAAATTCTCTCAACTTGTTGATCGGGGACGAGAAAAATGTGGAAACCTTACGACAAATATAAAACAAAGCGGATCTATCAAATTTTTGTCGTGAAGTTTAATATGGTTCGCTTGATCCGAGAATCAATTCTAGTCTATCTCTAACCTTGCTCATCGAGACGACCACAACTGTGCTGGAACCCAATTATAACACGAGAAATTTGGCCTTGAGGTAATAGCAAACTCTTTCAACAAAGTTCAGAGAAGTAACATTAAACAATGCCACGGAACGCTGTGCTAGAAGAAGATAGTCTACCTAATCTCATTCATGATTCTTTGAGCAATTGGCTTCTTGGGTTTTTTATCCCTTACGTATCTTGTTGGGAATAATTTGCCCTAATACTGTGGCTGAGTCGAGTCGTCTGAGGTTTGGTACCCAAGAAGATCACTTGTGCATTTGATGAAGGTGGTCATTCGATTGTTACAAGTCAAACCCAACGGACCCTGATCACCCTTATGCTTCTTTCGTTTCACATTGTCGAACACACTCTCGACACAAATTGCGATCGACAAATAATTCACGTCCGAAGAGTAGGCAACACGTCTGTCTGCTCCACAGACTTCCTCAGGAATAGGGGGACTCTGTCCCAAATTTGCAACGGCTCCAGTGATATATCTCCTTCATAGCTCATCGATGCTTTAGGAATTTTTTTTCCTAATGTTGTATCCTCTAGATATCAGGTTTTTCTTGATCTCTATTTTTAGTGAAAGATGCTAAATGGAAAGGCACCTACTCCTAGAAGTAGCTATTATGAACATCGAATAGCACAATACATTCATATTTCCTCCATAGCATATTCAGACAACCCAACCAAATCTGTAGGCGACAGAAAGGACAAGATCTGATGATCCAATCTGAACATGCAAAATTAATATCACAACCATCAAGCAACTTAAAGACATCACCATGAAAATCAGATAAGAAATTATTGGTCTCGCTGCAATACTTTCTTGGCATTAAAGTTCAGTGATCCAGATTGCGCAATGTTCCTTTCTAAATAAATCGAAACAGCACCAGCCCAAAGAATTTCACATAATCAGTGCACCAGTGTTCCGTAACAGGAAGATAACGGGCTTGAAGGCAAATAGGTGTCCCACTAAGAGCAACCACTCTCTAAGCTTGGTCCAAACTTGCTTAGAAGTGATGCTAAGATTGGAGATACTTTTCTCAGCCAAAAAATTGAAGATCTTTTACTTACCAGTGACACATCTCATCCCACACGAGCTTAGAGAGTTCTTCCACACAGAGAGAACTTTTGCAAAGATACCCTTCCATGACCACAACAGTATACGATACGTAACAACTGCAAAATCATAACTCATCACTTAATACATAACCTAAAGCATCTCCTCTGCCAAAAGATGACCCAAAATTGAACAAAATCTCTTGCAACTATTAAATAGATTCTTTTAAAATATAGAAATGACATAAAAAGTTCTTCCCCTAGTTGACACTTAAACTTTGAATAATTGCGAATGACATACAAGGCATCAGGCAAATCTAAACTATTAGCAGATAAGGCAGCTCTCAATGAGAAATTAATTCCGAGATCTCCCATGAATGAGATGAATCTTCAGGTTACCCATAACAATAATCCTACATAATCAAGGCTTGAATGCCGAGAAGGCCACCACAGAGTTGTGTCCTCCAAATCCGAACGAGTTTGATATGGCTGCAACGACAAACACACAATTAACCTCAGATGTACCGTCCAGAATAATGTCCCTATGATAACAACCCTATCAGGGGGAATTACTAACCAACATTCACTTCGTGCTGCTGCTTCTTGTTTGCGACAGTGTCAAAATCCACAGAGGGCTCAGGATTCTGAAATTGACAAAATTGAATGTCAGACACATAAATCAAAGCAGACAAATTGTTCTACAAAAGCAAAGTTCTTCTACAAGACAGACAAGTAGCTAATTGTAAGCATAAGATAGGAAGGGAAAGACTATCAACAAAGAAATTGACTGATTGACTATTAATGTTATGGTTCTCATTTGTCATCTGCTTACTTTGTAATATCTTGTCCATAAAAAGAATATACTTTGCTTAAATGTCTTTAGTCTGCAATAATATTTCTTCGCAACAATAATAGTCACTTGAGGCTTCTTTTTGGAATACCTCGTCCTTTTGAAGTACTGCACAAAGATGATTCTGTAATTTTCTTGTGTTAAAAGTTGGTAGTCTATTGGTCTTTTCGTTAAAACAACATTCATCGTTTCAGAGCTGACAGCTATTTAGAAATGAGCATCAAGTAGAAGTACATACAAATTGGTTAATAGAGGGATGAAGCCACCCTGTTGTGATCGCTTTCACTGTGGCAATAGCTTCCAAACCTCCAGCAGCACCAAGACAGTGTCCAATCATAGACTGAAACAGTATAATTTTGTCGAAACACGTCAATCAGGGATAAAAATAAAAAGAATAATATAAAAAAGGGTGAAGAAAGAGAGAGAGAGAGAGAGAGAGAGAGAGAGAGAGAGAGAGCGAGAGATTACCTTGGTTGCATTTATTTTGATCTCTGAGGTATTTTTGAACACCTTTTTTATAGCATTAATCTCAGCCAGGTCCCCAGCAAGAGTTGAGGTTGCATGTGCATTTATGTAGTTAACCTGAACAGTTAAAGAAGTTGTACAATCAAGTTATCTCTGGCACCAAGTAGCTTTTAAATGCTCAATTTCCAAAGGCAGGCATGCCCTCAGATAATGACAGGCACCATCAGACTCTGCAAATCTAGGGCGATATGCCCATAACAAAGATGTTTTAGAAACTACAGGGGTTCCTTAAACTAAAACATAAGGCATCCACCATTCGAAGATCAGCTCACAATATGATAGCTTTTTGTTTAGAGCCATCAGCCCTTACATCTAAATTGCCTCATGAGCGATTAGAGAGCAGCATTAGTCCTAGTAAACATTGTGACATCACTTGAGCAGCTATCAGGAAATAATCAACAGAATGCGCAAGCCATATTCATCACTTAAAATGAATTCAGTCAACACATTTAAAGCTTATCTTTCTCTGTACCCACACTGTCAAGGTAGACAAGAAAGTCTCATCACAACACACACACACACACACACACACACTCTACAGGTGAATACTCACAAAACTTAGTGTTTTTAAGTATTAACTGCTTACAACAAAACTTTCAGTGTCTTCATGATTTAACAGCATGATAGTACTAATGATCTCCTAATGCCTTCAAATTTTAGCTCTGAATTTCAGTTCATTTGAATTGTTGTGCTTTTCCAGTATACCTGTTTGGCCGATAGAATACAAGTCCTCCGGAAGCATATTTTATCTGTAGCACTTAAAAGCTTGTCATATAATTTGGCTTAAAATTCCAATCGAGTGATGCCTAAATTACATAACCAAAGAAAATTTCTTGCTTCTATTAATGGCAACTCGGGCACAAAAGAAATACTCTCACAATGTTTTGGAAGGGCCACTTGTTATGTTGTCAATTTAGACTTGCCACAACCAGCTATTGGCAGATTCATCAACCAAAAAGGCTGCAAAGACCTATTTCTTTTCAGAGGTGAGGAAAGATAGCCATATCAAATTCTTGGATTGACATTAGCAATACCCTCTCAAGCAAGTGGAGCGCACACTACCGCTTTTTGGGGAGCACATTTCAAGATATGTTTTTTAGATTGCTTTCAAAGAAGTGAGGAGAGACAGTGTGTGCTCCACACGGTTGTTACAAAGACCTGCATCTTTGCCCATCAAATATGATACTTTTTAAACTAGGATTGAACTAAAAACTAGATGGTCTAAAAAAACCGGAAAGGCCAAAAAGATGTGCAAATGCTTTTGAATAAAGATCTTGAATACTTCAGTATCAAGGTTGAAGATAGTACAACATATCATGTTGCCAACCCCATTTAGTTGGAAAAGGGCTTGGTCATTATTTTTTGTTTATTTGGCAAGTGCAAAGGCATATTTTATGCAAAAAGTAAGGAACCAAGTAAATATGAAGATTATAATGCTAAAACTTATAAGGAAAACAAGCAATTTTTTCAATTGTGGAAGAATGCGTGATGAAACAGTAAAATTCCTCAGCCAATACGTAATACCCTCAAAATCAAGGATGTATAACAAAACTAAAAATATATGGAAAAGAGATCAACTGCAGAAGTCCACAATGGCGAGCACAACATAAAGGCTGAAGGAAAGTAATACTATGATAACAATTTTATGAAAGGAAGCACGGACTACCTCCTCTGGTGACACACCCGCATCTTCAAGGCTCCTCTCAATGCAAGAGGAAACACCAAGTCCATCAGCCCTTGGATCAGTCATGTGATAAGCATCACAGTTAACTGCACCTCCCAAATACTCAGCAATAATTGGTGCACCTCTTTTCATCGCGTGCTCCAAGCTCTCCAATACCTGGACAGGGAATTAAAGTCTTGACAAACAAGTCCAGGAAAAGTATTTGCTTTGGTCATAGTCTGATACCAATAGTGAAAGCTGATACAGTTGACATGCACACAAACATAAAAGTGTGCGCATGAGAGAGAGAGAGAGAGAGAGAGAGAGATGAAACAAGGAATCCTAATGCACAGTGAAAACCAAATGAACACAGGGATTCCTAAGAAAATTACAAGGGGAGAATCACCAATAAAATATTCTTCCCATATGGACGTCACACAAGTGTTTTTATTATAAAACAAAAAGGAAAAGACATATATGAAGAAAAGGAGATGAAAAAAAACATGCATGTTGTGATGCTTCTCTGAAACTAAAAAGTAAATGCTCAAGCAATTCAATAATCAATTGTCCCACACCATATTTAGACAGCATCTAATTCTAACAATAAGCACTTTTAGTAGTAGTTCGTGTCTTTTTGCAGATTGCTAAAATACAAACTGAAGTGATAAGGAAGAAAAAACACTCAAAGCAGTATAGACAATATGAAAAATTAATAAAGCTTACCAAAACTCCTGCTCCTTCACCCATGACAAAACCATCGCGATCTTTATCCCAAGGCCTTGATGCAGTCTGTGGATCATCATTTCTCTGAGACAAGGCTCTGCATGCAACGAAACCACCCAAGCCAATGGGAATAATGGCAGCTTCAGTTCCACCAGCAATCATCAGATCAGCCTCACCCCGACGGATGTGATTGGCAGCAGCATAAAAGCAATAGTTGGAAGTGGCACATGCAGTTGAGATGGAATAATTTGGACCCATGAAACCAAGTTCAATGGCAATTAAGGCAGATCCCATATTTGTTATGGCATAAGGAATAAAGAAGGGGGTTATCTTCCTGTGACCTTTCTCGATTAGATTCTGTACTCCATCGGAGAACACAGTCAAACCACCCATACCCGTCCCTACAAGTACACCAGCTCGCTCCTTTTCGATCTGCAAAGAATAATGTCAGCAGTTTAGCGATTTTGTCATTTAAAAAGAATACTGCCATTAAGAACAAGGCACTATTCCTGGACACAGGCTTAACATTGCAACATCAGAATTACTGCCTCCAAAGCCAAGAAAAGCTACTTAGGAGGAAATGCAACAAGTAAAATCGCTGTAATCTGCACATCGAACTTGAAATAGTCCCATTCTTTCATTCTCTAGGGCCAAAAACCAAGTCATTCAACAGGAATAGTGGGTTTGGCGAATTTATCTCCTACAACATAAAGACTATGAGAGAAGTACAACAAAATGTTTAGGCCATTCCCTCAGACATCCATGCTCATCTCTCTTTGCCTTCATAACTGCTTGAAACAGAGGGCTTTGTTTAGGAGGCTAATGAGTGAAAAATAAGAGAAATACCTGAAAGATCAAATTTCCCCTCCTCTCCCTCTCCAAAAATTTAATATAATTTTATATTTTCCACACCAATTTCCATTCCCCTCATTTTCCCTCACTTCCCAAACACAGCAGAGGAGAAATCCAAATAGCAGAAACTGCAGGTCCAGTGCGATACCAATAAAATGAATTTCTATTCTTAACAATTGAATTCAATAAACATCAAATGAATGTACTCGAGTATGTGAGATCATATTCATACTTCAGAGGCATCATTTTCAACAGAGGAAGTGTACATCGGAGGATGCAAAGGATTTGACATTTTTGTTCTAACATTGCAATTGATGCATTGGTTTTTGCAACACACAAGGCAGACAAATGTGTGTTAATGAATAAACCAGACGAGCTGGGCTACAATTTAGACATGAAACAGTCAAGGAACTTGAGCATTAAGCGAAACACAGTTGGTGCCGTTACAAACATTGTAAAAAAGGAAGACAAAATAAATGACAGGAAATGACTTTTGTATCTGAACCAGAAAAAATTCATAGCCTAAGGGAAGGCAAAAGTATTCATGTTATAAAGAGGTTTTCCAAAGGAAAACAAGGTTGAACAGTTGGTACCAACTGAGACATACTGTTCTTCCTAGAAAGGAACAAGGGAAAAAGATGTCCCCGGTATCTAGGTGCAAATTAGCCATGAGAAAGAGCAGACCCCAAAGTCTCAAACTTCCATTCTAAAAGTCACTTCCAATGCTTGATCAACTTTTAAAGCACTATGATTGCAATGCCAGCAAACGTGGTACACCCTTGTCTACAAATTTACTACCAGTATCCATTTTCTCATCAGAGAACTCACTCGATCTTCCAGGAGTTAGCTCAACTAAGAAGACAACGAAAATGAAACAGTAAACAAACGATCTCTACATCAGAACAGGACACAAAGAACATCCAATTAACTTCCACCATATCAACCCAAGAAATGGGTAACTACAGATTACCGTTGGCTTAATTACGCACTGAGCTCAAAGCCAAAAAGAAATGACACTGCTTCATTAAAACATTGAGCAATCTGATACCATTCAGATCCAATATCAATGACACTACGCAGATTAAGAGATGATCCCACCATGCAATTACAGCAGCAGAAAAACGAAATCAAAAGCCCAGAGCCACAAAACCTTGGAGAGCCTATCGCCGCCGAGATCAGCATGCTCGAGCGCCTTCTTGCCGGCGACAATGCAGTAGCGCAAGCAATCGTCGAGCCGCCGGTCGTTCTTCCCGTCGATGTACCCCTGCGACGAGAACCCGCGGATCTGCCCGGCGAAGCGGGTGGGGAACTTGGAGGCGTCGAAGCGGTCGATCGGGCCGATCCCGCTCTCCCCGGCGAGCAGCTTCTCGTAGTACGCGTCGACGTCGTTGCCGAAGACGGAGACGAGCCCCGTCCCGGTGACGACGACCCGCTTCCTGGGGTCCGTCTCCCGCTTCGGCGCGGACACGCCGGCGGCGGCGGCGGCCCTGACGACGGCGACGCGCCCGGGGGCGGGCGGCGGCGGCGGGGGAGGCGGCGCGGAGCGAGTCGAGGGGGGAGGCGCGGAGGGACGGGGAGTGGAGGGACTGCATGGCGGAGAGAGCGAGAGAGAGAGAGAATGGCGGTGGCGATGATAACGAGGATGACAAGGAGGGAGAGGAGGGAGGGAGGACGAGGGAGAGCAATGATTTATGAAATAGCGTGCGTGCTGTACCAGGTCATGTCTTATAGTTGCTGTGGAAATGACATTGAGGAAAGAGAGAGAGAGAGATTTATGAAGGTGGTGTTGTTCATGGCGTTGGACCAACCTTGTGCTGGTGGGTCATGTTTGTTTATTTTTCTTGTGCATTGAATAGACGGCATGGCTCGACTCGAAACCCGAAACTCGGAATTCGAAACTAGACCTGATCGATGGGTGGGTCGATCGACATGGTGGGCCGAGAGGAAGCCGAGCCAAGCCAAGCCGAGCTCGATGGAGATGGCTAGGCCGGACGAGTAGCTCGGTCCATGATCGGTCGTTATCCGGTACATTTGCTAAAACGGATCCGAACTGTGGTATTTGACGGGATCCGTGATTTTTCAATGGTTTAAATTCAGTTCGGTACGTTTACTCAATTCATGCGATGATTTCTTCTAATCAAGATTGCTCATGTATGGCCTCGAGAGAAAGTAAGATATCCACTTTATGTTGTTTTAACTTCGAGATAGCCCTGTTCTATGGGGCGCTTTCAATTTTGGTCCGGTTCCTTGAAGGTGGGAGGAGTTGTTGGAAGAAAGGGTGGTCCATGCAAAAAAAGTCATGAGTTCCCTAGCAAAATCTCACTAAAAATCCTAATTTTTTAATGGGCATCAATGCCTCATTTTTTTTTTTCACTTAATCGATACCCTAAACTTGTACCGATGACCCAAAAGCAACTTCCATCCATGATGGCCGTCTGATGTGGCACCGTGTTGGACAATGTCATGTAGGATCCGGAAAGGTTATTATGGGCAGACTATTTACAGAAGGTAGGGTTGGGTTATTGATACAAATTTGAGGTATTGGTGCGAAGGGAAAAAAATTGGACTATTGGTGTTCTCCTCATAGATAAATTTTAAATTTTTTTGGTGGGATTAAACCAACAATTATGTCGTGCCCAAGATAATAAACTATTTGTATGATTGCGGTAGATATGGTAGATTTTGACTTGATCCTAACGGGATTTCAATAAATTGGAGGGCTGTTGAGAATGTAGTAAACTAAGATGGCTTGCTTGGGGAGTTTGATCGATCATCCTCTTCCTGGATGTTTCCCCTAAAGTGGTGCCTCTGCCTTTCCCTCTTTTTTTGGACCACGGATTATGTTCATTTTCAATGGTGAAGCTTGCCAGCCTAATCTAATGACCTTGACTAATGGAAAAGAATTTGGAGTGGCATATCCTAATGACTTGATGTTTTTTTTCTTCTTTTATTGATTTCGGAATAGATGGACAAGAATTTGGAATCTACCTCATCCCAACCAATTCTAATTTTTAGTTCTAAAAATCAAATCAGGTTCCTTAGGAATTTGCCTCAAATCGAAGCGGTTGATTTAGGGTTGACTCCCAAACTAGAGCAATCTTTAAGTAATATAACTATAGTTTTAATAAAATATACTATGTATATAATCTATGGCATAATTGATTTGAAACTTATTTCTAATATATCTTTTATTTTTTAAAACAAAGCACAAAGAAAAAGCCAAAAACTAGTTCAAAGTCAAAATGAAACAAAAAAATTGAATCAATCAAGCTGATACCCCAATTTTTTTTTATTTTTTTTAGAAACTGAAGAACCTACCTAATTCCGATGAGCCGGCCTAGAACTGATTAGTTAAGGCCGATTTAGTTTGGTTTTAGAGTTGACCAATTGCTCACCCCTAATTTCAAATATGACTCTCATCCCACATCATCTAAACATGGGCTATTGTTTTCACTTCATTATACCAACTTGATAAGTTTTAGAACTTAATTGTATTTTTTGAAAATTTTAAGACTCAACTATACTTTTATAACAAGTTTTAGGAATTGATTGCACTTTTTAAAAATTTTAGAACTCAATTGCATTTTTGTGACAAATTTTAAGACTTTTAGTACACTTATCCTAATAAGAAAATAAATAAATTATTATCAAACTGAAAGGTAGAAACAAAAGGAATTTTGGTAAGTGTCTTTCAAGATTTTTATGTTAATTTTTTTTTTTTCATTTCCATGGAGAATATCCATTTTAGTTACTATTTTGCTGATTTTGGATCTCACAACGAAATATCTTTCACCAAATGTTATATTTTGATTTTTTTTTTATTTAAGAAGACTCAGGTTCTGTGTTAGCTTTGGACAGAGAGGGTCAAATGTGAACAAGATTATACACCTTATAATCTCAAATTCAAAGAAGTCGTCGACTTAACACGAGCTTAATATTAATGATAATTAATGCCGAAACCTAATTAGTGAGATAATCTAAACTCACTTTAACATAGTAATAAAACTTAGAGAACTTCTCTATTCCCAATGATGTCCTTGCTTATGGGACTTTTTTCTATGAGTATTGTATAACCTCGGGTCCTGTTTGCTTCAAAGAATAGATTACCTTTCTGCTTTATTAGTTGTTGAAATATGTATTATTTAATCTGGCCCTTAAAGTTTCATAGGAATTCTTTAGATTTGCTACCAATTTTGTGAAAGGAAAGAAAGTAGCTCTTGGTCCATTTGTCTTAGGTGTTTTATACAGGAGTCTTACAGATGCTACCCTTTTGATGATGTTGAAAGAAATCGGATTTCTATTTGGTTAATTCTGGATTTTACAAGCATGGATGGCTCTTTAATTTCCTTTCTTGTTCAGCAAAATTCCTCGTGCTTCTCCATTCAATCCGTCATCGAAATCCGAATAGCCAAAACCTCAAAGGCTGGGTTGTCGACTACTTACCTTATCTCCTAGGAAGGTTCCTAATAATACACTTCCTCTTTTGTTTACTTCCTCTAGAAGATGTTAAATTTTGACCATGCTCATGTTGAACTCTTCCTTTATGAAACTCCCGAATTGTATCACCTTTTCTATGCGGAGACTCATTACTTTGACACATTCTGGTTATGTGTACTTACTTCAGTTTATCTTCCAATATGGCTTGGTAAAAAGGGAAAATTCTACCGTGGGTTTGAAGCTTATTCGCCACAATATTGTGCCAGACAATTTGGTCTCTACTAGGGTATGCCAATGCCAATTGCCTATTCCATGGAGTATCCTTTGATGAACAGAAAGAGGTACAACTTCCAAAAAATGAGCCATTTGTCTGTTGTTCTCAAATAATTGTGATAATGCGAGGCCAATTTTCTCCAGATTTTGAAGTTTTTTCCAGTTTTTTCAGGAGTTATAGCGGAATATACTAGCCGGTGGATCTCTTTCACATTTGAGAGCCCATATGAGGAAGCCATCAAGATTGTTTTCAATCGCATAAAGCAATGCCATCCCCTATCGACTGAAGCAACTAAGAAAGGCAAAGCAATATTGGAATATCCTCTCGAACTTGATCCTCCAATTGTGTCAACGGCACTCAAGATTGGGACTTCAAAAGAGACTAATGCTCATTTACCAATTCTGTCACAACAAGAGGATCCAAAATAGGAAAATCTAGGAGAGAATCCAAAACCAAAGCAAGAAGTTCTAGAAGAAGAAGAAGAGGAAGACTCTAGAGAAAAGTTAATCAGGTGTTGGCCTAGAGCTGTTAAAGGTATATTCAATTGATCTCCTCTTGCTTGTTGCACTGGTGCTAACTCTTCTTCCTTTGTTGTCTAGATACGTTTAATTCTTCATTGCACATTGAAGATGAAGACATGCTTGGCATTGTAATGTATCATCTCAAGCGAAAGAACGATGTTTTTCTCCCTTCAATGAGGAAACAACCTCGACTAACTGTTGAAGATCTGGCCTTAGTTTCCATCGACAATCATCCCGTGTCTCCAAATGAACATGATAACTTCGACAATCCTCTCAAGGCCACAATGAAAGATTTCCAAGGTACAAAGGCCCATCTTTTGACTCCTGAGAATGTTGGAGTTGTGTTTACCTCGTTCCTCTAGCAACTTGTGGTAAGTGTTTTCTCTTTTTAGCATGTCCTTGTCTATTTATTTTGCCTTTAGATATTGACATTATTTCGAAATGATAGCTATTGATGCATCCACCAATAGGAAGGACTTACTCATGCATACTTTTGCTCAGCTTTTGATTGAAGACACTATTATGCAGCATGGTATGTATGAAGCCTCCTTGTTATGTTTAGTAAATGGTTTGACTATGACGTTAACTTTTCTAAATATGATAGTGTCTACCTTTTAGTCTTCACCAACCATTGCATCTTTAACAGCTCATGTCACTCTGCCACAAGGTCTTCCTTCTATTCCTAGTGAGTTATCCATCCACAAGGAGGATAGGACTTCTCCAACTATTTTGGCTAGTGCTATCAGTGCTCTGGACAAAGCCGTTCATGTCCCAGCTGCTGATGATTTGACCCCAGGAGTTTCCTTAGAAAGAGTCAAACTTGATAATATGATGGACAGGCTAGCGCAATTTCTGTTTCTCTCAAGTGGTGGTATATCTACGATAATGAAAAACCAACCTACCCTTTCTCAGCCCAAGTCGTTGATGGGTGAATTGAACAAGGATGATATTGGTGATCTTTTACCTCCAAACCTTAAGTTAGGGCTCAAGGATTTCTACAATAGGTTTTCATTTATTTTCGATACTTATCATCAGAACTAGACTCGGTTGACAGCATTAACTATCCCCAAAGAGACCTCTTTTGAGCCAAGTAATCAAGTGAAAGAGATAGAATAGCAAGTAAAAGGAGATCACTAATTTTTGCAGGCTACCATGAATGACATTATTGACCTTGAAAGGGAGGAGTACACTCTCGAGAAATAGAATGCAGCGATTGAAAGGAGATTGGAGGAAGTTTGCCGAAACTAGAAACCAAGTTCGATGGCAGATCTTAGAGTGAAGATCGACTGCACAAATCTATTGCTGTCCTCAAGGGGAGAAAGGAAGAAGATTATGCTCGTCGAAAGCAATTAAATTTAAAATGCCATTGTGTTACAAATGAATATTTAAACCATAACCTTTGTTTCGACCAACTCATGTGTAATCGTCAGCAAGATGTAAAATCTTTCTTGTACCTAAAGTCTTTAGAATAAAATCATTTAACCGACATTAGAAATTTTACTTTGCAACACCTTCATTCTCAACTTTCTCCATTGCATGCCAAACAAAATAATAGCGAGATCTTCAAATGTCACGAACTCATGCACATCCTTCAAACGTAGGATAGTGGGCTAAGTTGGTTACTCTCGAAGCCTACTTATACCTAGTGGTCCTATTCTTTCACCAACACTTCTACTCTCACACAATGGCGGGCTCTCTCAAAATTCCATAGATGTTGAGGCAACCTCACATTTATTATGCTTAGATGCACTTCGTGTCCATGAGGAAAGAGGAAAGCTCTCCTTGATATTTATGGACCAAAGTATTGGGATTGATTATATTACCATGGGTCTTCATCTTAAGCTCTTGCCTCCTCCGTCTCTCCTTACAGAATGCTTTCCTCACCATTTTGAAGAAATTCTGCCCATACGCCAATCTTCAATATGTGCTTTTGCTTAATTAAAACCCAATAATCGCTTTTGCTCCTATCCTTTTTTAACAATCGTTTTTTCAACTGGTATAAAGGCTAAAAAAGTAAGTCTGAAGCATGTGGAATGATGCCAAGATCGAAGAATGTTTGAAGTTCTATTGTATGTTTATTGACCCTCTGGAGTACGGGCTGATTAGTAGCCTCTGCTATTTCTGGTCGCCTTTGACTAAATGTTTTTTCCTTCCAACCGGTCCAGTGACCATCACTTTGCTAGATATATAACATTTGACTAGCCTGTCTCCTTTCGTGGAATTCCACGATCAACATATAAGCACTTGTCCGTTCTTCGATAAGATTTCTCATCTAGATTTTTCTTATGATGAGTTTATGGATAGATTCATCAAGACTAGTGAACCTATCTTTGCTAATGAGCATGTCGCTTTCTTGTTATGTTGGCTTTGTCAATATATCCTCTGTCATCTTTTGCTAACTATTTCCCATGAATTCATTGATATGGCTTATGCATTGTCGGAAGGCATCGACATTGGATTAGGTCGTATGGCTCTTGTACCATTATATCCAGACCTGATGGATGCACAAACTTCATTATCTAGAGGTCATTTTGAAACCTTCCTCAGTCCTTTATGGATTTTGCATGGCTGGCTGCGTGTTTACTTTTCCCAGTTATTTCATAAAAATGGGCGGACTCCAATCCATTGGTTTGAAGCACATGAATCGTCTGTCAAAAGCGAATTCAAGCTTTGGAAATTCTGTCGAGCACTTCGTTCACTACCCAGTGGCTTCTCCTCGTTTGAATGCTTACTTAATACGTTATTGTCTCTGACTGACTTTGATTTCTACAAGCTAAGGATTGATGATAAAGCTTATAGGCCTTTGACTATGCAATCTGATGTATGCTTATTATGGTCAAGCATTCTAGCTCCTTCTAACCTTATACTAAACTTCTCTTATGAAGGGCGAGTTTCCTTGGGTTTTGAGACATACAACCTACACTATTGTGCATGATAATTTGGATTGATCCAAGGAATACCCATGCCAATAGTGTATTTGATGAATTTTCCTTTCTCCAAATCTTGCCTTGGCTAAGTGCAAGATAGAGCTTATATCATTTTTCATAATGAAGTTACTCATAATGTCCTTGGCCATTTCCGCTTTGTCAGCTTGTCGGGTTATCCTCGTAGCTCTACATTCTTCAATGAGTGATGGAACAACTATTGACTCCAACTATTCCCTTGCTATACTAATGGGGTCTTTTTCAAAGTCACCCAATTTCCTTCGGGTTTGTTGCATTCATTAAAAAGATCTTCAAGATTACTTGAGCATTAAGCCCTAAGCAATTCTGGCCATTCAACCAGTGAAGGTAATCTCTTTGTTTTTACTCATTTTCATTTGTTTATCTTTTAAGGCACCCGTTCAATGCAGATAATTCTTCCTCATCTAATGGGCAAACTATAGGAACCTTCAATAAGCTTATGTCCAATTTATCTCTCTATCCAACTAATGTTAACCATATCAATATGATTCAAATTTCAAGAGATGCTAGTGATTGTGACTCACCATCTCTCTTCTTACCTAATGAGCCGATTCCATCTAAGGATTGTAATTCTCCTCAAATCAAATGGACACGACTTCATGACTTATTGAAGAAGGGTTAGACACTATATGTAATGATATAGTCATTGAGTGTGAGATCAAGACCCTTCTTGCTATCCTAGAGAACCTACCTTATCATCTGCAATGTTGAGCTCTTGAGTTTAATGTCAATGAACTTTTCTCTTTCTTTTGGCTCCACTTTAGAGTCGTATAGGGCACAACTAAAGCATATAGAGGATATAGACAAGCTAGAGAAGAGTGTCTGCTTCAAAAGGGAAGAACTATCTTGACAGCGCACCACTTTCAACATCTTGAAGGTGAATGATCATGCTCCTTTATAGGCATTATTGATTCAATCAAGATTGATCACTGACCTGAAGACAGCTTGTGTTTCCTTGGAGCTTAAACTGTCAAAGCTTGGGAATAAAAGGGATGAGTATTTTGGAGCCAATTGTAATAGCGAAATGTAGCTCTATAGTTTTGTGCTAAGAATGAGGCAACACTTAATGTAATTCTGCATATGTTCCCGTCCATATTCATGGCTTTATGAACTTTATGTTTTAGCTCTATCTTGTAAATAGAATATCCCATTTCGACACCTGCTAATTGTATCTTTTTCTTTGTCCATTTGCTCCTTATTATCACGATTTTAGTATCTCCGACATTGCTCAACTTTTCATAACATCCCCGACGCCTTGTCACTGTTGTTAAAGTACTTACATCTTTATTCTTCATCATGAACCAAGATTCACGTGAATCACTTGCAATCAACTGTCTCTGTCGCATTTAATGACCAATGACTCCTCATTCATCTTAATTCTTCAATAATTATAGCACTTCAATGGAGGAGCGCCATCCATAAGGGCTAACCATCATGTCATTTCGATTTCCAATATAGTTTTAGTTTCGTGCATCATATCAATCCATTATCCCATGATGCACGAATCCCTACCGTCTCGGCTATCCTACAATTATGCACATTCATCCTTGATTACACTGGTTTGTGAAGGGTCGTGGCTGTTCAACTTCCAAACTTGGTTTATAAATAGTATGGTCCATAGTAATCGGACTCCCATTCACCATCTCAACCTTTGGATTTTCTGCAACCTTACCAAGTTGAAATGACACCAATGTCTTCTTCTTCTTCCTCTTCTTCTCCCTACTACAATTGCCACTTCATCGCCCGTGGAAGAAACTGCTATCCTATCTCAGCCTCACATATAACCTATCGACATTCAAGCTTGGCGTCCTTGAGAGGCTAAAGAGTCTCTTGACCCATGTTGCACTCGGGAACCTTGAGGGTGACTCTTTCGTTGCCGACTATGACGAATTCATGGTAACTTTTAACCATGGTGTTGAGAGTTTTCAATCCAACCTAGGGTACATCATTGCCTTTGATGTCGTATAGCATGAGTACTAGAGCAAGAAGGAAGAGATCGAAAATGCCGACGCAATTTCACCAAGTGTTGTAGTTTGGTTTTTTTATTTAAGGAGACTCAAGTTTTATGTTAGTTTTAGACAAAGATGGTTAAATGCGAATGAGATTATTAACCTTATAATCTCAAATTCAAAGAAGTTGCTAACTTAACACGAGATTAATATCAATGATAATTAATGTCGAAACATAATCAGTGACATAATATAAACTCGCTTTAACATAATAATAAAAGCCCATTAAAATTAAAGTAGTTTATACAATATTGAAGGTGCTGCGACAACACTAGATATTAACAGGATGCTTAAAAACCATTGCTTTCTACTAAGTCTGAGGACACGACGTCGGAATCTAATCAATGAAGCTGGACAATGAGGACCACGCTTAGTAAACAGTGATCCTAGATGGATATGAGGACACAACGTTGGAATCTAATAAACGACGCTGGACAAATGTAGCACCTAACGAACATTGTTTCTAGATGAGGATGAGGACAACGTCAAAATTTAATTAACGACTCTAGATAATGAGTTAGCACTGGAATCTAATCAACAGCCCTACCCAAGGTATAGACATTTGTTGAAATTGAATCTACAATAGGAATCTTATGCCATAGCTAAGCTAAACTAAGTAAGGATAAAGGCAAGATAAAGTAATTTTTTGTATTGCTCAGGGATGTCATATTGTTTGCGATATTTATAGGCTAATTTGGTAACCGTCAATGGTTGGTTACCTTCTCGTCAAGAGTCGCTCCACATTCTATGTTGAACCGTCTTATTTGTATTTAGTTTCTAACTTGTTCGATAACATTCTTGTGACTTGTTTAGCAAGTATTAACCGTTTCCCTTGAGTTTGCCACCCTTTTAACCGCTCTTGCCTATTTCCACCATGAATGTCGTATCTTCATCAGTGATCCGTTCGTTTCAACACGTGGCAACCAATTGCTTCATCATGGTATTATATGTCTTTGTATGTCTATCGAAATTCAGCATGAGATTTCTCAAAGTCCTCAATTATCCCTTCTTTTATGACCACTTATGGGCAGGGTCGATATAGATCATGGCCCATATATGATCATGGTGGTGATTTTAAAATTTTCTATCCCTCGTGACCAGCATGTGCTTGTAGGGTGTATCTTCGGATGTCAACGGTTACTAAGGGCGTGTTTGGGAGAAGCTTTCGAAGGGGCTTTGGGCATCAAAAGCCCCTTGGGCCAAAATAAAGGTGTTTGGGAAAAAACTTTGGAATGGGCTTAATGGCAAAGCTAGCATTTGTAAGGTTGAAAGCCCAAGGCAAGTTGGGGGCTGCCTTGGGCTTTTCAGCATTCTCGGCATCTGGGGGTTCATTAAAGGAAAATTTTATTTTGCCTTTGTCCCTCACAAATTTATTAAATTCCAACTTTGACCCTTTTGAAAACCCTAGATATTCGTCGCCGCTTGCCTTTACGGTCTCGCTTCTCTCGTGTCATTCTCTCCGAGTGCGAGAGAGAGCATGGCGGAGAGATTTCTTTGAGCGCTCCATTTCGTCGTTGCCGCCGCCATCGTACTCCTCCATCGCCGCAGCGAGTTCGGGAGAACGGTAGGCATCTTTCTTCTTTCTTTGAAGTGTTGTGTGCGTGTTCGGTGCTCGTGATTAGATCTATGCGCAATTTGATGTGCAAATGAACTGTTTTTGGTGGGACGGGAGCTGATGAGCTGCGCTAGTTTGAGTTTTGATAGGATCTTTCCCTGAGGGTTTCGTTTCGCTTGTTTTGCGAAGGAGTTTTCTTTGGGTTTTCTGGGTTGTGAAGTTGGAAGAAGCGTGCTTTCCGGATTTCGATCTTCGGTTCCTTTCCAAGAGATTGATGGCTTTTGACCCATGATTTCTTTCCGATTGATCCGTCGAGTAAATTGACGATATGGGCATGCTGGTTTCGATCTGTCTTTCCGGCAAATTTTTCGACGAGGAAACAATATGCCCTGAACCAAGGGCTTGCAATTGAATTGTTTGATCAAATGTCTCAACCAAGGAGCATTCCGGTTTTTATAGCTCTTGTGCGTATTTGTTCTGCCTGGTTTTTGTTTAAAAAAAAAATGTATGTTGCTCCGGTGAGTCCCGATCAGCTTATCCCCTTTACCTACGCACTCGCCCGACACAGTTGGGAATGATGTCAAAGCTTGTCCGGTGGTTTTTGTCGTAATTTCGGAAGCCCATTTGGCGCTTTCAATCTACAAATGTTTGTTGCTTTGGGAAAACCCAACTTGAATTCGAAGAAGAGAGCCTGGTTCTGCTGAAATTGATGGTGGGAAATGAAAAAAATTGGAGTCGCCTCGAACAGAAGTGTGGAATTAATCTTGAACTGGTTGATCTTCCTATGTGAATATATAGTCATAGTACTTTAGATCACCTGATCAGTTGGACTAATCAACATCGATTGACAAGTCGGAATTTCTTGCACATTGCATGATGGCTCTGCTTCAGTATCTCTTTGTTGGTGAAAAGTCCTGTTACATTGACTCCCGAAAGTAATTTGTGATGTCGATAGCTTTAACAGTGAAGGGAAGCTCGTGGTAGTTAGATATGAGATGCGTCGAGGTAACTTAATGGCTTGTGGGTATGGGAATATGGATTAGGAAGTGCTGGGATTTCATCTCTTACGTCAAATTGAAGCCTAGAAGTATTGGTAGTGTGGTGAGGCCCCTGCAATGTAACCCTTTCATAATTTTTGGAGGTTCTCAGTTTACCGGGGAAGGAGGTTGCGGGCGTGCGTTGGGGTGTGAAAGACCATGTTGAGATAGCTAGAGTGGTGAGTTATGGGCTTAATAAACCGTAAGTTTAATGCGAGTAGGCTTGAGTGTTGAGGTTGAGCTGGGTTTGATTTATTTTAGGTATTTTCTAAGCTGGGCTAGGAACAGTTTTGAAAGAAAAGAGGTTTTAGTATGGGCCGTGTTTATTTTAGTGAAATGGGTGAACATGATTGACGTTGACAGACATTCCCAATGCCCAACCCAGTAGACATCTAGAGCAACACCAATAAACTTGATCACGAGCCCGAGATGATGTAACTTTACAATGTCTTTTCGTTGAATCGAATTACTTTCCCAGTGAATAGGTTGGCTATCGATGGAGATATACTCCTTGCCATGCTTAACTGTTTCAGCTACTAAGTTAGGAACACGTTTTATTCTGATTGTTTTTGTGTGTTTCACTTTCCACAGCAGGATATGTGTTTATTATTCTAAATTAAATCATTTTTCAGCTTAGAAATTTCACCTGAAACAATACATTGATTAATTCGCGAGATTTGCTGATGTTGACTCTTATGACTTGTTCATATTCTTTCTTCTTCACTTCTCTTTTGGCTCAGAATCCAGGTGCTCAACTCTCTTTTTGCTCACAACCGAAGTGCTTGCCTCTCTCTTCGCTCAAAAGGTGTCAATTGTCCCACTTCGAACCCAGGTTCTTTCACTTCTATTTCTTATGTTTTTGTTCTTTTTCCCCACTTACATATCCAGCTTGGTGTGCTCTTTCATGGGCTCATATGAATTGCATTTTAATTTATTTGTAGTGTCCCTTGTTTTGTGTTCATAGTTAACATCATCTCTTTTCATTTTTCAAATATGTTTGTATTCATTTTATTGAAAGATGGCAAGTTCATCAAATGAAAAAGCATATTGGAGCCCTGAAGATATAGAAACTTTTTGTCGATTATGCATTGAACAAATTGAAAAAGGCAATCGTCTTGCGAGCAACAAAAGGGATGGATGGACGGATATAATTAACAAGTTTGAGGAGCTGAGGGGAAAAAAGTATGATAAAAATAAAATGAAGAGTAAGTGGGATAATTTAAAGGAAGAATGGAAAAAATGGAAGCAATTGATTCAAAAGGAAACAGGACTAGGATGAGATCCAAAGAAGAAAACCATTGACTCGAGTGACAATTGGTGGGAGAGAAAAATTCAGGTGTTTATCTAATCTTTTGTTACTTTTTGTTTTGTAAGTTCATCTTTTATAATATAACTCCTAAAAATATTTTATTATAACAGGCCAATCCTAAGCTTAGAGCCTTTCGAACGAAAGGCATACATCCGGATGTTAAAGTTTTGTTGGATCAAATGTTCTAGGGTACAGTTGCTACTGGAAGTGTTACCTGGAATCTTGCACAAGGTTTATGCAATAATGAGAATGTTGAGACCACACAAGCTGATATTGGTGATTGTGCGGGATCTACCGATGATACTTTAGAGGGTGATGTAGGTGAAGCAAATGCCCAACCAAGTCAAAGTAAGAGCCATAAAAGGACGGTAGAAAGTTCAACGAAGCAAGCTCGAGGAAAGAGAGGAAAAAAATTGACCGGACCTGATAAGTTAGCATCACAAATCAACAGACTTTGTTCAGCTGTTGAGAGTAGGAGCAATGCAACATCGGTTGCAAGGGAGTTTGATCTTTACAAACAAATTGTGCAAACATTAAAAGCCATACCTGAGATTAATCAAGACAAAAAGTTGTTCTTTTTGCACTCTCTCATTTTGCTGAAAAGAAAGACAATAGACAGATTTTCATGAACTTGGATGAAGATGAAGAAAAAGTTGAGTGGCTGAAGTATAAGTTGGAAGAGCATGAAAGTCGCCACTAGGATGCTAGTTACTTCTTTGAGTTCTTTCATATTAATCTATGTTGTAATGAGAGATTTATTTTCGGTTGCTAATTTGCACTACTTGTGAACTCTTCTTCTGATTATGTTTTAATGTGAGACACGTGTTTTCAGTTTATGTTATTTCGATTTGGTGGAATTTGCATATATATTATGGAAAATAATTGTTCCATTGATGGATGATTATTCATCACTTTTCTTACTGTTTTGTTACTTCAAATAGATATGGACGATTCTCCTGAAAGAGAATTCCATGAGAAAGAGGATGAGGAATTCAATCAACTTGTGGAAATTACTCAAGCCACAATCGCTTATCAAGCAATATACAGTCACAAAAAACCTTTTAGGACATCATCATATACAGGATATGCATGATTAGAAGAGTTGATGGGTGAAGATGCTAATCCGATAAGGTGTTATCAAATATTTAGGATGAATAAGATTGTATTTAATAATTTAATGCATGATTTAGTAACACGCTATGGTCTTTAAGGAACTAGGAATATTGATGTTAGAGAAATGCTTGGAATATTTCTTCATATTTTAGGACATGGTATAGGTAACAAGTTAACACAAGACGCTCTTGGGAAACTATAAGCAGGTACTTTAGCTTAGTATTAGACAAAATATGTGAAATGGAAAAAGATTTGATCCAACCAGCTGATTGGCAATTTAGGGATGTTCCGGAGAAGATAAAAAATAATCGAAGATTTTATCCATATTTTAAGGTATGTTTTGATTATTCATTAGAAAGAAAGAACTAAATGCAAATTTTGATTATATAATAATATTTGCATTTTTGTTTTAGGACTGTATTGGAGCTATTGATGGCACTCATATCCTAGTAGTGATGCCTATAAAAGATCAGATTCGTTTTATTGGTCGAAAAGGTACACCGACTCAAAATGTCTTAGAGGTGTGTAATTTTAATATGGAATTCACTTATGTTTGAGCTGGTTGAGAGGGCCAAGCCCATGATACTCGTATTTTCTATGAAGCTTTAGGGAGACATGATATGCAATTTCTTCATCCTCCTCCAGGTTTGTTAATTAATGGTTTTTGTACATTAATATGTATAAATATGGTATCTGTTGATCAAATTTATATTATATTTATGTAGGTAAATATTATTTAGTAGATGCTGGATATCCAAATTCGACGGGCTATTTGGGACCATACAAAGAAGTTAGATATCATTTGCCAGAATTTCAACAAGGTCCCATCCCTACAGGCTATCGAGAGGTATTCAATCGTGCTCATTCCTCACTACGATCGGAAATTGAGCGAGCTTTTGGTGTGTTGAAGAAGAAGTGGAAGATCCTAAAGCATATGCCAAGTGTCCCCTTTGAAAAGCAAGTAAAAATTGTTATAACAGCAATGACTTTGCATAATTACATACGACGAAACGCCGCCAATGATAGACATTTTGCAAGAGCAGATTTGGATCCCAATTATGGATATTCAGTTGACCTTCATAGTACAAATGAGGGGGCTAGTACTTCAAATGACAATTTATTTTCTGACATAGCGCGTTTACGTGATCAAATAGCAATGAGTTTAGTAAATACTTGACGAGGATGTTTGTAATTTTCAATGAAAACCTATTTCTTTCTTTGATGCTTATGTAATCATGATTATTATAATGAAATTACTCTTTCTTTTTGTTAATATATCTCTTTTATATATACATCTCAATGCAAAAATATTAAAAAAAATAGTCATTGAATTTGTTAATATATCTTATATATCTCGGTGCAAAAATACATATTAAAAAAATAGTCATTGAATTTGTTAATATATCTCTTTTATATATACATCTCAGTGCAAAAATATAAAAAAAAAAAAAATAGTCATTGAATTTGTTAATATATCTCTTTTATATATACATCTCAGTGCAAAAATATAATAAAAAATAGTCATTGAATTTGTTAATATATCTCTTTTATATACATATCTCAGTGCAAAAATATATATAAAAATTCATTGAATTTGTTAATATATCTCTTTTATATATACATCTTAGTGCAAAAATATATATATAAAAAATCATTATTTTTGTTTTCAATTTTAAAAAATAAAAAATAAAAACTTAAATTAATCGCGCTAAAGGACTTCCCAAATATGTGTTTACCAAACAAGTATTTCCCCAAAGTTGCTTCTCAAGGCACTTTTCAATTATAGTTTACCAAACAGTTTTTGTATTTCATCAAAGGCCTTTGCATTTCCTTTAAGGCTTTTCCCAAAATTTTCTCCCAAACGCACCCTAAATTTACTCTCGAGAAAACAAAATATAATAATTACTTTTTTCTATAGAAAAATTAAAAAATGAAAACTACAAGCAATTTTAGCTTACGTAGTAAAACTATCTATTAAATCGGTTAGGTGAATATAAAATAATTGAGACTAGAGTTTTAACATGATCCATCTTCCCATCAGTTGACCAAATAAAAATATCAAAATGATATATCTAAAAAACATCATAGTTGGAGTCTAATTTTGGACGGAGTTAATCTCTAGTAGTTCTATCTTGTGATGTATGCAAAGTAACTTATGATGTATTTATAGTAGTCACACTTCAATTCCCATTTTTCTACGGAGAAAAATTTGCACATATCATGAGGAGAGGTGCTGATACTATCAATCAATTAAAATTTTTAGTTGTGAAAATCCCTCCTTTTTGTTCGTTTTATGTTAAGCTATCCAAATAAAAGATAAGTTTTTAATAATCCAGGGGAACCGACGAAGAATCTTCAGAGAAATCTCTCTTTTAGACCCGAATCAATTGTACCAACCTTGAAGTTAAAAATATATATATATATATATTTTTTTTTTTTTCTAGCACCAAATTTTTATATTTTTTCTGAAATTGTGAAATATTCGCTATGAGACAAAAAGTAAATTTTAATCACTAAAAGTACGAGTAGACAAGCTCCACGTATGTGGCTTGGCGTTTCATTTTGTCTTTAGGGTTTAATGTTAAATGAATGACAAAATTCCATGTTTTTTAAAACAGTGAATATTAGCATTTAAAATTAACTCAAAGTGCTTTTCATATTTATTGTTTTAATGTATATATTTAATTTGGTAGAAAATACAAATGCGGTTTATTGCGTAGTTTAGCTAAAAACAAAAAGCTAAACCACACAGCTAACAAGTCATTCCAAATATTCACCGAACTTTTCCCATTTGGAACCGATGATTTACTACCAGCTAAATGTGAACTGTTCAGTATGACTTTCCCGTAACAGTTTCAGTCGTGAGAATGAGGATTATAATTTTAAAAGCCATCTGGTCCCGCAAACTTGTTAACGGTTGTAGCACCTCTAGGGCTATTCATAACTTATGGAAACTGTTGGAAAGTCACATCACCCAGTTTTTTTTTTTGGTCGGAACATCACTCGTGAGATGACCCATTTCCTCAACCAAAAAAAAAAAGAAAAACTATATTAGGTCTAATCTCAATCCTGTCCTGAATTTTTTTTTTCAAAAAAAAACTCCAAAATTTAGGTCCAATCCTAAACCTTTTTTGTCTCAGAAAAAACCTCAAATTTTAGGTTTAGTCCCAAATTTTATTGTCTAAAAAAATCACAAACTTTCATTCTATTATCAAATTTATCCTCGTAATCCAGTTGCAATTTAACATGACATTTCCCCAATTTATAACAAATTCACAATAGTAATGTGATACAAAAAATTATCTCCAAAAGTAAAACCGTTCTAGGATATGAAAATTAGAGACGAGTAACAATGATTTTCAAACAAAGAGCTAATGGAAGCAAATTTGAAACTAGAATAAAATTTTATGATTTTTCTTCTAAACAAAAAAAAATCTGGATATATTGGGATTGAATTTAAAGTTTGGGATTTTTTTATAGATAAAAAAAAAGCTTTGGATAGAATTAGAATTAGATCTAAAATTGAATTTATTTTTTTTTCCAAGGAATTAGGCACTAGTGAAATGGGGAGAGGTAGGGAGATGAAGGCAACTATGAACCAGGGCGGAGGTGAAGCATCATTGGGATTGCGTGACCCGAAACCCATTCTCAACTTGACTGTGGTTCCACTAACCTTGGCAGCACCTCCATTTTTCTCTCTCTATGTGCTCAAATCAGAGTTATGAACGCACACAACAATCTTTAGAGGCCGGCAAACGTTAGATCACCCTTGTCGTGCCTGCCGGCCTCGGTGATATGGCCGTTGTTGCTTAACCAACCAGCTAGCCTTCCTTCCTTGTGCATGAATATATGTTAGGGATTTCATATTTTCTTTTATATTTCTTCTTAGTCATGTCAACACTAAGCAAAAAATGCATATTCATTGTCTTGCTTAGTTTAGTTATCATTGATATGATGTGGACCTAGAATATCACGTCAGCATTGTGTTAACGTTTTTAATAGAAACACCAAGTTAAACAAAAAATATAATGTATAATTCAATAATCCAATGGCACAAAAAAAATAAAAATTCAAAGCCTTGATTGAATATTTTGCAAAAGTTTAGAGCCATTGCTGCATTTATTTGTTTTCATTTATAATTATTCTCTATGTGCTTAGATCAGAGTTATGAAGTCATACAACGGTCTTTAGAGGCCGGCGAACACTATAGTCACTAGACCACCCTCGTTGTGCCTCGGTGATAGGACCATCGTTGCTTAACCAACCAACTAGCCCTCCTTCCCTATGCATGAATTTATGTTAGGGTTTTTATATTTTCTTTTGTATCTTTTTCTTATTCATGTCAACACTAGTAAAATATGTATATTCATTATCTTGTTTAGTTTAATCATTATTGATGTGATGTGGACTTAGAATAGAAAGACCAATTTAAACAAAAAATATAATGTATAATTCAATAATCCAATGGCAAAAAAGGAAGAAGTTCAAAGCCTTAATTGAATATTTTACAAAAGTTTAGAACACCCCGCATTTATTTGTTTTCATTTATAATATTCTCTATGTGCTCAGATCAGAGTCATGAAGGCACAAAACAATCTTTAGAGGCCGGCAAACACCAGACCACCCTTGTTGTGCCTCGATATTATGGCCATTGTTGCTTAACCAACCAGCTAGCCCTCCTTCCCTATGCATGAATGTATTTTATTTTTTATTTTTTATTTTTTTCTTATTCATGTCAACACTAAGTAAAAAATGTATATTCATTGTCTTGTTTAGTTTAATCATTATTGATGTGATGTGGGCTTAGAATAGAAAGACCAATTTAAACAAAAAATATAAAGTAACCAATGGCGAAAAAGAAGAAGTTCAAAGCCTTAATTGAATATTTTACAAAAGTTTAGAACACCCGTGTCTATTTGTTTTCATTTATAATTATTCTCTATGTGCTCATATCAGAGTTATGAAGGCACACTACGATCTTTAGAGGCCGGCAAACACTAGACCACTCTTGTTGTGCCTCGGTGATATGGCCATTGTTGCTTAACCAATCAGCAAGCCCTCCTTCCCTGTGCATAAATATATTTTATATTTTATTTTTTATTTTTTATTTTTTATTTTTTTCTTATTAATGTCAACACTGAGTAAAAATGTATATTCATCATCTTGCTTAGTTTAGTTATCATTGATGCGATGTGGACCTCGAATGTCACATTAGCATTGTATTAACGTATTTAATAGAAAGAACAATTTAAACAAAAAATATAATGTATAATTCAATAACCCGATGGCATAAAAAAAAATTCAAAGTCTTAATTGAATATTTTGTAAAGGTTTAGAACAACTGACAAGGCCCCCTTTTGTAAGGGTTAGGTTAGTCAATCCGGCCCAAGATGCATTTGTTGACAAACTCATGTGGCTTAGACATAGTGGATTGGAAGACAACAACATAGTACTAGCAGGGGCAATTACCATGTTATTAACCGATCGAAATTTTAATACAACCTTTTCTAATCCTACAGGAGGGGGAGACCCAATATTATACTAGCATCTCTTTCGGTTCTTCGATCATCTAGAGGTTAGAATATTTACTCGAGATGTGCCGTGATATTATGACCCTTGTTGGAATTGCTCATATTCCCCTTATAGTTTTGATAATCTTCCGCTCCTCAACCAAGGAATAGCGGGACGGGAAAGAATGTGTGCCAGCCCTTAGGCATCCCACTCTTTTATCTCTTGTAGACCTTCCTTTTAAGGACCGAGGGAATGAAAGTGGAACCCTTCCTTAAAGAAAGATAGGAGAAAAGCCTCGGCAGACAAGTCCTTGGATGACTGTGTCTAGAAAGAATGGGCGTCGCTCTCCAAGTAGCTAGCAAGCTCAGTAGAGAAAGGAAATTTTAATGTTGTAAGTAAATACAAAATATCTTTTCTAAGACCGAATTTTTTACAGAAAGTTTTCCATTGGATAAGATAGACTAATTATGTATTTCCCTCAAAAACGATTTTCTACATCATCATCCGGCCCGGTGAGGTCCAATCAGATCATATCTATTGAACAAAGTGAAGTGATAGGAAGAGAAGACTTGTGGCAGGAGATCTCTATTCATTACACCTCCTTGACTAGTAAGGGGAAAAGGGAAGTGCGCTTGGGGAATTTCCCCCTAACTTTATTCGGGTTGGCTAGAGAGATGAGCGCATAGTTTAGTAAGGACAGTTGCTTTCCCGAGCCCAGCGAACTACCATTTTTTCTGATCGTGATTTATATAACCCAGTTCGTCCCGTGACAGACTACATCTGTGGTTCGCTTTCCCTTCCTTTGGAGTTGGGGTTCCAAATCTTTTCAATTTGATTCTTGATATAGTGAAATTAGGGCTTTAGCCTTTTCTCGATTCCAAATCGAATGTAGCCTTCACACAAAGGCGACAAAGGCGAGGCCCGCCCCATGGAGGATAGAAGGAAGACTATGGGTTATAAAAAAACCACCACCCTGGCCTCTGCCTGGCAACCCCAGGAAAAAACCAGGACATACCAGGGGTTCGTCAACCCAGGACTGTAACTGATCTTCTTTCTATCCTCGTGTGTGATCGGATATTGAGGTCGTTCATCTTCGAGACTCAAGCCTATGATGAACAAAAGGCAGTGTCTGAACGTGAACAATCTGAGATTGTCTCATCCTTCACGGCTGTCTGCATTTTTCACTACCTTCCCCAGCTTGATTAGTCCTCTATTCAGCTTTTGAGTGAAATCAATATGTATGAATTTGTAAGGTTGGATTGAGAATGTTCTACCCAAAAGAGCTTAGCCATGTGCATAATAACTAAGGGCCAAGCTACATAATCAGGAGGGTCTGGCCATCCGCTTCGATGGAGGGATAGGTGCCCGCCAAAGTGTGCTTTATTGAAAAGGGGATATGGAGCCTTGCTGGGGAATTTCCCCCCTAACTTTATTCGGGTTGGCCAGAGAGATGAGCGCATAGTTTAGTAAGGACAGTTGCTTTCCCGAGAGCGCTCCCTCATCCATTTCTAGGCTACAAAAAGGGGATCGGATCTTGTCTTCCCTCTTCCCCTTCGCTCGTTAAAAGGAAAGGTTCCATTTTTATACTTGTACTTGTTGGAGCTGCTGAGCATAACGAATCGAAGCCGAAGACGGATCAAGGTAGCTTGCCTGCCAAGCCGATAGGCGACGGGACGAAGGATGGAGCGTGCAAAGTCGATCGTGCACCTGTCGTGTGACCCGTTTGCTGGCGGGCGAAGCGCGAAGGGGATGGATGTCTGAGCGGTTGAAAGAGTCGGCCAACCTATACCAACCTAATAAAGAGGTAAATTAGTGGGTTCGATTCCTACTGGATGTACTTAGAACGTTAAGTCCAATCTTAATGCAGACATGATGTAATGTTGAATCAGTCTTTTTCCCCACATCGTGTATAAGGGGAAGGGATATCAGATTCCTCGATTTTGAATCAGGTTTCCGCCTTTATGAACTTAGCCATTCGGGGCTCTCCCTTCACCACCCCATGGGGATGGTTTACAGGGTCGAGAGGGCCGTAGATGAGCAACGATGTCTGAAACGCCAAGTAGAGCTTTGACGATTTGGGTTTATTTTGTTTTCATTCATAATTATAACTATGAGAAAAATAAAATATTTTGTTTCACTGGTAGAAAAAACTACATAATGAAAATTGAAAATGTTTGTTCATGTAGTGCCGTTTAGATACATTTATTTTTGTTTTCATTTACAAATAACATCATCATATAATCCGTTTTAACTATATTTAAACAAATAACATCATCATATAATCCGTTTTAACTATATTTAAACACTTCTTATATTTTTACACCTAATAGTAACATTATCATTTTCATCAAACAAATTTGTCATGTCTAACTATTAGTCATACATCTCTTTATTTGCTCGGTAATACGCTGCACTCATAAACTATGTAGTTAATATATAAATCAACTAATTAAAATAAACAAAAAGAAACACATTTTTATATCTTAAATATTAAAAAAAATGTGATATGAATGCCTAATACAGTCTTCATCATGTATATATATTTTTAGGACAATATAAGAAGGGGAAAATTTCCAAATAAGAGCTTGAAGTATCTCATTTTCTCAAATAAGGGCTTGAAGTGGACTTTGTGTTAAATAAAAGTCTGAAGTGATTATGATTGTTATAAATAAGGGCTTGAAATGGCCATGGTCATTTCAAACTAGAGTTTGACCTCACTGGTCGGCTAAATATTCCGATCGGTTAAGGGCATTTTTCCTTCTCTAGCTTTTAATTTTTTTAGCAAGGGCTAGTGGCTACTAGTGAGGGTCGTTGGTAAGGGTCAATGAGGGCTTGCTAGTCCTCATTGGCCGCGAGCGAGGTCAACCCTTGCCTAAGGCCTATAAGGGCTCGGCGATCCTCACATAGATCTAAAGAGGGGCGATCTCGTTGATGGACGCGAGGGCGACCTCCTTTAGGGCAAAGGTCACCTCACCTAAGCAAGATTGCCCCTCACAAGCGGCGGATGAGGGTCACCAAGCCCTTGTTGATCGTGGCGAGGGCTCGTAGGCCCTACTAGCCCTTACTAGCAAACAGCAAGGGCGACAGGGCGACTTTGGCCTAGCCCTTTCTAGCATCGCTAGTAAGCCACTAGCAAAGAAGAAAGCAAAACTTGAAAAAAAAAAAAAAAAAAAAAAAAAAAAAAAAGGAAAAAGGAAAAAGGAAAAATTCAAAAAATTAAATGACTAAAATGTCATTGATCAGCCGAAAAGTGAGGCTTTTTTTTTTTTTGAAACAGACACAATCGCTTTAAACTTTTATTTGAGATAAGACTCATTTTAGATCATTATTTAAGAAAATGATGACATTTAATGTCTTTGAAATAAGATTCAGTTCAAGACCTTATTTGAAAAAAAAAAATGAAAGCACTTTAAGTCCATATTTAAATTTTCCCTTAAAAAGAGATAAAATTACATGGAGTAATATTGAAATTAGTACAACCCCTATCAAAATCTATGGGACCTCCATATCCTATTTTTTCGATTCCATAATTCTATAACTTACGAGACAAACTTCTAACTAAACAAATAAAATTTCGGCATAGCTTTTTCGTCCGACGTTAAAAATAACTTTTTAAGGAATCTCGATCGATTTCATTTTCAGAACTTACTTTTTAGAATAACCAGTCTTTATTTATTAACCAACCGAAGAGCGGTTTATGCTGGAAAATCGACTCGCTTCTTCTTCTCCAATTTCCACTGAACCAGAGTTGAAAAAGCAGAGCAGTTCGCGTCGCTCCCGCCGCAATGCCCAAGAAGAAACCTTCCAAGTCCGAGAAATCGGTCCCTTCTTCTCCTCCCGTCAGCGCAGCCCCGACCGAGTAATCGACACGCCTCTCCCTTCTCCTCTCAAATTTCGCTTTTTTTTTTTTATCGATTCTTGAAACGACCCACTTGAGAAAAAAATTCGAAGTTTTTGACCCCCGAGGGTGAGTTCTGCGGAGTGTTCTGATGGCGGGTCTTGTGAAATGGGCAGGAGAAGCGGGATGGTGTTGAGGGTCAAGTCGAGCGAGAAGATGAAGCGGCTGGCGCTGATGAGCAGGGAGAGCGAGGAGGAGTGGAGGCCCAAGTCGGGGAGGGGCGTCAAGACGGCGAGAGGGAAGAAGAATGTCAAGCTCGACGCGAAGATGCCCAAGAAGCCGCCCACCGCTTTTTTCTACTTCTTGTGAGTTTCGCGGCTCGTTTCTCTCGGTTTAATGAGTGGGTGGTGTTGCCAGGCCAATTTGGTCGCGCCAAGCGTCTTGGCTTGTTCAAGAATTCCGGTTGCGGAGCGGTAGATCCTTTTTTGGCGTGCAATTACTTGCGGTGTGTGGTTGTGGTGGAAGAGAGAAGATGAAGAGCATTAGACGGGGAGGAGCTAGATGTGTCTGAAATATCAAAAACCTTTTTCTGATCAATTTAAATAGGTCGCTAGTACTTGCGGTCGTATCATGTATAGATTTTTCTTGCTTTTCTTTATGTCCCTTTGAAGTTGAGGATTGTCCAAATTGCTAGATAGCTTTATCTCCTGGACGCACTATGCCTCCATCCAGTTGATCGATGCCATTTGATCGAGTGATTAGTTAGTAGTTAGAAGGCTTCTAGTTCTCTGTACTGAATTCTGTTAGAAAGAAATTTTACTTTTTATCTTATGGTGCTCTTTGCTGCAGCAGAAATGCACTTGCGAGTTTTGACTGCTTGTGGGTACATCATAGCAAGTGAACAACATATCTGCCATCACCTAAAATAGTTTTCTTGAATTTTCATTGACCTATATCCTTTGCTGTCTCAAGCATCTTTTTCTTGCATTTAAGAGCAAGAATGCTTGACATATAGTACTCAAGGGTGGCCCAGTGACTGTCGCAATCTTGAGAACATTTGAAAATATGTATTCTGTGGATATCTTGGTCGTTCTGAACTGCTGAATCGATGCAAATGGTGCTTCAAGTCAGTCTGGTGACATTTCTTTACTTATATGTATCGCATACATCGTCACACTGAATGTCAATTTTTGAAGCCATGCATGGGGGAGGGTTATGTACACTGTTCTAGAGATTGAGACTTGAGAGTCAAGTCCCCTTCTTGGGTGGTGTAGTTGACTCGTCCCTCTCATTAGGGGCTTCTAAAAGGTAAATAGATGGACAATCTGATTGTAATTTTTCTTTTCCATTTTTTGGTTCAGTGAGACAATGGCTCAGTCTTTTTCATCGGAATCACTTTTTCCCACCCCTTGTTAATCTGAGGTTTGAATGGTGACTCATCTGTCTCCAAAGAAGGAGATGCCGCTAAGTCAAATGCCTCTTTAGCCTGGAGGTTTATTGTAGAGTGTCCTTTTTGCTATTCTTGTTATTTAACATTCCTAGGATCTGGATAACAAGGGGTGAGCCCTCTACAGGAGGGCAGCAATACTTTTTGTGTCAATAATTCTATATGTTTCATGTCATTATGAAAGTAGCTTAAAGGTGTTTCCAGTATGATGGGCCTTTTATAATAAATGGGGAATTGCGCCGATTTTGTGTTTGCCTTGTGTTGGATTCAACTTTCATTTACTTAATTTTTCTTGTGTCTTGTCATGTTTGAGTCATGTATCTGTGTTGTTTAAAACTGGCCCCCACAACATGTTTGATGTTCGGGGACTCAATGTTTCAGTTTAATCTCAAGGAAAAGATTGTTCGGCCTTCAGTTATCTTCATATTGCACTATTTTTGGTAAAACACGAATAATTCATTGAAAGAAATCACAAATATAATTATATAGCAGAAATAATTTGGAAGCTCCCCATGGAACTAAATACGTTATTCCCGATGTCTCAGTCACACCCTTGTTTGAAGGCAGGGCAAAAGAGTCCCATACATAATTGAGGAGCACTCAAGGGAATAGAAATGATGCAAATGTAATTAAGAGGACAATCTCCATTGTTCTTAGCTAGAATCTTAGACAGTGGTGGGGTAAGCTGTAGATTGTGGTATGGATTTTAATTCAATGGGCATTCTCAGTTTGGAAGGCTCTCTCCTGCAAATATAGATGATGTTGTACAGCCTAACTTTGCAAAGTTTCTTACAAGGAGGGAGAGTAAGAGGAAGGTGGTCGGGCTAAAGAGATGGGTAGGGGGTGTTCTGCTTTTAAACCCACTTGATGTACTATTATGAAGATCTGACTCCAGCTTATTTTCTTCACCAAACTGAAAACTAGCTTCAATTGAATAGTAACTCTTTGACCTTGTAAAACTATCTGTTTTCATGTTTGATACTGACATAACTGTCTTGATAATGGGATGGGGTAGATCGTTGAATACTTCTTATAGTTGGAGTCATTGAGTTTCCAGGCTACCTCAACAAAGTTCCACTAATGTGAAATGTTATCTGTCCATATGGTTAGCTACTTTTGTCATGATCTCATCTTATTAGTCCTATTTATTTTTTGGTTTTAATTCTGAGTATTTTTGGATGTTATTTTCTCTGCATTAGCTTGGAAACAACCACTAAATACCCTGACTTGAGCATTGTAATCAGACTTTTACTTCTGCTTTATGTGTTTTTTATGGCCATCATACTCTTTAAGAGATCATTATATTGTACTCCTTTTACAATGAAATCTTTTGACACGATCTGTTATTTGCATTTCAAGGGAGGATTTTCGAAAGGATTATCAAGAGCAGAACCCAGATGTCAAATCAATGCGGGATGTATGTTCACAACACATGCTTTGTATTTTTCATTGGCTTGGTAGTTGAATCCTTTGCATATGTTGCTACCAATATGTTTTGGCAATTTTCCCTATACATTCATGTATGATTAATTCCTTTCCTGTAGATTGGCAAGGCTTGTGGTGAGAAGTGGAAGACAATGACTTACCAGGTTTGTGAAATTTTTCCCTTTAAGTTCACCAGGCTTGTCTTAAATGGTTCCTAATCTGGATTCTACTTTATTGCTGCTGTTGCCTTGATAATGTGATTTATGTAGGAGTGTATTCAGACATATAGCGATGTTTAGAGAAATAAAACTGATATGAGGTCGGTTAATGTAATGTCTAGTCCAGTTCTAGGTCCATCTTCCCACTGCTGCCTGTGAGTTGTGGAAAGAGGCAGTAGCAGGTCGCTGGCTAGCCTGGAGACCAGGCCAAGGCCATTTTCAAAGTGAAAAAAATCAAAGAAAACTCAAGACTTGGCAGAACAAACACTGGTTGCTGATTGGTTTTAATGCCGCAGCTCACAGCAGTTTCTTGCTACCTGGAGAAGAAAGAGCAGTGGCAGGTTGCAGTTAATATTGGCATCTTGTCAACTGCATTACCATCACAGAAGAAATACAGAAACAAAAATGAAATTTAAAGAGAAGTACTGTGGATATGAAGTGACAATTTAAAAAGGAGGAAATTTGAATACCTGATTCTTGAGGCTTCGGTCTAGATCTAGAATTGGCTATCTCTAACTCACAAGGGAGGGAGGGCTGATGTCAAAAGAGGTGGTGGCAAGTACAGTGATTAGACTGGTGATGGCTGGTGAGACTACTTTTCTTAGTTGAACCGTTTGAGGGGCCTGGTTGGAATTTTTTTATGCCCAATCTACTACCAGGCTCATGAGGGGTCATTGAGTACTTGTAGGTCCTACATGGCACTTTGAGAAAATACGCCTTTTCATCAGGAAATGCTTTGAGGTCATCTTATGTTGATTGAAAAGTTTAGAATTAGGGTCTCTTTGAATTTTTTTGTCATGATCAGACATTTGAGTTATTTATTACTATTGATCGCTTTTGCTATAGGATTTTTTATTGACTAGAGTTAGTAAAATGCAAATCCACCTGGATGATCATTTTTGTTGCAAACCGATGAGGACTATTGTCGACAATGTTTATTGTGATTGATTTGTTTCTTATGTTTCTTTTCTGAAATGGATGTTTTGATTTTCACCATGACTGCGTAATGTGGTAGTATATGGGGTGCTTTAGGGGGATGTAAAAATGAAATAGTCAAGTATAATCTAGACTACAGCTTTTTGTTGGCACTGCTTGGTGTTGGGAAGGAAGATTTTGGGTACCAACTGGTTTTCAAGATATCTTTCATCTTCTTGTGACACTCAACATCGATTTGAGGGAGATCTCTGCTAATTTTCATGTAGCAGATATTTTGACCCTATAAGAGTTGAGTAATGTTTGCTTCAAAAAAAAGTTATTTTTTGGAGCTGCGCTGCCATATTTAGATGACAGTTGTGGTCTTTCATAGACTGTCTCTACTGGACTTGCCTGAGCGTCTTGTCTTCTGTTTCTCTCTATCCATCATTTGCTCAAACTTAGTTTTCTTCTATCTGTTTTGGTAGTTTAGTCATCTTTAGGTTCTCCTTTATTTGGTTCTCTTCTCCAGGTTGCTTCAACAAAACTTAAAGTACTATCAGATCAAGTACTCTGTTCTGTTTCTTCCCTTTGCCCTTAACCCCTATAGTCAGGATGTGCCCCATGCTATTCAATAAGGGACATCCTTTAAAAGAGTAAAATATTTACCAAATTACAGCATACCTTTGTTTGAGAATATTGTACTTCAAGGTTTATCATTTCCTTTTGGTCTTGCTCTGTTCATTGATCATAATGTTGTGATAATATTTCGCTCGGTCAATACAAATAAAGCCAAAATGTAATGGGGTGAAAAGAAAAGCAAGAACAAGAATATAGTGACATATTGGTTGATCACTCAGGCACGTTATGGATAAAGATACGCCAATTATGGTGCTGTTTTCATTGAAAAAGACGGTTTCCTGCTTTGGCGGTGCAACTAAAAGTGAAGTCTGAATGTTTTAATAGACAACGTTTGCATACAATGTTGTGCATTTCTATGTAGAAAAAATGAAGTTGGATGTGAATTATGTTCATGGAATTTGCTGATTTTGGCCTGAACATCTGAATTTATTATGCTTGGTTCATGTAGACAGACCCCTATCTTATAGTTTAGCATCTTATGATGGCAAGATGAGCCTGTTGTGATTTTATTCATTGTGTGGTTAATGATTGGTTATGTGCACTTTTTCACCCATTGACTGGTGATGCTGGGCTGGCACTTTGGCCAATCACCTTATGATGTATAACTGCTTTTATTTTTTGCCAACGCATTTACGTCTCACTTGTTTGCCTTTTCCAAGCCAATGATTCAGAACCCCATCTTGGGACATGAATCTATCTTTTTGGAACCCAGAGTTTCTTATGGATAGTTATCGCCTTTGATAGGAAAAAATTCAGTATTATGACATAGCCAATGAGAAAAGGAGAGATTTTGACAAGGCCATGGCAGAGTACGTCAAAAGAAAGGTATAGTTTGTTTCATCTGTGTACGCTAGTCATATATTGCAGTTGTATTGTGAAGTTTTTCTCAGAAGAGACTCTGAATTTCAGGAAAGCGGTGAAGATGAGGAAACAGAGGATGACTCCAACTTTGAATAGGGGACACGATTGCATGATATCAAGTGATTAATCTGCCTATTGTATATGATTCGTAATTTCAGTGGCTCTTTGATTCGAATATCCCCATCTCACAATTTGTGTAAATTAGTGCTTGGAAGTTGGAGTTAATTGCAGGTTCAAATCCTCATGCTCATGTGTAGGAAAAGTAAATTTCTCAATAATGCTTGAGCGTCATTTTCTGCCTCCTGTTTTGTCAAGTCCGATGTAGTCTTGCACAATTTGGTGTAACTTCTCCTTCTATCGATCGTTAACGAATGCAATACCCTACGCATTATATGAATCTTGAGCTGACACACTTTCGGGTGTTCTCTGATGTAATTTTGTACAATTTGCTGAGAACTGAATGAACTAAAATAAATGTGCGGGAGGCTGCAAACATGCTTGTTTTTAGTTGGGTTGGCAAGCTTTTCAGTTGCGTAGCTGCGATGCAAATTAAGGGTGCGTTTGGAAAGGCTTTTGGGGAAAATCTTTGGGGAAATGCAAAGGCCGTTGAAAGGTGTTTTCCAAAATGCAAATTGTGTTTGGTAAATTGTATTGTAAAAGTCCTTTGTGAAGTACCTTTCAATAAAATAGTGTTTGGAAAAAAGAAGAGTTGGCCGACCAAGAACAAGTAGTCGTCGACAAAGGGTGGGCGGTCGATGCAGGCCGTCTGCGACCGGATGGGTCATGTGAAGGTCGCCGGTGACCGGATCTCGCATCCGACCTCCGTGGAAGTTGCCTGAAGGTCGCGGCCGGCGACCCATTTGGTTGCAGCGTGGAGGTTGCGATCGACGACCACATCCGGTCGTGACCGGATCTGCGACTAGATGGGTCGCGACCTCCATGGAGGTTGCCGAAGGTCACGGCGGGCGACCGGATCCGGTAGTGACCAGATTTGCATCGCGACCTCCGCGAAGGCGGCGGCGACCAGATCTGCGACCAAATGGGTTGCGCAAAGGTCGCGACCTCCGTGGAGGTCAGGCGAAGGTCATAACCGATGACCACATCTGGTCGCAACCAGTTGGGTTGCGCGAAGGTCGTGACCTCATCGGAGGTCACCTGAAGGTCACGCCTAGCGATCAGGGTCGCGACCTCCGCGGCAACCTCTCGATCGGGGTCCCCTTGCCTCAGGGTCACGGCGTGGTGGGCACAACAATCGCCGACGACTGCCTGCCCTTCATTGGCAACCGCTCACGAAGAAGAAGATGGATAGTCAGGGCAAAATTGGAAAAATGAAAAACCAACGAGGACAATTTGGGAAGAAATTTTTTCATTTAGCCCCTTAGCTGAGAAGGCTGACATTCCCCAAATGGGGTTTGAAAATTTTTTACCAAACACCCACAAATTGGCCCAAGGAGCTTTGGGTGTTCAAAGTGGCTTCCAAATGCCACTCCCAAACGCACCACAGTTACAAAAGTACATCCAGAGTGTCGCATCACACCCTAAAATAGAAGAATCTTCCATCGAAGCCCAGAATTTAGAAAATGAGGAATTGGATTGTGAATGTAGGAATGGACTCTCGAGATGTTCCCCTTTTGTTAGTTGTCCTTTGAGCTACTATTTTAGATATGAGCAAGTCCTTAAAAGGTTCAAGAGAGAAGGAATGGAGAGAAGAACCCCTAAGGGCTGGGACTTCTGATATTCCCACCCAAATGGAAAGAAAAAAATCAGTCTGGAATTGGAGGGGTGGGATTGGCGAGCACAAATATGTTCAAATAAAGAACACATTTAGGTTGGGCGTCGGGTTATTGGATTACTATCGTAGGCACCCATTGGATCATCTTGTATCAATTGCTCTTATTGTATATCAGTCCTTTTGGCAACACCTTGGAAGGTTGTGAATTGGTAGATATGGCATTGAATTGATCATCTTGATCTGATCTTGGCTTTTTCTTTTGATTCTCTGTATGACTTGGTGGTGGTAATTCTCTCGATATGAGTAGCCACTTTGCTCGATGCTCATAGTAATTCTCATTATATTGGAGACTACAAAACAATCCGGCATGCAAGTTCGGGGAGTCATCGACCCGCATTCGATATGAGACCATACTATCCACGAAAGATGAAAGCCGCGAATCAAACAGTAACTTTTTTTATGCTTATTACTGTGAATGCGGTTCTATTAGTTCATGTAACTCAATTTTTGGTTCATCTTGTGCAAGAGCTATAACAGGAGCACAACTGCACCAGAACAAGGTTACCGTCTTTATCCTCGCCATATGACGTAATTGTATAAAGCTCGTTACAAATTCAACGATCTCTCTTTCCATACATCACATTGGCTTGGCAATTTTAATGAATCTGCGATGTTCTTGACTTCAGCTATCATCGCGACCACATCATTGAGCTTGTTGATTGCTGATCCAACACCCTGCAATTTTTCGAATGACTTAAAATATGAACATACTGACTCTTAGAGCCTGAGAAAACGAAGGCATACTCTGTTTATTTCAGCAATTACAAAAAAACATTTACGGGGAAAATAAAGTTGAAACATCACAGGGAGTCATTAGTTAAAAGTGGAATGAGAGTAGAGATTGGCATACCACTCCTGCAGCACCGGCAGTGATGGCCATGGGAGCCGTAACCGCGCTGAGACCTGACGAACACATCACGGGAATCTTGACAGCTCTTGAGATAGAATATGCTGAAGCTAATGTGGGCGCCGCCTAAAATTATGATACAACAGAAAGCAGATTTAATATCTCATGGCGTGAAGCCATGAAACCAAAATTAAACAGACCATCACCAAAACTTCCAACGAAGTGGGATCTACTTATCAAACATGCTATTGAAGGCGTTGACACATGAGAATGGTTAATGCTTCTGAAATTTACCTTCTCAATCAAGCCAAGAACTCCGGATCCAGAAGGATTAGAACATTTCCCCCTTCTGTTTGGATTATGTCAGCACCTTCTTGTTCCAGCAACTCAGCAAGCTTCACCTGTTTGGTTTGTTCGAAATTGTTACCTACTCGACATCATGGACCAACATGAATTTCCAATCCGAAGAAACAAAAGGGATGCTTATAAAACCTGATCGGGTAGGCCGAGTGTGTGAGGCACGGTCACAGACAAGGGCACAGAAGGAAGGATCCTCCTAGTCTCTTTAGTTAAATTTAGAATCTGCAAAGAACATTCAACTAAATAAGACAAAATCATAATGAACTTTTTGAAAAATTTTCTCTGCCTCTGTAAAAACTGTCACTTATTCCTGGGGCTAAAAATGAGATAATCTTTGATGGAATAGAGAAACCACAGTGCGAGTGTTTTTAATTTCCTATTTTCACTCTTTCATAAGAAAAGAGGATGATGGATTGCCGCATAATTTTTATTGTTCCTCCATTATGTGAAAATGCACATCCTGGACATCATTATTGCTGTGCTGAGGCCCTTTTTTCCCCCTAGATTTGCAAAATTGTCAGCTCCCAGCTAAATGATTTTAAGCTATCTTTGGTCAGAAATGTTTCATAAATCATTTACTCAAGAGATAACCGCATAATTAAGAACTGAGAAGAAGAATGCAGCATTACTAGCTCAACTACCTGATCTGGAGAGAAAACCACGCCTGACTCGTAGAAGGAATCATAGTTTCCAATTTCGACCTGCATAAGAAAGAAGCAATTTCTCATTCTAAGTGAATATCTCAGCATGAAACTTATTGATCTTTTGTTCCTTAATTGAGTAGTAGAAGCTGGAAGATCAAGAATGGATAAGTCAAACCATAAGTGCTCCTGCTTCAACTGCAGCCACAAATGCTGCTGGATCCACGGAAGAAACACAGACCTGAAAGAGGAGATCCAGTTAAATAAGAAAATTTTTCCTAAACACTCAATTTCAAATGAGCTCTTGGAAAATTGCCTGCATCCAAACACGGTTCAGCAATGAACTTGGCTCCATGGACAAAGTTCAAAATTTAGTCTGGTGATGAACATTACTGTAGTTGATACTAAACATTAAGGTATTGTTTCTTTCAAATGCTACTCACAAATCTTATCATTATTCATCACTAGATGATTGTACTATCATCTTTTAGGATATCAAGATATAGAAATATGAACATGAACATGGCTCATCTCGAGAAGCAAAATTGGAAGAAGACGCCAAAGAACTTTGAAAAAGAATGCTCACCGGAAGAGAAGTCAAGGCAATGGCTAGCCTCACTAGCTCTGGATCACAAGCTATGTCAACATGAGTCGCTCCTCCCTGCATTATAGGTCGGACATGGTGAGCAGTGGAAGAAATACATTCATTTGACAGTAGAATGGCCTCTTAGCCAATATGAATACGCAAAATGCACAAGCCTGTGAAAACTAGATTTGCTAGGTATGAACAAAAGGTTTCATTTCTTTTTCCCAAGCAGCAGAAAAAACATTGGATAGGCTAATTGTGTGAATGACTGTTACACAGGTAACAAAACCAATTGAACCTGACATTTGCATTTGGATTAAGTCTACTATCCAACCAACTCTATCGAGTGCAAAACCATCCCATCTTTAGGCCGCTCTCTCGGGATTGGCTTATGTCATATTTTTTGCATGAAATATTTCATGAATTTTGGGTATACCAGCCTCAGGTGGCATTTCTCTTGTCATAAAAGAAATTAATTTGCTTTGTTTAGGAAATATAGGTTTCCTTGATGCCTGTAACATCTAGAACAAAAGCTCCCTGACACGGGAATGGTTTGTCAATTTGGCTACAACACTTTCTGCAACCAACGACATCCTCCTCATAAAATTGGGAGGCATTCACAATGACTAATACTAACGGAGAAAATTTTGAACTTGAATTGATCAAAGGGGAAATGCAGCTGAAGCAATTTTTCTGCCTTCTCACTCCAGTGACCAACATGATGAAAACAGCCCAAACAATGAAAAATCTCAATGCCGGGGAGTCATGTCTTCTCCCTAAAAGATTGGCGTGGTGGCACGTGAGCGAACCAGAGGCCAAAGTGCAGATTGAAGAAACCACAACCAACCTTATCAGCAGCAGTAACTACCGAAGACACGTTCTCCCTGTCAAAATTCTGCAAACCTGAAATGATCTGCAACAAAAACCATCAACCAATTGTCCACGCATAATAAAACAAACCCAAGAGAAAGTCATATTCGTAGCTAAAGATGCAAATGAGCGTTTCTACTATCATCACCTTAAGGGCCCTTCTCTCATGGAAACCCTTCAAGGCCAACTCTCTGGAAGTCGACAGGACTGCCCTGGTCGTCAGAGAAGCTCTCCTTCTGGACTGCGACCATGGTTTTGAAGAAAACGTCGAACCCAGAAGAGGGCTCTGGTTTGGCTTCAGGAGAGATTGAGAAGAAGACATGGGCATGCGGACTGACGAGTACATCTGCTTTCCCGTTCCAGTCTCTTTGCCTCTCACTGTGAAATGGGCACTCAAATGGAGGGTTTTGGATAAGGAGGGTTATAGGAGGTGACAGCTAGCTTTGCATCATCAGTTTCTAAGAAAAGTGTCTCTAGATATTTCGGCCCGGGTCCATCCATCACTTCCATCCGTATTTGCGGTTTGTACTTTTCGGAGATCTTTGTTTCCCTTTCTTCGGGAATTGTAAGGTTACAACAAAGTAAAAAATTTACTTGAATTGAACAGACATTCCTCCCCTCTCCTAGGCATATATGCTCCTCAAGTGAAGAAGCAAGCGTCTCCTTCCCGCGGAGCATTTTCCTGGACTTAATACAATTCTTTGTAGAATATGGACGAAGTTTTTCTCCCAAACTCTTTAATTTCTCACTTTGTAATGCGATCTTTTTTTCGATAAAAAAAAAAAAAAAAAGATGTGGAGTACTTTTGTTTGGTGAAAAATAAAAGAGTTGAAAAATATTTTTCCAAAAATAATAATTTGTATTACTTATAAGAATATATTAACAAAAAATGATTCATCATCCCCAAAAATGTTTAGACATAAATTGTTATCTATAATTAAAATATTTTTTTCATTATCACTTTTTGAAAAGTGTTTTCCATATCCTTTATTTTTGCCAAACAAACGAAGCCCAAGTTCATTATCACTCTCTTAGTGTTGTTTTATGAGGTTTTCGGATCCTAAGATTGAAGGTATGGATCATCCCTCTAGAACATATGCTTAGCCTGAATATGTCCGAGTAAATTTTGAAGGAAAATGCCCTCATATACACTAAACTTTTCCTCAATAGAAATCAATATCCGCGACTTTTTTTTTCATCTTACCAATACCCTCAAATACTGCCGATTCAAAAATACCTCTTATGACAATTCTAATCATAATGATGATTAAAAAATTGACATTATAGCATGGGTGGACAACACCACGTGGGATATCAAATGCCCGTTATGGACGGGACACTCTTGGTCACTCTACAAGCCTTGGATATTGGTGAAGCAAAGAAAACTTTGAGGAGTTAGGGCCTGCATAGTAACGTCTCGATTTCTCCCAATTTTTGTTCTTTTGTTACCCGGAACCAAGAAAGAGCATAAATTCGTTTGGTAAAACTTTTGTTCCAGGAAGCTTGATTTGGACCGAAATAAAAAACAAAAAAAAAATATCTTCTTGTTTCGAAAATAATTTCTAGAAATAAGCTAATTTTTTATTTTCTTCTTTTATTTTGTTTTTATTTGCTTGCTGTGGCCTTGGGTGACCGCTTGCCAACCGCTGGCCACCTCTGGCCTGCCGTGGCCACCGTCGGTCAACCGCCACCCCATCAATGGCAGCCATCATCACCAGCGGTCGGTGGGCTATGGGCAGCGGTCGGCTGCGATGGTCTGCGGCCTGGGCGTCCCTACGGCGACGGGCAACGGGTGGCGACAAATGGTGATCGGCGGTCAGTCCGTGAGCAAGAATAAAAAAATTAATACAAAAAATAAAAAAATCGTACCAAACGCATTTCTATTCTTTTTCTATTTTAAGAATATAAATTTTGTATAGTTAGTAAACACCTTATTTTACTCGAAATTATTTTCCGAAGTAGAAATAGAAAAGAACTATTTCGAAAATAAAGCTGTTTCCCAAAACGTTACGGTCACGCGCGCTTAGTGTCTTATGTAACAAAACTTAGGCTTTTTTATGGGATTGACCCAATCCTAAATGAGTCGGTCTAGTACGGGCCAGTGAGGAACTTGTCGTTTTTGGCACTATAGTCTATAGCAGTCCCGGCTAGCTCAACCTAATTGTGTAGCAGGTTGTACTTGGGAATTACACCTATGCTTGGAGTCGTGCCGTGCTAGAGCGTACCCTTTTTTTTTTTCTTATGGCCAACGGGTAATAACGGGTTGCGTGGTGGTCAGGTTGGCCCGACCCACTTCACGTCACTACGTTAGACTGCTCTTCAAACAAAGTCAAAGAGCCATCTCCTCGATTTTTACTACTTGTAATCACAAATTTAACTCAAGATCTACTAGACAATACTTTTTCATTTTAATTACAAATAGGTTATATGGAAAGTCTTCCCATCTGACATGACACAAAATCCACAATGACATTTATAGGGACTTCTCATCAGATGGGGAGATGTCTCCTACGAGGGTTCACCTCAACTCTTACAATGGATACTAACTTAATGCAAAACAAAGGATAATTATTGAAGTTGAAAGAGTCCGACACGCGATCCAAGTGTGTAATGCTTCTATAGAATCTTTTATCTTGCAGAGGTCGCTTGTTACAATTGATTTCCTGACATAGAATTCTTTTCTATTAGAATTTCAAATTGAAATTGCACATAATGACTTCAATAATCATATAAGGACCGTACGCTTTAAAATTGCAAAAAATAAAGTATAAGAAGTAAAATGTGAAGTACGGAAAAATATCATATACCAAAATTACATGTCACTCCGATTAAAGTTGAGGTTATTTGATTGGATAACCCATCAATTAAGGGATGGTATGGAGACAATTGCCTACCAATCGATTTAGGCAAAGGTATGGTTCTTGCTAAATGGTTGAACATATCACATGGGGAAGTTGAACCGCCAATACAATAATGCATCGCCGACTAAACCGTTAGGATAATTTTAAGATAAGTTGACTTTTTTCTTTTACCAAACTATAATATGACTTTGATCGACCTTTAGAAATAGCTACTCTGAATTTCACGGTTCCTCTAATTTTATTAAGGTTAATATCATGAAAAACCTTAATTATATTTGTGACAAATTTACCTTAAATTAATTTTTTAACTACCAAATTGGCTTGTTTGTGATAAATTAATCCTCTATTAGTTTTCGTCAAATTTTATCATCAAATTGATAAGTTGGATGACACGTGATAATTGTTATTTTTTATGGTATTAACCCAAATTAAAATTAATAGAGAGTAAATTTGTCATAAATATACAAGTTTATGATTTTTTTTTGGTAAAAAAATATTTTGAGGTAAATTTGTTATATATATACCAATTTAAGAATTTTTATGGTCAAAAAATTAATTTCTGATAAATTTATTATATGTGTACTAATTTTAATTTTTTTCTTGATATTATTGTTTTTACTAAGACATTTAATGATATTTTAAATGTATTTTACGATATTACAACGTGAAAAGTGAAAGATTTGATCCCTTAAAAATTCCTTATTTTTAACTCTTGAAACACGCAAAGGAAGAATCTTTTAGATTCTCTGACCAATGATGATGACGCATGTCTTTTGTTTTCTTTATACTTTTTCCATAGGAAGGAGCCATTGTCTTTCGTCTGTCGTCTTTACTGTCTGGCTTTTTCCCTTCCTTTGTTTGCTTTGTTCGGTTTGTGCTGTCCCTATTTTATTTATTTAGTTATTTATCTTTTAGGGCTACGAAGTCATAAGGTCCCCTATTAATAATCACATTGTTTTGGTCCGTTGACTACAAATTGCAATAGACCTACACCATATACATGTATATGTATATGTATGATTTTGAGGGTGTTTCAATAAATTTTTGAAATTGAATTCCAATTCCTCAACAACGAATGATAAAAATAGATAAATATTGTCTGTTGACCGTAAAGTTTCCTAATTTCTTTTGATGCTTATGATATTTTATATAGAAATTGCAATAAGGGGGTAAAACCTTACAATCGGTTATTGATTTGATGATCCGTTATTCAATGGATTGCGCAAAAGGAAAATGCAATCAACGCCGATATACTTGGTGAAAAAAAAAAAAACAGCTTTGTTAATGCCTCTAGTGTGGTGACTTGTGAATTTTTAATTAATGGGCAACTAGAAATATTAACCTAAAGCATACATGAGACACGGTCGTGCGGTGATCTTGAAGACCTAAACACATACGAAATCAAGCATGGTAATTTCAAGTGTTTTAATAACAGATATATCATGTGACTTTGATAACTGACGAGACAAGGTAATCAAAAAGTGAATTCCTTAAAGTTCTATAATAAGAGTTGAGTGTTCCTTTTTTGGAATTTTAAATTGGGTTTGTTAACTTATTATACTCTATGGCTCTAGTGAATTCTACTAAAAATGAAAACATGTTTCGAGACATTCACAAAATGAAAGAATTACATACTTTACGAAAGCTACTTTTCTAAATAGGAAATTAAAAAATTTCAAAGTACACTTAATACGGATTTAACAGGTGCTCAAGCAACATTTCTTGATATTCTCCTTTTAAACTAAATGGTAGATAGTGATGAGTATTCCGCAATGAGTATTCCGATGGCGATGTTTTGCATATACAACGAATGAAATAGAAGACCTCTCTTTTAAAATGGAATACCATATCAAAAAGTGAATGACGATACTCATCACGACTCAAATTTACAATTGAATGGGATGGCAGTAACTCAAATTACCATTTCATTTTTAAACAAAGCCCTAATTATATATACGAGATTCTCTGGACGTGCCGTGCACATCTAGCATTACGAGATGGGGGACAAATAAAACGAGAAAATAATTAGACAAATTTCAAGACGGTGGCCATGGAGCAGATGCACGCTTCCTCGGATGCAACGCTTTGGTCCCAAATTCAAACTTCTACTTTGACCTTGTCAGGAAAAAACATTTGGTCAAGCTCGAGAAGCTCAGACCACACATTCTCTGCTACGAAGACGACGCCGTCGGGGCCCGGACAGAGAGTGCGGTTTACTTTCCCTAATCCCGTCATTAATTACGGATCATGTCGCTAAAACCCCCAAAAGGGTTGGTTGAATAGCTTACGGAAATCGATGGATTAAGCCGAGTTTAACGAAAGATCACCGGAAGTTGAACACGACCCTCGATTTGAAATCGCATGGATTGACGAATTCGAACTCGACTCGCCATGAAAATCGAATGATGATGGTCATTCGAAAACTCAGTGATCAGCAAGGTAAACTGGTCACGGAAAGAGACAGCTTGAGAGAGAGAGAGAGAGGAGAGAGAGTCAGCGATTTGAAGCTCTTGAAGCTATTCCTATTTACAATTTTGCCGGCGATTACAACCCCGATCCACCATCGCGCAGATCGCATTCATCGACACGACACCAGATTCCATATCTTCCATAGCCGACCATCTCTGTCTCCCTCTGTTTCTCTCTCTGTGCAAATAGGAAGTTCTAATGGAGATAAAAACGAGCAATACATGAACTTTACACACAACAAGAACACCCCCACTTCCCAAAAAAGGATCCGAAACGGGAGAAGAGAAGAGAGAGAAAGAGAATCGAGAAACTGACGTCGACGGAAAATGGTGGTCGCGGGGCGGGGGGATCTAAAAGTGGCAGCCGCAGAAGACGTAGAAGAAGCAGAGGCTGGAGACGAGGACGACGGCCTCCAGGATGGACACGAGCTTGAACACGACGTCGTCGAAGAAGGAGAGCTGGATGTTGACCCGCTTCCACCGGAAGGCGCTCCCCAGGAACTTCACCCTCGCCCACCACGACGCCGCCCGCTCCCTCCGCGCCGCCCTTCCCCCCTCGGCGACCACAGCGCCCACCTCCTCTTCCTCCTCGCCCCCGCCCCCGGCCCCGCCCCCGCCTTCGCCACCATCGCCCCCGACGCCGCCGACGTCTCGATCTCCGCCTCCGCCGCCGGCGCCGCCGCCTGCTCTTCCCTCATTCCGCCTCGAATTGCTCCCGAATCACGGCACTCCGGCGCCAGCAGCGAAATGGGTTTCTCTCTTCTCGCTTCTCTCGCCCCCTCACTCCCTCTCTCTCTCTCTGTATCTCCTTGGCGGTTCGCTTTCTCTCTCTACTGGTTCGGTTAGACAGAGGGTGGTTATAAGGGAGGAGGAGGAGGGAGAATATTATCAGTTCTTTCGGTTTTTTATTATTATTATTATTATTATTTTATTTCGTTCCTTTTGCTTACAGAGCACGGATCGATTCGATTTAGACGGATCGGCGTGGGGGTGAAGCCGGAGGGGGCCGCGCGGAGATTCCGAGGACCGACCGGGGGCATTAGGGTAATTTCGCAAGGGGGTTTCGGGGAGAAAGAAGCTCGCAACCCACAACCGCGTCGTGATTGGGTCTAAAAGGAAGGGGGAAAGACGTGGGGACGTGGACTTGTGAGCTGTCTCCGGGGGAGCGTCTTGGTCTTCGCCCTCTCTCTCTCTCTCTAGAAAGAGATGGAAAATTATTATTATTCTTTTTTTGGTCGGAGGAAAGAGAAAAATGTTGAGTTATAAAAAAAAAAGAAAATTTGAATAAAGTAAAAAGGGTCAAAAGCTCAATTTTCTCCTTTTTTTTTTTTAAATTAAAAAATATTCGTTTTGCTAATTGATAACATGTTTCACTTGCTTGAAGGTGGTGATGATGATGATATGGTGCGGTAGCCCACCTTCCTCCGTTGAAGGTGATGATATGGACCTCCGTGTCGCATTGGAATTTGGAAAAAGGGGAAGAAAAAAAAAAGGAAATGGACAGAAAAACGGGGGATTTTTCAGTCTTGGATTTGCATATGCATCGCGTGAGATCTCTCATACGCGGGTTTTAGATGGTCAGGATTGATCGTGTCACGTGGCTTTCGAGCCTTGAGTCGGACAAGGAGGACCGGCGGCAAATGGAGTTGATAACAACGACATAATAATCAATCGAGTACCGTGATGCTTTTCTTGACCAGATAATAATAATAATAATAATAATAATAATAATAATAATAATAAAGGAATTTTGAAGAGGAGATGTGAAAAATATTGTCTCGAACTAATCGGGGTGATGATGACAGATACCCTTGCTTGCAATATAAATTTGTTCTCGAATCTTATCTTGTGATTTGATTTAATTTGATACGAAATTCAAGAGTACATACGCATGAAGTCCAAGAAACCATAGTTATCCTTAATCTATTCTTGAAACCTATGCCATATTCTCATTTTGCAATCCAATTTGGCTCAAAATCCAATTTATACATATTGATTCACATGATTTTACAGTATATTAAACAATAACACGGTATCGATTCCTTCTGACTCTAGCTAATCATTACAAAACATCAATAACATCAATTGGTGCCCATCACATTTTACTCTTTACAAGGTGCAAGCTTTGTGAATTTCATGTTGTTAGTCATGTTACAATACTTTCTCAATATTTATTAAATTTTGCGATCGTCATCTAAAACTTATTGAGATCACTAACTTTTGTGTGTGTGTATATATATGCCCTATGCAAGGGTAAATAAATTAATAAAAAGATAGTATTTTCCGTTAGGGTTTCGTTAGGGTTTCGTATTTCATTTGCCAATTATACAAAAGGACAAAAGCCTATATATGAGCTTCACGCCTCGCGTTCCACGAATTGCAGGGAAAGCACGTGTGATGGTGATCACAGCTCGAAAGCTTTTTGATAAGTTCTAACGTCTTCACCACGGTCTAGTCTAAGTCTAGGTCAAATCCAATGCGACTTTATCTTCCTCTGTTTTTCGCTTGTCTAATTATTTTAATGGTAAATAGTAAATTGAGGTTTGCCCTTTACCCATTCCCCCAAAATTTTCCTTTATATATATAAAGGGGAGAAAAGGTCATCTCATTCTCATCTACTTTCTCAAGATTTTGGAGAACGTAATCTCCATTTTCGGTTTGAACACATACTTCCCCATCCATTCGAAATCATTGATGTACAATAAAAATATAAATTAGGGAAAATATAAATGATATGAACTCTCATAAGTTGCATGTTTTATGAGTAGTCGACCAAAACCACCATCGTAGCTCTAGGATTTTTCTTCTTATTCGAGCCTATAAATACACACACATACGAGCACACAGATAGTCTAATTTTTTTTTTTTATGCGAGCACTCTTGAAGTCAAGATATTAAAATAAATAGTTACTTAGCTGATCAAACAATCATTAGTAATTACTTAATATGGGAGTAAACACATATTTTTCGTGTCAAGAATATTTGCATAAAGAAATAATTCCTTATAAACCCTAGTTTTGCTTTGATTCTAAAATCAAATTGGGTGGAGACACGTTATTGTTGAAAGGATTACATTCCTCCATCTTTAATTGGAGATTTTTTTTTTTCATCTCTCTAATAGATGGAATTATGTGCACAATTTATATGCAGAATTAACTAAAATATAAATATGGGCGACGTTCGTGCTTATGACCCATAGATAAAAGATATAATTGGAGGAAGTTTCCTCCAACGAGAATATAGGAAATCATGGTCTTCATTGTGAACATTAAAAAATTAATTAAAATATAAAAATGGGTGATGTATGTGCTTGTGACCCGTATAGATGAGAGATATAACTGAAGGAAGTTTCCTCCTACGAGAATAAAGGAAAACATGGCCTTCATTGTGATTATTAAATTGAAGATATGAGATATTTATGAGATTACTGTCAACTATTCGGAAATTTAATTGGGGAGGCAAATAGAAAAAATTTAAACTCAGAATCTTCAATTCTAATAAAATGTAAGATTTTCTTAGGACCACTAGTAATTGTTTTAAAAAACTTAAATTGTTATATGAAAGCTTGGTCTATTATTTAAATTTTTCTATAGAAGATTTTGTATATATGGGAGAAATTTTATTAAAGTAAAAAAAAAAAGGAAAAAAAAAAGCAAAGGAGCGTAAACCCTTTGATCCTTTAAATGCCTTTTTCATTTCGATTCGTAGCACCAACAATATACGGGACAACTCATTGCCCCAAATCTAAGAACTTGAGCATCTCCACAGCTTTTTGAAAGATGTAAAAAGCAAGAATATCCCGATTTGAAAATTGAAAAAAAAGATAAAGACACAAAAAAAGGAGGGGCACGTGGGAAACTTCATTTACAGTTGTGAGTGAGGAGATGAAGTTCGAAAATTGAGGGTGTGGAAGGTGGTACCGGGAATAATTCGAAGATATTTCGATTAATGAATAAGAATCTCCAACCCTATTAATGTGGAATCTTACCGAAAGAAAAGCAAAAGAAGAATAGGCCAAAGTTTCAAATCAAAATTCAACACATTCCTCTCCATCAATTCAAAGGGGAATAAATTGATAGCGAAATGCGTGTGAATGTGTCATTGAAACTATTACTCGGTCGGCTGGTTCTTGAAGAAGGCATTGGATTGAATCCACCGGCCTGAATCCAACGGATTTGATTTAAAGTAGCTTGGGGTTGGAGTGTATCTATAGGTCATAATGCATGACATCAGTGGTCATATCACGGATAATCTCGTGTTTAGGTTGTCCAGCTGACTCAGATGTTGTGAATCGTGTAACGCAAAGTTGGTAGCCATCATTTCTAGCCTAGTTTCTTAATTAAGATACACGCACTGAAAATTTTAAAACTTATCATGAAAATACATTCAAGTTTTAAAACTTTCAAAAAGTTTAATCAAATATTAAAACTTGTTATGAAAGTGCAATCGATATCTAAATTTTCAAAAAGTGCAATTAACTCCTAAAGCTTATTCTGAAAATGCAATTGGATCATAAAACTTTTAAAAAGTGTAATCTACAGAAGGGCTTAATTTAATCAATTTGACAAGTGATTGTATTTTTTGAAAATTTTGGAACTTAGTTATACTTTATGATGAGTTTCAAGATTTAATTGCACTTTCATAATAAGTTTTAGAATTTCTAATACACTTATATCTTCTTACTTTCATTAGAGATTTTATGGGACTACAGATAAATGTTCTAAAAGTTTAAGTTGATAAATGAAGATGTGATTTATTATTTAAATATCATAACATTTCTCCTCACGTTTAATTTAGTCTTGTGAGAATTTAATTGAAAAGACAAATGGGGTCTGGAAAAATTCAAATTTATAATCTCTAGTTCTTATATCATAATAGATTTTGTATGATTACAGCTAACCGTTCTAGTAATTTAAGCTGTTTGACGAAGAGTACCTCAAGAAGTTTGGTCAAGCACAATTATTATCAAATAATTAAATTCTTAAAATAACAATTACACGTAATACCATGACAGAGCATAACGAAGATTAAAACCTCAGATAATTGTGAGATTTTTGAGGTGGAATAGGCGGCAATCATTGAGAGGGGTCTGAGCATGACATGTGCATCAATCTTGCTATGTTTGGCATATGCTTGCCTACGAAGACCTTGGAATATATTGAGCGGAGTATCATTTCAAAGTTATTACCGCAAAAAATTTCAAATTGATATATACTTGTCACGTTTATCTTAGATTAATTTTCGTGTTGCAAAAAAAAATCTCAAATTGTATACTTGTGCCCGCATTTACCCTAAACTAATGTTCATGTCACAAAAAATCCCAAATTAATATACTCATGACAAATCTATTAAAATCTTAAAACAAAATTGGGGCAAATGAGAGCTCTTAAGGAAAAATTAGCAAATTTTCAAATCTCAATTAACTTTTTTGTAAATTTGGCTTCTCCAAAACGATGTCTCCTAGGATATTCATCTAACAAGTCCGATCCACATCACGTGTCGATTTTATGACTTGTTTGTCACGTGTGTTTTTACTTCAACAATTTGGCGAGGACATAGGAAGGAGACTAACGGACGGTAGATTTGTTATAGATACACTAATTTGTTCTTTTCTTTTGCACGAAAGTTAGTTTGTGGTAGATGTAGCACGAGTGTACTAGTTTAAGATTTTTTGACATGAAAATTAGTTAGGGTTAGATGTGGCGCGGGTGTACTAATTTGAGAATTTTGGTAGTATTATCCCTCAATTTATTAGATAACAAATTTTATATACTTTACGGATTGTGACATCTAGAATACCATATAGTTTCTTACTATTGAATAACTAAATAAGTAATATTGATATTGTGACGGAAAAAGTCGACAAGCAATCCTTTTTGCCTAGAAAAATAGTCCAAAACAAACGGCCCAGCACGGTTTAGAAGACAAAATGTGACATGCACAATCAAGCATAGATCAGAATATATCACCTTTGATATAGTTTATTCATTTCACATTGGGTCGGTCATTTAATGTCCGGAGAAATGAGAGATTTGAGAATAAATCTTGGCTCACTCGATAGAAATTTTATTGTCTACTTTAGTGTGCGGTGATTTGTTTAGCCCCTTTCTCAAGATGCTCCAACTTGGAGAAATCCTTTCATGTTCTTTTTCCAATGAAACAAGCCAATCAAACAAGTTTTATGGAGAAAGAAAAAGGATATTATGGCAACATGAAAAATGAATTTTTCAAGAAAAAGTTTCTCTGGAAAAATTATTCAAACAAATTTCCTCATATGTGAATGGATTTTGCAAGTAATTGGAAGTCATTTATAACATTTGTTACTAGAACACACTTTTGAAGAATAGTCTCGAGTGTAACCCCAGCTTCCGTGACTGGTGGACTTGGAAAGGGGTGCTGGCAATTGGGGCACGGGAGCCGAACACTCGCCAAGCACCAAGATCCCAAGCACAAAGCTAGGGACTTGGGCTAGGGCACCAAGGTCCCGGCCTAGCCATTGAGGTCCCAATCCCATCATCGAGGGACCTAGGCTTGAGTGCCGAAGATTTGAGCTTGGCTGCTAAGTACTTGAGCATGACGACGAGGGTCTCGTGCCCAGGCATTGAAGACTTGCGGATGGGACATAAGAATGGTTGCTAGGGTCCTAGGCTTGGATACTAGAGAATAAGCCCGGCTTTGGGGGATTCCGGTGCAGGCATCGGAGTTAGAACCCAATAGAGGTGATCTTGAGCTTGACCTTTCAGCGGTGCTTCACCCAGTCTTGCGGACCATTTTCCTGAATTTAAGGATAAGCCTTCTGCCGATTATGAAAATATTTTTTATTGACTCATGTTGATCATGAAAAGATTATTCGTCGACTTATTTTCCTAAGCGATCTAAATTCTAGAAATGAGGAATTTTTATTTTTAATATAAAATTTTCAAAAATAAATGAACTCTATTTTGAGGCATGATCACCGTTAGGGGTGAATATGGTTCTAGGGTAGAACCTGGAACCTGAGAATCTAACCGGTGGGAACATGTAGGTTCCAAGTTCCAAGGTACGCAGGATAGGTTTCAAGTTCTAAAAAATGAGGAATTTGTTTCAATGGGTAGGTTGGAGGAACTTGAAACCTAGAACCTAGAACCTGTAACCTACAACCTGTAACAAGTTTTAATATTTTTCTTGATCAATGTCTTCGTGCGATCTTCCGATATTCCATGTTGTTCGATGATGAGTGATAATCTAAAAGCACTAGTCCGAGTTTCCATTTTATGGTTAAGATTTTTACTTTATTAATGTTTATATTATTTGTGTATCTAAATATAAGTTATGATTAGGGAAATGTAATCGTCCAAGATAAAAGGTAGGTTTCAAGTTCAAAAAAAATGAGGAACTTGTTTCGGTGAGTAGATTCCGAGTTCCAGGTGTAACTTGTACGGAACTGAGATTTGCTCATCCATACTTCTATCTACTTAAATTCCTTGCAAAAATTCATTTTCTTCTGTTGATAGTTTTGTTCATTTTGTATTCCCTCTTATAAATGACAAGCTTGTTTATTATTATTACGTTCATTTTTATTTTGTTTAACTAAAAATGAAAAAAATAAAAAAAACCTATTGGACTCTAGAACCGACTTTAAAACCTGTGACAGGGTAGGTTCCGGGTTTCGTTTTCCAACGGGTAGGTTTCAGATTCCAAAAAATGAGAAACTGTACCCGAGGGTAGGTTCTAGGTTCTAGGCGAAATCCTGGAAGGAATTTGGAACCGCTCACCCCTAATCACCGTACATGTCATGACACAAAAAAAAAAAAAAAAAAAAAACAGTTGGAGAAATGCATTACCCACTAATTTGCGTCACTTATTCACTGGTGGTCGCCCACAATTCTAGGTGGGGACGCGTTACCTCCAACCTCTTACTTCACGATGCCTTTTTGTAAACTTTACATTACACTTAAATAGTTTCGTGATCCATGCATTGCTCAATTTGATTATTAACATTCCCACAAAAGTTCTTTCTGTCATCAATACCAATCGACATCCTTTTTCATTGGGCACATAAAAAAGAGCATGAAAGCAACCCGCACCACGCGCAGAAGGCAACCATTATTTAATCAAAGAATCTCAGAATCAGTTGGTCCTGGAAATAAAAGGGAATGTTGGTCTGAGATCACTTCTTGCTAAAGCACACGAAACATCTGTTGAGCAAATGAATCCAAGACGGTCGTGGCTTGGCACAAACTAGCACGAAACATCCGATCTGTTGGTGACTGTTTTGCCTGCATTTTACACCATGTAGTAACGCTTTTAAAATACAACAAGCCAGCCCACGCCCTCCGGCAACATCCAGAGGGATTGGAGCAATTAGTCTTCAAAAGCACACTACACAATCATTCCCCACGACGCTTGTGCTGTCACTTGCCTTTATCCAAAGGCACTGAATTCCCGGATTGGCACATCTTTTTTGGGTGGCTGCTATGCTAGTTCTTTCTTTAGGAGTTTTGGTTGGGCGAAAAGTAGGTAAATAGGCTTATTCGATGATATTTCTAGAGAGGTGGCCTAGTCAATAGAATAAGTCGCGTTCTTGGTATCGGTCTACGTCCTGATAGTGAGATTCCTTGTCGATTTCAATCCTATTCCATCATGGCGGTCTCTATCCCTTAAGCAATTGGATTAGCTATTTGGTCTGGTCATGTGGGACGATTGCTACTTAATTAACTTGAAGGGACGGGGCAAGCATTCACTTTTTCTAAAACTCAATTTGACTATGTTACTGGTTGATCGAATTGAAATTTTGAGTTTTAGTGTCAATGAAAATGCAACTATCATAATTAAAAAGCCAACATCAGTCTTTAGAGTAATTAATTAAAAAGAGAAGTCAAATTACCTTTATACATGATTTTATGGAATTCCATTAATTTGATCATAGAAGAAATTCTTCCTTTTTTTCTTTTCCTAAAATACAGATGTAAAGAAAACAATACAAAAAATTCATTGGATGGAAAATTGGCATATACTTCAAACAATCAGTGACAATTGTAACTCTAACTATTTATTTTTATGGCATATTTAATTAAGTGAACAAATAGTACTCAATACATATTTACTTACAAATAGGAAAAATATAGTAAAAATAAAGATAGAAAACCATTAAAACGACATCTCTTACTACGATAAAGATTTTGAAAAACTATGGATGAATGTTTTCGCTTGTGGAAATAGCATTTCCCTGGGAAAATTGGAAAGGAAATATGATTTTTATGACATAAGGAAAATTATCCAAAAAAATTCCTATAGTCTATTGTACGTTAGTTAATTTAGTTATAAATTTTTTCTTTGGCAAACTTGACTGAAAATTACCGATGTTGTGGTTTAGTCAGCATTGGCTGCTTATATGGCGTGATTGACGCTCGAGTGGATGATTTTTTTTTTTCTCTTTTCTTTGTTATTGTTTTTCCCAGAAAAAAATGGGGGTACAAACATGGCCGGGGGTTGACTTGTCGTTGGCCATGGGTAGGGGTGAGCACGGTTCCCGAGTAGAACCGAGAATTGGAGAACTGGACTGGTGGATCCGGTTCGGTTCCAGGTTCTAAGGTTAAAGGGACCGGTTCTCAGTTCCACATTTTTGAGAACCGCAGGGTTCCTGGTTCCCATGAGAACTGGAACCGAAACCGAGATTGGGAACTAGAATCGAAATCTAAAAAATTAAATTTCTTTCTATTCTAGGGTTACAAGCAGAAGGGCCAACTCAGTTACTCAAGTAGCGTTCTCTCATCCTTACACTCGAGCTTCCTCCGAACACTACACTTTGAGGATGGAAAGACTCATCGATGAGATTTTCCCTCGAAATCAGCTTGCAATGGCCATAATAGCGAGTGAGTGAGGGAGATCCGGGATCCTCCAAGATCTCTCCATTTCCCGCTAAGTTCTTGCTTTCTCAATCTCTCGTTCAGGATGGTTCTTTGATTTCGTTCTTGCTGTTGAATTTTAAATTCTGGCTGTCTCCGGCAAGAGTAGATCGCGGCTCTATCTCACCGATTTCACGTTCCAAATCCGATAATGCAAGTCATTTCCCACTTGATTGCGTCTCGGAAACCAACCCAAATCGCTTTCTTGAGCACCCTTGCATCAGGTATTTGTTGAAAGTCCCCAAATTAAAATCCTTTATAGGCGCATATGACCGGAAGTCTATCCTTGCTTGCCATATACTCTCTCAGAACCACTTGAATTGAGCAAAGATCCCGCATGTTCTAGATTTGGTGCTTGATTAGGAGCTGCGTTTGGCAATAATGATGTTTTTTATTCGATTTGAAACCCAGAAGCCATACGTCGCCACGAGCGGACTCGTAGTGGGGTATGCTCTTTCCTTGAGTTTGCTCGTGGTGATCCGAACACTACTTATGTTGCTTATGGGGTCTTCTTGTTTCTTTTTTCCATTTTGATGTAACCTTGCTCATGGGGTCTTCCTGTTTCTTCTTGTGAGCAAAGGCTCTTGTTCTTAGCTGCTTGTTATTTAGTGCGCAGCCCAGAGGTCAAGGGTGATGAGTGAGTGAAAAGCATGTATTCATGAACATTTCTCACACAGATAAGCTGCTGTGTCTTTGATAGGGTCAAGTGCTGCACCAGGATTTGGGTGTGGTATTGTGCACTAGTCTTTTGTATTCTCTTTGGTGAATGACAAGTTTGTTCAGTACTCAATAGACCAATAACGCTTTGCAGGTTCCTTGTTTTTTACTGTTATCTCTTTGGTTGGTGGGGTTGTATTTTCATATGCTGAGTTTCATCATTTTTTGAGGATGAGAACTATAGCTTTGGATTGGATTTACAGGGGAGGAAAAAAAAACAAAGAACAGATATGTCAAAAGATTTGTGATGATGTCAATACGCAATTAGGTTAAAAAAAATGAAAACTTGGTGTTTTTTTGTTTTTTGTTTTTTTTTTAACTGAGTTAATGAAAAGTTTTCATTTTTATTGTTGCGTTCATTTTCATTTTGCTTAACTAAAAAAAGAAAAAAGAACTTGTAAGACCCTAAAACTAGTGACGTGGTTGTTTCTAGTCCCAAGTTTTGATGTGTAAGTTAGGATTTCCAAAAAAAAGGAATATGTATCCGATGGTATGTAGGTTCCAGGTTCCACATAGAACTTGTAAGGAACTTGGAATTGCTCATCCCTAGCCACGGGTGAGAGTCCTAAAGTGCTAGCCTATGTTGTCGAGGGTCGTTGGCCATCATCATGGCCCAAGCAACTCCACTTGCCCTTCCGGAAAAAGAAGAATGGTGTAAAAAAAAAAAATCAAATTTTTTAAAACTCAAAACTTTTTTTTTTACAAAAATTATAAAAATTGTCTACTTTAATATCGATTGTGTCATGTAGAACGTCCAGAACATCATTGATTGTCCAAAAGTTATAGGGGTGATGATTTCCAGGAACCAAACTGATGGGGTCGGTTCTTAATTCCTAGAATAGGAAGCCTACCTGTCCACTGAAGAATTGAACTAATTGACCTTAATATCGTTCCCAAGTTGGGGGCTTGGGAATCTTGGCAGTTGAGCCTAAGTCTCCTGATGCTGGGCCCAATTGAGAATGCTCGAGTTAGGGTCCTCGGTACTCAAAAAATAATTTGCTATATCATGTGTATCCCTCATATCACATAAATAATGCATGTCTTTGTCGGAAAATAAAAGCAAAATTTTCTTATTAAACGACAAAAATATTTTCACGTTTCAATTAAACAAAAGAAAATATTATCGTGTCTTGGTTATTGGAAATGTTTTTAAAAAATGTCACATTTTTCGCATAATCAATGAAGCTTCAGTATCGATTTTTTTTTTTTTAATGCGTGTTTCCGTCGGGATATTATTCTTTTGCACTGTATTCATTTCATCTTCCTCAGTTCATTAATAAAGGTTTAGGCCCAAAGATTTATTGAAGGGTATTTTGGAAAGTCTCACGCAGCGAAGGCCCATGCATGGCCCATGCAGTCTCCATAGGCTCAACCTTAGATTAGTGGCAGCATCCCGACTAACCCTTTTTCATTGGGCTTCATGTCAGCCCATGCCTTCATGATTGAGCTGCTTACTCGTGTTCTCCTGACACGTGATGAAACCCCAAAAATCCGTGGGCAAAAATCTTATTCTTAGTTGAAGCTTTGACGTGGAATTGAATTGAGTTTATTGCATCAAAGCCCAATTTAAAAAAAATGGGTTATAAATGGGTTTATCCTAGGCTCATTTAGAACTTGTTGATTACTCATCTTAGACCCACAAGTTTATAGACTGTCCAAAAAGTTCAAAAAAAAAAGAGAGTGAGATTTCTACTTTCCACGAAGCCCTAGCTACATGTCTCCACCACCAATACCTTTGCTCTCGGTCGTCATTGTCGCCTTTGGCCTCCACTTGCCCGGCTGCAGCTTGTCCAGCTGTCGTTGAGCCTGAGCTTGGTTGGTTGACTCGAGCGAGCCCCAAATTCATCGTATATAACACAAAATCATAATAGATCCTCATCGCCATATTCTTCACACACACACACATCACATGTCAAGAGCACAAGATGCAATCTCTGTCTCACAGAGAGAGAGAGAGAGAGAGAGAGATCTTCCCTACCTCTCACATTTCTTTGCTTCTCGCTACGAGATGCAATCTCCATCTCTCTCTCTCTAGTCATAAGCTAATTCCCTACCTCTCACATTGCTCAAAAACCATCACGAGGCGATGGGATCTAGCAGGATACAACAAAGCGACTTGCGTGGCTTTGAGTTTGAGGTTGCGGCGGCAATTTCGAGCGCGACTAAGGCAGCGGGAGAAGATGCCGGCATTGAGTTGCTTGCAACGCGTTTCGCAGACTTGGTGAGTTGCCAGACGAGCAAGCTTGACTAAAGGGCACTTGATGTAGGCTCGCTTGACTACATAATAGGTGAAAATAAGATGAATCAGAAAATAGAAATGGAGGAAGGAAAATAATGTGGATATGGTCAGGTTTCGATCATAAGAATTATACTAGATGGAAATGGGTCAATATGGGTCGGCTCATTTTCAATCCAACTCACCTATTTGAGATCAAGTTACCATCTCTTAACTCTTACTATAAGAAAACACCAAACCAATCATATGAAGCAAAGAAAAGGCAATCAAAGAGCTTTTGCAAAAGCCTTCTGATTAACGTATCAATCTTTTGGCATTTCTTGACCAGTCACCCGTTACTCGATTCCCTTTGGAATTGCCCACTTCTCCTCTCACTTGTTCTTTGCCTCATAAGGCTTATGGGCACAACACATTTCCTCTCTTATAAAAGGAATCGCGTGCAAACCCTTGTGACAAGGTCCTCAACAATATTCACATTAGAAAAATGTGCTTTGATCTAGTCCTCTCGAGAGTCCATACTCTAAAACTTCCGATGGTGCCTAACCATCTAGACCCTTCAAGTTCCTTCTCTCTTGTCAATGCTGGACTCATCTGCCAAATACTGAACACAAAATTCGATTTGGGTCAGTTTCGACAAAAAACCTTTTTGATTTTTCGACGAGCCATGACCCTACTTGAAAATTGGTTCAATCAGGCTGGAGCTCAAATTGATTTTAAACCTCATTAATGAAAAAGTTCTCACTCACCATGATTTTAATCGTGGTACCTGATGCGGGAAAAGCTTCACTAGACTTGGAGTAATTATTATATTTAAAAGACGTAACTTTTAATGTTTTAAGAACTGAAGGTTTTGATTCACAAGTCGCTGGGATGGTATGTAACCCCAAACCAAAGATTCATCAATAATGAATCTCGAAAAAAAGTTTATACTTTCAGCTAAAGTTCATGGCAAAAAAGATATTGTGATATATAAATGTGAACAATTATTTCTCCTTAGAAACCTATGACCTCAAGTTATATGACAAATAACTCGTGAAACTTGTATAAAACATTGATCCCCATAACTAAATCTACATACATATAAACTTGCAAACGTATATATTTTTATATATAACATAGACAACAAGCAACGATAGAACAATTACTCCATAAGAACATCCCAATCCACAATTTCCAAAACTACGTCCTCCAAACTCCCTGCTTAACGATCCTTCATCCACCAAAATGACCAAACTCCAGAGTGCGAGCAAGCACTACCTCAGTAAATCAATTTTGAAGATAAAACATAGGAAGATCTTCTCCTACCTTATTCCATCAATGAAATTTAAGTTCATTCAACTACAATTAGTCATTTAAATAGGCACAACTCGCTTAAATTCAATTCATAAACTCTTATATCACTAATCAAAGCCACTTCATTTCGAATCACATGATAGTGAATGAGACAACGATCAAACGAACACATAACAATGCAACAATTACCACATAGTAGCCCATCGAATATAATGTACCTAGATGGGGTTGACAATTCACTTGTCAACTGGCACGACACTCATCTCGTCAAGGGGCATCGCCCTAAATGTGGTCGATACAATTTCCCTATCTATAATTCTTGGGAAGTCGTGATCCAATATCATTTTCTATTTATAGGCCGTGGGATCTCTCGGTTCGGCATGCTCAACTTATGCCTCGCGGGGTCTCTCGATCACTGACGATGATTAAGGCATCACTCGCAGACATCCATGTCAACGGAATGTCATATGATAAAAGTCATACAACTCACTCAGACAATTCAGAGCTTTCGATACCTTGGTTGCTATTCGATGTTGCTATTCGATACTATCTCAAAGAGACAAACAATCGACTTATATGCCGGTATCATTTTGTACATCGAAGAAGCACAATATGGCAAATGGTCTATCTATACAACAATCAAAACATTTATCGTAGGCATTCAATAAGATAAAAGAATCAAATCCATTTGCCGAATTATGTGTGATCACGTACCAAAATTAGTAGATGTCCTTTTCGGTTCCGGTATACGCTTGAATCGAATTTGTTAGTCGGTTCTGCCTTTTTCGGGTTATCGCTATCCTCTGCCCTCCTGTCTCGGGAGCTTCGAGTCCCGTTTTGACGATCCTAACGTAAGAGCAGTAACGACCGAACTGCATGGATGGAGCAAAATGAATGTGGCCCGCTAACCTTGGCAGCATTCAAAAGTGCTTTTACCGGCGTCAGCAGAGCACACCCTGATTTCAAGGCTTCTTGTTCTAACGAAAAGATACTTAATATTGGAGCAACGAGGGACACAAGCCCATGAATCCAACCCGAGTCCTTCGTCTTTGCATGCACGTCAAAGAGGGATTGAGAGTTAAGGAACAAGATCGACGTATATTTTGCGACCCGAAGAAGCTCCGAGAGAGAGAGAGAGAGAGAGAGAGAGAGAGAGAGGCGACATGAACTCGACGTTGGTGAACTCGCCATTGGTGAACTTGCCATTGATGAACTCGACATTGATGAACTCGACGTTGGTGAATTCGACGTTGGTGAATTCGACGTCAACGAAAGATCACTGTATCGCGCTTCCCCCGAAGATCAACTCGCAGGGGATGCAAGTGAAGGGTTACAAGGAACACGGCGTGCTTCGGTACGAGATGCCTCAGCTGGAGCTGCAGGTGGTGTTCATCTTCGCCGTCACGCAAGTCTTCCATTTCGTGCTGAAGTGCGTTGGCCTCCCTCCCTTCGCCACGCAGATCCTAGTACGGTTTCCTTCCTCTTCTCTGCTACGGCCGCCCCCTCTTTTGTTTCCCCCTTCCTAATGAAAGAACGAAATTCACTGTTTAGATGCTCCTAACGAGTGCGGAACTTCGTTTGGTTTCGTGGCGGAACTAAAATAGGCAGGGATTATACTCGGGACTTCGCTGATCGGTAAGAACGAGAAGATGAGGAGATTCCTGTTTCCGAACTTTGGGTTAGACGATTCGCAGGCACAGGAGATCCTGGACGCGGTGGAGCTGTTTGGGTACACGCTGTTCTTGTTCCTGAGCGGCGTGAAGACGGACATGGGGATGCTAAGCAAGATTGGGAAGAAGTCATGGGCGACCGGTATTGCGGCCATCGTAGCCCCGCTAGTGGTAGGCGGCGTGGCCCTCTTAGCACTTGCCGACCTCCGCAGCCATGATGTTCAAGAGATCGTGGTCCTGACGGCGATGCAGTCCATCACCGTCTTCCCTGTGATCTCATGCCTCCTCAACGACCTCAAGATCCAGAACTCCGAGTTGGGCCGCCTTGCGTTGTCCTCGTCCCTCGTGAGCAACGTCCTTGGGATACTGCTCGTGTTCCTTACATCACTCATGAAGATGAAAAAGGAGGACGCTCTCAGGAACGTCGCCACGACCGCGGTCTTCCTCTTCGTGATCATCTTCGTTGCACGGCCCGCAATGCTTTGGATGATCCGGAAGACCCCCGAGGGCAGACCCGTGAAAGAGAGCTACCTCCGTGCGATCCTAGCTGCGCTCCTGCTGTCCTCGCTTGTGTCCAACTACTTTGGCCAGTCGGTTCTGTTCGGGCCCATCTGTCTAGGGCTGGTGGTGCCCGACGGTCCACCGCTGGGGTCTGCTATAGTGAACAAGCTGGACTGCTTTTTCGTTGGCCTCATCCTGCCGATCTTCGTGACGGTGACTGCCGTGAAGGTGGACCTGAAGGCAACGGTGGACTCCATCCACGAGCTGAAGCTCGAGCTGATCCTCATCTCCATCGTGTTCGTGTCCAAGTTCGTGGCATGCCTCGTGCCCCAGCTGCTCTGTCAGATGCCAATCAAAGACTCGGTGGCCATCGCCCTGATCCTGTGTTGCAAAGGGGTCGTCGAGCTAGGCCTATATCGGTACTTCCATGAGATGGATGCCTTCAATGAGCACCGGATGGGGCTCGCCCTGATGGCCGTGCTCGCTTTGGCGAGCCTCATACCCATCCTGGTGAAGCTTCTATTCAACAACTCTAGGAAGTATGTGGGCTACCAAAAGCGCAATGTGGTCCATCTGAAGCCCGACTCGGAGCTCCCAATCCTGGCCTGCATCCACAGGGCCGATCAGATCAACCCTGTGATAGACCTCGTGGACGCCTTCTACCCGACCCCGGAGGGCCCCGTGGGGGTCTACGTGCTCCACCTGATCAAGCTGGTGGGACGGGCCATGCCTGTCTTTGTCTCCCACCAGCTCCAAACTAAGATGGCCGATGGCACGTCCTACTCAGACCACGTCATCCTTGCCTTTGCCCACTACGCACGTAGCAACCCTGGGGCAGTCCGGGCCAGCATCTTCACTGCCGTGTCGCCTCCGAAGCTCATGTACGAGGACATATGCCAAACCGCCCAAGACAACCACACGGTCCTCATCCTCCTCCCCTTCCACAAGAGGTGGTCGTCCATCGATGGCTCCATCGTGTCCGAGGACAGCCACATCCGCAGCCTCAACTGCAGCGTCCTCCAGTGGGCGCCTTGCTCGGTGGGTATACTCATTGATCGTGGGTTACGTCCAAATGCTGCTGCTGGCACCGCCTCCGATGAGCCGTTCCGAGTGGCGGTGCTCTTCCTAGGCGGGAATGACGACCGGGAGGCCCTAGCCCTCGGCAGGCGGATGGCCAGGGACCCCCAGCTCTATCTGATGGTAGTGCACCTGGGTGTCGACGAGGAGGAGGGTGCGTCATCAGCTGGGACAAGATGATCGACAGGGAGGCACTGAAGGTCTTCCAGGAAGGCTTCTTCGGGAAGAACGTTGAGTACCGGAAGGAGATTATGGAGGACGGCCCAAAGACAGCCAGGCTGGTCAGGTCCATGGCGCACCAGTTCGATCTGATCATCGTCGGGAGGCGATACGGGATTGAATCCACCCAGACTGCAGGGCTCTCGGCATGGACAGAGCTCCCAGAGCTCGGGATTTTAGGGGACCTACTGGCCTCCACCGATCTCGACATCCATTCTTCTGTTCTGGTAGTGCAGCAACAGCGAAGGCTTTAGCCATATGCGAAGTTACAGCTTGTCAGCATTGTAACTCTGGTCATCCAATTTTCTGCTCTTTTGGTTCTGTGCATATACTAGCAAATCAGGGGTTTTTAGGAGTTTGAACCCTTAATTCTCAACAAATACAAAAGCAGATCTACTGTCTTTTTTTTGTTCAAATGTGGGATTTACAGTTCAAATTAAACGATTGAGCCGCCTACTTTCTATGTTTGTCGGAAATGTTGATCTCTATCGAGTGTTGGAAATTCCGAACTTTAGCACGTTACGAATTAAGGGGAGTCTGAATTTGTCGTCATACGCGATTGGATTGGTAATTGAGACTTTACTCGAGTTAATCACGTTTTAAGAAAATCATATCGGTCAATTTTCGTATCAAGGACCATCTTGCACATCTGGTTATCTTTTCATCGATGTCTATGATTACCCAATGGACGAATCCCCTTCATTATTTACATTGGTGCTTTATATTTTGCCATACTAATTTTTCATAGATGCGTATATCATATGGTTGTAAGATTATTTTATAAACAATGAAATACCCATCTTGTGTTGGATTAAAAAAAAAGATATAATTTTTATATTTTCATTAGACTTCTATAAATAAGTATATTTATAATTTTAATATTTTCTTAGATACATTTATTTCATAGAAAATGAATGGTTTGAAAAATAATTTCCTTAAAATAATCTCTTGTATTAGTTGCAAACATGAATAAATGAAAAATATCTTTATTGTCCAGGAAAATGTTCGGACGTAAATTACCATGAATAGGGAAAATATTTTTTATTGGCTTATTATTTAAAAAAATCCAATAAATATTTTTAAGAAAATATTTTTAAATTATTCATTGTTCGCCAAGCAAACGGAGTTTCTATCTTTATGGGCATGCTCATTAGAGAATCAATCGTGCATCTCAACTATCGTCAATTTTAGTTGAACATCCTCGGTCAATTTTACTTATATTGACAATTTTAGATATGTTTTCTTGCTCATAAATATTATTTCGCAGAAAGTCAGTTTGTTGTGCTACATATGACATTGCAAGAGCCACAACGTCAGATTTTCTCTATCCCTGTAGCAAAACCGGTTGAGTAATATGACTTCCATCATATGACATTTCCGTTGACATAGGTGTCTGTGAGTGATGCCATATTCATCGTAAGTGACCGGGAGACCCCGCCAGGTGCGAGTCGGGCATACCGAACCACGAGATCAAGCGGCCTATAAAAAAAAATGATAGTGGATCACGACTTCCCAATGATTACATATGGATAAATTGTATCGACCGCATTTAGGGCGATGCCCCTTTATGAGATGAGTGTCTCACTAGTTGACAAGTGAACCGTTAAACCCCATCTGTGTAGATTCAATTCGATCGGCTACTAAGTGGTATATGATGCATTGTCACATGTTCATTTGATTGTTGTGTGATTCACATGAGACCGTTTGGTGCTTATATCTTGTGAATCTCATGTGAATCGAAATGAAGTGGCTCTGATTAGTGATCTAGGAGTTTATGAATTGAAGCTTAGCGACTTGTGCCTATTTAAATGACTGATTGTATTTGACTGGACTTAAATTTCATTGATGTAGGAGAAGATCCTCCTACGTTGTTTCTTCAAAATTGATTTACTGAGGTAGTTCTTGCTCACGCTCTAGAGTTTGATCATTTTGGTGGATGAAGGGATCGTTAAGCAGGGAGTTTGGAGAAACTACTGTTGGAAATTGTGGATTGAGATGTTCTTATGAAGTAACTATTCTATTATTGTTTCCTTGTCTATGTTATATATAAAACTATATACATGTACAAGTTTATATGTACGTAAATTTAGTTGTGGGGACAATGTTTTATATAAGTTCTGCGAGTTATTTGTGATATCACTTGAGGTCATAGGTTGCTAAGGGGAAATAATAATTCATATTTATATATCACGATATCTTTTTGGCCACATACTTCGGCTACAAGTATTAAATTACTCTTGGGTTTCATTATTGATGAATCCGTTACACACCATCTCGGTGACTCGTGAATTGAAACCTTTGGTTCTGGAAAAATAAAAGTCATGTCTTTTAAACAAAAGAACTACTACTTGTCCAGTGGTGCTTTTTCCTGCATTGGGGACCATGGTTAGAATCATTGTGAGTCAAAACTTTTTCTTTAATGAGGTTCAAAATCAATTTTACTCAATTCGAGCTCCAGCTTGATTGAACCGATTTCCAAGTAGGATCATGGTTCGTCGGGAATCAAACAAGTTTTTTGTCGAAACCGACCCAAGCCAAACTTTGTACTAAGTATTTGGTAGATGAGTCCAGCATTGACAAGAGAGAAGGAACTTGAAGGGTCTAAATGGTTGGGCACCCTCGTAACTTTTGGAGTTTGGGCTCTCGAGAGAAGGAACATTTGTCTAATATGAACAATGTTGAGGACCTTGTCACAAGGGTTTGCATGTGATTCCTCTTGTAAGAAAGGAATTGTGTTGTGCGCGCGGGCTATGCCAATAAGCTTGAGCAAGTGAGAGAAGAAGTGGGCAAATCTAAAGGGACTTGAATGCTGGGTGATGGGTAAGGAAATGCCCAAAGATTGATACGTTAATCTGAGGACTTTTTACGGAAACTCTTCCATTGCCTTTTCTTTTCTTCAAATGATTGGTTTGGGGTATTTACCCTGAGGGCTAAGAGATGGCAACTAGACTCGTTAAACAGGTGGTCAGGTTGTATTGCAAATGATTCGACCCTTGTTGACCATTTAATCTACATTGACCTATTTTCATCTAGAATAATTCTTATGACCCAAATCCAACTTGACCCATATCCGACTTGGCCCACATTATTTTCCTATCTCTATTTCTATTTTCTAATTCATCTTCTTGAGAACCTGCTATGCAATTAGGCAAGCCTACATCTAGTATAACTTTGCCTTTTGGTGGTGCATGCATAGGTTCGATGTCCCAAATACTATTGCTTTTCAATGTAACATGGTTGAACACACACAAATTTGATACTTGCGAAACCTTCACAAAACTTCTCTAATCTCCTTCAAAACTGAACTTGTATAAAATGAAACCCGATGGAAGTGAAACCCCGAAATGATGCGTGCTAGGCCAGTGATTTCAAAATGGGGGAATTTTCAAATTAAGTGTATGAGAATGGTGTGTATGGGGAATGGTTGTCGATGGGCAATCAAAAAGTGCAGGATGGAATACGATCGCAATCAATGTATAAATGATATGATGCCGATTAAGGAAGAAGATTGGGATAGACGAAGTTCATCACCAAGGCATAAAAGACAAGCCACCCGCCAAGGATAGTAGATTTCGGGATAGGAGAAGCTCACCACCAAGACTTAAAGGAAAAGCACTAGCCAAGGATAAAGTGCTAAAGCTTATTACGAAAATATATTGAGTTCCAAAATTTTCAAAAGTACGGTTAAGTCATTTTATTAATTCTATTCAACTTAAATAAGGAAAAATACTGATGTGATTTTTTTTTTTCTCTCTCCCATGTGACATTGACGTGTAATATTAAGGATAACACCGAATGACATTGTTTTGATTTTAATCTGATTTTCAAAAAATGTAATCAAGTTATTTTATTAATTCTATCCAACTTGATTAACGAAAAATGCTGATGTATTTTTTTTTCTCTCTCTCTCCCACATGACACTGACATGGCTAAAATATTAAGGATAATGCCAAAATGATGTTGTTTCGGTTCACATCTGATTTTTAATCTAAAACGTTAATTAAATTAGACAAAAAAACTAAATTAAAAAAAGAGGAAGGCAAAAGAGGATGAGGGTGAGGGTGTAAGCCCTTGTTGTCATTGCTTCCACCATTATTGAAAGTTTTGAAATTTGTTACGAAAGTACAATTAAGTTCCAAAACTTTTAAAAATATAATCAAATCCAAAATCTTGTCAAAATGATATAATCAAAGTTTTCCATTAATTTCGTCCAACTTAGCTAATGGAAAGTACCAATATGGCGTTTTTCTCCTTCCTATATGGCATTAAGGTTTTATAAAGCACTAAAATGAAGTCGTTTTGATTGAAATCCTAATTTTTACACCAAGTTTTAATTAAATTAGGACACAAAAATCCAAAAGTAAAAAAAAGGGGCTAGAAGTAAATTAATAATAATAATAATAACCTAGGCCTTTCACCCATGGTTGTTTATGCCTTGGTGAGAGCCGGCGACCCTTGCCAGATTCAAGAGAGAGCCGCGATCGTCTCCTAGATTCTAGTAAGGGCTGTTGACCCTTGCCTTGAACCTGGCTAGGGTCAAGCCCATTTTGAAGTGCCAACGACCCTGCCAACACGTTGATGGCCCACTAGTGATGGGGCAGCAGTGAACTAACCTTCCAATCTCTACTTTCTTTCTTTTTTAAAACTTTTTTAGCTTCCTTATATTTTAATCTAATTTAACTAAATTTAGATTAATCCACGTAGAAAACATAAAATATCTAAAAAGGCCACATCAACATTTTCCGTTGATAAAATTAGACAGAGTTAATGGAAGGGCTTCATTGTACCAATTTGACAAATTTTAACACTTGATTATACTTCTCGCAAGTTCTAGGAGTTCATTTTTATAACAAGTTGTTGTATTTCTAGTATACTTATCTCTAAATTTAATTATTTCTAAATTTTATTTAAAGTTTATTTAAATTAAAAATCAAATTTGAACCAAAATGACTCCGTTTTCATTTGGTCCTTTATGTTTTAGTCATGTAGGAGAGAGAACTCAAAAAAAAAAAAAAAAAAATAGCCACGTTAGCGATTTTATGTGAGTGCTAGTATGAACACCTAGAGGAGGGTGAATAGGTGTTTAAACTAAACATTGTCAAATAAATGCAGAATAAAATAAAGTTCATAGAAGAGAATAAGAAAACAAGGTTTATAGTGGTTCGGCCAGATCAGCCTACGTCCACTCTCCCACGCTAACAGCCTTCTGCTGGATTCCACTATGCAATCAACAAGAGATTACAAAAACACTTAGTAGTAGATCACACTATCTCACTAAGTCACTCTTTTGGTATTTCTCTCACGATCACAAACGTTTAAGCTCACCAAAGACAAGTGTATGATCGAAGTTCACTCGAACTTTGAAATTATAAATTCTACGCTCCGTCTCTTACTTGCTCATCGATCCTTAATCTCCTTAAATACTCTTCCACTTCCAAACTAGCCGTTGGACAATATTTTAGAGGATCGCCTTCCAATATACCCATTGGACAGATCTGTATCTAGAAGATTTGGTAGCCGTTGAATGATAGAAGTAGAATCCCAAATTGATTTCGATTGCCCATACAAACAGAATCTTGGTTTCCCTAAGTAAAGCTTCTTCGTATAGAAAGTTATTATCTTCAAGATTTAATTGTTAATCAATTAGATTGAGTCAATCAAATCAATTTTGATGTAGAATCCAAACCAGATCACTAGCCGTTATATCTTCGGGGCTTGTGTTACGATCTGTCTCGTTACGGATGTAAAGTTTGAGAGTAAGACTTTACTGATAAGTCCGAAGTGTGATAGACTTTACAATCTGAGTCTAAACATATTTTGCTTCTGAACAGATTTAGTTTTAAGTTTATACACAGTTCAGCTTCATTTTGGTTTTTCCAAGTATAGACTTTGATAATATCCTTTACACATTCTATCATATGCATAGTCTATTACTCAATCATCAAAAATGTTAGTAGCCTTTGATTTATTTTGTCATCTTCAAAACATCATTAGGAATTTTCCTAACAATTTTCGTTTGCCAAGTTGGTCGAAATTAATGGAAGTATTTAATCACACCAATCTTACAATCTCTAATACTTGATTACACTTTTAAAAATTTTAAAATTTGATTACACATTCTTAACAAGATTTAGATATTTTTATAAATGCAACTTGGATGAAAGTAATAATAATGCGTATTACTGTATAAAACCGATTTAGCTGTCTATGGGACTCGCATTCCTAAAATTTCCAAAAGCCCAAAGCATCTAAGGATTTGCTTTGGATTTTTAACTTTCCTAATGCTGACATTTAGTTAATGGAATCTCAAAAATATTACCAAACATTTTATGTTTTCCAAAAATCCCTCAGAAAAGTTTAATCAAACGGATTCGTGTGTTAAAATATTTTTTTTTCCACTATGTAAGTTTTATAAATAGTCAAATTCACTCCCATAAATAATTAGATGTTTATATTTAGATTGAAGAAAAGGTTCCTTGGTGGCTTTGGGTAGTGAAAATCCCCGGAAAAAAAAACCACGACCTGCCAAATCTTTCCGTCCACTCATTCGCCGGCCTTCAGCGGAAGCAAAAATTCAATCTTGATTCTCCCGAACCGGTCAGAGCTGGTCGTCGCGGTGCGGGAAATCAAGGTCCCTCCTCTTCCTCGCCGTTTGTTTCTCGGGTTCGTGAGATGCAATCTGGCAGCTCCCCGCCTTGCGGCAATTGACGTTCGTGCGGTGCGGTTGGATCCCGTTCTCTCCCGATCTCTCTCGTTGCCCATGATTCTCCCTCTTTCCGTCTGCATGTAGATCGAAATTCGACGGGGTTGATGGGTTTTCGGTGAATTCTGATGTTCTGAACTTGGTTTCATTTGAATCTGAGAGAGACCCTGTTTTTTTTTTTTTGGCTCTTTTTTCTCGTTGAGTAGATTTTGGCAAAAAAAGAAATGGGTTGGATCAGGGATGTGAGGAGAGAGATGATGGGGCGTGAATGGATTTGCTTACGCTTTTGAATGTTTCTGGACGTGGGTTCGCGTGAAATTTCGAACTTGTCTGTTATATTGCATAAACGAGTCGTTTGAATTGTTCGTCTTTGAACTTTCAAATATGGCTGCTTGACTTTATGTTAATGTTCTCCTTTTTAAGTGGTTTGGTCTGAATTGCTTTGATGGGAAGGTTTAGACGGATGTGGGCGATTGATTCATTGTGGAATGCAGGAGTTCGCGCGGGAGCTGTGATCTCTTCTCTGATTACATTTGATTCGGTGCACATGGAATTCTTACTTTCCAATTTGGTGAATCCTGCTTTGGATTGGGGTTTGAAGGTTTTGGATGCTCCCTCTGTTCGGGCTGTGATTTTCGGAACGTCTATAGGCGGTACTAATGGAATATGCTCGTCATTTCTGTATCTGATGACCCTTTTCTTTATTTGAGTTTATCCCAGCTAATTAATCCTCTTCGTTTGGAAAGGTCATATATTTGTGGATGTTCTGCTGGTGCTGGTGATTATCTACCTGCTTTCTCAGAAGAGTTATAAGCCCCCGAAGAGGCCTTTGACAGAGAACGTTAGTCTTACACTTTTGTCAAGTAGTCCTAGTGATTTAAATGGTTCGCCCGTATGTGTTTGCACTTTATGCTGATTTGAGTGTGTACTCAATTGCTTCCTCTTGGTTTGATTTGAGTATCAGTTATTGACGTTTGCTTTTCATGTAAATCATGCTGTACTCATCTCTGACCTATTGATGTGAAAATAAAATGCATGATATGATAAAAGCTGGCGGTGGAACTTGATTCATGCTCTTCTCTTGTATAAGGGGCAGCCAATCTCTGCTTAGGTTCGGACTGCAATTTCATTTACCAATCACAAAGCGTAGAAGAAGAAAAGCAACTCTGAATGAAAGAGAAGCTAATGGTAGCTTCAGGGATGATTTCATTGAGAGGCTGGGTTTTATTACTTAGGGTGATACTAGAAGTAGTGCTGTTTTCTATTGGAACTTCCCTTATTCCTTTTAAGGAGCATATAATTCAAATTGTTGGTGTAATTCTTTGCCAAAATAGGCCCCCCCTATCAGATGGCATTTACTGTGGATCCTTTATCTGCTGAATTTTGTTATTGTTTGCTTTACTTTGCTTTAGTCTTATGAACCATTTCCATATGCCTTCTGTTAATAATTGAAAATTTGGTTAGAGTCCATAAGGAGGGAGGCTTATGCTTCAAATTAGATGTCGACCTTGCTGCGATTGGCATTGATGGTCCTTTTCTAAGTGCATCAATGACTGCCTCCGTTAAGTTTAGATGGTGCTTGAATGGTCCTTGCATTCTGAGATGTGCGCATGGTGTCTGCAGGAAATAGATGAGCTATGTGATGAATGGGTTCCAGAACCCCTCATTCCTCCACTGGAAGAGATAGCATACGAAACCCCTGTTTTAGAGAGGTAAAGACAGCTCTCAGTGCCATTCGATTTTTGTAAGCTATGCTTTTATTCTTGCATACCTTTTTTCATTTTTTGTTCAAATCATTTCTCTGGGTTAAAATTATATTACCAGGAAGTGTTTTCGGGATCTCTGCAACAAATGGGTATATATTTTCTAGTTAACTAGAAAAAGAGCACGCTATTTACGTGCAAAGAAAAATATTGATGTCAATTTTGGGCATATGAATTCGAATTATCTTAAAACAAGGAAGTGGTGGGATTTATGGAATACTTAACAATCATCTTGAATTCAAATTCAAAAAGTGAGAGACTGATGGACTTTTCACTTAAATTTTTTATAAAATTTTTAGGTTTAAGTTGCATTTGGTGTCTTTTTTTTTTCTTTTTCAATAGTAGAGAGGTTTCTTCTTCTTGGTTCTCACTTTGGTGGAATCATTGTGCTCTATTTAAATCTCCTTTATTCACCTACTCAACTGAATCAAAATGTACCATTGTGAATTTTCATTTTTTCGTTAAGATTCCTCTGCTCACCAATTGGCATCATGCAGTGCTGCAGGACCTCATGCTATCGTCGATGGCAAGGAAGTTGTCAATTTTGCTTCTGCAAATTATCTTGGATTGATTGGACATGAGAAGTTACTTGTGAGAAATAGAATTCCTGTAGACATATAACCAAGGTAATGGCTTTTCCTGGATGCGGAACTTAATGCTTTGTCTTTTTGTAGGAGTCATGTACATCAGCCTTGGAAAAATATGGGGTTGGTTCTTGTGGTCCTCGTGGGTTCTACGGGACTATTGGTAAGCAACTGAAAGTAATCAGAGAAGCTGACTTTAAGCAATAACATAAATCTAAATCTTCTTATTTAAATTAGCATTTCTTTCTTGATTTAATAAGCTTTTTGTAGAGCTTTTATTCTCTTCCCTCCATCTCAGATGTCCACCTCGATTGTGAGGCCAGAATAGCCAAGTTTCTGGGGACTCCTGATTCAATCCTTTATTCTTATGGCCTTTCTACCATGTTCAGTGCAATTCCAGCATTTTGTAAGAAGGGGGACATTGTAGTTGTGTAAGTATCTCTCTAATCGCCTCCATAGATTCTTTTTTGCATGGTTTGTGGCATTGAAAGGGATCTGTCCACATAGAACTTACCACATACATGAGGATCTTGGTTATTTGGCCTTCCTTATTTGTAAGAAGTTTACTGCAATTGGTCTCTTCACCGTCACTTTTCATCTTATTTTTCACTTGTTTTTTGTGGAGCATCACCTTATACCAATACGTCACATTCTTATTGAGGGTTTTTTGAGTTTCTGCATGGTTAGATCAAGATTTTAGTATCGATTTAGATTTTTTAAAGAGCAAGTAGTCTATTTACTCCCGATGTATTGCTTCTGTTAAAATTAGCTTGCTCACAACATTGATTAGTTTCACCTTTCCAGGGACGAGGGAGTCCATTGGGGTATACAGAATGGCTTGCAGCTCTCTAAAGGCACTATTGTATATTTCAAGCACAATGATATGAATTCTCTTCAAAATACGCTGGAAAAAATTACAGCTCAGAATAAACGGGCTAAGAAGTTGCGTCGATACATTGTGGTTGAAGCTATATACCAGGTGTGGTTTTCTAGCTCCTCTTCTCAATTTTGGCGTTTGGCTTGCAATCCTCTTGACTTTCTTGAATAATTTAATGAAAATTTGGAGAGCTTCCTGCCATTAATGAAGATGTATTATATCACATACTACAATTCCTAGCAACCTGACAGTTTGGTGTATGCATTTGTACCTTTATTGGTTGATTTCAGCATAAATTAACTCCCTGCCATGAGATAGGAATTGACTCCCTGCCATAAGAGGGGACAAGAGTTGAGAGTGACAGACAAAATTAAGTGGCACTTTGTCCTGCATTCTTTTGCCTGAGATGATTTTAATAATTTTTTTGATTTAAGATGCACATTCATTTTTCACGTCTCTGCACTGCACTATGCATTTGCGTTTGACCATAATCTCCTGGCTTTGTTCTTCATTTCTGGAAGGTAAAACAATGGAAGAAAATTGCAAGTCTTGAAGAGACAAGGTTAATTCTGACATTTTAATGGAAATATAATGTGAGCTGCAGGGAAAGAATTATCACCTCTCATACTAATTTCGAGCATGTAAAAGAAAACTGTTTTTTTTTTTTCAAATAATTTTCTTTAAAGTTCTTCTAGCTAAAAATGCTTCTTTTTTTTTTTTTTTTTTTTTTTGGGGTCAAAAAAATACTTCTTTGTTTAGTTGTGTTCTTATTTGTCTCAATTTTGACAGTTGCATAGCACATGCTAGTTTGCCTTATAACCATTTCTCCTGTACTTATCGAGTATTGGGATCAGAACCTCATTCTTTCTATCACATTTCGCAAAGGGATTAGTCTGTATGGTAGATTGGATTCTCCCTTTGATTCTGAAATCAACTTTGCAAGAATGAAAACTTTCTTCACATTTGTCCGTGGAAATGCAATGGATATCTATATCCTTCCTTCGTAGGCTGGAGCAACATGCAAATGTTACAACATTTTGTTTGGCTTCTTCTTGCTAATGTAGTATTTGTTACAACAGAGTTTTGTTTGCAGTGTGATTGGCTAAGAAGCTGCCTCTTTGTCCTGGTTAATGTTGTGTGGAATATTCTCTATACTGATTTCCATTCCAATTTTTTCTGGTCTATGTACGTTTCTGAAGTTATGTGCATTCTTTTGTTTTTAGAATTCTGGTCAAATAGCTCCATTAGATGAGATAGTAAGACTGAAGCAGAAATATCTTTTCCGCGTGCTATTGGATGAGAGCAACTCTTTTGGTGTGCTTGGACGTTCTGGAAGAGGTCTCACAGAGTACTGTGGTGTCCCAGTAAGTTTGAAGGATTATTTTGATCTTGATTGGATTGGTATAGTATTTGTATTCACAGTTTCTTTCTGCAGGTTGAGAAGATAGATATCATAACTGCCGCTATGGGCCATGCTTTAGCAACAGAGGGTGGATTCTGCACCGGAAGTGCTAGAGTCATTGATCACCAAGTATGGAACGTGTTGATCATGAGTGAAGACTTTTTCTTGATGGATTTTGAAGCCATATCATAGATTTAGAATTTTTTCTTTTAAGTAATTGATAAAGAAGGCAAAAGGAGAATCTGCAAGTGGTCAAGCTTGTTTGAATGGTCGGAATGCTAAATTTCTTTTGACTCTCACAATATTAATGCCTTGGTTCTTGCACATTTTCTTTGGCAGCGATTGAGCAGCTCAGGATATGTATTCTCTGCTTCTTTGCCTCCATATCTCGCAAGTGCTGCAATTACTGCTATAGATGTCCTGGAGGAAAACCCTGGCCTTTTGACACAACTGAAGGCTAATGTTGCTCTGCTGTTCAAAGGTTGGTTTGGACCTTGCTCTTGCTATTTATGAGATGCATTGTTTGTCGAGAATGCAGAAAATACTTGGTGTCTTTTGTCATCCATCCGGCCATGAGAGAGCCCAATAAGCTAGTTAGCCAAGAGCACTAACACTCTTGGGAGCCTTCGTATTGCATCAGACACTTCGACATGTGTCTGACACACTCTGACACGCTCTAACACGTGGTCAATAGGTGTCAGAAAATCTGACATGTGGTCAACTCTTCCGACACACGAGTTTGGAATCCCGACACGCGATTCCGACACGCACGGGGTCAATTTTAAAATCTTTCAATAAATAAGGAGTCAAAATGTAAACTTATAAAAAAAATAAAAAATAATAAAAATAATAAAGGGAGAAAGAATTAATAAAATGTCAAATTACAGCAATGAATGATATTAACGAATGGTAAATTAACGTTTTTAGTGTAAATTCATTCTAGGCTCTTTTTTATTATTTATTTATTTATGAATTTGAATCAAATTAATATGATTGAAATATTCATAAATTTGATAATTTATCATTTATATATAAAAATATACATTTAATATATGTATCCCAACGTATCGAAATTCTCTATTTTTTGAGAAATGACCTATCGGCGTGTTGTATTGTGTTGCATCACGTCGCATCACATCGTGTATCGCGTGTTGATGCTACTTAGCTAGTTAGTTAGCAGGACTTTTGAAATGAGTAGTCTTTCTGATTTATAATATTTTGTTCCTCTCATAAGATAAGTTATATCTGATCAAGATAGTTCAGCTCAATTTATTTGTTACTCCTCTTTTCCTGCATCTTTTTTATGATTCAGTGAGTTTGGATTAGCCTTATCACCACTAAAGATTGCATCTGCAGAAGCAGCATAGGATTTCTGTTACCAGTGATGGTTTTTTTGTGGCTTTGAGTCATGCTCTAGGTTTATTTCTGTGGAAAGCCAATTGCTTCAATGGCTTCTCAGTAACTTCTGCCTGCATGTCCTTAAGGAGTCCGGGATCCCTGACATACTCAGATTTTTTTTTTTCCTCATCAACATGTCTACATTGCCAACTATGCAGGAGAAAGTATTTTTTCACTGCAGTCAGTTCTGAGTCTAATTTCCTATTGCAGAACTATCCAGCATACCAGGACTCTTAATAGCAAGCAGTCCAGAATCACCCGTTGTTTATCTTAGATTAGAAAGGTCGACAGATTCTATGAAGGATGACCAACGACTCCTTGAAGATATTGCTGCTCGTGTAAGTAATCTATTGCTTTATTTAGATTAAGCCCTGTGAGTCACTTCTGTACCAATATGTTTTTTAGCAAATGGTCTTGTATTGGCAGGTGTTGAACGAAGATTCTTTGCTTGTGGTGGTGTCAAAAAGATCTACACTTGACAAGTGTCGTCTGCCAGTCGGGATAAAATTGTTCGTTTCGGCTGCCCATACAGAGTCCGATCTGATGAAAGCTGCTGATTCATTGAAGAGGGCTGCATCACTGGTTCTTAAGGATTGCTAATTTAATAGTCGACAAAGATCTCTTGGATATTTGTTTGATCTCAGGTCTAGTTTTCAGTTTTGATGTCGTATTTAAACTAGGAATTGACTAAGAGTTGGATGGATGGTACTGGTTCTGGTTGTTAGATTATATGAAGAATTCCTTCTGCACCTTTTCTTTTGGAAGTTGTCCCTCTTTTTGTATCGTTAGCCCTCAACTCTTGCATCACTGATTCTCTTGCTATGGCACATTTTTCCTAATTTGGACAGTTTGTGGGATGTCATAGTACCAACGGTTTTATTTTCTCAATTCAAGTGCTGCCAAATGACATTTGGGTTTACGCTCGCTACTCAGGTTTTCTTCCTCTGGATAAGAAAAGCGACAGTTAGTGAGTCTCAAACCAAGAGTATGCTTTACTTGGACAGGTTCAGGTCTTGACTTCTGTTCTAGGAACCTCTGGCTTTAGCTGATATGCCCAATTATCTATCTGCTAAACTGCTACTTTGTGAACTGATGTATGCCCTGGATATCTACATGCCACTAAGAAGGTGAGCCGATATGCCTTAATGTCTTTTGAAGCCAAATTGACAATTGTGCTTCATCAACATCAGAAGTTTCATTGTTACTTAAACTATACATAATTGGTCCGATACAGCAGACTCCTAGTTTTCCAACTGAATCTCTCTTTGCTCATCGGCTGACATTTTGGTGAACATGTAGTGTCTTGAGCATGTGGATGGTCTTAGATCACACGTAGTTTCTTTGTTCCTGAAGCTGAAAATCCCCAGTTGCCGACCTCTTGGCTTTGGGGAATTCATCTTGCTCTTGTCCAGGATAATACTACAGTAAATTTCTCGTGGGTGTCTATCCGATTCGACTTGCAGTACGTAAGTGTGATTATTCATGTGTTTCCATGTTGTCCTTTCCCAGAGACAAGCTAGCCTATGATTTATCTCCAGAAAAGCATTTGATTCTTAAGGTGTCTTTATCTTTTCGCACCATGTAGGTGGCCGAGGCGACTGCTTGTGTTGGAAAGCCAACTTAAACTCAGTGTGGATGTACTTCCTTTATATAATACAAAATCACCCCTTCATATGTGTGCTTGACAACGGGTACCAATGGATATAAAAATATAGAATATGAGAAATGGCAAAACAATAGCAAGTTATTCTTCATGTAATGTTTTGTTTGGAGAAATATTCTAACCAATTCTAAATCTATTGAGTGGATGTTGTTTAATCCGAAATTCTTTAATTTTGTTATTTTGGTCCTGAACTTTGTGTGAAATTCTAATGTAGTCATTTCGATCTATTTTTGTTGGCAATTGCCGACAAGGTGGTGTGTCACACAGGAGGATTGACAATGATTAGATTACCACGTTAATGATTTCTAGCAAAAATTGATTGAAATGACTAATTGAAATTTCGTGAAAAGTTTTAGAATTAAATAGGTAAAATTATAAAATTTATGAATGAAATGACATTCGCATAATAAGTAAAAGGCTGTCTGGGTAATTTTTTTGTTTTGGCTTTCATTTTCTATAAGCTTATAAATCTCGGTTTACCATGTTTGTTCCAAAACCATATTAAAAAAACTTTATTAGAATAAAACTTTTCTCTATCAACGTGTCGCGATGATCTTTAATACAAACTCAATATCTTTAATATGAGAGATAATATAACTTGAAACCCAAAATTATTATGCAAAGGGATATAAAAATGAATGGACCAATACAACATGTCCTAGCAATGATCTTAAATCTAGTTGTTAAACCGTAGCCATATGTAGGTTGGGGGATGGACACAATTGATAAGATACATCTTTCATCAATTAAAAAGTCAGTTCGTTTCGCGAAAAATATTAGGTTTCCAAAAATATTTTCTAGGAAGACATTTTCCAAGAAAATGACTATATTGTCCGACGTTCAACTGAAACTTGAAAATGGAGTGAAAAATATTTTCAACTATTCGTTATTTAATTTAATTTTTTGGAAAATAAATTACCAAAAAATTAAATTTTAATTTTTTAAATTGACCAAAAATATTTAATTTTATATTTTATATTTTTAAATATTGAAATTTTAATTATTTTTATTTTTAAAAAATCGAATTTTTATCATTTAAAAAAAAATCCAAACTAGTAGACGTATGACAAATTTATCCAAAATTAATTTTTTAACTATAAAAGCCCCCAAATTGGTATACATGTGACAAATGTATCATAAATGATCATAAAAAATATAAACCTAAGACACTTGTGACAAATTTATTTTAAATTAATTTGTTCGACTGCCAAAAATCCCAAAATAGTACATTTATGACAAATATACTCTCTGTAAAATTGGATTAATACTACAAAAAACTACAAAAATGATACAATTATGACATAAGAAGAGTAAAATCCCAAACTGTTATATTAGTCAATTGTCACGTGTCATCAAACTTAGTAATTTGATAATAAAATTTAACGGAAACTAACAGAGGGTAAATTTGTCACAAATGTATCAGTTTGGGATAAATTTATTAAAGATGTACTAGTTTTTGGATTTTGATGGTAAAAAAATTAGTTCGGAGTAAATTTGTCACATGTATATCGATTTGAGATTTTTTAAAGTATTAACGCTTTTTAATTTTTCCTTTTTTTCTTCCATTTTCTTTTTTCCTTTCCTTTTTTTCTTTCATTTTCCTTTTTCCTTTCCTTTTCGTTTCCTTCCTCCTTCCTCCATCGTTGTGTGCCTCAATGATGGCTAGCTACCGGATGACCAACCAAGATGCGAATTGCTAGATCCGGCGAGCTTGAGGATCAGTCAATCTAGGGGAGTTGCGAGCCACAAGCTCGCCTAGATCGGGCGAGTCGCAAGCTCGCCGACCAATCTAGGCAAGCCTGAGCTCTGCTGAGGCCAATGAGCTTGTGACTCACCAGATTCGATAATCTCGAGCCTTGCCCTTGCAAGATTTGGCCTTGGGCGAGGCTGGAGTTGGCTTGTGACTGGTCCCCAACGACAGGCCGAGGAAGAAGAAAAAGAAAAGGGAAGAAAGCAAAAAAGAAAAAAATAAAAATAAAAACTCAAATTTTTAAAAAATAAAAAAGAAAAAAAAGAAAAAGAAAACATAAAAATAAAATGAAAATGTGCTTGGTGAAAGAATGTGAAGTGGAAGAAGTTATGGAAAATGTTTTTCATTTTTCAAAAATGGAAAAAAATTTCCCCACTTTTGAAGATGTTTTTTTCAATAGCAGAAAACGTTTTCCTTAATTAATTCATTTTCCATGAGATAAACGCTGAAAAATTCAAAAAATATTATTCCGGAAGTTATTTTTCGTGAAACGAATGGAATCTAAGAAGCATAATTTGATCCTAGCCATTACTGATTATGTCACAAAATAGGTCGAAGTAGTTTCTTATAAGAATATCACTCTATACAATAAAATATTTGCTAAAAGAGAATATAATCGTTTTGTATTCTTGAAATGATAACTACCGATCAAGGAAACTGTTTTCACTGGAAAAGAAATGTTGGATTTTAAGAAGGCAAGAGGTGTTAAGATGATACGTTCAGCATTTTATTACGCTCAATCATTTCAAGTTGAGACTTCTAATAAGGTTAATCTTATTAAGAAACACCTCGAAGATCTCTAATAAGGTTATAGGACTTTAAAAAGATATAGTACAAGTTCGTACCTGTTGACATCCGGTCGGGAAATTGTCATCCCTTTATATATTATTGTTCGTTCTCTAAGAATTAAATTGCAAACTGATATGGTAAAAGAGGATCATAAACCGTCGCTGTATATAAATTTAGATGAATTGGATGAAACTCGAGCATCAACACTAGTAAAGATTGTTACTAAAAAAAAATCAATAAATTACATTTTTGAAATCAAAAGAAAGCTTCATTTTTAAATTGAACGCATTTACAAATTGTTCATCACTTTCTTCATTTTTCTGCTAGAATCTAGCAGGCGTTGTTCTAAGATGTTGTCTTCAATACATTGATTTTAGATCAAAACCTGTCTATCAGTCACTACATTCTGCCGATCATACTCCTTTAGAGTTGTGCTAAAATTCGACAGGATGGTTTTCTAAGGCTTTCCCCTCGTTTTTTGAGTCCATGCGGATTTCAATTTGACACGAAACCTTAGCCAACTGTTCCTCAAGCTTTCTCTTTTCTATTGCCAGATCTGTCTCTTCGTCGACAACGAGCTGATATAAATTTTGACGCTCTTTCACAGTAGAGCTGGGACAGATATATAGTGTTATGGTTCTGTTTGAAAGCTTCAGTGCCATTGGGAAAAAGAGTCAGGATCTCGTCACTTTTATGCTGAAACCCAGGGACCCTTGTGAAGCAAATCTGGCCGGAGCTTAATTCGGCAAGTAAACCTTTTGCCTTGGTTTCAACTGCCGGGTTAGAGATGATTACCGAATGTCCTTCCCCTGTAAGATGATAGAACTCTTCCCATTTAACCTTTAGAATGTTAATGGGAACTTTGTTAATCAGTGTCGCTGAACTAGAGTCTGTTGAGACGAGGTCATCGCATCTGGGGTCCCCCATGCTCAAGGTATCATCAAGAATTCAGCATTCGGATTCTCAGCTGCTGTCAATAGTTCTGTAGCTGGTTCCATGGCCATGGTCGAGTGTTGTACCATTGGTTGTTTAATCGGTGGGATTGCCGATTGTTGCATGCTCAATGGACTGGCCGTGACTTTCTGTGAAGGCATTGATCCTGTTGAAGATGATGATACGGCTAACACCACGATGTTTGCACTATGTGGACTTGTTGTGGGTGTATCTGCAGTAGCAGGAAGGTCAGCTGCACTGACGACTGAATCACCTGAAGTACTGGTGTCGTTTTGCTTTTCTGGTTCAGCTGCTGTCTGAACTTCTGTGACCTGAACCTCCACAAATAGATCGACGGCAGTGAGTCGTTGCTTCTTGGTCAGGCGAAGAAGTTTGCTCGTCGTCCATTTCAGCAACAACGTTGTCAATTGAAGTGTCTGCAGTTTTCCTACGCTTGACCAAAGAAGTATTCGATACCCCTGAGAATGTATCCTCGGCACAAGAAATCCATCGACTATCAAAGTGAGGTGTAGTTTTAGGGTTTAGGAGTACACGGGATGTACTTAAACCGATTATGGACTTCTCGAGAAATTTTAGAACAACATTTGAATAATTGATCATCCTTATGATCAGTCTTCCGGAGAAATAGGAATTCCATCGAATAAATAGTCGGCAAAGTAATCCCCTGAGCGAGTCCAAATTGTCTAGCACATAACAAGGGAGAGTAAGGGCGAATTTGGTTCTCGGAAACAGTCTCTTTTTAGAAATACTTTTTTTCTATTTCTATTCTCGGGAACAATTTCTGAGTATTTTAATGTGTTTGGTAACCATATAAATTTTTGTTCCCAGAACCAAAATACGTTTGATACAACCTTAAATATTTTTGTGACTTAGAATTTTTTTTAATTTATTAATAATTTTATTACGTTTTTCATTTTCTTTTCTTCTCCTTTATCTAATTGGTCGCCGGCCTTGGCCATGGCCAGCCGGCAACTAGCCAAATGAGGGCCGGCGACGTTGTCGATCTCAAGGGAGCCTCACTGGCCATCGGCAAGGTCCCTTCGAGCCTTGCCTTGGATGCATGAGGCTCTGCGTCCCCAAGATTTGGTGAGGCCAAGCCTCGCCCGGCCACCGCACCAGGTGACGCCGACCTCGCGGTGGCTAGGTGAGGCTTGGCCTCACTAGGTCTGGGCTAAGTCGAGCCTCGCCCACCCACAGCGAGGCTCGTGGGGGGCCTCGCCGGGGGCCGGTGAGCTTAGGAGGACCTCGCCGGGGGTTGGCAAGGCTCCGACGAGGTCGCTGGGCCTCGTCTAGCTAGTCCCTGTCCATCACTGGGGCCAGACCAGCTATGGAAAGAAGAAATGAAGAGAAAAGAAAAACTTGTTTTGTGAGTTGTTCTCGAGAACATGAAACAATTTCGTTTTTGTTTATTGTTTATGTTCCAAATCTATTCCCGGAAACAAAAAAATTACCAAATACGTTTTTGTTCTATTTCTGTTCCGGGAAACAAAAGAACAAAAACAAGTGTTCTCCGAAATGTTACCCAACAGCACATAAATTTCGAACCCGGGGTAGAATTTACCTTTGGTAGAAACATGGCAGGGAGAACAGAAGCTAGAACCTTCCCTTAGAGTTTCTTTACTTGGTAATGTTGTGATAAGAGGAAGAAAATTTTTTGAATTGGCCGCTTTTTAGACATTTATCCCGAAATCTTAACACATGATTTTCACAGCTTGAATGCTAACGTCATGGGATGTAGTTCATGCATTATTCTCCACCAGCTGCACAAGAATTTGGGAAACGTGATGACTGACAACTCTCCATGAATGATGCATCAACAAGGCCAAAGTAGTAAAACCAAGAAATTTGTCCAAAAGGTAAAAAATCTATTGTACTTTTGGCAATTCAGTTATAAATTTCTCAATTTTACTAATTGGGTCATAGACCTTTTTACATTTTGTCAATTGATTCAATTCAACCAATTTTGGCTAGAAATTGCTAATGTGAATGCCGACCGTCCTAGGTGGCATAGCCCACATTAACATGGACAAATTTTTTTTTGAATATATATATATATTTTCCCTTTCTTTCCTTTTTTGTTCTTTTCTTCTTCTTTTTTTTTTTTTTTCCCTTTTTTCCTTCATCGGCCACTGTCGAGCCTTGTCAATAGTCGGCAGAGGTCACTAGCCTCAAGCGAGGGATGCTTGGGCCTGGGCAGGTGAGGGCTACCCTCGGCCGATCAGGTAAGAGCGACCCTTGGCAATCCAGGACTTGGTGTTCTTCACTTAAGGCCAACAAGGGTGGCCCTCACCAACCTAGGCTCAAGCATTCCTCGCCCGAGGCCAGTGAAGGCAGCCCTTGCTAGAGGTTGGCAACCTCCACCAACTATTGACAAGGCTTGATGGTGGCCGACGGAGTAAAAAAGGGAGAGAGAAGGAGGAAAAAGAATATTAAGGGAAAAAAAAAAGAAGAGAAAAGGAAAGGAAAAAAGAAGAAAATAAAAAAATGAATAAAAAAATAAAAATACTATAAAAAATTATTTGCGTCAACAACGGTCGTATCATGTAAGATGACCAACATTCATCGTAACAATTTTTGGCCAAAATTGACTGTATAGACTTAATTAGTAAAATGTAAAAATGTTTATGACTCAATTGAAATACCAAAAGGTTTAAAACTAAATCAGTAAAAATGCTTTCGGCTTTTTTGGACAATTTTCCCAGCAAGACCATAAAAATATAGATAGATATAAACATAGAGTCCAACTTGGTCAAATACATGATTGATAAGTCAGTCAACCAATCCAACCCTGATCTGACTTTCCCTTTTTGATTGATATTGCCGACTTTAACTTGGATATGCATCCACCCGAAATAGTAACTAGCCCAATTCCTCTTTTTTAAATTTCCAAATCGGGGTGTCCATCGGATAAAGGCCATACATTCCCAAAAAAGAAATCTCCTATGAGAATTTGGACTTCCACGGTAATTGTGCTTTTCATGTCAACCATTAAGACCTATCATTACGACAGCCACTTATGCGGTAGTCTTGAACTAAACTCGATTAAGGACCCGACTTAAAATGATGCGAATGCAAGAGTAAGGACGGCCACGATTATCTTTTTCCAAAACCTTAATATTAGGAAAAAAAATCATACATAAATTAATGCAAATCAATCTTAGAAACAAATTAATATTTTAACCAAAATTATTATTCTAAGGCACAGCATACATAGCAAGTTTCTAAACCCAGATCTCCGAATGGTTTACATTGTGGGCAAATGTTCTGCGAGAAGCAACAACGAGGAAATCGCCTCCATGTCGTCGATACGATCTCTCAGTTTCCGGCGAAGGTCTTCAAACGATCTCTTTAACTCTCCGAGTTCTGGCAACCCAAGTTGATCAACAGGAGGTTGGCCTTTGGCAGCTCGTTTTGCTTTCACCATCTTCTCCAGCATCTCTCCTCGCTTCTCCTCTGCGTTCAACCGCTTAAGTAGATCGAGGAGTTTTTGGTTTAGATTATCATCGGTCATGTTTTCATCACGAGATTCGGCGCCTTTGCTTGTACCCTCATCCGGAGTCCTTTCCTGATTTCTAAATCGATGAACAATAGATTCGACGTTCGGATGCCCGAACGAAAAGGGTTTGCCTCCAGGGGAAAACACGATGATCGCGATCTGGACGGCACAGAGGATGGCAAGCTCGTTCGCCTTCTTGAAAAGCCCGGTTCTTCGCTTCGAGAAAGTCACTTGCCTCGTGCTACTATCTGTCACCATCTCGATCTCAATCTTGCGTCGACCCATGATTAATTCCTTCGGGGCGAAGTTTCTATAATCTCTTACTTTGATCAATAGCAGAATACAATATGAAGAACTTGAGGATCCATTTTGACACGTATATATAACCATTATTTCAAAACATTCGAGATTTCAAATTCAGATTTTGGAACCTTACTACGACATGTAAATTAGGGTTTACTAACAAGGCAAGTTCTTTAATTCTCCTTCCTTTATGTGATTAACATGTTAAATTATATTTTCAGTTTAAACTGGACCCGAATTGGATGAGGTGGATCAGATTTTTCGATTGAATCCTTCTAGTAGAGTTCAAACAGGATAATGGTTGTTAATTTGTTTTACTTATTTTTGTTTGGAACAGTGGCAACTAAGGGTCCGCTTAATAACCTTTCTATTCCAAAAACGATTTCTTTTCAAAAATAATCTTTTTTTATTTCTATTCCCCGGAATAATTTCTTAATAAAAAAATGTGTTTGGTAACTATACAAAATTTATGTTCTTGAAATGGAAAAAGAATAGAAATGCGTTTAGTACGATTCACAAAATTTTTTGTAATGTAAAATTTCTTTTAATTTTTTTTCTTATTGTTCCTTCATCGTCGCCGACTCGTTGTTGCCATCGATTGCTGACCACCAGCCGCCGTTGATGACACTGTCATTGCGTTGGCTACGTTAGCTATAGCGGTTGGTGGTTGCAGGCTGTGGGCGGCGTCATCAGCGGTCATTAGTAGGTGGGGTCGGCGGTGGGTGGCGACAGTTGACGGCAATTGAAGGTTAGCGGTTGGCGGTGGCGGTGGTCATCAGCGGTCGGCTAGTAGCGGGCGGCGCCGGTCTACGGCAACGGCGGTCGGTCTGCTAGCTGGTGGGTGGCAGCGTCAGCAGTCATCAGCTGCAAGCGATGAAGACAGCGGTCAATGGCAGCAACAAAGATGGGTGGTGGTCGGCAAATAAAAGAAAAGAGAAAATAACTTATTTCTAGAAATTGTTCCAAGGAACAAGAAACTGCTTTTTTCTACTTCTTGTTTTTGTTCCAAATCTATTCCCTTAGCCACTAATCTATTCCTAGTAATAGAAAAATTAATTAATGTTACGAAACAAATTTCTGTTCTTTTTTTTTTTTTTTCTGGGGAACAAAATAATAGAAATTAGGATAAATAAAAATGTTACCAAATAGGGCCTTAGTAAATATCCAAGAAGACCAAGAGTGGAGACAAAGGATGTACTCCTTTTGATTGTACAAAAGAAGGGGGTCCACGTTTCTTATAATATATATACTTTAAGGTAAATACCATGAAAAACCTTGAGATAGCTTTAATTAAAACTAATTTTTTTACCACCAAAAATCTCAAATTAGTATGTTTGTAACAAATTTACTTTCCATTAGTTTCTTTAATTTTTAACGTCAAATTATTAAGTTGAATAACACGTGATAATTGATGGGTCTACCAATTTTAGGTTTTATCCTCTATTTGTTGTAAGTGTACTGATTTGTGATTTTTTGTAGTATTAATCAAATTTAATGGAAACTAACATATACAAATGTACTAGTTTGGGGGGGGGGGGTTGTGGTTAAAAATTAGTTTGGGCAAATTTGTCATATGTATACACTAGTTTAGGATTTTTGATAGTAAAAAAATTAGTTTTGGATAAATTCGTCACAAATGTATCGGTTTGGGATTTTTCATCGTATTGACTTTATACTTGATCGGTGGGGTCAACAAGGGTTTAGAAGAAAAGAAGAAATGACGAGAGAGAGAGAGAGAGAGAGAGAGAGAGAGAGAGAGAGAGAGAGAGATTTACTTTTATGATTTTAGCTTGTAGTTGCCGCATAATGAACTCGTTGGAGCCATCATACAAAGGAAAAAAAAAAAAAAAGAACATGCAAGAGTTCTTGTTTCGGCATACATAAAGAGATGATTTGTGTTTCTCAAATGTATAAACAATTATGACTCTCATTTTTCGATTATAGTGAAATATTTGCTATTAAATCTCTCCGTGGAGTAAGTATCGATACTCGAATCAAATCACGTAAAGTGTCCTTTATTGTTTCTCGTTTGTTTCTCTAGTGATTCTGCATTGATTTAATTGCAAGATTTACATTTCCATGTTAATTTTACAACAATTGATAATAGAGTTTGTGATCAAATTTTCTATATTTTGATTTGGGGCTTTTGCTCATCTAATTATTATCTAGAAATTCGGCTATTGCAATTTTGTTTGAAGTGAAAGTAGAAATTGAGAAGTCTTAAAGGATGAATAAATTTGGGTTATGGAGCATCAACATGGAGGCACTATTAACAACTCAATATTGGTTGAAGCACTATAGGATAGGGCTAAGTTGCCTAGGCAATGAAAGATGCAGAAAAGGATGTGCTAATGATGAAGGCAAAGAATATAATCATGTTAAACCTATTGCATGGGGGTGTTAATAAAGGTGGTTGAGGAGAAAGATTGTCGGCAAAAACTTCAAGCCCTCTATGTAATGAAGGGTTTGAACAATTACTTATATATGTTGAAGAGAATGTTTCGGTTTAGATACACTAGAGTTCTGTTTATCAAATCCCACCTAAATGAGTTTATTCATGATGGACTTAAAGAACGTGGGTGAAATCCTAGAAAATGAAGAATGGGGTTTGAAGTTGTTAGCTTTTTTACCACAATCATGGGAGTACTTTACTAATTCACTGCTATACAATTACCTCAGAAGAAGTCAAGTTTGCTTTGTTCAATGAGGAGTGGTAGAGAAAGTTGTGAAATGACAGTTTGACGCACGATGTAGCACAAGAACTAGTAATTCAAGGTATAGATCAACATTAGGGTTGAGTAGCAGCAAATGTAAAAAGCAAGTTGAAGTTACACTATAGAATGTCTAAGGGATGCATGAAGTGCTTTGAGTGTCTTAAGGAAGGGCACATTAAGAGAGATTGTTTGAAGCTGAGAAAGAGAGGTGATAGGCATAATGGTACAAGTAGTGTGGCGAAAGTTACCAAGGAGAGGATCAATGATGTAGAGGCCATCTAGTGTGTGACTATTGGCTCATCAGAAGACAAATGGTTGCAAGAGTTAGGGTGTTCTCATCATACAATGCCTCATAAGAATTTGTTTACTACTTATCATACTACATATGGTGGAAGAGTTCTGATGAAAGAATAACACAGCTTGCAAGGTTATGGGGATATAGACAATTTGGGTTTGAATGCACTATGGAGTGGTGCACACATTGATAAACATGAGACATATATTGGAGCTTAAGAAGAACCTTATTTCTCTAGGGACACTTGATGACATCGGGTGTAAGTACGCCACTGAAGCTAGAGAGCCAAAGATCTCTTGAGATGTCATGATAGTGATAAAAGGAAAAAAAAAGTGAATACTCTTTATCATCTATTAAGAGAGACCTTGACATGATATGTTGCAGCTTCATCATGTAAGTAAGACTCTGACTTGCTTTAATTATGACACATGCAATTAGGTGACATGAGTGAGGCATGTATGATAATGCTGAGTAAGAGCAAGAAAACAAGGAAGCTAAAGTTATATGAGGACTCATCTTTGGGAAGCAGTGTTGCATTAAGTTTATTATAACTATTGATTTGACCAAGTAACAGGTTGAGTACATTTATTTAGACATTTGGTGTCTAATATATGATAACATTTATTAACGACTATTTGATGGAAGGTATGAATATACTTTTTGAAGCATAAATTTGATGTGTTCGATCAAGTCAAGAAACTTAAGGCATTGATGGAGAAGTAGTCAAATAAACAAATCAAGTGCTTGAGGATCGATAATGACTTAAAATTTTGTGGTAAATATTTTACTAAGTTTTCTAATATCAGTGTAATTAGAGCTTTTACTTTGGACTTGAACACATGATGATTTGTTCAACAAGTTTTACATTCAATCAAGCTGTTTATCTATAAACATTGTGGGGTGGATGTTATTTAGGTGTTGAAAACACTTAAGTGTATCAGCGATTGTAATTCTAATTCTTCAATTATAGTAGATTATTTGTTGCTAGCTCTCCCTGTAGACTTAGAGTAGGTAACCTTGGATTGGATCACATAAATCTTTAGTGTCCCTTTATCTTTCATCATTTATTTCTTTGATGATTTCGTATTGATTTAATTATTAGATCTGCTAGCGTTTCGATATTAATTTTATGATACAAAACATGATGATCCTCTAATGGTTCTTTACTGTCATATTTACTGTCTTACAAATAAGCAAAACTTATGTTATTCCTATCCAGAGTCTCTCTCTCCACTCCAAGTTTCTACACTCTTGGCTGCGTCACCATATCATGCCGGTGTTCCATAACTTGAAAATTAATTTATTCGTGAAGATTGATACATTCATATTTGGATGAAATAGAATTGAAACTGATGAAAGAAAAATATAGCTTAAATAGATGTAGCGATTTAGTTGAATTAATACTATATTTAAGCTGTAATTGCAATATGTAGTGCTATTTTTTTGAAATTCAAATTTTGCTTAAATCTTGATTTGGAAAGACACCGTGAATAGAAAAATGCGAATGATGAATCTAGAAATTATTAAAAGTTTGCTTTTAGCTTCAATCATATCCAATTTTGCTCTACTCTTTTCTTCCCTTCCCACTTTGCAAAAGAGGAAAAAAACCAACTTTTGGAAAGGGATTTATCGCCATACGTTTTTTTTTCCCAAATTGCCTCATCCAAAAAGAGAGAATGAGAAGAATAGGTTGTATTTGATGGTCCGGCTTTGAGTCCCTATCTTGTTTGGTGTTTGGTTACGTTCTTTGGACCGTGTAACCATGATACATCTAGATAAAATGCTGGATAAGAAATTCACATAGAGGGTGATATACGCCCGGATTTGATATAAAATTTTACAAATTAACTTAACAATTGCCATCCACTAGGAGAACCCCACCTCGAGCCAAACTTATTGTCCTTGGCGTTTCTCACCAGCACCACCCAACTACCACTTCGGCGACTGTCCATCATACCGGTCCCTCACTTCGGCATCCTCGAGTATCTGCACTGGTGCCCTTGCTCTCAGCCCACTTGGAAGGCTAGGGTTTGACGACTCATCCATGGCTCCCTCTCTTTCTTAGTTGATTTTTAGCTTTTCCACCCTCACCAAATCATCTCTTGATTTTTCTCTTTACTTCACCTTTGATTACTCATTCTCGGCCTCCATTGTTCCACGATAGCTCTCTTGGTCGACTCTGAATAGGTGTTCATCAAACATTTGATGAATCGCAAGAGAGAGTTCCTCCTCGCATTTAGTTTAGAATTTTGCTTAATGGAAGTCTATTGAAAGTCATCGAGCTCCCAAGGTCGATTTTCCAAAGCTTGTAGACGACAGTGGTTGAGAGGATTTGAGTCTCACGTACACAAGGAGCCCGTTAGAGATGGGATTTTCAAGAAAAAAAATAAAAAAAAAAAGATTGTAAAAGATTTTCAATCCTATTTTAAGTTACAGATTTTCAAAAATTTCAAATACTATTTTAAATTGCATCAAACATTTGATTAGATATTTCTATAATCTAGATGATATCCGGAGGATTTCAAATCCCCCTTATCCTATACTTTCCCAATCCAAATCTAGATAGGGTTTGCATGTCCTTGAGGGAAAACCAGTTTTTTGCTTGTTTGGGAAGATGCAAATTGTAGGTTCAAATAACTTAGGAGGGCATTTGATATAAGAGCAAACCATGGGGGATTTGTGTACTTATCCAAAAGTACTATCTATATCTTGCTCATTCTTACATTTATAGATGTAGCTTGCAAAACTATACAATCAATTTTGATTAAAAAAAATTATATGTGGAGTATGATAATATTGTACTTATATCATTTAGAGCTTCATGGTCAACAAAATCCATAATAAATGGCATGTGAAAAACACAAACTTCCTTTTTTTTTCCTGTCATATTCTAACTCTTAACTCACTTTTAGACTTTTACTCTACTTCTTTACAGAGTTTAGGAGTCGAATCCAAAATCGAAAACTAAACGTCTCCATTCCCACCCCCGAGAAAAGGGGAAAATTAAACTTCCCACCTCCCCTACTAGGGCAACCCCTAGTGGTTGGAACACTCCCCTCCTCAGCTCATCTGTTAGGTGGGTAGCAAATAAAATATATTTATGTTATTATTTATAGTAAAGCAATCAACCAAGTAATTAGGTTTTTCTCTATTTAAAGACTTCTTTTTCATGTAATTTTTATCGGAGAAAATCGCACCATAAGTCCTAAACATTTTGTATAATGCAATTGAATCATAAACCTTTCAATTAGTTTAATTAAATATTAAACATTTATCAAAAAGTGTAATTGAGTCTTAAACATTTCATTAAGTTCAAATAAATCGCCACCGAACAGTATAATAAAATCCTCAAATTGCATTGAAAGTGTAATTTAAGGATGTCAAATAAACTATTTTTTGTGATAGAGAGGGGTGAATAGGTATAAAAAAAAAACTTGATAGTTTTTTGTGGAATAAGTAGAATCAAGCTGATATATGCAAGATTGAGCTATTGATATCAAATGTGGCGCTTCTATCAAATAGTTAAAATAATAAGCAATTTGACTAAACAACCAAAGCAACAATAACAAATAAACACTCCTACCATCTCTGTTGTAATTTCCATGAATGTGGTATTCCATAATGTACACACGCCTTGTCGATATGTTGCTTCAACAAGTTGCAATAGCCTTCTTTTGGTCAAAGGAACGATCAACTGTACCAACTTAGAAAACTGAAGTTGATTGATACGAAGGAAATTAGAGGACACTAAAATTTAGATGGAATGGACGCTTCTCTAGTTGAGGGGTTGTCCAAAAAAGTTCCAATCTATTGTAAAGCGGTTAATTTCTAAATTTTTTAATTATGTTAATTTAGTCCTAAACTTTTTTATGACTTGCCAAATTAGTCTTTTCGGTTAATTTTAACAAGAAATCATTGATGTAACGGTTTAGTCAGCACCATCATTACTACATTGCATGGCTAGCATTGATTCGAACAATTTTTGTAATTTATTTATTTGTAAGTCTAGGCCGATGAGGGTCTTGTTGGCCTAGAGTTGCAAAAGAGAGAAAAGAAAGAAGAAAGAAAGGAAAGAATAAAAGAGAAAAAAAGAAAAGATAAGAAAAGAAAAAAAAGAAAAGAATAAAGAAAAGGATTAAAGAAGAGGAGAAAAAGAAAAGAAAAAGAAAAATAAGAAAAAAATTAATAATAAAATTTTAAAAATTTTAGAAAATTACGCAAAATGTTTATGTCAGTGTTAGTCATGCAACGTAAGATGACCGACATTGACTAGACTACCACGTCAGTGATTTCCGATTTAAATTGATAAATCGTGAAAGTGTTTAAGACTACACTAAAGAATCGTCAAAATATTTAAGATTAAATTGGCAAAATTAAAAGGTTTATGACTAAATTAACAAGTGGTAAAAAGGTTTAGGACTAAATTGACACAATTAAAAGATTTTGAACTAAATTGGTTATTGTACAAGAGATTTATAATTTTTTGGACAATTATGTTTTTAGTTGAGGATGGGGGGCACAAAAAACTAGAAGTGAGGAGAAGCAATTTACAATTAAGCGACAAACTTGAGCTGGAAATAGAAGTGAGTGGTTCTAAGTTCCAACAGGTTTCGCATAGGTTTCACCTGAGATTTAGAACCTACCCGTTCGAACAAATTCCTCATTTTTTTTTTAAACTTGAAACCTACTATGTCATAAGTTTTAAGGTCTACCTAAATTTCACTTATATTATTAATTGAACGATTGTAGTAAATCAAAACTTTTAATGACTACTACTTGTTATTACAATTCACTGATTATAACAACACGTGGAAAATTTAAATATTAATTAAGTAAAAGTCTCAGTCATAAAATAGAAGTTCAGACTAGTCTTTTAGATTATACATTCATTGTCGAACGGCATGGAATATCGCAAGATTGTAGGAAGACATGAACCAAGAAAAACATTAAAATTTGTGCAGATTCTAGATTACAAGTTATAGGTTCTAAGTTCTTCCAACTAAGAATCTGGGACCTACAAGTCGAAACAAGTTCCTCGATTTTTCAATTGGTTAGCATGAACCTTAGCTTTCATTGGGTAAAATTAGAACATTTCGAATAGAATCCATTAATCTAGCTACTAGTAAAAGCTAGCCAACAAATATTTGGCTAACTAATGAGTTGGACCTTTTATTCGAGACTAAATTGATCATTTTAAGTTATTATTTGAGATAAGATCTACTTTGAATTCTGATTTTGGAAAACTTTCTACTTTGTACTCTTATTTGAGATTTTTCTAAATAAAGATATATATACACCGGCAATCCAGCTTAGTCAAGCCCAAAATTGATAAGTCGGTCACCAAATCCAAATCTTCCACCCCGAGTTTCCCCTTCCCCAAGATATCGCCGCTTTCCGTTTTTGATTTATATTGCCAACTTCAACATGGATATGCATTCACCAACATTCCTCCTTTTTTTTTTTTTTTTTTAAATTCGGATGTCCAGTAGTTACTGCGTTGAACTATTTTGCTATTTGTTGCAGATTATGTATCTAAAAAATATTGAGACTTCACTTTATTGGTTCAGTATTCCCGATAATTGTGCTTTTCTTCTTGTCAACGATTAAGACTATCATGACAACAACTACTAATGGAAGAATTAGTCTTTAAATAAAGCTCAGTTGAAGATCCGACTTAGATGATGCGTATGCTGCAAAGTCCAGAAAGATTTATTCATTTATAAGCTTTTGCAGTTCTCCTCGCGTAGTGAGATCAGGCTTGAGTAAGGACGTCCATGATTATCTTGCTCCAAAACCTTAATATTAGGAAAACAACGTCATAGATAAATTAATGGAAAGCAATCTTAAGAAAAAGTTGATACTGGTAACCAAATTCATTGTTATTGGGAAGGCACGGATGCAACAGCAAGTTTCTAAACCCAATTCTCTGATTGGTTTTCCTTCTTCGGCTGCTGTTCTGAGAGAAGTAATATTGCAGAAAGCACCTCCTTCTCGTCGATACAATCTTTCAGTTTCTCACGAAGGTCTTCCAACGACCTCTTTAGCTGTCCGAGTTCAGGCAATCCAAGTTGATCCATTGGAGGTTGGCCTTTGGCAGCTCGTTTTGCTTTCAGCGCCTTCTCGAGCATCTCTCCTCGCTTCTCCTCTGCGTTCAATCGCTTGAGTAGATCGAGGATTTGCTGGTTTAGATTATCGTCGGTCCTGCTTCCATCACGAGATTCGGCGTCTTTGCTTGTACCCTCATCCGGAGCCTTTTCCTGATTTAGAAATCGGTGAACAATGGATTCCACGTTCGGATGCCCGAACGAAAAGGGCTTGCCTCCTGGGGAAAACACGATGATTGCAATCTGGACAGCGCAGAGGATTGCAAGCTCGTTCGCCTTCTTGAAAAGCCCGGTTCTTCGCTTCGAGAAAGTCACTTGCCTTGTGCAACTGTCTGTCACCAACTCGATTTCGATCTTGCGCCGACCCATGATTAACTCCTTAAGCGCAAATTTCCTATAGTCTCTTAATATGATCAATTGCAGAATACAATTTGAAGAACTCGAGACACACATATATATACTCATATAACCATCCTTTTTCGAGACATCCGAGATTCCTAATACGGGTTTCGAAACCTTATTTCTGTAATCGGATTAGGGTTCATTAGCAAGGCAAGTTATTTAATTGTCCTTCTCTTGTGTGACTAAGACATGATGAACTTCCTATGTTTCCTTATTGTCATACTTATTGTCTTACAAACAAGCAAAACTTAAGTTATTCCTTTTGAAATTCTCTTAATGTGATCGATTGCAGAGTACAATTTGAGGAACTTGAGATGTGTTTACATGGAACTTGAGACGTGTGTGTGTATATATCCACTATTTCGAGACAATCAAGATTCCTAATGTGGAACTCGAGACGTGTATATAAATGGTCACCTTCGAGACAATCGAGATTCCTAATGCGGGTTTCGGAACCTGATTACCATATTCGGATCAGGGTTTACTGGCAAGGCAAGTTCTTTAATTTTCCTCCTTTGTTGTGGCTAAGACATGATGAACCTCCAATGGTTCCTTACTGTCATACTTATTGTCTTACAAAGAAGCAAAACTTAGGTTATTCCTTCCCAATGTCTCTCCCTCCTCTCCAACGTTGTGCACTCTTGGTTCTGTTGCCATATTTTACTGGTGTTCCATAACTTGGAATTCAATTTGTTCATGAAGGATTAACATATTGATATAAACTAATTCTGCATGCAGTAGGATTAAGCATGATGAAAATAAATATAGGTCATATTAGTAAGAAAATGGAACAATTTAGGTGAAATAATATTGGAATTTAGCGGGAAAAGTACCAAAAAAGTCCAAAACCTATTGCATTGGTACCAATTTAGCCATAAACTTTTCAATTAGACCAATTCAGTCCATCCGGCCAATTTTGGCCGGCCGGCGCTAATGTGGACGTCAATCGGTGGTTGGATGCCGACGTGGCAATTTTTAAATATATATTTTTAAAATTTTTTCCTTTTTCTTTTCTTTTTTCCTTTTCGTTTCTCCCTTCTTCCTCCTTGGACTGTTCCGGCAGTGGCCGGCGAGGGTCGCGGCCCTCGCCTGGCCTCTCCTAGGGCCACTAGTGAGGCAGCTTTGCGTGGATCTAGGCGAAGCCAGCCTCACCCTAGCCTTGCTGCGGGCAAAGGTGGCCATCGGCAAGGCGAAGGCAAGGGCTTCCAGCTGGAGGTTCGTCGGCCACTAAGCGAGGGCCACTAAGCCCTCGCCATCCGCCGGCAAGGGTCGCGGCCCTCACTCGGCCTCGCCTAGCCTTGCCGTGGGCGAAGGTGGCCATCGCTAGGTCGGCGTGCTGGCAATGGCCGCCTTCGCCCACGGCAAGGCTAGGCGAGGCTAGCCTCGCCCGGATTGGAGCAAAGCCGCCTCACCGCGGCCCTAGGCGAGCCTCCAAAGTGAGGCATGCCCCCGCCGCAAGGACGGTCCAAGGAGGAAGGAGGGATAAAAGAAAAGGAAAAAGAAAAAATTAATTAAAAAATTCGAAATAATAAAAAAATTAAAAATTGCCACATTAGCGTTTGGCCACCGGTCGACATCCACGTCGGTCTTGCCGACCAGCCAAAATTGGCCGGATGGACTGAATTGATACCAATGTAAAAAAGTTTAGGACTGAATTGGTATAAATGCAATAGGTTTAGGATTTTTTTGGTATATTTCCAGAATTTAGCCGTAATTACAATTTTTAGTGTTAATTTTCTACAAATTCAAGAATGCAATATCTTGCTTATAACTTGATTTGGAAAGACACCATTTATAAACGACTGCTGATAATGAATCCGGCAATTACTAAGAGTTTGTTTTTGGCTTCAAGCATTTCCAATTTTGCCCGACTCATTTCCTTCCCTTTCCCACTTACCTAAAGAGAGAAAACTCGAATGTTTGTTGAACTAGAATTGTCATGCGGCCCAGCCAACTCGGCATTTTCAGTCTATTTCTTAAACTCGAATTCGCAATGCACACTAACTTCATTAATATTGACCATTACTTTTATCTCTAATTAGTTGCTTCCGTACGCCGTGGTAACTTATTTCATCGATTCTTTACCATATAATGACAGGTTAATTCTCTAAAAATCCCTTAACTTTAGGTTTAATCCTAATTCTAGCCCGAATATGTTTTATCAAAAAAAAAAAAAAAAATCAAATTTGTTTCTAGTCATATATTTGCCCATGTGTCCAAAAATTGCAATTGATTTTTTTTTTTAAGATTATCAATATTAGAAAATTACAGAAGGAATAGTGGGGATCCAAATAATTGGTTCTTGAAAATAGTTAGACTTCTCAATGGGCATTGTTGGTCTTTCCAAATATTTCTTTTTTGTCAAAAAGTAACTCCTATTTATCATCAAGAAGTCCTAGACAAAACGCCCAAACAAGCGACATCAAAACACAAGTAGTCCCATAGGGTTAGGGGGTTGAGAGAACCAAGAAAAAGGGAGAGTGTTCAATCTTTGAACCTTAGCTACCCGATTAGCTACTTGATTTGTTACTCTTTCCACAATGGACCTCAGAGATGTTATGAAAATAGGCTAATTAGTCGGGCATCCAAGATGAGCGCTTCCACCTCCCACGGCACATGGACTTTTTCCTGCATGGCTTCAAACAGATTCAATCCGTCTGTCTCCAGGTACAGTACTTCGTTTCTTTTCGAACTGAAGTGCTTCAACACCTCCACCAGAGCGACGGTTTCCACCTGGATGAGCGAAGGAACTAGGATTTTTTTAGCAAATCCAGCTAGCAAAACTCCTGAGGCGTCTTGGAAGACTCCCCCAATCGCTCCCTCTGGACTACCAACTGCAAAGGACCCGTCGATGTTTATCTTGAAGGACTGATTCTTTGCGGACACCAATTCAAGGGTAATTGAACTCGATCCAAGTCAAGTTTTGAACTTTTGGTGTTCCACTTACAATAATTGCTGATCATCAACTCTGCTGAAGCAATCGGGGTTTTTGGGCTGGGAGGTCTTTAATGGGATACAAGATCGTTCCTGACTTTCCAGATGAACTAGAGAAGGGATGTGATTTTCTCGAAGGGAAGTGAGTTACCTAGCTTTTGTTGGTGATTTAGTAGCCATTTGTCCATCCGTGTGATGTTCTGATCCAAGAGCTGTATATTTTGCTGCAGGTTAGTCCAACTAAACCAAGCCGTTCCAAGAGCTTAGCAGAAACAATGTTCCAATGTTTTCGGTTTTGTGATTACAAAAATCACAAACTGGTTGAGGTATGATCTTGCGTTGAAGTGGTTTTCTATGGAATGTGCAAGAATGACCAGAAAGTCTTTTCCGTTGACTAAATCTTTTTTACATAAGAACCTTGCATTGATACTGAATCAATATTGTTATATCTCAAGGGCAAGCAATAAACCTGAATAAGTCTGGCATGTTCTTTAGTTCAAACTGTCCACTAAACTGGAAAAGAAATATTGTTAATGAATTGAAAGTTTCTATTATTGACAAAAACAGGAAATATTTAGGGATTCCTTATGATTGAGGGGAGTCCAAATAAAATAAATGTTTGCTTGGTTGTTAGCAAGAGTCAATAGGAAATTAGAGGGATGGAAGGAAAACTTAATATCAAAGGCAGGGAAGGAAATCTTGATAGATGTTGTTTTCCAAGCTCTCACTCAATATGTAATGTCTATCTTCAAAATCCCTATGTCGATATGCCAATCCATAGACAAGACATTAGCTATATCATAGTGGAAAAACTACGAATCAAGATCTGGTCTTTATTGGAAGAGGTGGGAAGTACTCAAAGTAATGCTTGGAAAATGATAAATTGGGCATGGTAGTTTGCCCTAAGCAACCCTAAATTTACAATGTTTCCGCAATTCCGTTCCTCCTTTTCGCCATCACTTAGCCAATTCCCCCCTAGTCTACTCGGTCTTCTTTCCATTGAGCTTTCATTCTTCATCGCCACAGCTCCTGTCTGTTTTCAGCTTCAGGGTCTACCGACCTTGCGACTGGGGTTGGTTGGCTTCCATTCCTTCTCGTCTTGGTCAATTTCCAACTGTACTTACCCTTTCTCTTGTCGCAATTCCTGCCCACCCCTATTCCATTGCATGCAGCAGCGATTACATCTGTGACCATTATGTATCTTGCCCTGTGTCTTCAACTATGGACACAAGGGAATTGGCGGAGGATTCTGGCCTAGTCGCTCTCTGCTCTAGGTTGGGCCGACTTTGCTCTGCTCACGAAATTGAAGTATGGGATGACCTGCTGTCACGAGAGAAGATCAAGGAATGTAAGCTCATTTTAGTTGGTAAAATTCCCTCAAACCCTTCGATTAACTTCCAGGCTTTACAAAATACTAGCTTGGCGGACAGAACAGGTAGAAATCACACAACGGGAAGCTGGATTATACGTAGCTAAATTGAAATTCGAAGAGGATAAGCAAAGAACCTAGAGGGAGGACCGTGGTTATTCTCTAGTCACCTGGTTATTTTCAAGCCTTGGATGCCTAATATGCCCTTACACTATTATGATTTTTCGACATGCTCCTTTTGGGTTCAAATTTTCGGTCTACCGCTCGAATGGTGTTCTGACCAGATGCTGTGAAAGGCTGTTAAACATGTGGGGTAAGTAATTGAAGTCAAAGTAGATACAAAGGAAGGTACCAACTTCAGATCAGGCAGAGCTAGGGTGGAAATTGACATACGGATGCCTTTTAAGACAAGACACCTAATCCGCCTTAACGGAAAAACTATATGGTTAAACTTTCAATATGAAAGACTCCCACATTTATGCTATTCATGTGGTAGGCTATGCCACTATGCCACGTACTATCAGGAAATACCTTTCATAGAAGCAAAAATGGCCGGCAAGGAAAAGATGGCCTTCGGCCAATGGCTTCGTGCAGAAGTAAAAGAACACAGTCCATATTGGCTAACCTTTTACGGAGACCAGAGAAGACCCATTGACACAGAGGAAGTGGTCCCAGAAACTCCTCCCTTTTTGACAACTAAGGCTCCAAAGACTTCCCCCACCGAGAATAACGCTGCCGAAGGCATCAACTTTCCTACAATGCCACTTGAGCTGGATGCCAAGACAGCAGGGCAATCATCTAAAGGTGACACAACCTCTGTAGCACCAAAACAAAAGGGTATCCTTGCTCATTACTTGACTGATAAAGAGAAGAGAGGTGGGATCATGCAGGAATCGGTCATTCCTTAGTTAGCTGATGAGGTTCAACAACATACGCAATACCAAAGAATAAAGAATAAAGAACTTCACCTGAATTCTATGTGCCCAACTCGATTCCATGGGGGATATGATCGCTGCACCTTCACAGATGAAATGGATCCAGGATCAGCACATAGATGTTCCAAAACCAAAAAAAAAATGAAGCAATCACGAGTTTCAACAAAAGCAGGAATAGCAAAGAAGTTGAAGAGATAGAACCCATATGAGTCGAGAACTCATATCATAGAGGAACTGGATGAGACTCAATTAATGGATACTCCGGTACTAATGGCTGAAGAGAATAGTAAAAGGGCTGAGGTGGCTTGCCCTCAAAAGCCACCAACAGTAAAATGAAGCTCCTGAGTTGGAATTGTCAGGGTCTGGGGTCTTCCCTGACAGTTCAAGCCCTTAAGGCCCTTGTGGCCAAAGAAAGACCAGATCTGGTGTTCTTGATGGAGACTAAAAGCAGACTAGAAATGATCACAAAAATTCAGTGACGGCTCAAATACACAAACTCCTATTTGGTTAATCCTATCGGCTTAGCGGGGGGTATGGCTATGTTCTGGCAGGCACACATCTCTCTCAGAGTGGTTCAGTCACATCAGGACTTCATAGACACGATATGTACTGATTCCAGGAATAACATACCAACACGTGTGACTTGTGTCCATGCACCAGCAGTGTTTCGGCTTTGATAACAGCTATGGAATGTCCTCCGACAAATTGCAAGCTCTAATTCTTCACCGTGGCTATGTGTTGGTGATTTCAATGAGATAATCTATCACTGGGAGAAAATAGGGAAGAGGTTAGCTGATTTTCAGCGTATGAATTCCTTTCGAGAGGTGTTACATGACTGTTCCTTAATTGACATGGAGAGCAAGGGATGCGCGTTTACTTGGATGAATAACCGTGCGGGAGAAGAAATTATCAAAGAGCGTTTAGATAGGGTTCTTTGCAATCTGGATTGGAGAATTGCCTTCCCGGTAGCTGAGGTGTATGCTTTACCAGCGGTGGGATCAGACCATAGTCCTCTACTCTTAAATACTGAAGCGCATATAGCCAGAAGACGCAGACCTTTCATTTTTTAAGCATTCTGGTTACAACATCCGGATTGTAGGAAGATCATCACCAATGCTTGGAAACAAGCTGCTACCTCTGGTTTTGACCTGCCACATAAATTAAAATTGATCAGTTCAGCACTTGCCCTATGGACTCGCCAGACTTTTTCCAACACAAATAAAAGAATCGGTGAACTGTAGCAACTGCTTGAACAGATTACAAATCACTCTGATAGACACTACGATAAAGCGACAGCAACAAAAATTAAGACAGAAATTCAGCAGCTTTAGCAGCAAGAGGAGCAGTATTGGGCTATGAGGTCACGGATCAGTTGGCTAAAATGGGGCGACAAAAACATAAAATTCTTTCATGCAACTACCATCCAGAGAAGACAACGGAATCGAATTACGATGCTGCTGGACGCCGACCAAAGATGGGTGAGAGATGAGGCCACACTGAAAGAGATGACACAGGCTTTCTTTTCCAACCTTTACAAAACAGGGGGCTACCGCGACTTCGACCCTATACTTGCTCAATGCCCTAGCATTGTTACCAATGACATGAACCCCTCACTCACAGCCACGGTAACAAAGGAGGAGGTCCACATTGCTACCTTTCAGCTGGGCGCGAACAAGGCCCCGGGCCCAGATGGTCTGAACGGGCTATTTTACCAATCAAATTGGGACACTCTACAGGATGAGCTATTTCTTTCGGTTCAAAACTTTTTTCATTCAGGATTGATGCCCCCAGACCTGAATGACACTGTTGTGTCTTTGATACCGAAGATACCCCTTCCTGAAAGTTTGGGCCATTAACGCCCTATCAGCCTCTGTAATTACGCCTATAAAATCATCTCCAGGGACCTTGCAAATCGGCTGAAGCCTTTATTACCTCACCTAATTTCCACTGAACAAATTGCCTTTGTAAGTGGGCGACAGATCCAGGATAACATTCTTATGGTCCAGGAGATTCTCCATCAGATAAGAATACGGAAACAATGGCGAAATTTCCCGACAATCTTAAAATTGGACATGCAGAAGGCATATGACAGGGTGGAATGGGATTTTCTAACGACTTATCTACTCAGGTTAGGCTTCCATCCTTCATGGGTTCAGTGGGTCTTTCAGTGCATATCAACAGTATCTATTAGTATAAAATTCAATGGCGAGCAACTGGAATATTTTCATTGGACACGTGGACTTCGACAAGGCGACCCTTTGTCCCCTTATTTGTTCATTCTGCTAGCAAATCTCCTTTCAACCCTCATCCATCAAGCCATTGATATGGGACACCTGAAAGGCATCAAACTTAACAGGTGAAGTCCTATTCTTTCCCATTTGTTTTTCGTTGATGATGCTATATTCTTTCTAAATGGTACAATTAGAGAAAGTCAGAATCTGGCCAATATTCTGAATCAATACTGCCTAGCCACGGGGCAGTCTATAAATAGGAATAAGTCTGGTCTTTTCCTAAGTAAGGATTGTTCAAGGTGTCTCAAGGAAAACCTGGCTAGCGAACTAAGAATTCCTGTGCTAGAAAGAACAGGCAAATACCTAGGTATCCCATCTGATTGGGGCGATCCAAAGGAGAGATGTTTGCTTGGCTTTTGGGTAGAGTGACTACGAAGATGGAAGGCTGTAAGGAGAATCTAATTTCTAAGGGCGGAAAGGAAGTCCTAATAAAGACCGTTGTGCAAGGCATACCCCAGTATGCAATGTCCGTTTTTAAAATACCTATATCCATTTGCAAATCTATTGAAAAGAAGATTGCCCGATTTTGGTGGCAGAATGATTGTCAGAAATTGGGGATTCATTGGAAACAATGGGATGTTTTAAAAAGCACAAAGGTGAAGGGAGGATTGGATTTTCGAGATCTCGTTGCTTTCAACAAGGCCATGCTTGGAAAACAAGCATGGAGACTAGTTCAACAGCCTTCCTCCCTGTGGAGTAAACTGTTCAAGGCCCTCTATTTTCCATCAAAAGACTTTCGTTATGAAGATAGAGGTGCACGCCCTTCTTGGGGTTGGCAAAGTCTTTTGTCAGGAAGGGATGTCATCTTATCTAATCTTCTTTGGTTGGTTGGCGATGGATCTAAGATCAAAATCCGCGAGGATAGATGGCTTCTTAGGGGAATTCTCGGCGGTCCAGCACAAAGAGAAGAACCGGAATTGGTGGCTGACCTAATGGTACAGAATTCAAACAACTGGAATGTGACTATTTTGAATAAATTTTATGATGAACAAACAACACAAGAGATTCTCAAAATTCCAGTGCAAGCTAACTTTGCAACAGACCGACTGGTATGGACAGCAGCAACCAACGGACAGTACTCAGTTAAAAGTGGTTATCACTCAATCAGGAAAGAAGAAACAAGTACAATCACGCATCAAGCATCTTCCTCCTATTAACAGCCCCCACAACTTTGGAAGAACATTTGGAAGCTTAAACTTGCATCGAAGGTCAGGATTTTTCTTTGGTCTATTTGTCACAATGCATTGCCTACGAAAGATATCTATTCTGTCTTCGAATTATCAATGATCCCATATGTACTTTATGCCTAAATCAACAACCTGAGTCGATTGAACATCTCCTACTGCTCTGCCCATGGACCAACTCAATATGGTTGCACCCTAACATTCACATCCATATTAACACAATAGAAGTTCATCGCATGGACAAATGGATAGCAGATCGTATAATACAAAAGAAAACCTCACCTAATCTGGAGACAGTTGTAGCAGTGTTCTAGCAGGTTTGGAAGGCTCGAAACAGGGCCATCTTCTCTTAACATCGACCGGATCCGAACTATGTTGTCCAAGCTGCTCTCGCCCAAGTTAAATCTGCTTAGAACTGTGCTTTGTCTTTGACGGGAACAGGAAAGAATCATGAAAGCCATGGCGACTTCTGGAAACCCCTTGATCCAGGCACTCTGAAAATAAATATTGATGGGGCTTACATCTCAGGTAATACGGAAGGATCTACTGCCTTTATTTGCAAGGATTACTTGGGGAAAATGCAAGAAGGCTTTACTAGGACTGTAGCTGCGTCTTCGCCCCTGCAGATGGAAACCCAGGCTCTGATCGTCACCCTTTGCCACCTTCTGCAGCATGGAAAGACCGAAACGCCTCTGGTGATCGAATCGGACAGTCTTCTCTTGGTAGATTCCATTAACAACTAGCAAGAACCACCATGGGAGATCCGCACCCTTGTCCACGAAGCGCCGCTCTTTGTCGTTGTTTTACCCTCCTCCAACTTAGGTTTTGCAAAAGGGAAGCGAACTTTGCAGCTGACTGGGCTGCAAAAGCCCACAGCAAGGGTTCCCTTTTACCTTCTTGGGCCGAATCCCCTCCCCCTCCTCTCCTTGACCTACTACTTTCGGATGCTCTAGCAGCAGGTTGTATTTTGCCCCTCTATCAATAATATTCTCCTTTATGTCCAAAAAAAAAAAAATTCTAAACGAGTCATATTTCCCTAGTAGATCATTTTGGTGAGCTGAAATGGGCCTCACCTCTCTTGGGTTTGGTAGAATAACTCGATAATTAAAGAAACAATTGCAAAGTCGGTCATGAAGTTAGTGGGACTAGTGAGGAAATTAATATACATGAAGACATATGGCTCAAGCGTGGAAAAATAGGAGGGCCGGCTAACTTTAGCAATCCTACCAAAGTTTTTGACCTAATATCACATGCTTTACAAAGGTGGGATGAGCATACTCTCATAAGACAATTTCATGAACAAGCGGTAAACGAAATCCAAGTAGTGCCGCTGAGAACTCGCCTTACAAAAGACAAATTAGTAGTGGATGGGAACTAAGTCAGTAGGGAATAGAAGATGAGAATGGATTGGACAATACTTATTTCGCTTAATTCCAACTATTATCCCGTCATTCACTGCTTTCTTCATTATGAGAGAGTGCTAGCCATTAGGATAAATAAATATTGAGAGAAAGGATCACCTTGACGAATACCTCTTGACGGTTGGAAATAAGATAGTGACTCATTGTTTAATTTGACACTTAAAGATGCTAATGTGACGCATTTCACAGCTCTATTCACCCACAATTTATAAAATTCCATTTTTAACCATTCCATGCCCTTATTCACAACAAAATGTTCTTTGGGCCATGCTTTGAGAAAACTCTTTGCATCATGCCTTTATTTGAAATTTTTCTTAAATAAAAATATATAAAAACCAACAATCAAGCTTGGTTAAGCACAAAATTGATAAGGTTGTGTTTGGTTGGGCTGTGGAATCCTTTGAAGAAATACAAAAGGACTTTAGGTTAAGCAGGTTCTCTCAAAATGCAAATTGTGTTTAATAAAGTGTAATTTAAAAGTGCACTGAGAAGCAATTTTGATTTGATGGTGTTTGGAAAAATCACACTTACAAAGGACTTTTGCAATTATTTTAAAAGAGGGGAAAAAGAAAAAGAACTCAAATCCCATTCCTCGACATGTCAAATCTAGCCTCGGTAGTTGTTGCCTAAGGTCACATGAGTTGAGGCAACCTCCGATGCGGCTGCCTAGGGTTGGGCGAACCCAGGGGCCATCACTTGAGGTCATGTGACCTTTGGTGAGGCTCATAGGCAATCAAATCTGGCATCATTAGCGACATTGAACGAGGTAGTTAGTAGTGAGGGCATTTTTGGAATTTCTAATTTTTAACAAGGCCAAAATTAGAAAGGAATTGTATAAGCATTTCACAAATAATAAAGTCCAAAGCTCTTAAGTTACATTTGGTTTTCTGAATTTCTAACTAGAATATGACTAGATAAGATATGATATGAAATCTAAGAATTTTGCTATATCATATTTACCATTTGATGATTACAATATTAAAGTCAAATATATTTATATCATATCGTGTACATTATTTAATATAAACGATATATCAATATAAATGAAATAAAAATTTTACAAACAAAGATAGTAAATATCTCTCGCAACACTCTTGTCTACTTTATTTTTATTTTCTTTTTTATTTTATTCTCCTCTCTTTTTAAATTTATTTTTAGTTCTTTTCTCTCCTTCCATCATTCTCCAATAAAATTTTATTAAATAGTATATTATATTAATATACCTAAAATATTAAAATTCCTAAAATACATAATAAGTATAAGCATATATTTATATTTATATATAATTTATATTACAAGATAGAATTAATTTTGAATATATAAATAAAGATAAGACTAAATTAAAAACTAAATTGTTATTTTTTGTTATTTTGAATTATTTGTATTAGAATTCAAATATTATTTATATTGAAATATAATTTTAAATTTGTTAATTTAAGAAGTATGTTCTTTGAGAAAAATAAATTTCTCATTATAAATATTAGAAATTCTATCCACCTTTATCACACTTCTTTCATGAGATAATTTTATCCAGCCTATATTTCCCTTAGATATGACTTTGTCTTGTCTTGAATAGATACCAAACGTAGGATATGATAAATTTGATCATATCCCGAATTTTATCTTGACTATCAAATAGAGGTGAACATGATTTCAGGGTGAAATCTAAACTTGAGAAAAGGACTAGTGGGAACTTGTCCGGTTCTAAGTTCTAAGGCATGTAAGATAGGTTCTAAGTTCCATTATCGGGGAACTTGTTTTGAAGGGTAGGCTCCGAGTTTTAAGTTGGTAGAATCTATAACCTACAACCTGGAATAAGTTTATGTGTTTTGCTTGATCTATATCTTCACGCGATCCTGTAGTATTCAATGGCGTTCAATGATAAGTGTATAATCTAGAACCACTAATCCGAGCTTCCATTTTACGGCTAAGGCTTTTATTTTAATAGTGTTTCATATTTTGCGTATATTTAAATATGAGTTATGGCTAGTAAATTGTAACAGCAAGTGATGATTAATAAATGTGATAAGTCACTACAATTATTCAATTAATAATGAACGTGGAATATGGATAGACCTTGGAATCGACCTTATAACCTATAACAAGGAATGTTCTAAGTTCCAAGGCATGCAGAGTAGATTTTAGATTCCAGAAAATGAGAAACCTATTCCAATTGGTAGATTTCCAGGTGAAACTTATAGAACTTGGAACCGCTCACCGCTACTGCCAAACGCAGCCTTACAGACTTGCCTTGGTTAAATGGACTTGCCTTGGCCAAAAACCTTTAGAGGCCCATAGGCCTTTGGAAAGGCCATTCCCAAAAGCAGCTTAAGATATCGCCCATAGTACAAATTCTAAGTCTGTCACCAAGTCCAAATTCTCTTCCCCGCATTTCCCCTTCCCCAAGATATTGCCACTTTCCCTTTTTTCGATTTATTCAACTTGGATATGCATTCCTCTCTACCTGATGGTAGCTTCTCTCTACCCAAAGGTAGTTTTGATCCCCAAATCCCACATAAACCCTAATCCATTTCACCCCCAAAACCCCAAATCCTCTTCTCTACGATGATTACATATAGATCCACCCTTCCCATTCCCATACCCAACCATCTTCCCATTTAACCAGTCAATCCCAAACCCTAAATGGCCGAACTCCAACCCACGAATCACAGATCCATCCTTCGTCTTCTTCGAACATCCACTTCCTCTCGGGGATGCATTCAAGATGGCTCCCCTGTAATGCAGTTCATGTGATGCGAATCTGGAGAAAACAGTTGCTTGAAAGTATGTGTAGAGCTCCCTTCATCCGAAAGACACACCAAATGGGTATTCCTAGTAGTATGGTGTTAGCTAGTTCTCTCCCCCCATATCTCTTCTAGTAAGTTTGTCCGAGTATCCTGTTATTGAGGTTTGCAGTTTCGCTTCTTCCCCTGTGTGCTCCGTATTTGCTGCAGGAGTAAAATGGAAGGTCAAAATCCAGAAGATAGAAGGTTAGCAGCTTTATGTAAAAGCCCAGATAAGCTATGGTCAGAGGATGATGTGATTCATGTCGAAGATAGTATTCCTAAAGATAGACTAAAAGAATGCAGTTTAACTCTATTCGGAAAACTTTATTCCAGACCTAATGTGAACTTCCAAGCGTTTTTAAACACAATGAAAAGGGCATGGAAGACTGAAGCTGTTACTTGCACCCTTTTAGAACCCGGTCTCTTTTCCTTTTCCTTCAAATCAGAGGATGAAAAACAGAAAGTATTTGATTCAGGGCCTTGGTCATTCTCAAGCAATCTCCTAGTGCTGCAGCAATGCAACCCAGACACTTCAGAAATGTGTTATGAATTCACACACTATCCTTTGTGAGTGCATCTGTATGGACTCCCATTTGGGAGAGTATCAAATGAAACAGTAAAAGCAATAGCCTCTAAACTCGGGGAGGTAATCAAAGTCAAGCTGGAAGCAAAGGGGAATAGCAGCTACAAAGTAGGTAAAGCTAGAGTAGTTCTGAACCTAACTAACCCTCTCTAGACAGGCATTGTTATCAACCTAGAACGAAAAACCTCTAGATAGAATTTAAATATGAGCGGCTCCCTCATTATTGCTACTCTTGTGGTAAGATTGGGCATTATGCCATGGCCTGCAAAGAAATCCCATATGAGCAGTCAGGGTTGGAGGAAAATTTACCAGGAATTTTTGGGCAATGGCTTCAAGCGGAGGTGAAAGAACTAAGCCCTTATGGGAAAATATTCTATGAAAAACAAGCTGACACCGAAATAGCACTAGAATGGGGCCCAGAAACTCCTAAAGAAAATTAGAAAATGAAGTATATAGTTGGGAAGCCAAATCAACCAGGGGATGGACAACAGCTCACTACAAAAATTGGTGAAAAGGAGGGTGAGAACTCCTCCCCTTCATTAGCAATTATGTTGGTTGATGACAAAGGTACTCAAAAAAGAGGAAGTAGCTACTTAGATGAGTCTACCTTGGTTTTATACAAAGAACAAATGAGGGCATTAGAAGCTGAAATGCTGGAAGTTCCAGAAATCTCTCAGAACCTAGTAAGGTGTAAAGCTAAGGGCACCAACCTTACATCAGCGAAGAAGGGCAAGAGATTCTACCCTTATGGCGCAAACTCTTCCAAATTAGCCTCTCTTGAAGTATCACAGCTGGTGGATAACCCTATCACTTTGGAGGAGAAGGGAATTAAATGGGCTTTGGTGGCTAGCCCTAATAAGCCACCGGGTAAATCATGAAATTTCTGAGTTGGAATTGTCAGGGGTTGGGCTCACCCCTACCAATTCAAGCACTGCGAGTCTTAGTGACTCAGGAAAAGCCCAATTTAGTTTTTTTAATGGAAACAAAAAATAAAGAGCAAAATGTGTTAAAGCTAAGGAGAAGGCTCAAATTTCAGAACATCTACCTGGTAAACCATGTAGGAATTGGCGGGGGCATGGCTATATTCTAGAATGACCAGGTAGATATTTCGGTTGAAGCAACAACAGATCACTTCATTAACATTCTTTGTCACCTAATGAAAGAAGACAGCTCATGAGAATTACACTTCTGCATGCCCCAAATGACGAAACGCGGACCCCTAAAGTGCCATAACTTTGTAGAAAGGGATACTTAAGTGCCATAACTTACGAAATGTACACTTAAGTGCCAAAATCAGAGCAAAGTAGATCGCTTGAGTGTCAATCCAGCCAAAATCCGGCCAAATTGCATACGTGGCATTTTTCCGGCAAAGCGAGTGTAAAACGACGCCGTTTTGCACGCCGATGTGGCCAAATAATGCAAAAATGGCGTCGTTTTGGGCTGACGTGGTAAAAAATAATATAAAAATTAATTAAATTAAATTTAGTTAAAATATTTAAAAATAATAATTTTAAAATTAAAAAATTAAAAAGAAAAAAATGGGGGAGGTGATCGAGGGCTCGCCCTCGCCCACCGCCGCCACCTCCCGTCTTGTCGTCGGGAAGGGCCGACGACGGAGGGGGAGGGTCACCGGGGTCGTCGGGCCCCGGCCGGGGGCCGGTGATGCCGGCCGACCGGCGGCGAGGGCTCGCAAGCCCTCGCCCCAAATCAAGGCGAGGATTGCAGCCCTCGCCCGGATCCGGCGGGGAGGGGGAAGGAGGAGGAGGGAAGCAACCGGTGGCCGAGGAGGAAGAAAAATTGGGGGGGAGGAGGAGGAGGGAGGCAGCCGACGGCGAGGGCTAGGGCCACCGGCCCTTGGCCGGGCTCAGCGGCCCCGCCGACCCTCCCCCACCTTTCGGCCGACGGCGGGGAGGCGGTGGCGGCGAGGGCTTAGCCCTAGCCATCGGTTGCCTTCCTCCTCCTCCGTTTTCGTTTTTTAATAAATATAAATTATATTATTATTTTGTTTTAAATTTAATTTAATTAATTTTTATATTATATTAAAATTCAAATTATGCCAAAACAACATTGTTTTGGCTGATTTAAGGGTTCTATTTTGGCCAACACCCGAAACGACGTCGTTTTGGGTAAATTAGAGCTGACTCAGCTCTCTGGCAAGCCACCTCGACGAGAAATATTAATATTTAAATGCCATGTATGATTTTCAGCTGACTTCGTCGAAGGTGGCACTCAGATGTCCCACTTTTCTTCAAATGTGGCACTAAAGTGTACCTTTCGTAAGTTATGGCACTTAAGTGTCCATTTGGGCAAAGTTATGACACTTGTGGTGTTCTTTTCTCCCCAAATGACTTTAAAGAAAGAATTCTATTATGGGAGGAGATACAAAAAGCTTGTGCTGTAAATATTCTACCATGGTTATGTATGGGCGATTTCAATGAAATTTTATACCATTGGGAAAAAGTGGGGAAGAAGAAGGCATAACACTTTCGGCTCACAGCATTTAGAGACTTTCTTCATGCTTGTTCTTTAATGGACTTGGAATCAAAGGGGTGCGCTTTTACTTGGACTAATCGAAGAGAAGGGGAGGAATTTGTAAAGAAGAGGCTGGATAGGGCTTTATGTTTAATGGAGTGGAGGGTTGCTTATCCAAATGCTGAAGTAATAGCCCTACCAGCTATCAGCTCTGACCATAGCCCACTGATTTTGTCAATCTTTCCGAAAAGGAAAAACATGAGAAAGGAGTTTAGATATGAGGCCTTTTGGGATGAAGATGAGGAGTGTGAGCGCATTGTTCAAAGAGCTTGTTCTAATTTAGCTTCCCCTGGAGCAGATATAGTTGGGAAACTCAAACTAGCGACTAAACAACTAGTTGATTGGAGCAAAAATCGCTTCCCCAATGCACAAACAAAAGTATTGTGGCTGAAAAATGAACTCCAGATTCTGCAAAATAGGCCGATAGACATGAGGATAGTTAGAGAGTTAAGCAGATGAAAAAAGAGATAGAAACTTTATGGAGACAAGAGGAAATGTACTGGGGAATGAGATCGAGAGTTAACTGGCTGAAATGGGGCGACATAAACACTAAGTTTTTTCATGCAACAACTATCCAAAGGAGAACTCGAAGCCGAATCTCTATGCTTAAGGATGTAGAAGGGGTTTGGGTTAGAAATGAGAATACTCTCAAGGATATGACCGGCTCATTCTTCACTAATCTTTACACCACAGTGGGTTCCCAAAATTTCCAGCCTATCCTAAGCAATATACCTATATTGGTTGATGCTTCTATGAATCAAAAGCTAACCGAACCTATCATTATGGAGGAAATTACAGCAACTACTTATCAATTAGGAGCTTCTAAGCTCCAGGGCCGGATGGATTAAATGCGATATTCTTCCAAAATCATTGGCAAGTAATTAACCAAGACATTTTCAAAGAGGTACAACAATTCTTTAAGACTGGACAACTAAACCCTGACCTAAACAGAACCGCTATCATCCTCATCCCCAAAATACCTAACCCCGAAAAGCTGGAACAGTTCCGCCCAATCAGCCTTTGCAATTTTGCATACAAAATCATTTCCAAAACACTTACAAACAGGCTTAAACCTATGCTTCCAGATTTAATTATAGCAGAACAAAGTGCCTTTGTAGGAGGCAGACAGATTCAAGATAACATTCTGATTGTGCAGGAAGTTCTACATAAATTAAGAACTAGAGAAAGGAAGAAGAAATTCCAAGCTGTCCTAAAATTAGATATGCAAAAGGCATATGATCGAATAAAGTGTGATTTTCTTCAAGAATGCCTTACAAAGATGGGTTTTTGTGGGAAGTGGGTGCAATGGATCATGCAGTGTGTTTCTATGATCTCCTTTAGCATTAAATTCAATAGGGATCCTTTGCCATATTTCAAGCCAACCCGAGGTATTCGCTAAGGGGACCCGCTCTCCCCCTATCTCTTCATTATAGTGGCTAATGTCTTATCTTATATGATGAAAGAAGCCATAGATGCAGGTTCTCTCAAGGGAATTACGCTAAATAGAAATTTTCCTACTCTCTCCAATTTACTATTTGCGGATGATTCTATTTTCTTCCTAGATGGTACAGTATTAGAGTGTCAAAATCTAGCATCTATCTTGCATCAATACTGTTTTGCATCAGGACATGCCATAAACTTAATCAAATCAGGAATCTACTTCAGCAAAGGCTGTCCGGAAGGCTTAAAAAGAAATATGGCAGCAGAGTTGAGAGTTCCAGAAATACTTAAAACAGGCAAATACTTGGGAATTCCGTCGAATTGGGATGCCACCAAGAAGGACATGTTTGCATGGATACTTACGAGGGTCAACATGAAACTAGAAAGTTGGAAATAAAATCTGTTATCAAAAGCTGGGAAAGAAATATTTATCAAATCTGTGGTGCAGACAATTCCTCAATATGTGATGTCTGTGTTTAAAATCCCAGTTTCCATTTGCAAAGCTATTGAAAAACAAATAGCTAATTTCTGGTGGAGGAACATTAACAAATCAGCTTGACTACACTGGAAAAGGTGGGAAATTTTGAAGCTTTGCAAAGATGAAGGGGGACTCGGCTTCAAGGACCTTATAGCGTTCAACAAAGCGATGCTAGGTAAACAAGCATGGCGAATTTCCCAACTTCCAGACACTCTTCGGAGTCGAGTTATGAAGGGGTTATATTTTCCAAATTGTGAGTTTTGGCAAGCTAGGAAAGGATCATGTCCTTCATAGGGATGGCAAAGCCTCTTAACTAGTAGAGATGCTATTGCCCCACAAATTATGTGGGCGGTTGAAAACGGAAAAAGAATCTCTATTAGAGAAGACAAGTGGCTCAAGAACGGACCTATAGGTGGCCCAGCAACCAGAGATGAGCCACTCAAAGTGGCTGAGCTAATAGATATGGAAATAGCACAATGGAAAGAAACTTTGTTGAGGTCCATGTTTGATGATCAGTTAGTATCAGAAATCAAAAGTATCCCTATAGGCCTCCCGTCCACCAAAGACAAATTAGTTTGGATAGATAACAAGTCCGGAAACTATACAGTGGGAAGTGGATATCATCGAAACCAGAGTCCTACAACCAACCCACACTTACTGTCTCCAACTACTTCCTACCAAGCTAAACCAGATCTTTGGAAGCTCATTTGGAAATCAGTAATAACCCCCAAGATAAAATTCTTCCTATGGAATGCATGTCAAAATGCCCTGCCAACCATGGAAAATCTGTACAAGAGGAAAGTAGTACCTGCACCCATTTGCCCAATTTGTAAACACAAACCAGAAACGGTGGAGCATACTCTGCTGCTTTGCCCATGGACTTCTCATATATGGAACGCCTATATACTACAAGGAAAAATTTCAAGAGTGGGTTTAACCCGCTTTGATGACTGGCTATACAAAGTAACAGAAGACCCACGGAGTTTACTGAAATTTGCTCAGATCGCTACGGTCTTGTGGTGGATTTGGAAGGACAAAAACCATTTTATATTCAGGAAAAGCTCCCTGAACCCGTTTAGTACCCTGTTCAAAGTCTCAACATCACATGACAGCTTCGCGAACTGGAATGTAAAACAAAAAGAACAACAAAAACAGGGTACCTCATCTCAGAAGTGGCAACCCCCAAATCCTGGAACGATCCTGATCAACATTGATGCCTCCTTTATTAACATCCCCAAAGCCGATCTAGCTGCCGAAACATCGCTGGGCATGGGTCCTTTTAACATAGATATATCATCACCTTCAGATCTACCAGAGGATCCTCTCCATATCAACCTGATGAACCCCCAGATTCTTCAACAACATCCGAACCGATCCTATGCAAATCAGTAGCCAAGCCGGTCTGGAGAGGCATTGATTCACTCGAAGAAGCTGCCATGATTATCCAACGGGGACTAAACACACCAACTGTAGGGGAAGCCCACCTAGTAGCCGACCAAAACAGGGGAGCCGCATCCTGCGACTTCACTTCCTCCTTGGTTGCAAATCTGACCGAAGCAGATGAACACCCCGGTTTTGGAGCAAACAGAGAAGCAAACCCCTGCTCCATTAGTGGTCTTCCAGCTGAGGTTCGGAAGAAATCGAAACCCTCCTCGACCGAGAATCAAACCCAAACAGACAAACACTCCACCTTCGAGGAAGACAAAGGAACTATCCCCAGTGCCGAGAACCATCTTCTCGCTGAAGCTCCGAACAGCAGGGATGACGACTTCCACAATCTAGCCTCTCTAGTCAACGATCAAAATTGTGAGTCCGCCTCCAGATCCAACACGGCACGGCTAAACCCCACCCCAAACCGAGGAGCTGTTGCTTGCATATGTTGTGACTCCATGGGAAGAGTAGTGGATGGCTTCACCAAATCAGTTGAAGTTAACTTGGCGGAACAAGCGAAGGCCGCGGCTCTTGTCGAAACCCTAGATTTTCTTCTCCTCACACTTCCCCCGAATAGAACTCAACTCAAACTGGAAGTACACTCTGACTGCTGAGGTCTCGTGAGAAGCATCTACAAGCCAGAGGAGAGTAGCTGGGACGCACGACCACTGGTGGACCGGGCTAGAGCAAAGATGCAAGACTTACCGGGCCTAACACTAGCCCATTGCAACAGAGAAACCAACAAAGTAGCGGATTGGCTTGCAAAAGCCCATCGTTTAAATTTTCTTCCTACTAATTGGGTCTCCCACCCCCCTTTTGCTCAGTTAGATTTACTTTGCGTAGACGCTCTTGATGTAATCACCAAGCAATCGGCTAATTAATATATATCAGCCGTAATTTCGACCAAAAAAAAAACTTGGATATGCATTCACCAATATAGCAACTAGTCCATTTCCTCTTTTTTGTCTCTCCAAATTTGGATGTCCATTCGGATTCCAAATAGGGAATCACATATTAGACGTCCAATATGTATCGGACTTCTTGCAGTTTACGCGCTTCGATTCGATTTGTATTTCACTTGTGGGCTCAGGGCCTATTCTTATACTGGATCCAGGGATTACTTTCTCGTAAAGAAGAAGAGTATCCCGGATGTTCTAACGTACAAAGTTTCAATCTCTTCCGGCTGATGGATTACTGCGCTGAACTATTTTTTTATGTGTTACAGATTATGTATTTTAAAGGTATTGAGACTTCACTTTTGTTGGTTTAATATTCACAAAAATTGTGCTAAACATGTCAACGATTTAATAACTGCTTGCGGAGGAATTAGTCCTTAACAAAGTGCAGTCGGAGATCCCACTTAGAATGATGCGTATGCTGCATGGTCCAGAAAAGATTTATTCATCAATAAGCTTTTGAAGTTCTCTTCGCGGAGAGAGAGGAGGCCCGAGTAAGGACGTCCAAGATTATCTTGGTCCAAAGCGTTAATAGTAGGGAAACAACGTCATAAATCAATTAATGGAAAGAAATCTTAAAAACAAATTAATACTTGTGGACCAAATTCATTGTATTTGGGAAGGTACAGCATACAATAGCAAGTTTCTAAACCCTGACCCTTTGTAATGTTTTTATATAATCGGCTGGTTTTCTGCGAGAAGTAACAACGCCGAACACCCCTCTATGTCGTTCATCCGATCTCTCAGTTTCTCGCGAAGGTCTTCTAACGATCTCTTTAACTCTCCGAGTTCAGGCAATCCAAGAGGTTGCCCTTTGGCAGCTCGTTTTGCTCTCACCATCTTCTCGAGCATCTCTCCTCGCTTCTCCTCGGCATTCAATCGCTTGAGTAGATCGAGGAGTTGTTGGTTTAGATTTTCATCAGTCGCGCTTTCGTCACGAGGTTTGGCGTCTTTGCTTGTGCCCTCATCCGGAGTCTTCTCCTGATTTAGAAATCGATGAATGATAGATTCCACGTTCGGATGCCCAAACGAAAAGGGTTTGCCGCCAGGGGAAAAGACGATGATCGCAATCTGGACGGCGCACAGGATCGCTAGCTCGTTCGCCTTCTTGAAAAGCCCGGTTCTTCGCTTCGAGAAAGTCACTTGCCTCGTGCAACTATCCGTCACCATCTGGATCTCAATCTTGCGTCGACCCATGATTTTTTTCTTTCAGTACAAATCTCCTTTGATTTCTAAATATCAATTGCAGAATACGATTTGAAGTACTCGAGACGTGTTTTTATATAGCCATCATTTCAAGACAATATGAGTTCCTAATACGGGTTTAGAATCTCATTACCGTATTTGGATTAGGGTTTACTGGCGAGGCAAGTTCTTTAATTCTCCTTTTGTGTGACTAAAACATGATGCGCCTCCACTAGCTCCTGACTGTCATACTTTTTATCTTACAAACAAGCGAAGCTTAGGTTATTCCTATCCGGAGTCTCTTTCATCTCCAATGACGTGCACTCTTGTATTTTACCTAACTTGAAATTCAATTTAGAGATAATTACGTAAATGGTCCCTAAATTTTGCCTCAATATGTAGTGTGGTCCCTAAACTTTTAATTTATTTAATGTAGTCTTTGAATTTTAACTCAACATGTAACGCGATCCTTAAACTTGTGGAAAAAATGTTCAATCTAGTTCTTGAATTATTATATCCATAAATTCAATCTAGTCATTGGTTTATATAATCCAAGGACTAAATTGAATATGTACTAAAAGTTCAGAAAATATATTGAATAAATTAAAAATTTACGGATAATATTACATATTGAGGCAAAATTAATGGACTATTTGTGTCAATTTCACCTTCAATTTATTCGTGAAGGATTAATTAATACATTGATTCAAACCAAGTTTGAGTTATGTAGAATTAAGTACGATGAAAAGAATATTAGCAAGAAAGTGGAACAACTTAGTTTAAAAAGTATAGAATTTAGCCGTAATTGCAATATTTAGAGTTATTTTTTCTCAAATTCAAGAAAGTGATATCTTTCTCATATCTGGATTTGGAAAGACACCATCCATAAACGTATGCTGAGGATGAATCCAGCAATTGAAGCATTTCCAATTTTGCCCGACTCTTTTCCTTCCTTTCCCACTTACCTAACGAGAGAGAAACTTCGAGCGGAATCAATACCGTATTTGGAGCGCCTATTTTGTTATGTAGGTTGGCATTTGTTATTTTCATCTTTGATGACATCACTGAGAAAACTAGAATTGTCACACGGCCCGGCCCAAGTTGAAGAGATAATTATATGTAGACAAAAAGCCACAAAAAAAATTCAAATTATATCAATTGTGACATATTTATCATAAACTTTTTTTGTAACACCAAAAATTTAAAGGTGCTTCTATTTAGGGAAAAATTTCATGGAAAACTTCACAATAAAAGAAATGGTTAATACCCTGAAAAACCCCAAACTAGTACACCTGTGACAAATTTATCCTAACTGACCATAAAAAACCCTAAACTGGTATATTTATAATAAATTTACCCCAAACTAATTTATTCGACCTTAAAAAATCCCAAATTGGTAAATTTGTGACAAATATACAATCCGCTAAATTGGATTAACACCACAAAAAAATCACAAAAATTGTAAACTATGACAAATGAAGCGTAAAATTCCAAATTGATATATCGTTAAGCGTCACGTGTCATTTAACTTAATAATTTGACAGCAAAATTTAACAAAAACTAATAGAAGGTAAATTTGTCGCAAGTGTATCAGTTTGGGATAAATTTGGGGTTTTTGGTGGTCAAAAAAATAGTTTAGAGTAAATTTATCACATGTGTACCAGTTTAGGGTTTTTCAGGCTAAGAGAAAATGCTTTTTGGAAAATCATTTTTCAGGAAAATGATTAGTTTTTCTTTGTTTGATGATATGTGCCTAAAAATATTTTCTAGTGTTTGCATTTCATTTGGAAAATTATTTTAATATCCATAAAAATTTCGATTTTTTTTTTTTTGTTTTTTTCCCATTTTTTTTTTTTTTTTCTTTTCTTGTTTCTTCTTTTAACTTCTTCCTCTACCAGTCACCATACCTCGATGACTAGCCATAGGCGTGGGCTGACAAGCTCAAGCCTCGCCAACCTTGCTAGCCCATGCCTATGGCCAACCATCGCCGAGGCGAGCGACTAGTGGAGGAAGAAAGAAAAAATAAAAGAAATAAAATAAAAAATAAAAAAATATTTAAAAATTCAAGAGCAGTAATTTTCTAGAAAATGTTTTTTTCCTCTTTAGATTTAGGAATCCACTTTTCCTAATTTTATGTATGAATGTTTTCATTAACTAAAGTGTTTTTGGTTAACTAGTCATTTTCGGTGAATCAAACGGGTGAAAGTCCAGAAAATTAATTCTCAAAAAACACTTTCACTTAAACAAATGCACCCTAAATTTGTATCCAAATGACATGTTTACCTCAACTTTTAAAACTCTAAACTTATATCGGTGTGACACATTTACTTTTCATCAACAAATGTTAATGAACACTAGGGATGAGCGACTTTAGGTTTCGTATAGATTCTATCTATAACCTACATGTTAGAACAAGTTCCTTATCTTTTGAAACCTAGAATCTACTATGCATATATTAGAACCTAGAGCCTACCCTATTATAGGTTCTACCCTATTATAGGTTCTAGGGTCGATTCCAGGTTCTACCATATTCCACCTATATTATTAGTTGAACGATTGTAGTGAATCGTTACTTTTAACGATTACCACTTGTTGTTACAATTCACTACCACAATTTGTATTTAGATACATAAATAATATGAAACATTAACAAAATAAAAGTATCAGTCACAAAATGAAAATTCAAACCAATGGTTCAGATTATATACTCATCAATGAACACCAAAGAATATCGTAAGATCATGCAAAAACATAGACCAAGCAAAACATAAAAACTTGTTCTAAGTTCTAGGTTCCACCTACCTAAAACTTAGAACCTACCCATTGAAATAGTTATCTCAATTTTTGGAATCTAGAACCTACCCTACATACATTGGAACCTAAAACCAAACAAGTTCCCATTAGTTCAATTCTTTAGTTCTAAAATCTACCTTAAAACCATGCTCACCCCTAATGAACATATTTAAAAATCTTATGTGTCACCTCTAATGACGAGGAAAGACAGATGGTGCTGACACTAGGCCCACATGGCAAAAATATGCCAAATTTAGTATGTATTTTTCTTTTTTCTTTTTTCTTTTTCTTTTTTTCATATATTTTTTTAAGATAAAATTTTTAAAGAGTGCAAAAATTGTTCACGTAAACAATTCCAATTAATGACCAGAAAGACCACGTTGGCAAATTATCAAAATATTTAGGATTATATTGGTAAAATGAAAATGTTTAGAAACTAAATTGGTATTCATACAATGGGCTTAAGATTTTTTATTTTTTGTGTAATTTTTACAATTCTTTATTATCTCATTTTCCTTGAGCACACTTTTTCCTCTTTTTGTCAATGAAAGAGATAGAGAAGTTGTGAGAACCGGAGTAAGCATGAACATCCCGACATTCATAAAAGCTAAACATCCCCTAGAGTTTATTTTTGGCTCACATTATTTTCACACCCTTTTTGGCACCTGACACCTCTTTTCATGTTGAATTGACTGTAATCCCTTGCAGGTTCTACTCTTGATTAAGATTATTTCTTGCCTTTTTATCTTTTGTCTCAATTTTACTAAAAAACAAAATTCCCCACATTCATCTCAAAAAACTTTTTTTCATCCTAGTCACTTCTTCTACACTCATTACATTCAACATTTCCTTCATTTTGTCTCTTCAGAACTTATTTACCATAGTTTTAACATCAGCAATCACTAATCGTATATCAAATTAAAGAAATGTTAGTTCCATCTGCAAATTGTTTTCTTTTTTTCCTAGATTATCCTTACAATCATGAATTTTTTTACTTTGATTTTATGGTATGCATTATACAAAATTTACGTATTTTCCATTATATAATTTTTTGTAGTGCAATCATATGGAAGACAATATTATTTTTTGTTTAAATGTATTTGTTGATTATGAAACTATGGATGGAGAACAATGATTAATCATGCTAACAAGTTCATTTGAGACTTTACTAGGTAATTTTCTAACATGAGAGGATTCTTTGAGTAGTGCATGGATGCATCTTCTTGCTCAAGGTGATATTATCTCTATAGAAATGTCAAAAAGAGAAAAATATGCTCTTCTTGGTCGCGATAGGAGTAATTATCATGATCGACATAATATTTTATTTGAGCATTAGAGAAAAAAGACTGGGTCTCGTTTGATTAACTATCCTTTTGAAGTATATTGATAAAAACAAAAGAACAGATCAAGATTACTCAAAATATTTAATGCATCAAAAGATAAATAATTAAAATTTGACTATTAGATTCACTGAATAAAATGAAAATTGAGTAGTTAAAATACACGGATTACAACATAATGACACATACTATAGTTATAATTAAATGAAATGCATGCTAAATCCCAGTAAAATAAAAGAAATATACAACTCATTAACACAATAATTATCTTTTTTTGGCCAAACAATTAGTTTGCTATTTACAATATATTTTTCTTGAAAATAGGTACACAAATTTTGTTTCATATGAAGAAAGAAAAGGAAAAAAATCAAAAAAGAAAAGAAAAGAGAAGAGAGCAATAATCTTAAATAAGAGTAGGCCCATATTAAATCTTAATAAATGTTATTTGAGTCGACCATGGGCAGTTTCGTTTCTAGTAAAATTAAAATAAAAGAAAAAAGAAAAAAGGACAAGAAATAATCTGAAATCAAGAGTGGAAGCTATTAGAAATAATATAGTTAATTTAATATTAAAGGAATGTGTCAGAAGCCAATAAAGAGATAGAAATAGCACGAGCCTTATTTTTTATTTCAGCCATATGGCTCTCTTTATCACTTGTTTTTACTTAAAAGATTCCTTTTTTTTTTCGCTTGGGTTGAAAATAACCCCTTTCAAATTTCACAATATTGATTGGGAGAGGTGACAATTGTTATCTCCTACATATTTGGTTATCTCTCATCGTGCAAGGTGATTTTAATTTGCAGCTTGTTGGAAAATATTCCTAGAGGATTTTGATGACGACGAAACTTAATCTAAGTATTTTAAATTCATCTAAGTATGCAGAGATTCATATTTAAATGATGCAGAAGTTAGGTTTCGATTCTAAAAAAATATAAGTGAAATTTCACCAAGTCTGGAAAGTGTAGGAGGAATGATGTAGAACCAAATAATTAATTTTGAAAAAAATCGAACCTATCAAATGGCACTTTTCATAGATAGATTTGACGACTGTCGGTCTTCCTAAATTCACGACCTAGCTTGATATAATAAACTATTATATTCCATAACTATTTATACTAAGATTCCCGGATTCGCTCAATAGATAAGTGAAAATGGCACGTCAGAAATCTGTCATTAATAAATATAATCTGATCAACAATCTAGATTGGAGAAGGGTGTTTTAAAAGGCATTTTGCCAAGAGTTTTAAAGAGAATTAGATGGAGATAATGGCTACATGATCCAAATGCAATGCTTGAATATGGAGCTCCATAAATTGGACAAAACTCAGCTAGACGTTAGATAGTTGAGATGGGCAAAAATAGGAGAATTGGAGCGTTGTAGAGAGATTTTTGAGTCCATCTCTTTAAGCTTGTGATACCCTTTTGAGTGTAGTTCCAAACTGGGAGGAAGAGTGACAATTTCATTCATAATCATATGAGAGAAGCCAATGTACTTACTATGGAAGGATTTGTCTAGTCGAAAGATAAGATGTGCAGGGACTTTGTAAACACTTGTAGAAGTATGACTAATAGATTGGCAAGAGGAACTATTGTGATGGGTGTACAATGTGTGATAACAACTACTAGAGTTCTATAGTTACCTAAGTCCAAAGCATTGGATGGACTTGAGCATACTACATCCCAATTCTTGGATTGAGGATTAGATAAATTAAGCTTTCATGCACCTAGATCGCCTAAGCATTTTCTTTTTCTCTAAACATCAGAGCATCTCATGAAGAAGTCAATTTAGGAAAATGACACTACATATGTTATAACTTTTGTGTAGCATTTACTTAAATGCTATAATTTTTAATTGATCACTTAAGTATTATAATTTTCGTGCAGCCTTATCTTTTAATTTCTCTTTTAAGTGCCATAATTTTCTTTAAAAATCTTTAATCATAATTGTCAGAAGTCCAATGTGACACTTAGGATAAATTTCTTTTATGAAATTCGAATGATCAATTAAAATTATAATGTTCAAAAGCTGTGACATTTGCGATATCTTTTCTATCTCAATATGAGTAGCTTCAATAGTTTTTGTCATTTCACTGGAGAGAGAGAGAGAGAGAGAGAGAAGAGAGCGGGGGGGACCTACCTCTGACGGATTGGGATCACCTCAACCGTTCGATCTAGATTCCACATACGGGGCCCACGATCGACCACCGAGGTTTCACTACACATTTTCCCTCCTCGAAGCCTTTCGAGCTTCGCGCCAAACGCTGCTCCTCCTTGCCCCTCTCTCTCTCTCTCTCTCTCCCCCTTCCCTTCTCCATCTCCCCGTCGAGTTCGCTGCATCTCGATCTCGATCTCGACTGGAACGAGCAATCAATATCGTCGATAGCCGAAAGAGGGGAGGGGGAGCATCGCGATGGAGTCCGAGTCGGGCCCGGCGGACAAGCCGAGCGGCGGGGCGGAGGAGCTCGAGGCCCTGATCTCGACCACCGACGTGGAGCTGCTGAAGAGGGCGTGGCGGAACGAGAAGGCGGCTCCCGAGATCCTCCGCTTCGAGACCCACCTCATCGATCGAGTCGCCGGGCAGCTCCAGTTGATGGTAAAACTCGACGTCCGCAGATCTGATTTTTCTTTTCTTTTTTTTTTTTTTTTTGGCACTAGTCAAGTTAGTTTCGTGGCGCGGGAGCTGAATTCTGGGTAATGGCCTCGTGGGTACGCAGTTCATGCCATGCCCTGCTCGTGTTTGGGTTCAAAACTGTACATTTTATGGTTTCCGACGGTCCGTCCCGACACCCTTGTTTGTCCCGATACCCCTCTCGTCTAGCCGGTCGGTGGATTCATCGAAAGGCGATGGATTTGTCGAAATGCGATCCGAACCTTCACCTTGAATTGGCTCATGTATTCCCGGCTTTTTGAACTCGAAACGATGAGACCCCCCCCGGTGGGTATTCTCGCCAACTTCGATAGAGTCTAATTCGGGCGAGAAGTTGTATTGGGCATATATCTTAAGAGTGGATATTGCTTGCAATTGAGTGGCTTGTAGCTTAGCTTTCAATGATGTCGATATATGAGCCCGGGATGTGATTTTGCTCTTGCAGTGAGTAGATTTTTTCTTTTGTACTTTGATACTCGAAATCGTCTGTTTTCCTGGAACTAAGAAACAGGAGATTCGCGGGATCTGGATGCTTTTGCTTCTTCTTTATTGTCGGCGACTCAAGCGTTTGACACATATTGTTTCACATGTATGAAGTGATTATGTATTTGACAAGGGATCTCCTAGTCTGACTCCTCTTTGAGGCACCACGCATCGATAGGAGCAATCATTTGATAAAATTCATATGAGACAACGGCAGTTCATTGAAGAAGTAAATCACAGTTAACTTGGTTCATACCAAGTTTCTTGAGCACTTTCTTTCTTTCTTATCTGTTATATTTTTTTCTCAATATTAGTTTTGATCTCCAGAATCTTCTACCTTATTCTTGATAAAGTGGACTATTTCCTGGGTGAGCTGCATTCCCTTTGATATGCGGAAGGAATAAGGGCAGTTTGAGAGGGTGAGACACATTTCTCGTGCACAGGTTGAGGTCCACTGACAATGGTTTTTGCATCACCTTGTACTCCACATTATACAAGCTAATGGGGAAGAACTTGGAAAAATCAAACCCGTAACCTGATTTTGGGATAAAAGAGAGAATGTTCGGTTCAACTGCCTCCACATTAAATTGTTGGCAGTGAAACTCTGGATCCAGTTAACAATGTGATCTGATAAACCTTCTCAGAACTTTATAAAGAATACCAGAGAAAAGCCTCCAGGTCCTGGGGGCTTTTAGCAAGTGCATTTGCTTCAAAACATCTCAAATCTCGTCCATTGGAGGCATAACACAGATGCAGACATTTTCCTTCATGCTGGGGAATTACTGTATTTGATGACTCAAATGAAGAGAAATTGTTCAGAAACAGTTGGTCATTTCTCTCTCCCCTCTATCCAGTTGCCCTGTTCGTGTTTGATGAATACAATGCTCTATGTCTCCTTCTAATCATATTGAAAAGGTAAAAGATCGAATGCATGCCTATAATTATCCATAGCTCCCTCAGACCTTCACTGCCAAACTCCAACCTGGTCCAGAGTTCATTTTAATCCTGTGTTATGTCCAATTCTTATTGAGTTATCTTCAGAATGGTCTGCAGTTGAAGCTCCTCCAAGGGAGTTTAACTCTTTAATTTTTCCATTGCAACTCCACATTTTTCCCCAGCTCTTTAACACTTTTTGGAATATATGTGGATTTTTTTAGCTGCGTTTATAGGCTTCTAATCTGGTAAATTCTGCAGAGTGTGGTGACTAGGCACTTCAAACTACCTCCACGTACTGCTGAAGATGTTTCCTTTTTTTCCAAACATTTGTAGCCATGTATCTATATCTAGATGAGTTTGAAAATTACTAATTTCATTCCACATCAAATATTGATTTTTCGATAACTGTCAATAATCTGCTTGTATTTGGTTTGTCAATGCAATTTCTATGCATGTCCAGGAAGAAACTGTGGATGACTTTGTAGAAAGTGGGATAGATCCTCTCACGGTGTCTCTCTACCAGATGGACTTGGATAGGACGCAGTTCTTATTGAGATCATACCTCCGGATTCGTCTCCAAAAGGTAGCAACTCCCTTCAACATCATTCTTTTACTTTGAAAAATGCAATCTGCTAAATTTTGGCTATTGGTTTCTATTATGCTAGAAAATAGATGTTTTATCCGACTGTGTGAATTACTAGTGGAATAAACATATAAGGGAAGGTCCTCTGTATACCTTTTGATCATTTCTACCGGTCCTGTGCTTCTTAGTCAGGATAAATATGACCATATAGACGCATCCTGTTCTACAAAGATGATGCTTTTGTGAACAAAATCCGGTTTCCAAAGTCCTCACGACATTGAGCATTTCTTTGTCAAGCTACTGATTTCTGGTATCCTTTTGCAGATTGAAAAGTTTATGTTCCACATTTTAAAGACAAACGAATTGCATGATCGGCTCTCTAAACAAGAGAAAAACTTCACAAGAAGGTGAAAGAAGTGACATTATTGTTATGTCATGACTTCAGGGTTATCGCTTCGTTTTCTGAAATTGAAGCCTTCACTTCATGTTTACAGATATTCTGAAGTTATTGGGAAACATCTTGAGGAAAGTGTGTTACTGAATTTGCCTGATAATTACCAGTCTTTACTCAGGCAATCGTCAACTAGCGAAGATGATGACATGGGTAACTTGATCTTCTTTATTGGTCCCTTATCACTTCCTAATTAAATAGTATGAGTTTTTCTACAACGCTTTTAATGCTTTTACTTAACTCTAGATTTCCTCCTCCTGATCTATGTCAGTGCACTTGCCTTTGCATGAACTTAATTTTTATCTTTTCAAATATGCAATCTGTTTACACAGGACTCCCAAAGAACCTTAATTCTGAATTTTCATGCTGGACATACCAAGGAAATTTTCAGGCAATGCCCTGCTTTTGAACACCTTTTCTCACAGCATATTTCCCTACCCTACTTCCAAGTCTACAACCAAAACCTCCATTTCAGTACCTTGCTACCAACTGTTAGCTGTGCCGACACTCAATATGAGAACATTGTGCTTGTAATTCTCCAGTCATGAGTGGTCTCTTCAGAATCTGCTGGTTCAGCTGTTGGTGCTAGAACTGGCCATGCAATTGGTAGACTAAAGTTTAGTCATTACAAGTTTCAGTTTTTGCTTATGCTTGATTGCATTGATTTCTAGAACCATTAAAGAGAAGAAAGAGAGAATTAGTCTGACTGCTATAACAAATCTCTGTCAGTGACACGTGTTACTTTTTAATTTTGTAATCAACCCTCTAAGTTTCAGCTTAGATTTGCTCAGTTTGTGCTTTTTTGAGTGGATACTTGATAGGAGCAGCACTCTTGCCTTTCTTTAATAAATAATCACTCCTGTTTTCAGTCCCCGAGCCACAGATGGACGCTTTTGTCGTATGCAGAGCCAGGGAATATGTTGGACCTTCTGAATTACAAGACAGGCAATCTAGCTTTCCTTCATATCTACGGTTCTACTTTTGGCTGAATGTCCTTAGCTTGTTTCTTATCTGATGTTGGCAATTGATGGATTTCTTCCTAACTGGCAGCAACAAGTCCTTGGCAACAGATCTGCTCATGGAGATGGAGCCAGGTGAATTGTTCTTCATACCATTCAAGCGCATAAAGAAGCTACTTGAGAATGGAAAAGTCGATCTAGTCTGAGCCCGCAATTGTTTTGCTCCTGCAAGATGACGAGAAAGACAAATGTTCTCTACTTTTGGTCGATGGTTTTTCAAAAATTGCTTACCATCTCCTCTGGCTGTAATCTATCAGGTGTTTAATCCAAAATCCATGCCAAAAAACACATGATTGTCAGAAGCAGCCCTTTGCTAGTCATTTCAGGGTGCCATCTCATTTTCTTCTGTATTGATGTGCTAATAGTTCAGGGAAGTTCTTGGAAGTCCATTGACAAAAAATGCCTTGGTCTTAGGGAGAGCTACATGACACACGTTGTTAAGAGAGGCGGTGGCCTGCTGATATGTTAGCGGTGAAAATGAGTACAGGTCTACAGAAAGTTCAATGATGGTTGCCAGGCTGGGAGAAAGAGACCATCGGTATTAGGCATGGACGCCCTGATCACAGGCTTGAGAGCAATCTCTTCTGGTGGCTCGGCCCAAGCAAGAGATAACTTCTTTTTTTCCTTCCAGAGTTCGGCTCGACCCTCCATCGAATAGATTTGCTTAATCATATGATTCATTTGGTGGATGCAAATCTAACACGGGTTACTACGTTGACACTTAGATTTTGGTGGCTCAGGTAAGTATTCATTGTATAGAAAATTAAGGATCCGCCCCAGTCCATAGACAAAATAATATTAGTTAAATTGCATATAGATACTATTAGTATTTGCATTAGTAGTTTATAGGCCTGTATAGTTTGCATATTAGTTGAACTGGTGGTAAATTGGTTTAAAATAATGGTTTTGGACAAATTGGACTAAGCCTACGGGGAGAGTTTGCATATTAATTGAACCAGGCAGTAATTGGACTAAGCCCGCGATGAGAAAAAATTCGACCGAGCCCATCACCATCATAAGAGCCGAAATTTTCGATTGGATTTAGAGGATAATTGGGTAATTTATATTATTCAAATCTTTGAATATTTTCAAGAGATTTGATTTGATATCATCGTGATCTTAAGAGATAATATGCACTTAAAAGGTATATCTGAAATTGGAAAGTGGACTATAAACGAAAGCCTAATTCGTCCTTATAAACAGGAGAGAATGGAGGGAAAAAGTGTCGCGGCAGAGTATTCCTTGCGGCCGCGATTCTCTTCGTCGCAGTCCGGTACCATGATCTCGCGAGACGATGAGGTTGTCGATATGCCGAGTTCAAGGCGAGCCCGTCAACTGTTCCGGCAGCATCCTGTCGCCATCAGCCTGCCGTCCTGGCATGACTGGACTAGTGTTGCCGCCAAGCCATCTTCGTTGTGGTGGACTCCGGCAACACCGGTTTTTCTTCAGGCGATTCACCTGAATTTTGTCGCAGGTGTTCTGCTTGAAGGCCTTGCAGCAGGCTCCTTGCACTGCTGTGACCAAGACCCCTTCACGGCCGTGAGCAATCCCTCAGCCATCGGCCGCCAAGCTGTGAGCCACCACCGGGCCATTGCCGATCACCCATCGTGATTCCTGTGATCCACCATCCGTCCAAATTTGGAGACCTTATCAGCGTCATATTGTGAATTAGGTAAGCCTCTTGTCCTATTCGATTTTCATATATTTTGTTAGTTGTATTGAGAAAATTGCAATATTGTTTGATTATCCCAGTGATATTATCATGTCCATAAAATTAATTTCGAGTAGCCTTCAAATTAAGAATTATTTCCTAATTTCATGACGTTCTATAATAGTCAATTCGATCTCATGTCCGAGATATGATTTACAATCGTACAGAAAATTGGTCAATCCAATCCTCATGTATAGGAATCAATTAGTCGATTTATTTCCAAATTTGAACATAAGTGGATAATATCTTTTGTGATTCGGTGTTTATCTTTGGTTTTGATTTGATTTATTTTTTTAATGGAAACGAAATCAATCCACATCAACCAAAATAAAAAATAACACCCGATCACATATTATCCATATCCATTTAAATTTGGAAATAAATCGGCAAATCCTATCCTAGATGAGAGGATCGGATTGGTCAATTTTTAGTGCAATAGGGAATCGTATCTTGGGCATGAGATCGTATTAACAATTATAGCACGTTATGAAATTAGGAAATAATTCTTAATTCAAAAGCTATTCAGAAATTTTGTGGGTATGGTAATATTATTCAGAGATTCAAACAAGATTCTTACCTAATTTGCAATATCGCCCGGATAGCGTTTCCAAATTCGGATGAACAGCAGATCACGAGAATGGAAAAACAACTATTGGCGGAGGCTCACGGATACTGGTACTAGGCTCAATGGACGCATGGCGGATCTGGATATGGCTGACGGGTGTGGCAGTTCGGGGTGCTCAAATGGAGTAGCGGCTTGGATGGTGCACGGACTCGCCTCTACAGAAATACTTGAGTAACGATTGTCGGGGTTCAGCCTGGCGATCCGCGAGGCTGCTCAGTCGATTAGGAAGCAGCAATGCCATGGACCGTCGTGATCGCAGCTCAGGCCAACAAGCAGCAGCTCCTCTTGGATGGGCGGCCGGTGTCACAGTGGTTGGATTCGTCGAGCAGCAGGGGAGATCGGCTCAGCAACTTGTCATCGGGATCCTGGCTTTAAGGGACCTCGACTTGTCTGCAAGTGGATGTTTGACCAAATTGTCAATAATTTCAGTCATGAAGAGAGTAACAAGCTAGATCGAAGTTTAATACTCTTAGGCTATGTTTGGTCATCCGGATTTCTAATCATGATAGGACTGGATATGATAGGATATGAAATCCTAGGATATTTTTTATATCATGTCCATTATTTGGTGAATCGCAATATTAAAGTATGACATATTCATATCATATCATGTACATTTTTTTAATATAAATGGTATATCATTATAAATGAACCTAAATGTTTATAAACGGAGATGGTGAAAATCTCTCGTAACACTATTCTTTAATTTATTTTTCCTCTTTTTTATGTTATTTTCTTTATTATTTCTTTTTTTCCCTTTCATCATTCTTTAATAAAATTTTATCAAATAGTAAACTGTACTAACATATCTAAAATACAAAAATACCTAAAATATATAATAAATATAAATATTTAATTTATAGATTGAATGTTTATTATAAGATAAAATTAAAGTTGAATATATAAATTAAAATAAGATAAATTAAAAATAAATTTCTATTTTTTTATTTTTTATTTCTTAAATAATAATTTAAATATTATTTATATTGAAATATGATTTTAATTTTTTTAATTTAATAAGTTTGTTATTCGAGAAAAATAACTTTCCTATTATGGACATTTGAAATCATATCTACCTTTATTCCACCTCCCCAATAGAATAATTTTATTCTGTCTATATCCTCCTTATATCCAACAATTTCTCACTTGAGGAGGAACAATAGTATTTCATTGCTACAAATATGGATTATTGAAAAGAATAAGACATGTATTTGGATATTTCCCTTCAACTATATATTGTCTTGAGCAAGCATCAAACGTAGGATATGATAAATCATAACATATCTCAAATATTATCCCGACTACCAAACACAGCCTTATCGACTTAGTGCGGCTTAGTGGTTAAGTTTAGAATCATCCATTCAAACCCATCGACTGCCAGTCTAATTTAAATGCAATTACATGAGCCTATTATTGCTATCAACGATGCTCCTAAAATTCATATGCAATTTAATTAATAGACTCGCCAAAATTTAGGTATCAATCCATTAATAAAAAGATCTATTCTATTAACGAAGTATCCTGGGAGAGATGTCATATCTTGGTTAAAGAACAACAGCAAGACTTGCAAAACACAGATTTTAATCATAGCAAAGTGTATGATTGCAAGCATAGCTCAAAGAACAATTTGCACCCCCTGTCTGTAGAACATCAATGCTATTTACAAAGGATATTCATATTCTTTAGATCCAGTGGACGTCCATTCCAGAAACACATTCATTGTCAACTCAGTGTATAATTTGCATAAGATCAATCAAAGCAAATTGAAGCGAATGACTTGAGAGTGTAAAGGGAGAACGAAACGATTTGTAGTTCTGCTCATGTTCAATGAACACCATCGGATTAAACAAAGATGATCCGAAATACGTCGGAATGATATGTAAGAGCACTCGATACATTAACATGCACACGATAAATAAATTAAGTTGAAATGACTATCTTTCTGTTTAAGCTTGATGTAAATATGGAGTATAAAATCATTCATATCTAACTATTGAAAATATTTCCTTTGAGAAAAAGAGGAAGGCAATAGGTGTACTATATACAAGGGTTGCTATTAATCAATAGAAAGAAATAACGATTTTCTCTAATTAGTAAGAATTTATCATTCCTTGGAACGCTCCTTCCTATTTAAAATCACTTGTTTGACCGCAAGAAATGAAATTAGAGCCACCCGTTAGAGTCCCATACAATGTACGGTGACGGAATGAATATCCAAAAAATTATAAACCTAATGTACGTCAGTCAATCATGCCCTAAACTTTTCAAATGTATCAATTTAGTCATAATATTTCCATTGTGTCAATTTAGTCATAAATCTTTTAAACTTTTTCAAATTTAGTCCAAATTATAGGCTGAAAAGGCTAAATTGACAAATCGTCAAAAAATTTAGGACTAAATTGGCACAATTGTCTGTTCGAAAAAAAAAAATTGGCACAATTAAAAGGTTTAGTGCTATATTGGCCGCCGTAAAATGTGTTTTGGACTTTTTGGACAATTTTCTGCAGCGGTGATTTATTAGCATAAGAAATCCTATCAACATAATAAAAAAAGAAAAGACTTAATCAGAATTACATTTGTGAACGTTCTATATGTCTAAGTCGGTTATAAGTCGTGCTTATCTCTTTGACGGAAATCGAATCATTTGGATGTCATGGGCAGTCCTTTCTAATCATCCACGGTAAAACAATGCGCGTTTGTAGTCTCTGGTTCCATTTTTCCAGAACTCGTGGAGGAGTTTGTGCAAATGAGCGGGGCCAATGGAAATGATGGTTTGTGGGACGAACCTGGTGAGGAGCTTGAAGCACATGAGCTTGAGTTAGCAAGGGCATCAATTGAGGACCCACGAACCTTGTAGAGGTGCTTGAAGCACATAGAGGTGGCAAATGGGTGGGTCGGGTCGGGTATGGGTCGGGTCGAAAATGGGTCGACCCATATCTCGACCCATTTAACCCGTTTTCACCCATATTCTTGTAGTGTAAATCAGTGACTCATACCCGACCCGACCCGTATCCGACCCATACCCGACCCGACCCTTATCCGTATTACTAAAATCTATTTATTGTTAAAACATTTTTATGTAATACAAATTTTTTAACAATTTTTATGCAATACAAATTTAATGGAAAATTTTTATAATTCTTTTTAAAATATTTTAAAAAAATCGAATTTTTAATTTTAAAAAATTTAAAAATATAATTTTTAATTTTAAAAAATTTAACAATATAATTTTTAATTTTTAAAATTTAACAATATAATTTTTAATTTTTAAAAATTTAAAAATATAATTTTTAATTTTTAATTTTTAATAATTATTTTTTCTTATTTTCTTTTCTTTTTTTTTTTTTTTTTCCTTCGACGGTGGCGACCGGCCTGGTGAGATCGAGCTCGTTGGCGTCGGGCGGGGCTCGATCTCGCCGATCCGGCAAGGCCGAGGCTCCGCCGACGCCGGCGAGCTCGAGCCTCGCCGGATCCGGCAAGTCTCGAGCCTTGCCAATCGTCGGCGAGGCCGAGCCTCGCCGGATCTCGGCGAGGCTCGAGCTCGCCGGCGACGGGGCAGGGCCTCGGCCTCGCCAATCGGGCGAGATCGAGCCTCGCCAACGCGCCGGCAAGCTCGAGTCTCACCGGATCCGTGTGTCTCGAGCCGGATCGGCGGGCGAGGCCCCGCCCAACGCCGGCGAGTTCGAGCCTCGCCAACGACTAGCGAGGCTTGAGACTCGCCGGATTTGGCCAGGGCTATCACCAGCCGGCCGCCGGTAAGGAATGAAGAAAAAGAAAGAAAAAAAATTTGAAATATAAATAATAATTTCGATTTTTTATTAAAAAATATTTTTATAAATTAAAAAAGGCTAAGGGTTTAAACTTTAAAATGGGTTTCCTTATAACCCATTTAGACTATTTCTTTTTGTGTTATACATTTACTAACCCATTTCGACCCATATTTAACATTCACTTGACCCATTTTCGACCCATATTTAATATTCACTTGACCCATTTCCGACCCATATTTAACTTTCACTTGACCCATTTTCGACCCATATTTAACTTTCACTTGACCCATATATGACCCATTTAACTTAAAATGGGTCATAATATGAGTTTTTGACCCATATTGCTAGCTCTAGAAGCACATGAGCTTGAGTTAGCAAGGGCATCAATTGAGGAATTGGACACAATAAGAACAGATCATCTACGTTAGTTCTTGATAGTAGAATCTTCATTCTTTTGTTCCTAAAATGGTTCGTCGTCGTCGAAAATTTGTCCTGAGTATCGGGTGTGAAAATTCGATTAATTTTCGAAAGTGTAGCTCGTGGTACCAACGTACTTTTAAGATCATTATAATTAAAATAGGTATCTTACTTAATCATCAAGAATCTAGCATAATCACTTCATTTCATCGTTGAAGATACCTCGATTTTGACTTGAGTGATACATAGGGGGATGATGCGTTCATTGGCCCCCAGCTTAAACAGTCAACCAAAACTCCTGGAACAACATTGGGAATTCAACTTTTGCTATTTGTTCCTTTTTTTGTCAATTTAAAAAAAAAACACATTAAATGCGTGATTTTGATAAAAAAAAAATTCAAGTTTAACAGATACTAGAATGAGGTTGCTTCCAAATGATCAGATAATTGAACATAATCTTTTGTTCAAAAGAATTGAAAAATTGATTATCATGTATCGCTCTAAAATATTATTGCATAGAAGTATATATATTTTACACATGAAATTGGATTCAAACATAGGAAATGATTCTTTTCAAACTCCTTTTGTTTCAAGGAAATTTAGATAATTTGAAAAGTTCATATAGACTTTTGTTATTCAAAAAGGAATTAAAAAACCATTTCATGTGAAAATAGACGAGTCGTTCGCTCTTTTAAAAGAAAAGGAATAACTCACTCACCATGGGCATTTTGGTCAATCTAAGTCGTGAACAATTCATTGAATTTGACTTCAAAACTGGATACGCGTTGATTTTAATTCTCGTCTACCCTCATAATTAATAAATCTATCAAATATATATAATCTTCTGTCCAATCCAAAGATCATTTTAATTTCATTAATAATAAGATACAGAATATAACACATTAATCAATCAAAGAGAGATTCAATAACTAAAAGAAAGATTGATTCTTTGGGATCCTTCATTTCTTCAAATAGAACAGAGCCACAATCAGACCAATTCTCTAAGGGCCTGTTTGTTTGTATTTCTTTTTTTTTTGTTTATGAACAGATTTCCTTTTTTTTGTTCCCGAGAATAAAAAAAAAAAGAACTGTAAACGCATTTGTTTGCATTTTTGTTCCAAATCTTTTTTTGTTCGGGAACAATTTTGGAACAGAAACAAGAAAAAAAAAAAACTTGTTTCTTGTTCCTAGAACATTTTTGAGAAATAATTTTTCTCTCTCTTCCTCTTTCTTTTCTCTTTCTTTTATTCTTTTTTTTTTTTTTTCTTTGGTCGGTCGCCGCTTCCGCCATGGCCGGCGATCGGCCGTCGAGGCTAGTGACCTTGAGGAGCGTCGCCGACCCCCGGCGAGGCTTGACCTGCCTTGGCTAGGCGAGCTCGCCCAGATCCAACGAGGCCGACCTCGCCCGGCCACCGGCGAGGCTCGGCCTCGCCACCACCGGCGAGGCCGAGCACGCCCGGCGAGGCCGGGCGGGCGAGCTTGGCCTTGTCGGATCCGGGAGAGCCCGAGCTCGCCCGGCCAAGGCGAGGCCGCCGGCCCTCGTCGGCCGGTCGCCGGACATGGCGAGGCCGGCGACCAACCAAAAGAAGAAAAAAAGAAAAAAAGAAAAAGGAAAGAAAAAAAGGAAAATAAAATAAAAATTTAAAAAATTTAAAAACAAAAAAAGAACACAAATTTATTAAATGTGTTTTTTTTTTTTTTATTAGAACAAGTTTACCAAACGCGTTTTTGGTCAAAAATTATTCCCAAATGAAATAGTTTTGAAATATTTTTTCTATTTCTATTCCTCGAAACAATTTTTGAACAGAAACACAAACAAACGCACCCTAAATGTCTTTCTAGATATTCTTCACTATTCATGGAACTTGAGAAGGAGATGAAGAATCATTAGCTTCCGAAAGAAATTGAAGACTTTCTTGAGAATTCTAAAAGATCCATATATATATGCGTGTATAGACATTTTTAATAAAGAATAAATATATGAACTCCTCAAGACATTTCTAATCTTATTAGATCCTCAAGAATCTCTAGAAAACAAACAGTTGATAAGGAAAAATTGTATCAATTGTTTACCTAATTCGTTCAAGTGTAAAATGATATAAGCAACATACATGTATTCATGTGGTCCAAATAACTCCATTCCCAATTGCTCTCTTTTGCTTGTGTTAAAAATAATTTTAGCCAAAGTGCAATAACTCTTTCATTCTATCGTAATTTTATTCATGCTGGTTTGAGACAAAAGGAAAGAAATGAACAATTCCATTCTATGATGCCAGAAATTTTATTGATTACAAGGTAGCTAAAAGAGCTGCAATTACTCTCTTACAATGCAAACAATGCTCAGGGTATAATCAACAGATACCCATGCATCTATGGGAAAGAATATGTGCTCACTTAGGATCGGACGTGCACTAGGTATCATCTATATTGGCGAAAATCTTCTCAGCAATAGAACTTCCTTCCATGCCTACAATTCAAGCACAAGGGTCAGTTGCACAGAAATGCATCAGCTGGAGTTGGGGAAGATGCAATCTAGTAGCCATGAAACTACTCAAGTTCTTTAATAATATAACGTCACTGAGGAGAACACGCATGACAACTTCCAACCAAAATGTACCAGACTTTAGATGTGTACAAGAATTTCGTCATACTGAATCTTATTGAATTACCTGAAAGGGAAATATTAAAGAATGAGGATTTCGCTAAAGCTAATACAACCCAGTGTGGTGATAGATAGCATAGTAGCATTTGCTTAAAGTATTGAGAATTTGTCCTTCAATATGAGTTAGAGTAAAAGCACCTACAAGATAATGAGCCACAAAAAATAAAAAAAAAAAAATCACAGCTTGCTTTTTCAAGATATGCTTCTTAGCTCTGTGAGTTACATATGAAGAGACTGACAGCTCGTGTGCTGGAAATGAACAGATTATTAAGATGATTCCTCTCCTAGTTTTTTTGGCTCATTTGGAGAGAGAGGATTAGGAACAAAAAGGCAATTCCAGGAGTTTAATCCTCCATCTTGGATTTTTTTTTTTTTTTGGGATAATTAGTTGTACGCTCTTCACTTAGGTACAGCAAAAAAGTTCAAATTCATACCTTTAATTTTGTTGAAAATGTTAGAAACAGTCTTTTCTGCATAATTGTGAGTATGGTGGCTTCTACTTGAAGCCTTTTAGGGAGGTACCCCCTTGGTACTTTCTTAATATAATCTTATCTATCATATAAAATAAAAAAGAAACGTTGACAGTTTTGAAGCAAGCGTATCTCGTCATCATTGGATATGCACTGTAATAATACTATGAGAAATGCAATCTTGATTTAACACAAAAGTAGTGATGGCACCAGACGTTGATGATAATAGAATGAGCTAAATCAATTAATCCAAAAACAGCAGCTCCTGCATAGATTGAAACAAAAGAAAATGTACCTTAAAAGACCTATGAATCTTCTTTGGCTTTTCCATGTAGAGAGCCAAAGCTTTTGAGTGGCCATATCTGCTGACAGAAACATTTCAAATGAGTAGTGCATAAGGCAGGTTCAAGTAGAGATCTATGCGTTTTCCTCACATGTTTTAATTGCACATAAGAAAAGCAATGAGAAGAGGAGGCCTCTGGACCCAAATGACATATTCATGCAAGGAAGCAAAAACCGTAGATATCTTTAAGAGAATGAGCATTCCAGAAAACATTTGTTTGCTTATAAAAAATTGGAGAAAACTGAATTCCTTCTTTTCACTACATGGTCCAAAAGGAATCTGGGGAACACAGCATGCTAATGATTAAAACAACACCCTGCTTCCACATAAGTGTACATCCTCATGCACAGACCCAGTCCAAATTCAAATGTCTTCTGGCTCCCTTGACGTCATGGCTTATAATATCAACATCATTTCAGAAGGTACAACATGATCTTTTCCATACTTCTAAGAGCTAACTATCATTATGTGCCATATATGAGGAAACATGTCAGGGGCAGTGAACTTGCAAGTGTATATAAGAAAATGCAAAATTGTTGGGGAAGGAAGCAAAAACACACTCTAGTTTGATTCTTTGCCAGGCATACGATCCCAGGGATTTGCTACACTAACACTGCTCTAACTGAACTTGTAAACTGATCCCATAATTTATGTTGTACTAAAGGAATTCTATAGTGTTGTCCCTTGTCCCCTTATGGATGACACGTCAATCTCAAAGTCTAGTGCACAAAATCTGCTTGCAGGTGCAGCTACTCATCTAGCAGGGTACATTGATTTTGGTCCTGATGGAATTTGAGGCTGGCCCAACAGATCACTGACAACGGAATACCATCATAAAGCACCCTTCTTTTTCCTAATTAATCAATTATCATAGTTTTGTTCAAGCAGGGAACAACTGCACAAATTTTCTCATACAGAGCAAACGCAAGTTCACAGATGTTCTCCACTCACAATCAGCAAATATCACTCTAAAAAGAAATCTCAAGATTTACTCTCCAAAAATATTTGCAAGCTATAATAGAAATAGTTCAAGAGGCATCAATATGGGACTAGCTTCAAGGCCTTAACATAGTAGTTAAACAGAATCGGAGAAAAGGGAAAGGAATATGCCGAAACGGGCCAACAAATAAGCATACTCACCCTCCAGAATAATTTGCCTTCTACAAGACCATAGGGCACAGCCCCAAAAGTTCGTGAATCTCTAGAATTATATATGTTATCTCCTTGTATCCATACGTTTCCCCGAGGAACCTATACAGACATGGGGACTTCAGATGACATTTCACTTCTTATAACAAAATACACAGGCAAAAATGCAGACAAAGTGGAGTAGTAACATTGAACTTTTTGAGATATTACAGGGAGCATAGTAAAAATAAAAAAAATAACAATGAACCAGACATAATCTTCATAACTCTGACAAGGAAACCTAAGACATCAATTTTAACAGCATCTACCAGAAAATCAACATAATAAAGGAAAACTTGACACGTTTTTCCAAAAGGAAGTGAAATAGGAGAGCAACTGCGAATAATGTCAACTTGTTCCATAGTATCTCACAATTTCTCATTAAAACAACAAAAGAAATGATGGTTCACGACAAACAAAATTCATCAAGAAGCATCATCAACCAGCACATAACATTCAGAACTGAGCAAACATCGCTAACTAGTTCCAATGAATCGCCAGAATCCAATCCAGAACTCAAAACAAACAACATCAGGAAGGCTGGTCACAAGTACCACACAAGTTTTTGATGCATCACTGTTCTTGGGATCCACAAGGTAAGTAATAGTATCGCCTTCCACGCCCACGATGCGCTTGATCACAACCTTCCTTGGATCCTCTGTAGAGCGCAAGAGCACCATGTCACCTCGACCCACGTTGCCAAGCCAGGTCGAGACCCGCTCCACAAGGACCAAGTCACCAGTCAAGTTCAGGGTCGGAAGCATGCTTGGGCCATAGGGCTGCGACACATCGAATCATCAACACCCATTAACTAAAGAATTTCCTTTAAAAATTTCCAATTTTGTGTTTCTGGTACAAAAAGAAAAAAGAAAAAGGGATTGCATTTATTGGCGGAAGGTGTATGATGATAATTCAAATTTTTACCGTGATGGGAGTGCAGATGTAGGCATTGGTGGTGTGGAGGAGGCAAAGGAACTTGGCTACGGAGAGTGACTTTTGGAATCCTTCTACGACCAGATTGGTCCATAGCTTTAGACTACCCACTACCATTGATGAGACTATGTTGCTGGCTTATCTCTCTGGAAGGTCATCTGCTATATCCAACTCACCATGAGTGACTGTATTACACAAGTGGCCACCTGCAACCAATTATACTTTGCAAAGTTCTGTAGCACAGCAAGGCCCCCACTTGAATACCTTTTGTATGAATCATATATATTGCATATAAAACATATTTTTCTTTATGGAAACCCACAACAATTACTAGTAAACTCATCACATTACCCACTTCAAGGACACAATAAGTAAAACATGCACCATATTGTAACAACAATGAACATGTTCAAAGTCAGTTTCAAAGCAGCGTTAAATCTCTTCTGTGTGACATTCTTTCTTGATCCTTGCAAATGCTGCAAATGCACATTTATTTCTCTGTCTTTCTCCTTCTTCTACAATAGACATGATCTCCCACTCTACCTGATTCCCAAATGGACTTGGATGAACGAAGTCACTCTTTACACTATAAGCACTTCCGTTTTCTGAATCTCCTGGTGATAATTTAATAAACAGTGAAAAAAAAAGGCTTTTTAACCCTAGAAAGTTTGATGACCTAGATGAATGATTCCCCATCCTACCATTTGATCGTTGCACTTATCTCAACACCTCCATCTCCTTTTCTTTTTCAGCTTTGCATTATCCAGAAGTCTGCCCAAACAATAGAAGGTTATACTTTAAAAAGGTTTGCTTCACCAAATCACGTAATGGGTCAACTTGAGAGGTCAAAACATGCCGTTTAGCTAATTTCAGACTTAAAACAGCACTAGAGGTTGCCGTTCGGGCTGTTCCAGCCCAAGAATAGCACTAAGGGGTGTTGTTCAGGTTGACACAGCACAGGAACAGCATTAAGCTTTTTATGCTGTTTCAGCACCTGAGCAGCACCTGCAGGTGCTTTTAACCGCTGTTACAGCAATGACGGGTGCTGAAACAACCTAAACAACAGCTGCAGTACTAGTACGGTTACTAAAAGTCCTCTAAGCATTGGTTCTGCATGTAAACAGGCAATTTTAAGTGCTATCGACATTGACCCGTTAAAAACCCATAAATTAACAGATGGAGATATCAGCCAAAAAAAATAAAGTAGACCAACCCCAATCAATATGATGAAGTCAAAAAATCAACACATCAATCAACAAAAGAACCACAATCATACATTTGATGCCCACACAGAGTACACAGCCAAGGGACATAGCTAGCTACAACTTAACACCAATCGATTTAAAGCTTGGCAAGCTCCCCCAATCTTACAATCAAAGTCCAAAATTTCAAACTGTGAGTCTGGAATCCCTCAAGTTCACATGTCAGTAAGAGTTTCTACTTTCAAGCAAAGTAAAGATAGAACAGAGGTGGCCTTGCTTGCAGCTGCAACGTTTTTCGATCAATGTTTTCTAAACGTATCCCTGTTTGGTACACAACTCACCAACTCAGCAGCATACCCATAATCGTCCAGAGCTGAAAAACAGAGAGCCACGGCGGCGGCGAGCCTCAAGCGACGGAGCAGAGTCCCGGCGTCGGCGAGCCGGGGGAGCGAGCCTCTCCCTCTGGAGCTGGAAGTGAAGGCGTGCGCTTGAGTTCTTGAGATGAAAGAGAGAATACAATGGGGGTGACTGGTTCCAAGTGGATGGTTAAAAGACTTTTTTTTTTTTTTTTTTTTTTTTCAAACTTATTCTACTTTTGCTCCTTTTTAAATTTTATATTTAACAGTGAAATAATATAAGTAACAAAATTGTTCAAAATAAAAGATGAACGGCAGAAATATTATTATCGATCAAAAGCAATAATTCATAAGGTGGACAAAATAATCACGTATAGTTATAGATGATAAAAAGTTCAAAATACCTAACATAAAGTATAAATTATAAAATTTTATTTTTCATGCATCCATAAACATATTACTCTAAATTCTAACCGCCTGAAAATAAAACAAACAACGTAATTAAACTTTTAACGATAGTTTAAATTAAATTATAATTAAAAGACTAAATTAATTAATAGAAAATTTCACCCCATATATTCAGGGCAATGGCGAATTGCAAGTGAGGGCGAGCCGCAAGTGAGTGAGAGAGAAGTGTTTGAGTGAGGTAGATAAAGAGAGAGATAGAGAAAAAGATGTCAAGAGAAAAGTAATTGTCTTTAGGCATTATTAAACCAGTTCCAAAACCGGTCCAGTTCCCATGTGGTTCTTCAATTGGAATCGAGAACCGAACCTACTCCCACCGATTCCAAAAGGCAGTTTGATTCAGCTCCCGGATAAAATTGGTCTGGTTGCATAGCCCCAATTAAAATAAGGATAATAGAACAAATAGTTTTTTATTTTTGTTTCAATGTGTAATATTGTCCCTATACATTTTATTTATTTGATATGGTCCGTGAACTTTAGTCGAATGTGTAATATCATTTTTAAAATTTTAATTTATTCAATGCAGTACTAAACTTTTGATAAATGCTCAATCTATCCCATGACCTATATGAAAATGTCAAATGTGATCTTTCCATTAATTTAAGTTCATAGACAATTTTGAACATTTTCCCATTATCCATTGTTAAATTGAACACGTATCAATAGTTCAAGAACCATATTAAATAAATTAAAATTTTAAGGATGATATTGCATATTGAGCTAATATTCAAGAACCACATTAAAAAAATTAAAAGTTTATGGACAACACCGCACAATAAACCAAAGTTCAAGGAATATTTGTATCATATTTGCAATAGAATAAATGAATAGGCTTTCTCTATATTTACTATAAATGTAATTATATTTCATTTTATCTATAACTATATATTTAGTCTATTTCGACAGACTTATAATTTACTTTTAGCATGTGCTATTTCATACTTAAGTTGCTTGGAAAAACGCAAGTGATTAATTAATTATCAAGTAACTCTACAACATTTTGCTCAGATTGCTTTATTATTTTCTTCCAGAATAATTTCAAAGTTATAGATAGATTTTTGTAAAAAGTAAAAATTTGTTTAAAGAGTTATACAAATCATTATGTTAAGTTTTCTTCTTCTTTTTCCTTCCAACTTTTTTCAACTTTTAGTTATTTTTCTTTCAAAAGTGGAGGAACCAAAAAAAAAAAAAGATTCAACTAATAGTTGTTGTACATTGGGTCTGTTAGTTTTGGGGGAGCACTATTCAAAAAGTTTAAAGTTATTGCATTTTTGTCAATTCGATCATAAACATTTTAATTTTGTTAATTGAGTTATAAATCTTTTGACAATTTACCAATTAAGTCAATCCGGCCAATTTTAGCCGAAAATCATTGACGTAGACACTAGTCATCCTACATAGCATGATCAATATTAATGTAGATAATTTTTATAATTATTTTTATTACCTTCTTTTTTTTTTTTTTCCTTTCTTTCTTTTTTTTTTTTTTCTTCCAAGGTCAGCCAACCCTATCGGCCAACCCTTGCCAACCACTGGGTGAGGGCCATGAAGCCCACACCAATCGTAAGCAAGAGTCGCAGCCCTCGCTCAGACCTCGTGAGCCCTTGTCTACCATGAGCGATGGCTAGGCGAGGGTTACCAATCGTTGGCTGTGGTCAACAAGGGTCAGCTAGCTTTTGCTTGTGGTCAACGAGAGTCAACCGCAAACCTCATTAGACTTGGTAGGGGGAAAAAAAGAAAATCAATTTTTTAAATTATAAAAAAAAAATGTCCACATTAGCATCAATTAGAAATCACATGAGTGATCTTCGATTAAAATTGGACTGGTTGACTCAATTGGCAAATTATCAAAAAATTTAAGACTTAATTGGCAAAATTGAAAAATTTATAACTAAACATTTCAAGCGATACAAGCAACTATTTTTATGAAATTAATTTTCAAATCATTCATTTTCCTTAAAATAAACGGAGTCTTAATACTAAGTCTATTTCTATAGGGTTATAATTTACTTTTAGCAAATGTTATTTCATACTTAAGTTGATTAGGAAAAACAAGCGATTAATTAATTAATAAGTAACTATGCAATGTTTTGCTAAGATTGATTTATTATTTTCTTCCAAATTAATTTCAAATTATAGATAGGTTTTTGTAAAAAGGACTTGCAAATTGGTTTAAAAAGTTATCAAAATTATTATGTTAAGTTTGTTTTTCTTCCTAATTATTTTTTCAACTTTTAGTTAGAGTTGTGTAAATTGTCTACGAGACTTGAGAAGTATTTCTAGTAAATTGATGATGTTAATCATCAGGGCAAAAACATGTTTTTAAAGTTATTGAAATTACAAAAGAAATTGCAACTATAATTAACAGTTTGGTTATCTAATGATTTTTTTTGCTCACTAAGTGAATTTTCTATAATTAATATTGCAACCTAGCTTGTTACCTTTACCACCTGGGTCCTGCTTCCAAAAATTGAGTACCAACCCTAACAAGGGAAGTTACAAGTTCTAAGTCTGGAGCTTATCCATTGTGGAACCGATCTAGTCAGGTCTAGTGTCCTATCCATGCCCATCCGTATTTCACTTGCTTATCTTAGGTTGCATTTGACAGTTAGGATAAAATTCGAGATAGGATATGATTTATTCTATCCTACGTTTGGTGCTTGCTAAAAATAGGATAAAGTCGGATATAGGGGAATATAGGCTAGACAAAATTATCTCATGGAGGATGTGGATAAAGGTAGATAGGATTTATATTATTCATAATAGGAAAGTTATTTTTCTCAAATAACAAACTTATTAAATTAACAAAATTAAGAATTTATTTCAATATAAATAATTTTTAAATTCTAATTTAAGAAATTAAAAATTAAAAATTATTTTTTTAATTTAATCTTATTTTAATTTATATATTCAACTTTAATTCTATCTTATAATAAACATTCAATCTATAAATTACATATTTATATTTATTATATATTTTAGGTATTTTTGTATTTGAGGTATGTTAGTACAATTTACTATTTCATAAAATTTTATTAAAGAATGATGAAAGGGGAAAAAAGAAATAATAAAGAAAATAATTTTAAAAAGAGGAAAAATAAAATAAAGATAAATTAAGGAATAGTGTCAAGAGAGATTTTCACCACCTCCATATAAAACTTTTAGGTTCTTTTACAATGATATGATGTTTATATTAAAAAAATGTACATGATATGATGTGAATATATCCAACTTTAATACTGTGATTCACCAAATAGTGGATAGGATATAGAAAAATCTATTAGGATTTCATATCCTATTCTATCCAATCATATCCTGGTTAAAAATTCGGACGACCAAACATAGAGTGTGCTAGATATTTGTTGAGTTTTTTCTCTATTAGCTATATTAGGATATTTACTTGATTCTTCATATCTTTTAGGATTATGCATACATCTTCATTGATTATGTATACCCCTGATTGATTATATTTGATATTATGTTCATCCTATAACTTTAAAAAGTAATCCAAGTAAGACCTATAAATTGCCTCATGTTTTATTTATCAATAAATCGAATAATACAAAAATTCCATATTTCACTCTTTCGCATATTATTTCTTGAACTTCTAAAAATAAGAAGTAACATACAAATCCTTCCAAACGACAAACTGAAAACGCATCAACCTAGAGAGGCGCGAAAGAATATCGAAATTCCGAAAAGAGAGGAGTCATGGAAAACGTGCCACTTAAAGAAAAATAAGTTCTACTTGTTTCTCCGATGATAAACAATTTGAAAATTATTTTTAAAAAAATGATTGCTTATATCGCTTAAAATAATTAGTCAATTAAAAATATTGTTATTATTGATAACAATTTACTTCTAAATATTTTTATGGATAATGAAAATATATTTTGTTCATTCATTTTCCTAAAATGATACAATCGATTGTTTTTAAGGAAAATATTTTTTAATTTTTTTTCATAAAACAAATTAAGCCTAAGTTGCGGTCATAATGCAAATGTCGGGGTTGGGCTAATGCTCACCCAATCTCCCCTCAAAATCGACAATTGAGGTACATTGGGGTCTTTGGGTCTAGAAACAATGAACAATGCACAAAAAAGTACAGACGATGAACAAAATGACGACCTTTGATTAAATTACCTCCTAAGATTACCTTTTTGTCATCTAGATTTCTAACTTCTAAGATATGATTGGGTAAGCTACGATAAGAAATCTAAGAGATTTTGCTATATCTCATCCCTCATTTGGCGAGTAAAGCAATAAAGTCGAATATATTGACATTATATCATATATATTGTTTGGTATAAACAACATGTCAATATAAATGAAACAAAAATTTTACAATAGAAATGAAAGAAATTTCTCACGACATTCTTGCATACTTTATTTTTATTTTATTTTTATTTTATTTTCCTCTATTTTTAATTAATTTATTTTTTATTTCTTTCTTCCACTTTTATCATTCTCTAATAAAATTTTATCAAATAGAAAAATGTATTAATATACCTAAAATATGTATTAATATATTTATATATTGAATTTATATTATAAGATAAAATTAAATTTAAATATATAAATACAAAAGGATTGAATTGAAAAAATAAATTTCTATTTTTCGTTATTATAAATTTCTTATATTAGAATTCAAATATTATTTATTTTGAAATATAATTTTAAATTTGTTAATTTAAGAAATTTGTTATTTGAGAAAAATTACTTTCCTATTATGGATATTAAAAATCTTATCCATGTTTATCACACCTCCCTCATAGGGTAATCTTATCCGGCCCATTTTCCATTTATATTTGACTTTATCCTATCTTAAATAGGCAACAAATGCATGATAGGATTTATCCTATCATGAATTTTATCTCGACCACCAAACGTAGCCCAGAATCACATTATGAAATCAATTCGCGAATCTCTCAATCATCATATAGCATAAATGGAAGGACACAAATTTATAAAATCTTCCAAAACCAAACTTAAAACACAAAATGTAACTATTTGGGTGGTAAATATAAGAAAATTTGTGTTTGTTCCAATTTCAAGTGATAGTAAACTAATATATATGTAATAAGAACCTCTAATCATAACTCACTTAGCTCTCAACAGAGTACGTGACAATGTGATCTTATCTCCATTTATCCACTTTTTTGGCAGCAAAATCAAATGACAAATTCGTTGACTTCATTAAGATCCCCATTCTTTCCCGTTAAAGTTAATTAGGATATTTACCATATATGACTCAATTCTCCGTAATTCTAGTTAAATTATTGTGCAATCGATCTCGATTGATGGTGATGGATACTGTTATGTACCCATTCTTTAAAGCATATAAATACCTCATTTTACAAGAAATTATACAGTTGCCTTCTCTTTTAATTAGGTTCATCTCCAATTCGGTTCTCCATTGGTCAAAAGTTCGATCTCTCCAAGCTACTTTTGTACGAGAAGAACTCAGAAATGCCTCAATTCACCACAATCACCTTCATCTTTCTCACTCTTTGCACAGCAACAATAGCAAAGCCTGCTAAATTTAAGCTTGATCATTATTCTTCATCATCATCATCATCATCATCTTCGTCTTCCACTTCTTCAAGTACTAAGAACTACACTTATGTTTGTGACGCCTCGCGCTACGCAAGCCTCGGCCTCAACATGTCGGCTTTCTCATTCTGCGACGCCTCGCTGACCTACGAGGAGCGAGCCAAGGATCTGGTGAAGCGGATGGCCCTCCATGAGAAGGTCCAGCAGCTCGGCAACGGCGCCTACGGCGTCCCGAGGCTAGGGCTTCCCAAGTACGAGTGGTGGTCCGAGGCGCTCCATGGCGTCTCCAACGTGGGACCTGGGACCTTCTTCGACGACGTCGTCCCCAGCGCGACGAGCTTCCCCACTGTCATCCTCACGGCCGCCGCCTTCAACGAGTCTCTTTGGAAAAGCATCGGCCAGGTGAGCGGAAAGTTCCCCCCGCATAATTACCATACATAGCCGCATGAGTCTAGATAGACGTCCTCAACATTCAATCAACCATCGACATTAGAGGCTAAAAAAAACATCATCTTGCGCCTGTAACGTTAAAACACAGGCTGTTTCGACGGAAGCGAGAGCGATGTACAACCTCGGGCGGGCCGGACTGACGTTCTGGAGCCCGAACATCAACGTCGTGCGAGACCCCCGGTGGGGGCGAGCGCTGGAGACCCCCGGGGAGGACCCTTTCGTGGTCGGGAGGTACGCCGTCAACTACGTCCGGGGCCTGCAAGACGTCGAGGGAGCCGACCACCACCGCACGGCCGACCCGAACCAGAGGCCCCTCAAGGTCTCCTCGTGCTGCAAGCACTACGCCGCGTACGACGTCAACAACTGGTTGGGGGTCGATCGCTTCCATTTCGACGCGAGGGTAATCATCGGCACCAAAGAAAAACCTCCCTTCCCTCTTCCGCATTGACATGGCAAAGCCGAAGATCTTACGCTTCGTGGCTTCTTCCTTCAGGTGCGCGGGCAAGACATGGAGGAGACGTTCCTCCGGCCGTTCGAGATGTGCGTGAAGGACGGCGACGTTAGCAGCGTCATGTGCTCGTACAACCGGGTCGACGGAATTCCGACGTGCGCCGATCCGAACCTTTTGAAGGCCACGATCAGAGGGGAGTGGGATCTTCACGGGTATATAATAGATCGAAAAATTAGAAAACAGCCTCGACCCTTTTCCTAATTTTTATTTTGTTCATCGAAGATTTATTTACTAATTTAAAAAAAAAATTCAGGTATATAGTCTCCGATTGCGACTCTATTCAAGTCATGGTTGATAACCAGGAGTTCCTCAACGACACAAACGAGGACGCCGTGGCAAGAACGCTTAAAGCAGGCTAGTTTTTGGCTAAACCCCTTATTTATTTATTTTTTAATTTATCGATTCATTTAATTATTTCTGTTATTACGGTGGTGTATGTGCACTTTTATTTTTATTTTTATTTTTATTTTTTACTATAATGGATTTAGACTTGGATTCTGAAGTTTTACTCCACTATATAGTTTTGGCTAAACCCCATTATTTTTTTCCCAATTTATCAATTTATTTGATTATTTGTTTCGATAATTTGTTTAATTTATTCTAATGGTGTATGTGCATTTTTATTTTCATTTTTACTCTAAAAACATGTTTGGACTTGGATTGTGGAGTTCACTACACTAATAGTTTTGGCTAAAACCCTTTTTTTTCCCAATTTATTGATTCACTTGATTATTTGTTTAATTTATTATGGAAAAAATGTGCATTTTTCCCCTTTTTTTTCGGTTGCTATAACAGGTTTGGACTTGGACTGTGGAGTTTACTACACGAATTTCACGGCCGGCGCGGTGGCGGCAGGGAACGTGAGGGAGAGAGAAATTGATACGTCGTTGAAGTATCTCTACGTCGTGCTCATGAGGCTGGGGTTCTTCGATGGAAGTCCCGAATTCAATTCTCTTGGCAAGGACGATATTTGCACCAAGGCAAATCTCGAGCTAGCCGCTCGGGCAGCTAAGGAGGGGATCGTTCTCTTGAAAAATAACTGGACGCTCCCACTCAGCCCTCACCAAGCCCGAAACATAGCCGTCGTCGGCCCTCACGCCAACGCCACCGTGGCGATGATCGGGAACTATGCCGGTACATGACCCGAGTTTATGAGTTCATGTGCTGCTATCATCGGGGCAATAGTTTTGATCTCTTTATGATCTTTATAACTGAAATTCAGGCGTCCCATGCCGATTCACTGCGCCCATCGACGGCTTCTCCAGGTATGGGGTGGTAACGTACGAGGCAGGGTGTGAGGACATCGCTTGCAAGAACGAGAGCTTCATTTTCCCGGCAACGGAAGCCGCCAAGCTCGCGGACGCGACGGTAATCTTGGTGGGACTGGACCTGTCGGTGGAGGCTGAGGGTTTGGACCGGACCGACCTCGTCCTTCCCGGGTACCAGGTTCAGCTCATCAATCAAGTGGCGGAGGTTGCCAAAGGCCCCGTCGTCCTCGTGATTCTATCAGCCGGCGGCGTCGACATCTCGTTCGCAGAGGAGAATCCGAAAATTGGCGGCATCTTGTGGGCTGGATATCCCGGAGAGGAAGGGGGCCGAGCTATCGCCGATGTTGTCTTCGGCGACTATAATCCCGGTAAATAGGAAATTATTCTACCATATCTTTTCTTTTCTTTTCTTGTTTGTTCATAATGCTACCATATCAAAGTTTATATATTTTGAATTATACTTTTTACTAAATCTAAAATTTGGCAATGCATATATATATATTAACGTATCTTAAATTCAAAACATATGAATCTATCCCGATATGTTGAAAGTGGATAATTTCATATATTTTCTATGGAAAGCTAGAAAAGAAAGGCAATTTTCTCTTAAGTGTAAACAAACTCTTTGTATGTCATACAATGATTTCCAAAATGAGCAACCATAGTATTGTGAGTCATGTTGATTTATTTACTAGGTGGAAGGCTACCTCTAACATGGCACAAGGCGGACTACGTCGATATGCTGCCCATGACATCGATGCCACTGAGGCCGGTCCCCTCCCTGGGCTACCCGGGACGTACTTACAAGTTCTTCAATGGCTCCGTCGTGTACCCCTTCGGCTACGGCTTGAGCTACACACAGTTCAATTACTCGTTGTCGCCTGCAAAGCAATTTGTCGACCTCAAGGTGGGGAGCCTTGACTACTGCCGTGACCTCAACTACAGCGACAACACCAAGACGCCGCCATGCCCCGCGATGTCCATCGACGACTTGGACTGCAAGCAAGACATCGATTTCATAGTCGAAGTGACAAACACTGGGCACAGGGACGGGAGCGACGTCGTCTTGGTGTACTCGAAGCCTCCCCATGAGATTTTGGGCACACACATAAAGCAATTGATTGGGTTCAAGAGGGTCTTCATTCGTGAACAAAGTAGCCAAAAGGTTCATTTCAAGATCAATGTTTGTAAGGGCTTGGAAATAGTCGACTCCGCCGCGAATCACATCTTGCCATCTAGCAGTCACTCCATTGTGATTGGAAATGACGTGATTTCTTTTCCATTTCAAGTCAACTTTAGTTGACATATGATCTAGTTTGGGGAATTATAAATGAACTTGAAAGTGGATTAGCTTCTTTGCTTGTGTGTTTGTTACAAATAATGGGGATGGTTTTCTAAATATATTATTATATTAGAAATAATTAGTATCTTCCTGCTGGTCCTATGTACTTTTTTTTTTTTTTTCTTTATTTGGGTCCATTATCTTTATATATTTTTTAAAATCGATCATTTTACTAAAAATAAACAAAAATGTTGAAAATTAGAGAGCCAACGGTCTCCAGCCAAATAATGTGTTTACACTGGATGAAACATTTCCTAATGATTATTCAGATTTCGACATGAAATTAAAATTGGTCTAAGATTGTAGTTTTCTTTCACTCTTTAATGACGTCATAATACGACCATGCCATAAAGTAGAATCTATTGTCCAGGACAGTGAATTTGCAAATATATTATCCTCATAATTAATTTAATTACTCAGATCATACACAACTAAGAGGCGAGAGGGCAAAAAGGGGCTGTTGCGCGTAAATATGTAGAAAAGCAATGAATAATGGATTTCCCAGTCATTTTATGTGATTCTCTTATTGAAGTGACTCTTTTATTGGAAAAAAATTTCTCAAAAAAATTTCCATTTACATCTGTTTTTAAGGTTTTTTTTTTTGGTATGAAAGTGTGATGGGATTCATTCCGAATTTTTATTGGGACAAAAGCTTAGTTCCAAACATCAATATGCAAGGAAAATATACCAGCTAAATATACCATTTTTGAATGAACTTTTAGGTTTCAACACAACATATGTATGGGAAAGAACCAAGGGGCAAGTTTCCTTTCACTTTTTAGTAAAAATCACATTTACAAATATACCATAATTGCTAGGCATATATCCACGCTCTAAACATAATGAATATACAAAATAGTCACGATTTTTCTTACTTGAAGCACCAAAATAGGCTAGTCATATAGAATTTGCAAAAATAAATGAGTCGAAATTCAAATGCTTATAAAGTTTTTAAGAAGAATTGGGCGTTTGTAGTCACTGTGACATGTAATTTACCAAAAAACTTTTCTATGTGTTCCTAGAGTTATTTATGGATATAATGTCTTTCTTAATGGTGTGTGTATGATTTTTATTGCTGTGTTTATTATCCATTTTTGAGGAGTCATTTCTATTGGTAACGTTAGGAAATTTGGATCAGAAGTACATGAGCTATCATGTTGTTTTTCCTTTTCTTTCTCTTTTCTGATAAGACTTTTGATATTTAAAATTTCATTTTACATATCCATTTGAATAGCTTTTTGTACTTGTATTTCTAATTTTTGTTGTTTTATTTGGTTTTGAAGATCCCTAACATTTATAGGTCTTGATTGGGTTTTCTTATTTCTATTGAGGATATCTTTAAGGTTATAAGACATATTAGGTTTATAACTAATATTCACCAAACACTTAACGATAGTTTAAATTAAATTATAATTAAAAGACTAAAATAATAAATAGAAAATTTCACCACATATATTCAGGGTAATGGCAAATCGCAAGTGAGGGCGAGCCGCAAGTGAGTGAGAGAGAAGTGTCTGAGTGAGGTAGATAAAGAGAGAGATAAAGAAAAAAGATGCCAAGAGAAACATTAATATTTTTAATTCTATTGGTCCAGTTGCATAGCCCCAAATAAAATAAGGATAATAGCACAAATAGTTTTTGAATTTTGTTTCAATTGTATTATTGTCCCAAAACATTTTATTTGTTCGATATGGTTCGAACTTTAACCCAATATGTAATGTCATTTTTGAAATTTTAATTTATTCAATGCAGTACCTAAACTTTTGATAAATGCTCAATATATCCCATGAACTATATGAAAATATCAAATATGATTTTTCCATTAATTTAATTTCATAGACGATTTTGAACATTTTCCCATAATCTATGGTTAAATTGAACATGTACCAATAGTTCAAGAACCATATTGAATAAATGAAAATTTTAAGGATGATATTGCACATTGAGCTAATATTCAAGGACCACATTGAAAAGATTAAAAGTTTATAGACAACACTGCACAATAAGCCAAAGTTCAAGGAGTGTATTTGTATCATTTTTGCAATAGAATAAATGAATAGGCTTTCTCTATATTAACTATAAATATAATTATATTTCATTTTATATATAACTATATATTTAGTCTATTTCGATAGACTTATAATTTACTTTTAGCAAGTGCTATTTCATACTTAAGTTGCTTAGAAAAAAAGCAAGTGATTAATTAATTATCAAGTAACTGTACAATGTTTTGCTCAGATTGCTTTATTATTTTCTTCCAGAATAATTTCAAAGTTATAGATAGACTTTTGTAAAAAGGACTAAAAAATTTGTTTAAAGAGTTATACAAATCATTATGTTAAGTTTTCTTCTTCTTTTTTCTTCCAGCTTTTTTCAACTTTTAGTTAGTTTTCTTTAGAAAGTGGAGGAACCAAAAAAAAGATTCAACTAATAGTTGTTGTACATTGGGTCTATTAGTTTTGGGGGGAGAAAATTGTTCAAAAAGTTTAAAGTTATTGCATTTTTGTCAATTCGATCATAAACATTTTGATTTTGTCAATTGAGTCATAAATCTTTTGACAATTTACCAATTAAATCAATCCGCCCAATTTTAGTCGAAAATCATTAACGTCAACTCCAGTCATCTTACGTGGCATAATTAATGCTAACATAATTAACTTTTATAATTATTTTTTATTACCTTCTTCTTTTTTTTTTTTTTCTTTCTTTTCATTCCTACCACCCTACCAAACAACCCTAGCCAACCACTAGGCGAGGGCTGTGAAGCCCTCACCAGTCGTAAGCGAGGGTCGCGGCCCTCACCTAGACCTCGTGAGCCCTCGTCTACCATGAGCGAGGGCTAGGTGAGGGTTACCAATCGTTGGCTATGGTCAACAAGGGTTGGCTAGCTCTTGCTTATGGTCAACGAGAGTCGGCCATGAACCTTGTTAGACTTGGTAAGGAAAAAAATATCAATTTTTTAAATTATTAAAAATTGTCCACATTAACATCAATCAAAAATCACATGAGCGATCTTCGATTAAAATTGGGCGGATGGACTCAATTGGCAAATTATCAAAAGGGTTAAGACCTAATTGGCAAAATCAAAAGATTTATGACCAAAATAACAAATTTGTAAAATGTTTAGGACATAATTGACAAAATTGCAAAAGGTTTAGAAATTTTGCACAATTTTCTCCAGCCTTGCTAGACATAATGAACAACACACGCAAATGTGCAAACAAGGAACAAAAGAGAAACAAATTAAGCAAGAGTAATGAGACGAATGATATTTGATTAAGCTACCTTCCGAGATTATCTTATCGCTAACAAAATACTAGAATCACATCATGAAATCCAATTTGTGAATCTCTTAATCATCATATAGCATGAACGGAACGATAGGATTTGTAAAATCTTCTAGAATCGAATGTAAAACAAAAAATTAACTATTTAGGTGGTAATTATGCAAAACTTTGTGCTTGTTCCAACTTCTAGTGATAATGTGTTTAATAAATCACTGATCATTAGCTATAAGATCCTCTCATCATAACTCACCTAGCTCTCAACATTATTAGTGTACAGGTTCAATTACAAAGTACCTCTATTTACGTGAGAATGTGATCTTATCTCCATTGATTCACTTTTTTGTTGTCAAATCTAGCCGAATCAAGTCATGACAAATCCATCTAACTTATTTAGGTTCCAGTCAGTTTTTGTTAAAAATGATTAAGATATTTTCCTTATATGACTTGATTTTCCATATTTCTAATTTCATTATTGTACAATCGATCTGATTGATTGTAATGGATAATGTACATTTTATACTATGTCTACAAATAACCTCATGTTGGGAGAAATTATATAATTTTCTTCTCTTCTGCATGTATTTTATCTGTTCTAATTAGGTTCATCTCTTCCGAACAAAAAAAACAAAAAAAAAAATAGTCTCATCTCCAATTCAGCTCTCCATTAGGCAAGTTCAAATCCAAGTTACTTGTGAGAAATCTCTATCTTAACTATCACTATAAGGCTACGTTTGGTTGTCCGGATTTCTAATCGGGATAGGACTGGATAGGATAGGATATGAAATCCTAGGATTTTTCTAGATCATGTCCATTGTTTGGTGAATCGCAGTATTAAAGTCGGATATATTCACATCATATCATGTACATTTATATATATATATATATATATATATATAAATGGCATATTATTATAAATGAACCTAAATGTTCATAGACGGAGATGGTGAAAATCTCTTGTAACACTATTCCTTAATTTATTTTTATTTATTTGATTTTATTTTTCCTCTTTTTTATATTATTTTCATTATTATTTCTTTTTTCCCCTTTCATCATTCTTTAATAAAATTTTATCAAGTAGTAAACTGTACTAACATGCCTAAAATACAAAAATACCTAAACTATATAATAAATATAAATATTTAATTTATAAATTGAATGTTTATTATAAGATAGAATTAAAGTTGAATATATAAATTAAAATAAGATTAATTAAAAATATTTTTTTATTTTTTTAATTAAATTTCTTAAATTAGAATTCAAATATTATTTATATTGAAATATAATTTCAATTTTGTTAATTTAATAAGTTTTTTATTCAAGAAAAAAACTTTCCTATTATGGACATTAGAAATCCTATCCACCTTTATCCTACCTCCCCCATGGGATAATTTTATCCTGTCTATATCCCCCTTATATCCGACTTTATCCTGTCCTGAGTGAGCACCAAACGTAGGATATGATTTATCATATCCTATCCCGAATTTTATCCCGACTGCCAAATGCAGCCTAATTGTGTTTCATTTCATATGTAACTAACTCCGCAAAAAATGAGTATTTTGAATAATATTTTCTTAAAAATGATTATTTCTACCATTTACAAAGAATGAACAAAAAAATTTCATCGTTTACAAAAATGTTTAGGCATCAATTATTGTCGATTCATTAACTAAACATTTCAAGCGATACAAGCGACTGTTATTATGAAAATATTTTTCAAATCATTCATTTAATTTGAAACAAACGGAGTCTTAATACTAAGTCTACTTTTATAGGGTTATAATTTACTTTTAGCATATGTTGTTTCATACTTAAGTTGCTTGGGAAAAACAAGCGATTAATTAATTAACAAGAAACTGTACAATGTTTTGCTAAGATTGATTTATTATTTTCTTCCAAATTAATTTCAAATTATAGATAAATTTTTGTAAAAAGGACTTGCAAATTGGTTTAAAAAGTTATAAAAATTATTATGTTAAGTTTGTTTTTCTTCCAAATTATTTTTTCGACTTTTAGTTAGAGTTGTGTAAATTGTCAACGAGACTTGAGAAGTATTTCTAGTGAATTGATGATGTTAATCATGAGGGCAAAAACATGTTTTTAAAGTTATTGAAATTACTACAGTAATTGCAACTATAATTAACAGTCTAGTTATCTAATGATTTTTTTTGCTCACTGAGTGAATTTTTTTATAATTAATATTGGAACCTACCTTGTTACCTTTACCAACCGGGTCTTGCTTCCAAAAATTGAGCACCAACCCTAACAAGGGAAGTTACAAGTTCTAAGTCTGGAGCTTATCCATTGTGGAACCGATCTAGTCAGGTCTCGTGCTCCATGCCTATCCGTATTTCACTTGCTTATCTTAGTGTGCTAGATATTTGCTGAGTTTTTCTCTATTAGCTATATTAGGATATTTACTTGATTCTTTGTATCTTTTAGGATTATGCATACATTTTTATTGATTATGTATACCCCTGATTGATTATATTTGATATTATGTTTATCCTATCACTTTAAAAATTAATCCAATAAAACCTATAAATTGCCTCATGTTTTATTTATCAATAAATCGAATAATACAAAAATTCCATATTTCACTCTTTCGCGTGTTATTTCTTGAACTTCTAAAAATAAGACGTAACATACAAATCCTTCCAAACAACAAACCGAAAATGCAGTAACCTAGAAAGGCATGAAAGAATATCGAAATTCTGAAAAGAGAAGAGTCATGGAAAACGAGCCACTGAAAGAAAATTAAGTTCTACTTGTTTCTTAAAAAATAAACAATTTGAAAATTATTTTTTCTAAAATGATCGCTTATATTGCTTAAAATAATTAGTCAAATGAAAATATTTTTATTATTGATAACAATTTACATCTAAATATTTTTGTGGATAATGAAAATATATTTTGTTCATTCATTTTCGTAAAATGATACAACCGATCGTTTTTAAGGAAATTATTTTTCAATTATTTTTCGTGAAAAAATGAAGCCTAAGCTGTAGTCATAATGCAAACGTCGGGGGTTGGGCTAATGCTAGCCCAATCTCCCCTCAAAATCAACAATTGAGGTACATTGGGGTCTTTCGGTCTCGACACAATGAACAATGCACAAAAAATTGCAGATAATGAACAAAATGAACGACCTTTGATTAAAGGGAAAATCCTAAATAGGGACCCAAAGTGCATACTTTTTTCTCAAAAGAGGACTAAAATGGAGTCTGTCTCAGATAAGGACCCAAAGTGGTCATTTAGTCTCAAAGAAAGACCTCACTTGCTGGCCAGTGAACAGATGCATCTCCAATGCATATTCTGATGACCTGATCATGGGTATTTTTGTCCAAAAATGTTCTTTTTTTTATTTTCGGTTTGTTCTGTTTTTTTTTTTTTTTTTGGGTTTATGGTTGCACTATTCATCATCTTCTTCGTCCCTTGTTCGTCTTTTTCTTACCCAGACCAAGAACATTGAACTTGGGAAGGGCCGGCGAGCATCGGCCGTTAGTAAGGGCCGGCGAAGGCTGGACGCCTATTGCCGACAGTAGGTGAGGACCACAAAGCCCTTGCCAGATCTAGCAAAGGTGGCCTTGGCCGCGGCCAACGAGGGCCGTCGAGCCCTTGCTGGCTACGGGCGAGGGCTTGTAGGCCCTCGCCGGCCCTTATCGGTGGCCGGTGAGGTGGGCGAGCCCCTTGCCGGCCGCGGGTGAGGCCACCCTCGCCAAATCCGGTGAGAGTCAACCTCTCCTAGGGTTGGTGAGGGGCAACCTCGCTGATGGTCGTGAGGGGCGACTTCCCTCACCTCCGCCTGCAGCTCCACTGACAACCTCGCCTTCTGCCAAGATTACAACTGGGACGCCCACGTCGCTTTCTTCGTCCCTTCCTCCCACCACCGCTCCCAGATCGATGGCTTCTTCGGCTACCCCTTTTGCCCTCGAGCACCTCCTTGTAGGGCCTCAATTTGGACAACCCCCCTCCCCATGGCCAGCGAGGGCTCGATGGCCCTCACTCACTGTCGACGATGGGCATTGAGCCCTCGCTTGTTGCCGATGATGGGTATCAAGCCCTCGTCGGCCTTTCCCCAAGTCCATTGTTCTTGATCTGGGCAAGAAGATGAATAGGGGATGAAGAAGACGATGAACAGGACAACCAAAAAAAAAAAGTTGAATACCCTAATCATGCCACCGGAATATGCATTATAGATGTAACTATTCACCGACCGATGACTGAGATCCTTCTTAGAAACTAAATGACCACTTTGAATATTTATTTGAGATAGATTTCACTTTAGGTCATCTTTTGAGAAAATGAGGGCACTTTGGGTCCTTATTTGAGATTTTCCCTTGATTAAATTACCTCCTAAGATTACCTTATCGCTAACAAAACGCTAGGGCTACTTGGTCATCTAGATTTTTAAGTAAGATAGGACTGGATAAGATACGATAGGACATCTAGGGGATTTTGCTATATCTCATCTCTCGTTTATTGAGTAAAGCAATAAAATTGAATATATTGACATCATATCATATACATTATTTGGTATAAACAACATATTAATATAAATGAAACGAAATTTTTACAACGAAAATGATAGAAATTTCTCATGACATTCTTGCCTACTTTATTTTCATTTGCTTTTTATTTTATTTTCCTCTATTTTTAATTAATTTATATTTTATTTCTTTCTTCCCCTTTCATCATTCTCTAATAAAATTTTATTGAATAGAAAACTGTACTAATATACCTAAAATATGTAATAATATATTTATTTATTGAATTTATATTATAAGATAAAATTAAATTCAAATATATAAATACAAAAGGATTAAATTGAAAAAAATAAATTTATATTTTATGTTATTATAAATTTCTTATATTAGAATTCAAATATTATTTATATTGCAATATAATTTTGAATTTATTAATTTAAGAAGTTTGTTATTTGAGAAAAAAATTATTTTCCTATTATGAATATTAAAAATCTTATCCACATTTATCTCACATTCCCCATAGGATAATTTTATCCAGCCTATATCCCATTTATATATGACTTTATCCTATCTTAAACAGGCACTTTATCCTATCTTAAACATGCGTTTTTATCCTATCATGAATTTTATCTCGACCACCAAATGCACCTAAAATCATATTATGAAATTCGATTCGCAAATCTCTCAATCATCATATAGCATAAACGGAAGGACACGAATTCATAAAATCTTCCAAAACCGAACTTAAAACACAAAAATGTAACTTTTTGGGTGGTAAATATAGGAAAATTTGTGCTTGTTCCAATTTCAAGTGATAGTAAACTAATATATATGTAATAAGATCCTCTCATCATAACTCACCTAGCTCTCGACAGAGTACGTGACAACTGACAATGTGATCTTATCTCCATTTATTCACTTTTTTGGCAGCAAAATCAATTGACAAATTCATTGAACTTATTAAGATCCCCATTCTTTTCCGTAAGAGATAAGTAGGATATTTACTATATATGACTCAATTCTCCGTATTTCTTGTTACATTATTGTGCAATCCATCTCGACTGATGGTGATGGATAATGTTATGTACCCATCCTTTAAAGCATATAAATACCTCATCTTACAAGAAATTATGCAGTTGCCTTCTCTTCTAATTAGGTTCATCTCCAATTCGGCTCTCCATTGGTCAAAAGTTCGATCTCTCCAAGCTACTTTTGTATGAGAAGAACTCAGAAATGCCTCAATTCACCACAATCACCTTCATCTTTCTCACTCTTTGCACAGCAACAATAGCAAAGCCTGCTAAATTTAAGCTTGATCATTCAGCATCATCATCTTCTCCGTCTTCCTCTTCTTCAAATACTAAGAACTACACTTATGTTTGTGACGCCTCGCGCTACGCAAGCCTCGGCCTCAACATGTCGGCTTTCTCGTTCTGCGACGCCTCGCTGACCTACGAGGAGCGAGCCAAGGATCTGGTGAAGCGGATGGCCCTCCATGAGAAGGTCCAGCAGCTCGGCAACGGGGCCTATGGCGTCCCGAGGCTAGGGCTTCCCAAGTACGAGTGGTGGTCCGAGGCGCTCCATGGCGTCTCCAACGTGGGACCCGGGACCTTCTTCGACGATGTCGTCCCCGGCGCGACGAGCTTCCCTACTGTCATCCTCACGGCCGCTGCCTTCAACGAGTCTCTTTGGAAAAGCATCGGTCAGGTGAGCGGAAAGTTCCCCGGCATAATTACCATACATATGCGCATGAATCTAGATAGACGTACTCAAAATTCAATCAACCATCGACCTTGGAGGCTAAAAAAAACATTATCTGCGCCTGTAACGTTATAACACAGGCTGTTTCGACGGAAGCGAGAGCGATGTACAACCTCGGGCGGGCCGGACTGACGTTCTGGAGCCCGAACATCAACGTCGTACGAGACCCCCGGTGGGGGCGAGCGCTGGAGACCCCCGGGGAGGACCCTTTCGTGGTCGGGAGGTACGCCGTCAACTACGTCCGGGGCCTGCAAGACGTCGAGGGAGCCGACCACCACCGCACGGTCGACCCGAACCAGAGGCCCCTCAAGGTCTCCTCGTGCTGCAAGCACTACGCCGCGTACGACGTCGACAACTGGTTGGGGGTCGATCGCTTCCATTTCGACGCGAGAGGGTAATCATCGGCACCAAAGAAAAACCTCCCTTCCCTCTTCCGCATTGACATGGCAAAGCCGAAGATCTTACGCTTCGTGGCTTCTTCCTTCAGGTGCGCGAGCAAGACATGGAGGAGACGTTCCTCCGGCCGTTCGAGATGTGCGTGAAGGACGGCGACGTTAGCAGCGTCATGTGCTCGTACAACCGGGTCGACGGAGTTCCGACGTGCGCCGATCCGAACCTCTTGAAGGACACGATCAGAGGGGAGTGGGATCTTCACGGGTATATAATAGATCGAAAAATTCGAAAACAGCCTCGACCCTTTTCCTAATTTTTCATTTTGTTCATCGAAGATTTATTTACTAATTTTTTTTTTTTATAAATAATTCAGGTATATAGTCTCCGATTGCGACTCTATTCAAGTCATGGTGGATAACCACAAGTTCCTCGGCGACACAAACGAGGACGCCGTGGCAAGAACGCTTAAAGCAGGCTAGTTTTTGGCTAAACCCCTTATTTATTATTTTTTAATTTATCGATTCATTTAATTATTTCTGTTATTATGGTGGTGTATGTGCATTTTTTTTTTACTATAATAGATTTGGACTTGGATTGTGAAGTTTTACTATACTAAATAGTTTTGGTTAAACCCCCTTTTTTTTTCCCAATTTATCGATTTATTTGATTATTTGTTCCGATAATTTCCTTAATTTATTATAATGGTGTACGTGCATTTTTATTTTCATTTTTACTATAATATGTTTGGACTTGGATTGTGGAGTTCACTACACTAATAGTTTTGGCTAAAACTTTTTTTTTTTCCAATTTATCGATTCACTTGATTATTTGTTTAATTTATTATGGAAAAAATGTGCATTTTTCCCCTTTTTTTTTGGTTGCTATAACAGGTTTGGACTTGGACTGTGGAGTTTACTACACGGATTTCACGGCCGGCGCGGTGGCGGCAGGGAAGGTGAGGGAGAGAGAAATCGATACGTCGTTGAAGTATCTCTACGTCGTGCTCATGAGGCTGGGGTTTTTTGATGGAAGTCCCGAGTTCAAATCTCTCGGCAAGGATGATATTTGCACCAAGGTAAACCTCGAGCTAGCCACTCGGGCAGCTAAGGAAGGGATTGTTCTCTTGAAAAATAACGGGATGCTCCCTCTCAGCCCTCACCAAGCCCGAAACATAGCCGTTGTCGGCCCTCACGCCGACGCCACCACGGCGATGATCGGGAACTATGCCGGTACATGACCCGAGTTTATGAGTTCATGTGCTGCTATCATTGGGGCAATCGTTTTGATCTCTTTGTGATATTTATAACTGAAATTCAGGTGTCCCATGCCGATTCACCGCGCCCATCGACGGCTTCTCCAGGTATGGGGAGGTGACGTACAAGGCGGGGTGCGCGGACATCGCTTGCAAGAACGAGAGCTTCATTTTCCCGGCCATGGAAGCCGCCAAACGCGCTGACGCGACGGTAATCTTGGCGGGACTGGACCTGTCGGTGGAGGCCGAGGGTTTGGACCGGACCGACCTCGTCCTTCCCGGGTACCAGGTTCAGCTCATCAATCAAGTGGCGGAGGTCGCCAAAGGCCCCGTCGTCCTCGTGATTCTATCGGCCGGTGGTGTCGACATCTCGTTTGCGAAAGAGAATCCGAGAATTGGCGGTATCTTATGGGCTGGATATCCCGGAGAGGAAGGGGGCCGAGCTATCGCCGATGTCGTCTTCGGCGACTATAGTCCCGGTAAATAGGAAATTATTCTACCATATCTTTTCTTTTCTTTTCTTGTTTGTTCATAATGCTACCATATCAAAGTTTATATATTTTGAATTATACTTTTTATTAAATCTAAAATCTGGCAATGCATATATATATTACCGTATCTTAAATTCAAAACATATGAATCTATCCTGATATGTTGAGAGTGGATAATTTCATATATTTTTACGGAAAGCTAGAAAAGAAAGGTAATTTTCTCTTAAGTTTAAACAAACTCTTTGTATGTCATACAATGATTTTCAAAATGAGCAACCATAGTATTGTGAGTTATGTTGATTTATTTACTAGGTGGAAGGCTACCTCTAACATGGCACAAGGCGGACTACGTCGATATGCTGCCCATGACATCGATGCCACTGAGGCCGGTCCCCTCCCTGGGCTACCCGGGACGCACTTACAAGTTCTTCAATGGCTCCGTCGTGTACCCCTTCGGCTATGGCTTGAGCTACACATGGTTCAATTACTCGTTGTCGCCTGCAAAGCGATTTGTCGACCTCAAGGTGGAGAACCTCGACTACTGCCACGACCTCGACTATAGCCACGACACCAAGAGGCCGCCATGCCCCGCGATGTCCATCGAGGACTTGGACTGCAGGCACGACATCGATTTCGTAGTCGAAGTGACAAACACTGGGCACAGGGACGGGAGCGACGTCGTCTTGGTGTACTCAAAGCCTCCCCATGGGATTTTGGGCACACACATAAAGCAATTGATTGGGTTCAAGAGGGTCTTCGTTCGTGAACAAAGTAGCCAAAAGGTTCATTTCAAGATCAATGTTTGTAAGGGCTTGGACATAGTCGACTCCGCCGCGAATCATGTCTTGCCATCTGGCTATCACTCCATTGTGATTGGAGATGACGTGGTTTCTTTTCCATTTCAAGTCAACTTTAGTTGACATATGATCTAGTTTGGGGAATTATAAATGAACTTGAAAGTGGATTAGCTTCTTTGCTTGCGTGTTTGTTACAAATAATGGGGATGGTTTTCTAAGTATATTTTTATATTAGAAATAATTAGGATCTTTCTGCTGGTCCTCTGTACTTTTCTTTTTTCTATATTTTGGTTCGTATCTTTATATTTATTTTAAAATCGATCATTTTACTAAAAATAAACAAAAATGTTGAAAATTAGAGAGCTAACGGTCTCCAGCCAAATAATGTGTTTACACTGGATGAACATTTCCTAATGATTGTTCAGATTTCAACATGAAATTTAAAATTGGTCTAAGATTATAGGTTTTCTTTCACTCTTTAATGACGTCATAATACGACCATGCCATAAAGTAGAATCTATTGTCCATGACAGTGAATTTGCAAATATATTATCCTCATAATTAATTTAATTACTCAGATCATGCACAACCAAGAGGCGAGAGGGCAAAAAGGGGCTGTTGCACGTAAATATATAGAAAAGGAACGAATAATGGATTTCCAAGTCATTTTATGCGATTCTCTCATTGAAGTGACTCTTTTATCGGAAAAAAAAATCTGAAAAAAATTTCCATTTACATCCGTTTTAAAGTCTTTTTTTGGTATTAAAGTGTGGTGGGATTCATTCCGAATTTTTATTGGAAAAAAAAGCTTAGTTCCAAACATCAATATGCGAGGAAAATATATTGGCTAAATATACCATTTTTGAATGAATTTTAGGCTTCGACACAACATATGTGTGTGAAAGAATCCAAAGGGCAAGTTTCCTTTCACTTCTTAGTAAAATTCACGTTTACAAATATACCATAATTACTATACACGCTTTGAACGTAATGAATATACAAACTAGTCACGATTTTTCTTTCTAGAAGCACCAAAATAGGCTAGTCATATAGAATTTGCATAACTAAATGAGTCAAAATTCGAATACTTTCTAAATTTTTAAAAAGAATCGGGCGTTTTTAGTCATTGTAACATGTGATTTACAAGACAGCATTGCTATGCAATCCTAGAATTATTTACGGGTATAATGTCTTCTTGATGGCGTGTGTGTCCATGTGATTTTTATTGTTATTTTTATTATTCATTTTGGAGAAGTTATTTCTGTTAGTAACATTAAGAAATTTGGATCAAAAGTACATGAGCTATCATATTGTTTTTTTTTTTTCCATTTTCCTGATAGGACTTTTGATATTTGAAATTTCATTTAACATTTCCATTTGGATAGCTTTTGGTATTTGTATTTCTAGTTTTTGTTGTTTTATTTGGTTTTAGAGTTCCCTAATATTTATAGGTTTTGATTGGGTTTTCTTATTTCTATTGAGGATATTTTTAAGGTTATAAGACATATTAGGTTTAGAACTAATATTCATCAAAGATCGAAGTCAATCTAAATATTCTCACTTCGCATCTGGGTTAGTTATCTCATAAGCAGTGCTAAGAAAAAATTCTTCTCCTTTTGTCAACAATATTTATTTCGGGGATTGGCTTATTAGAGGAGAGTTCTTCAAAATCTAATTCTGAAGATGTTTTTATTTTATTTATTCGAAAACCATTTTTTTTTAAGAAATTCATCTGAAGAAGAAGTATCATTACTTGTTGCGTGGCGAAATCTAATTCTGAAGATGTTTTTATTTTATTTATTCGAAAACCATTTTTTTTTAAGAAATTCATCTGAAGAAGAAGTATAATATCCATGATATCTATTTAATTGGGTATAGAATATTATCATTTATGGAGAGTTCATTTAATCTTTTATTAACTCTACAATAGTTTGAGATATGTCCCTTTTTTTCCACATGAGTAACATTGGATATCTTTGTTGAATATTTTTATCACTATGTGGTTTGTTTTGATGTTTTTGTCATATATATATATATATATTTCTAAATAACATATTTTTTGAAAAAGGGCAGGGAGGGCATTTCACTTTTTTTCCCGGGGGGAGGGGAGGGGCCGCTGTCAGTTTCGAAGATGCACGCAAAACATTTTTTGTCAAAGCGAGCGGGCCCCACCACCCCACCCCACATCCTGCCCCAAGTCACGCGTGCTCGATCCGACGGCCAGAACACCACCCGCTGGACCCGGAGAAAAAGCACTCCCGATGCCCTCACCACCCCCCGATCCGACGGCCCAGATCCCCCGCCTTTGACTTGGAATCGAACCCAACCTCCCCCTCCCTCAAAATATTTAAAAAAAGAAAAAGAAAAACAACGAAAGAGAATTACTAATCCCCCTGGTGTGCACTCTTTCTCCCTCCTCGCATCTCATCACTTTATACTCTCTCTCTCTCTCTCTCTAAACCCTCCGTTTCTCTCTCTCTCTTTCTCTCTCTTCGGCGCGGCCATCTCCTGCCGAGATCTCCCAGATTTAGGTCTTCGATTTGGAGGAGGAAGAATTCGAAGCGCCGGAGGTTCGTCCCCCTTCCTTGCTTCGCCTTGCGATCTCGTCGTCGTCGTTTCCGGTCGGGTCGGGTCGCTCGCCCTCTCTTCGTTTCTCGATTTGCTTTGCGGGATCCTTCCCCCCTCCTTCTCCTTCCCGATCGGGCGCGGAATCGGAGGGGTTCCGGCGCCTCCCCCTTTTCGGCCCGCCTCCGGCGTCGCGGTTTTTGGATCTCCGGCGGGCCTCCCGTTCGCCCGCGAGGGTCGGCCGGGGGAAGCGACGCCGGGGGGTTTGTGCCGTCGGTGGGAACTTGGGTTGTCGTCAAGTATGGATTTTGAGTTGTGTGGGTAGATGCTGATGAAGGGTTCGTTAGTGGGTCTGTGTCTGATTGCAATTGGGGTCTCTCCGTTTCGATTTTTCCTCTCTGTCTCTGTCTCTGTCTCTCTCTCTACAAGTGTTGTCGTGCTTTGTATGTCCGTTGCGACGTGTCATTTTGTGTTTCCGTGTGGATTCAGATTGAAAGAAGCGAACCAACCATGCCGTGGATGTTCAGGAACTTCGTTCGCTTGGTTGCCTTCTTCTTCATCCTATAGTTTCGTTGAGTTGGTAAGTGCTTTTATCTCTCGAGTTCCCGCAGCCTGTTTTCCCCTTTTTTTTTTTTTTTGGTTTAAGTTTATTTTGTCTTGTTCGTGAGAAGTTGTCGGTATTGAATGGGGAGTGGTTGTGTGGGATTGTTCAGGGGGAACTTCGTTCTGCGATTCGATGGTGTTCTGTCTGTGAAATTTTAGTTGCTGAAGGTCTTCAATTTTGCTGTGCTTTAAGTGATAAGGGGGTCGCTTTAGCCATTAAGAAGTAGGAAAAGTAGTAACGACTTTGTTCTTGTTAAATGCTTTCTCAAGTAGCAAGGAAATGACCATATGTTCTGCTTAGCTTCCTGGTTTTCTCTTTGCAGGTAGTTTTTCAAAATTCAGCAACGCATTCATCCGGTTTTGCCATTTGGATTTTGTGGGAGAATTGAGGATGTACATTGCAGTCACCATCAAGAGATATCGAGCAGTGAAGGAAGTTGGCAAAATTAAAATGAGTGTTGGATTGATTGCCCATTACCAATTGATGCAAGTTTGTCAGGTGAAGTTCCCATTTCGATGTTTGCGTGGTCGAGATCTTAATTTCTTACGCGATTGTTCTCCTGGTGTTTACCTTGAACCTACTGAATGCGCTTGCCCAAATGTAGCCATTTTGGTTACTGCTGAGTGGGTGTTGCTTTTCATTGCTAACGGTTACCACTTTGCTTTTTAGTATCTCAACTGAAATTGCGATTAAATTGAAATGCTATTCTCAAAAACACAATTTTGAGTTAATTAAGGACATCTTCGCTTACTGTGCCTAGTTGCGCAGTTGTAAATGATTAGAATCCACGCAAGCGCTTTGTTATGATGATATTTGTGGCCTACTTGTGCACCAATATTTATCAGTTCCTGCAATCATCTTGTTCGCATGCATTTCAGTACTGTTTAGGTGAACTTCACTTTGGTCAACGAAACTTTGGCTATGGTACAACCCTAAACCTTTAAATGTTGCATTTACCTCCATGAACTTTTTAGTTTTGGCACTTTCCAGCTTCTTTTATGCTTCTACAACCATGAAATTTGTGGTTTGTAGCAATTTATATTGGAGACTTAAATAAATCCTTTAATTGACTATCTCGTGGGATTCCCCATTTATCGAAGTCGATTTTATGATAAATGACATGCTAAAAAGTTCACGGTAAAATGCCAGGTTTTGAAATTAATGGTTTAGAGTGCAAACTCAGACCACCCCAAAGTTCAGGGATAAAGTGAAATTTCCCCTTTGCATTTCCTATATGTCGATTAGGTGCAGTTGCGTGTGATCAACCCGTGCATCGCCAATATGCCTTCCTTCAATCCCCCAACTTGTCTCTATCATATCAATAGTGCATTAGATGTTAAATATGGAATAAAAGCTGACTGCCTTTTCTTTGATATATGCTTGATTATCTGGTTTCTTTTATTGGATCATGTGCCATTTGTCTATAGACTGGCTACATGTTCTTACTGCATTTTCTATGCATATTTGCCTTAACCTGATTGTCTTATTTGAAGACGAAATATTGTAGCCTAAATCCCATGTTTTCATGTCATGCAACAGGCTGAATACTTTCGTCAGTTGCTTAAACCTGTCACGTAGTCTCACCCTGTTAAGCTCTGGGAGTTGGGACTTTGGGGAGAATAGAGAGGCCCTCTGGTTGAGTTCATGCAGGAGTAATGCCGTGAAAGTGAAATATTTGGTTCCGATAATCATTATAGTAGCCTTATCTAGTATTTAGTTATCTTTCTCTGTCGTTGCTTTAGCTACCTTCTCAGCCACTTGAAATTCAGCACTACAAACTCAAATACCCAAAGATTTACATCTTCGCTGAAGACGATTGTTATTAAGAAATTGAAACGTTGATGGAGAGCAACCACCACTTGCCCACCAGAAAGGAAACATATTCCATGACTAATCAAATGAGTGGTGAGTACATGGATATTCCGACTGCATATGCATTTTGCGCAGTTCCACCACCACAGGCCATGGAACACCTTCCACCGGTCCATGGTCTTCAATTTCAACCATCTACTTTGTGCCCAAAGAATTTCATTGTATTTGACCAGACTGCTTACCAGAGTCGGATCATGTTTCATCCTGCAATTGCCCCCAAATTCGGAAATCCGGGTTTTCAAAGTTATCCGACCTATGTGGAGAAGAAAGATGACCTAAATTGTGCTTTCAATGAGCAAAGGGAGGTTTCATCTTCTGATAAAGAGGACTCAGATGATATTGATGCTTTGCTGAGCTTGGAAGAGGAGGAAGAAGAAGAGTATGACGAGGATGAGGTGAGCACTGCGCGGACCAATGGCAATTACGGGAGCTCGTCCCCTGATTCTTGCTCCAGCTATGGATCAAAGACTAGGAAACTTAGCATCTCTTCTCTTCTCCAAAAGTCCTCCGGCAGTGGCAGCAGTTCGAGCAGTGAACCCAAGCAGCAGAAAATGAAGAAGATGGTAAAGGCGCTGAGAGGAATCATTCCTGGTGGCAACCGGATGAGCACTGTCACTTTGTTTGATGAAGCTGTCAGATACCTTAAGTCTCTGAAGATTGAAGCAGAGAAGCTTGGAGACTTTAAGGACTAGACATGCTGTGGCACTGGGACTGAGCTGCTACATACGGGTAGCACACCCCTCTCTCTCTCTCTCTCTCTCCCCCCGCTGATAATATGCATTTGCTAGCTTGTAGATGCTGTTATGATATATGCTAATGGTTGTTAGGAGGTTGGGACTATGAACCCTAGTTAGCTGCTGTGAAGAGAAGGGAGACTGGGAAATGACATTTATATGTTATGTAAGGTGCAGATTTCTTATGTTGTAGCTGTCTGGACTCTTGGCCTTGTAGACATTTTAATAAAATGTATTTATTGTCAGCGCCACATAGGCATCATTGTCATTCAACAGGTTGTTTTTTATTAGCGAGAGTATTAGTCCCTTGTCTTTGTTCTGATTTGCTCTTCTTTTGTTTGGTACTATTTTGCAAGTGAACCCCTGCTGAACCTCCAGCCTTGTTCTGTTGTTCTCTTTGCGAATTTGCATGTTGACAATCAATGAACCCCCCAGTGAATCCTTAAAGGAAGATAAAGGATTGGTCACTGGTTAGTAAGCTCCTATGCTTGCTTGTCATTCGGCACTTACAGAGCTCCCGAGCTTTCAAACGTGGACCGACTCTTATTGGCCTCCAGCAGAAAGTACGTTCTGCTGGGGCGGAAAATTCAATAACTACCAAAATTGGTCTTAGTGGGGTTGCTTCAAATCTTCAATGACATGAAGCACATGGCCAGAAACAAATTCACATATACCAATACCTCTGGGCATTTCACTAACGGATCTTTTGTTCAGTCATGTCTTAATAACTTGATTATTTATTAATTTAGAGGAATTCTTCATAGGGATCTACCTTACTGGAAGCTCAAAATCCACAGCCATAATAGCTGCGGGTAGGAAGGGACAACTATCACTCGCGAAACCCAGGTAAAATGAACTCGTACAAGAAAACCTGAGACGTACCGTTGTTATAATCCAAGAGATTGTATAATGGAAGAAGGAGACAGATGTTAACTACTCAATGGACTTATCAATTATCATCCCTCTTGAAAATCTGTCGTGTAGGAAAATATTGAAGGCCTCAGTTTCCCTCCAACACAACCTCCATACCTCTTTTATTGAAGTTACTAATTTACTACTCGAATTGTCTTTGGTGATTACTTAGCGCCTTCATATCAGTCTTTTTTATTTTTTTTTTAAAAAATTTTTTGGGGGTCTGTATCTTCATATCAGTTATCGTTGTGGATACGTATATCAAAACGTTTTTTCCTTTTTCCGAAAATGTCCCTGGCCAGATCGGAATTAAAGAGCCACCCCTGGACGTTCGTGATTTCGATTACAGAAGTAGAAGAGATAATTATGCTTTCTTGGACAGGAATTATAGAGGAAGCAGTTCGCATGGGTGTAAGAAAGTGTAATTATCCTCGCTTGGGTTTACTCCTGGATCTTTTTCCATCCATCAGCTAGGTGTCATTAGAAACAATGTCAAGCTGGTCAAATTGTCAGCATGGATCGTGCATTAAAGAAGGGAGGAGGGTTCGGAATTTGCAAAAGAAGCATGAGTTACGCTTGGAATTTACATAATAGTATTAAATAAGGCCAACGCAAGCATGAGTTTCGCAAAAGACTAGCAAAAACTTTTTTTGAGAATCAAAAACAATTGTGCAATTGGCCTTTATCTACTCCTTCAAACTAAAAGTTACATTTAAGATTGGAATCGACTAGTACTCTTTGGGTCTGTCTGATAATCATTTTGTTCTTGAAAATAATTTATGCTTGGGAATTAATTTTCTTTGTTCCGCTCCCAAGACAAATTTATGAGTATTTGAAGGTATTTGATAATTATACAAAATTTCGATTTTCGGGATAAAAATGTATTTGGCAAGATCTCAAATTCTCTTGTAATTTAGAATTTCTTTTTATTTTTAAATAATTTTATTAAATTTTTCTCTTTTTCCTTTTCTTATTCCCCTACTTCCTATGGCAGGCGACCTCGTTAGAGCGTCATTGGTCCTTGGCAAGGCTAAGCCTCATCAACCGAGCCTCCCTAGTTGTTGGGTGAGGCTCGACTGAGCCTTGGCTAGGCAAGCTCGGCCTTGCCCAAATTTGGCAAGGCTGAGCTTGCCTAGCCATCGATGAGTCTCCACCTCATTGGGCCACCGCGAGATTGACCTCGCCCTTGCAATTCCCTAGTGAGAGCAAGGCCGAGCTCTCTTAGCCAAGGCTCGATTGAGTCTCGTCCAGCTGCCAAGGAGGCTTGCCTGACGAGACTCGACCTCGCTAGGGGCCAGCGACGCTCCAACAAGATCGTCGGTCCTTTTTTGGCCAAACATTAGCTTGATCGAGGCTGGCGACAAGCCAAAGGAAGAAGGGGAAGAAGAAAAGGAAAAAAGAAAAGAAAAGAGGAAAAAAAGAAGAAAGAAAACGGACTTGATTCTAGAGTTGTTATTGAAAATAGAAAAGCAATATTTTTCTATTTCTTGATTCTATTCCAAATTTATTCCCGGGAATAAGAAAGTTATCAAATGGATTTTCTCTTTTTTCTTTTTTTTAATTCCGTAGTCAGTTAACAAACAAACCCTTAAAGACGTCACAGCATGTTGCTTCTCCACGGAACTTTATATGTAACTCTACAATAACGAACACTTTTGATGTTATAAAAACACTCTTTTTTCATATTATGAGAAGCGCAGCCCTCTTAGAGAATATCAATAACAAAACAACTAGTTTTTCACAAAGGCAAGCACAAGAGTCGCGAAAATAGAGAAAAGAAGTTCTTAATCATCGCCAAAGTCCTCAATCATGCTTGGTTCCTGTAAATGGCCTTGCAATCTTCAAACTAATCGTTGGATCAACATCTCTGCTTAGCAGACCTACAAGTTGCATAAAGAAGTTTTCCAGATATAGAGGCCTCTTCTTAAGCAGGCTGTCTGACTCTTTTGACTGCTTCCACAAAAAAGGAACAGCTATTCTGATTTTCTCCGGGTTGCTTGCCACGGATTCTAGACCTTGAAAGTGATTGTTAGACTCTAATTTGAATCCAAATCAAATTGGAAGAAGATCTAGGTCTTCTTATCCAATAATGTAAAAGCAGGGAACGTGTCTTTGAACCTCTCTGCTCGGCAGACCTACAGGAGTTGCTAATGCATATCCATTTATTTCCATGCTTCATGCTGAACTGTTTACCTTCTACACTATAGTCCTTCCAAGTGTATTGAAGTCTTTTAGTTCTAAATGTTTGTTCAGCTTCTACTGGCCCATCCGAGCTTTAATGGCTCTCTTGTTTTAAGCCTGTTCACCTTCTACATGAGTCCATCCAACTTTAGACACCTTTGATATCACATACCTTTTTCACCTTCTGGAGAAGCAAAGCACTACCAGCCTTTAGAGTTTCCTGTTAGCACTCCATCTGCATATTGGCCCGTGCATCTACAAGTCGTTTCTACACAACCAACGCGTTTTGATTACTTTATGCCATTTGCAGAAAAACATAGCGGATTATCTCAATAATAGTTGGGCTCTTCTTAAATTATATCGAGCATTTCTTTATCTAGAATCACTGTTGATCAGTACCATCATCTTGGAAGCGAAGAAAAAGCTGTGTTGGAGGTCACTTCGGGAAAAAAAAAAAATGGCATGGAAAATTAATCAATATAAAATATATGATTTAAAGTACTTAGAAAAATACATTTTACGAAGGCTTCCGTTATTATCAAAAGCTAGGGCAAAGCACTCAACGTATGTTAATATTCTTTCATAAGCTGCAGTATCCCATTAAGACACTGATTATCGAACAATGTGGAGAGCAAGAATTGCAAATGATGAGCATGATGCCTCTTAGCATGATTATACGAAATCTGAGCAAATCATATAAAATATTAACGTGATCATATGCCTTATCCCATGAGTTATTTTATGCAATCTTTCAGTTATACTTACCATATCTATAGGCTTAGATCTGGGAAATATAGTTGTGAATAGTGTATAAATATACATATTTAGAACATGAAAAATTGAATCGGTTCCAACTAGGATCTTTTATTTTGTGTCCTTTCTCATGGTATTAGAGCAAACATCGACCCGGTGTAGTTTTTTTTTTTTTTTTTCATGGCCAATCAAAACACTTCCACTATTTATTCCAAAATCAGTGTGCGAGTGACCATCCAAATGCCCCTCTAGTCTCTCCTACTTTAAATGGAGACAATTATCCAAAATGGCATCATACCATGCTTGTGGCCCTTGGGGCGAAAAATAAATTGTGCTTTGTTGATGGGTCCTTGCGACATCCTAGTTCAACCTCTTCAGATTATTTCTTATGGATATTTTGCAATAGCATGGTGAGGTCCTAGTTGATTCATCCTACTGTACCAACAATCGGTCCTAGTTGGCATGACTTGGCAAATGATGTTTGGAATAATCTTCGGTAATGCTTCTCTCCTTGTAATGCTCCTCGAATTTTTGAGATCCATAGGCCTTTATCTACACATCAACAAGGCATAACTTTGATATTTGCCTATTAGACTATGATTAAATCTTAGCGAGATGAACTATTGTTGTACCGAGCCTTGCCGACTTGCAGTTGTGGAGCAATGTTGACCCTGCTATAGTTTTTTAAAATAGATTCATTATTAGATTTTCTCCAAGGTCTCAATGAATTATGTCCCAATTTGGAGTCAGATCCTTCTTATGGATCCTCTCGCTACTGTCAATAGAGCATATGCCTTACTACTACAAGAGGAACAACAGCGCACTATTCAGGATTGCCGCACTGTTATTCTCGATCCTGCTGCCATGGCCGCGCTTTGTCTCAATGATACTCGGGCTTTTCTGCCGATGGGTTCTTCCAAACCCATTTTACATTGTACTCATTATGGAAAGGATGGACATCTTGAAAGTAAGTGTTTTAAGAAGTATGGATATCTAGAATGGTGGAATGACAGTAACAAGCGCCCCACCAACGATTTTGGCCGTCAACGACGTTTACGCCTAACTGGTTTTTTGATTGTTGCCACCGACCCTTGTTGCTACACAAACAGAACAGTTCATTCAATTACTTCTGGCTGGTGATACTACACCATCTTCTCACCCTTTGGTGAATTTAATAGGTACTTCCATTTATTTAAATTCCACTTCATCCTGGATCCTGGACTCTGGTGCGACGGATCATATATCTTGGGATGCAGCTTTGTTTTCTGAATTTGATGACAATATAACTTCTAACCCGTGTCCCTTCCTGATGGAACTATGGTTCCTGTTCAATGAATCGGACAGATTTCTCTACTATCAAGTCCAACTCTTGATCATGTTTTATTCATTCTCAAATTTCGATTTAATCTTCTTTCAATTATTAAACTTACTACTGCTACTTCTCTTAACATTGCATTTACCTCTGATACTTGCCTTTTTACTGCTGTTGCTTCTCTCGACAAAGACTTTAGCAATGGGTAAACGGCACAATGGTTTATACTACCCTCCAATACCCTAACCCACTTCGTAGACATCCACCACCACACCAAGCGCACACTTTGACCTCTCACACTAGCGGTTAGGACGTCCGAGTTTATCTTGCCTTCGTCATTTGCAAGCTTTAGGTAATGACATTTCATTTTCTAATACTTTTCCTTGCACCGTATGCGCCCACTTGCGAAGCAATCTTGTTTGCCATTTTCTTCTAGTACAATTTCTACTATTTCATACTTTGATTTAATTCATTTAGATGTTTGGAGCCCATATCGGACCACCTCTTTACCTAGGGTATGTCTTTTTCTGACTGTGGTTGATGATTATTCCGTAGCATGTGGCTTTATTTAATATCTTCTAAAGCTAATGTAAGTCATCTTATCATTAATTTCTTTTCCATGGTAAAAATCCAACATGGCAAACAAATTCGTTGCATCTTTTCTGACAATGGAAAAAAAAATATTTCAATTAGCTTACCAATTCCTTTCTAGACTTCATGGGTGTTTATCAATCGAGTTGCGTGTCCATGCCTTGACAAAATAAAGTGGTGGAGCACATGCACCGGCACCTTCTAAATATTGCTTGTGCCTTATGCTTCCAATCCAACCTTCCCATTGAGTTTTGCGGTGAATGCGTTCTCACTACTGCTTACATCATAAATAGACTTTCCACTGCTGTCTTGAAAGGGAAAACTCCATATGAGGTTTTACATGGTCAACCAACGAATTTCATTCACCTTCGAGTCTTCAGTTGCTTGTGTTTTGGGCGCAACACCTCCATTGATGCATTTGCTACTCCGATTTTTTTTTTTTATAAATGATATCCCAATGGTCAAAAAGGGTGTCACATTGTTGATCTTCTTACCAAAAAGATATATGTGAGTCGATGTTCATGAAATTCTAATGCGATGACTGATCGAACAAGTAATATAATGATGATAAAGGATATTTTCCCACATAAATTGATTATTAAAAATCAATTAAATATTAAAAATGGACTAATTCTAAAATTTATCTAACAAATCAAAATAGAATTGAGAATAAATTAAAAGTGACAAACCTAGAAACAAATTTTCAAAATTAAATGTAGTAAATCAATTAAATAAATATGTTAGAGTATCCAATTTCACCCTAGCTACTAGATATGAATTTCAAATCATTATGCATACAAGAACGATATCAAATGTGTGATAGCAGAATTTTCAAATCTATTTACTATCCTATCTCCAGGTATATCAAATCTACTTAGTTTATTAATCCACCATATTTCAATATGAATTTAAATAAACATAAGTGCATTAAAATATGTGAATATTCTCGATTTACAATGAAATTTTTGGACCACATTTTCACCGAAAGCTACATAAATAATATGCTATATCTTTATCCACATTTAATTCATAGTTATATATTATAAGAAGTAATTGCATATTATCATTTCTTAGTCTCAAACATACATATCGTATCATTCAAATGGTGGCCAGTCACTTAAAAGCATTAAGCATAATAATATATAACTCACATGAACAAAATAAGTTGCAAAACATAAAAATCATGAAATTCATATCATCATGGTATAGTTTGGCTATTGTAGTCCTAACAAAAATTTTTTTAGAACATCATAGAAGAAGAAACGAAAATATAAATCAAACCCAATATCTTGAATCAAAGAACAAGAATTCTATTATCACTTTTGTCTTCTCTTTAAAATGCTTGAAAAACTCTCAAAATAATAAAAAATGATCTAAAAGTAAAAACCTAGCTATCTCTCAAAGCTCTCAATATTCTCCTATTTATTGTATACATCCAAGACTCCTATCCCCAAGCAATGGCTTATTTTTTGCATAAAATTAGAGACTAAATCAAAGAATCTATGATTTGATATCCATCTTCCAACGCTTTTTGATTTAAATTCCTGATTGTCGTCATTCTTTTCCTTATATACTCCATATCTCATTATGCTACATAAACAAGGGAAATTCGAATAAATAGAAGAAAATCCAAATATTTTCTCATAAATATTGCATTATTTATTGCCTAAAATAGGTAAAATAACTTTATTTTTATAAAGTTATCAGTCGAGATATTGTGTTTCATGAAATAATTTTTCCTTACTCGATGCAAGGTCGCACGTATTATCATTACCATTCACACAATGTGATGAGATAATCCAACCTTCACCTACAAACCCTTCACAACAACAGCCAATTCCCACACCACCACAAACACCTTTACCTCCACTTCCTAAACAATCCACTAGACCTCAAAGGATACGTTAACCTCCTTGTTACCTTCAAGACTATTGTTGTTCATTTATTCAAATGCTAAATTCTGCCAAAGATAATGGTTCAGGTGTCTCTTACTCCATGTCTAATTTTCTCCAATATACTCATTTGAAACAACCCAATTTAGCATTTCTTACTTCTTTGTTTATTACCATTGAGGCAATGCAGCATCAGAAATGGAGAGACACCATGCGGGTTGAGATCAAATCACTTTTTCAAAATCATACATGGTCCCTCGTACCACTTCCATGGTAAGAAGGCAATAGGCTCCAAATGGGTCCATACAATTAAACGAAACTCTGCTGGTAGTATTGAACGAAATAAGATCTGCCTAGTTGCCAAAGACTATACCCAAGTTGAAGGGAAAGATTATCATGATTCTTTTGCACCTGTCATCAAATTGGTTATAGTTCGTGTACTCTTGGCCATTGCCACAGCTAAGCGATGGCCTTTTGAACAAATAGGCGTTAACAACGCCTCCTTACATGGAGACTTGGATGAGGAAGTCTATATGAAACCTCCCCCTTGATTTTCGATGTAAGGGGGAGAATCCGTACACCGACTTCACAAATCTCTAAATGGTTTAAAACATGCATCTTGTCAATGGTATTCCAAGTTTTCTACTACTTTGTGGGGCTTTGGCTTCACATACTCTTAGGCTGATCATTCTCTCTTCGTCTTGCACAATGGTAGTGACTATATTTTTGTGGTAATATATGTCAATGATCTAGTCATTACTGGTAGTGATATTTTTTTGATCAATTTAGTGAAATGTTACACAATCAGTTTCATATTAGGGACCTTGGGCCTCTAAGATATTTTCTAGGTATTGAGGTGGCTCAATCTTGCTTTGATCTTTATTTATGCTAGTGAAAATAAATCCTAGATATCCTAGAAGATTGTGGTTTTAGTAGAGCCCAGCCAGCTGATACTCTTATAGAACATAATATAAAATTAAGCATTGATACAGGCACTCTATTGGAGGATTCGTCTCTCTATCGACGCTTAATTGGCTGGTTCATTTATTTGACTGTTACCAGGCCAAACATTGCTCATAGTGTCAACATTCTGAATCAATTTACGCATGCACCATTCCAACCGCATTTGGACGAAGTATACTGTCTCTTATGGTATCTAAAGGCTATTATAGGCCAAGGGCTCTTCTGCCAGCTAAAAATGAAGTTCAACTCATGGCTTATTTTGACTCTGACTAGGTTAGTTGCACCATGACTCACAGTTCAACAATTGGGTATTGCATTTTATTGGATGATAGCCCCATTTCATGGGAAACCAAGAAACAAAGCATGGTCTCACGCTCTTCTGCTGAAGCAGAGTATCATGTAATTGCAGTAACTACATACAAAATTACCTAGTTATCATATCTCTTATGAGGCATTAACATGTCTCTTCAAGTCCCGAATTCTAAGGGTGAGCATGGTTTTTTAGGGTAGAATCGGGAATTGGAGAGTTGGACCGATGGGTTCGATTCTCCAATTCCTAGTTCTACAGAGCGAATAGTAAGTTCTCGGTTCCACTTTTTTAGGCAAATCCCTAATTTGGCTTCATTCTTCCCTTTTGTCCTTCTCGTTCATCTTTGTTTACAATGGGAGGGAACCCATTTCCAATATTGTCTCCACAATTCTTTCCACTTCTCCACAACACTATGGTTCTTGTTCATCTTATTGTCCTTGTTCCTTTCCGCAACGCTGCATCTCGAATTCTTGATTCTCATCTCTATCTTGTTGAGCCCTTTGAATCTTTTGCTATCACCAACTCGACCATCATCCAGCAGTTGTGCAACATTATCACTCATGGGTCTCTCTCTCTCTCTCTCTCTCTCTCTCACTCACTCACTCACTAGTAGTAGCTGTTGAAGCGCATTGTTTTGGGTTGGTGACAACAGCCAACTCAAAAATTGTTTTGAGTTAAGCAATTGCTTTCACAGCATATAAAAAGCTAGATTGTTAACAAGTTAGGATCGATGACCATATGGTTCAATTCTCTTTTGTGTTTTGCAGCTGGTATATTGAGCTCAAATTGCTTGCTTTCTTATATCTTTAGAATTAATCACTAGAACAATTTGAGAGCAATTCCTTCTTTTTATAACTCCTATTACCTACAAATAGACCAATGAAATTATCAAAACAAGGAAGCCATAATGTTATAGTTTGCTGAATCCATAGATACAGTTAATGCTTCCTTACTGCAATATAACCCCTTCTGTTGTGCTCCTCCCATAAAAAATGCATCTCTTGGCATGGTTCAAAATTTGATTTAGTACATTTCTCAAAGACTTGTTTCTATAGGATTGAGCTTTTTGTAGTTGATAATTGAAGCTTGTGAGAGAAAGCTTGTATTCCTCTAGCTTTTCTATGTAAATAATTGGAGAAATATCAATAATAGCACGAGATGCATTATGATCACATGGCATATTTGGTTGTTCTGGTTGTATGCATGAGCTTCATCGCTTCCTTATGTGTTTTTTTTTTTTCTAAATTTTGGCCAGTTAAAGATAACTTTGTTAGAAACTTAGAAGGCAATAAAAGGAAGTGAAAGTAAGCCCGCAACTATGTGATTATATGAGCGGGCTAGGCCAAATTAAATCTTGAGAAAAATTTTCAAGTTTCCTTGTGTTCTTAATTACATTTAAACATGCAAATCTTCCTTCATAACTGCAAGACCTATATTACAGTTCAAATTGATCACATGGCATATTTGGTGCTTCAACATTATTCTTGTATACATCTTCCAAGATGGTTTATCTTTGTAAATGGTTGATCATTATTTTGAAATTTCTAACTATATTATATTATTATTGTGTATATGTGAAGTCAATGTATCAAGATAACATGTCATCGGGTGATGAAATGAAGAAGAGACATCCCCTATCATGAGTGCCACAAACAAAATACTTGATTCTTGTCTTCCTCCTCATGATAATAACAATACATCTGATTGCCGGAATCATTTTGTGAGAATCCAAGATGAAAATGGAAATAAATATTAGGTGAAGTGCATAATTGTGGGTTTGTGTTTAAGTACCATGGTACTAACGGTACATTGGCAATGAGAAAGCATTTGACAACGTGCAAAAAGTTTCCTCGCAATGTAGATAAAAGACAGATATTCTTTACACCACATAATGTAGACATGGCTGATAGGGCGGGGGGAGATTCTAGTACTGATAGTGTCTTATTGACATGGTTGTTTAATCAAGAACATTGTGAGCAAATGCTTGCTCGATTCATCATAGTTGATGAACAACTTTTTTCTTGGTTGAGTGTGTTGGATTCCGTGAATTTATCAGTGAGTTACAACCTCTCTTCAAATAGTTATTACTTTTTACAGTGACTAGAGATTGTATGAAATTGTATTTCTGTGAAAGAACTTGCTTGAAAACTCAATTTGGAAAAATTAATTATAGAATCACATTCACGACCGATACATGGCGTTCCATTCAAAACCTCAATTATTTATGTCTCATTGCATATTTTATTTATAAAAATTAGATGTTGCATAAAAAAATAATCAATTTTGTGATGATGCATAGTCATAGGGGCAAGGAGATTGGGAAAATGGTGAAGAAATGCATCTACGAGTGGGGAATGGAAAAAAAATGGTGTCCACAATCACCTTGAATAATGCTAGTTCGAATGATGTTATAATTGGTTATTTGAAGGAAACACTTTCAAGAGAAATATTATAATATTAGATGGTGGTGTTTTACTCATGATGTGCACTGCTCATTTATTGAACTTGATTGTGAAAGATGGCTTGACTACAGTACGTGGCTCCATTGCACATATCCAAAATGTAGTTAGGTATGTGAGGAGTTATCAATAAGAAAGCCAAAACATTTCAATCTTACATTGAGAGTTAAAGGATCACTTATAAGGGTTTGGTTATTCTTGACATCGCCATTCGATGAAACTTTACTTACCTCACATTAGACATTACCATAAAGTTCATAAAAGCTTTTAAAAGGATGAAAGAAGACAATTTATCTTTTGCAGGCGAGCTTAATTTGATCTTGCTAAAGATAATGATTGGGAAAATGTCATTATTCTTTCAGAATTTCTAAAAAAATTTTAAGATGCCACCAATTGGATGTCGTAGAGTTCATATATTACTTCAAATGATTGTTTTGAGGGCATAAATCTTTTGTTTAAGTATTTGAAAGACGTGGTGAATGCTTTAGATCCTAAATTTCAAGCTATGGGTATGAAAATGAAAGAGCAATTTGACAAATTTTATGGGAGTTTGGATAAAGTGAATATAATTGTGTTGATTCTGGTTATGTTTGATCCTAGAGCCAAATTGAATTATGAAAATTTCTTGTTTGGAAAAAATTATGATGATGAGTCAAAAATTAATAAGATGCATTATAAAATGAATGATGCATTGGAACGTTTGTATGAATTTTATGAGTAATCTTCTATTGCTTCAAGTGATCGAAATCTTAGTGTCCAAAGTTTGAGTGCAAGTGCAGTATTGGTTCCAATGCCCATGTCGATGGTAACGAAGGTAACAAGAAGTATGACATCCAAAGTTTGAGTGCAAGTGTAGAATTGGTTCCAATGCACTCAAATTAAACAGTGTACAATGACAACAAATTTGAGCTTGATCAATATCTTGAAGAAAAAAATGAAAATATTCTTGATCTTGACATTTTGATGTGGTAGAAGACTAATGGCTCAAAAATATAAAATCATATCTTTGATGGTTTGGGAATGTTTTGTATATTCCCATAACTATTGTTGCTTCAAAGTCAACTTTTAGTATATCGGGTTGTGTCCTTGATGGTTTTCATAGTTCTTTGACTCCTAAAGCAATTGAAGCTTTGATTGACACTCAAGATTAGTTGAAAGTTGTACATGTGCCAAGAATGCAAAAAAAATTCGATTTATGTAAGTGATGTTTATATCTTTATATATTGTGATTCCTTTTATATATCTAATAAGTGAACGTTTTATTTATTCTCTTTTTTTTTTTTTAGATATGGATTTGCTTAATGAGGAGATTAAAGTCTCCTCATCGGTAAATAAAGTTTACTAGTTGAAGCGGAATGATATGAGGTGGGGCTTTCTAATAATTATTTAGTTTGGTTAATAGTAATTTTATTTTGAAACTATTATTAAGTGATATTGTTGTTTTATTTATTTAAGGTGGTCAGAGTTTGGAACAAATTTTCATGGATGATTGAGGATTGAAGTTCTAATATGGTTTTTGCTAGCAAGATTTATCCCCTAGTATCTGAAGTATCTTTGTTGTTCATGGCATCTAAACTATTGGCACTGGATTAGTATATTGCTCGACTTAATGGGTGCTTGTTGGAAGGTGCCCCAAAAGCTGTTCGGTTCTCTTTCAAGCTTACTTCTTATTGTCGTCTTTCCTTCCTTTTTCCTACTTCCCATTTTGTTTGTGGTCTTGGATATTGACTTGATCAACATGCTAGTTCCTCATGAATTTTGTTACGTAAGTTAAATGTATAATATTCGAACACTTGGTTGAGGAGGATAGTCAGTAGTAAGTTTCCATGAGACAGGACTTACAATCGCTTTGGCAATGTTTTGTTTGTTGTACTTTATCTTGTTATCTTATCCTCATCAACCAGCACTTTCGTTTTTATAACATTATAGGCGAAAATTAACAACAACTTTCAAGAATGTCATGACTTCTTATTTTAATTGTATTTATTTGAATCGTAATGCGAAGAAAGTTAGTCTTTTGTATTCTCTTTGATAAATGACAAGCTTGCTCAGTACTCAATAGACCAAGACGCTCTAGAGGTTCCTTATTTGGTTGATTGAATCAATGAGAGGCTTTCATTTTTTTTGTTGCATTCATTTTCGTTTTGCTTAACTAAAAATGAAACAAAAAAAAGGAACTTATTAGACTTTGGAACCGACCCTAAAACCTGTAATAGGGTAGGTCCTAGGTTCTAGGTGAAAACTAGGTTCTAGGTGAAACCTATAAGGAACCTAGAACTGTTTATCTCTACCAATTTCCTTACATTGTGATAACTAGGCTACCCTCCACATTGTTGCCAACCTAGTTTTTCACAAGTGAATGAAGCACATTGAAATTGATTGCCATCTCTTTCGTGAAAAAATACAAGCCGACCTCATTCCTCTATTAAAGATTGGTACAGAGTCAAAACTAGCTGAAGTGTTTACCAAACCACAAGGCTAAGATCAGTACATGCGGCTACTTTTCAAGTTGGGCGTTCATAACCTACACGCACCAACTTGAGGGGGAACCTCAACGTGATCATGTGTGACAGAAACGAAAGAAGGAATTTGGAAGTGAAAATGTGTGTATTAATCTGTGTTTTGTATACAAGTTCATTGATGCATTTACAGTGTAAGAATAGAAGAAAGAAATGCAATAAATAATATACAAAGAATATTTCCTATATACAAGATCATTGCTTTCCAAAAGCTAAATCGGTCATGGATTAGATGAATCGGTCAGATCGTAATCAAGATCAACGCCATGATCTTCAATCATATTTCCAATGCTCCCCCTTAAGCTAGTGGTCTATATATGTTGAGAGCACCTAGCTTGCTCAATAGATAGGAATGTTGTCTTTGGCATAATGGTTTAGTGAAGATATCCACCGGTTGTTCCGCAGTTCCAATTCCTTTTGTTACGAGGATTCCTTCCTTAATTTGGTCCCGAGTGAAATGACAATCAACCTCTACATGCTTTGTTCTTTCATGAAAAACTGGGTTTGCCGCCAATTTGAGTGCAGCATCATTGTTGCAAAACAATTCACTTGGGCCTTTGATGTGTACTCCTAGGTCTAAGAGTAGTCCTTGTATCCAAACTATTTCACAGGTAGTTTTCGCCATGGCTCGATATTTTGATTCGGCTGATGACAATGACACAGCCGATCGTTTCTTCGTCTTCCATGAGATCAGTGAATTTCCCAATTTGATGCAGAAACCAGTAATGGATCTTTTGGTCATCGGAGAAGTAGTATAGTTTATATCACAGTAAGCTGTCGTCCTCATGTTGCAATCACGAGATAGGAATATACCGAATCCTGAACATCCCTTCAAATATTTTACAACCTTTAAGGCTGCGCTCATATGGGACTGTTTTGGATTGTGCATAAACTGGCTGAGTATTTGCACTGCATAACATATATCGGGTCTTGTCATGGTAAGGTATATCAATTTTCCAATAAGTCGCTGATATTCCGACAGATCTTTCAGCAATGGATCTTTAATAGATGAAGAAGAATTCTGATCATACTCATGGGTTGTCAGCTTGGCATTCTGTTCAATTGGTACGACAGCCGGTTTGCAACTTGATAGTCCTGCTTCTAAAATGATTTCCAAAACAAACTTTCTTTGACTAAGGCCGATTCCCTTATCTGACCGAGCAATTTCTATGCCAAGAAAATATTTGGGAGGTCCCAAATCCTTGATGTGAAAGGTGGAATGTAAATACTCTTTAAACTTCGCAACATCATAATCATTATTTCCCATGACAAGAATATCATCAACATATATCAATAAATAAATAGAAGAATTCCCTGCAGTCCATGTAAACAGGACATAATCATGCTTGGAATGCTGAAAACCTGCATTGATTAGTGTAGCGGTAAACTTGGCATACCATTGCCTAGATGCTTGTTTTAGCCCATACAAGGATTTACGAAGACGACATACCAGAGACTCCCTCTGTTTGTGTAATCCTTGAGGAATGTCCATATAGATTTCTTCATCCAGGTCGCCATGAAGGAAGGCATTGTGGACATCCATCTGATGCAGTGACCAATTACGAATAGCTACAACGAACAGAAAGGATCGAACAATGACTTCTTTGGCAACTGGGGAGAAGGTTTCATGATAATTAAAACATTCTCTCTGAGTAAACCTTTTAGGGACCAGGCGAGCCTTATAGCGTTCAATTGACCCATCTGCCTTGAACTTGATTTTATAAACCCATTTACAGCTAATTGGTTTTCGATGTTGAGGCAATGGAACAATATCCCAAGTATGATTCTCCGTTAAGGCAATGAGTTCTGATTCCATTGCATTGCGCCATCAAGGGTCACATGCTGCTTCAGCAAAAGTAGAAGGTTGCTTCTCTTTTGATATACGACTGATGCAGCACATATGTTCTGATGATAACCGACTAAATGAAATATACGAGGAGATAGGATATTGTGTACCTGGGGTACTCATTGCAGAACATATATAATCCTTGGTCCATGTAGGTGGACGGGTATGCCGCCTAGAACGTCGTAGTTCCCCAATCAATTTTTGTTCTAAAACTGGAGAATGCTCAAAAACATTCTCAGATGCAGTTGACGTCGGGAAATGTGTTGAAATAATTTCATCAACAGCTGAGATTGAAGTTTCTATGACTCCTTCGAAATAGGCACGAATTCCTTTGAGACAGCCATGGGCGATTCTGGTGGAAAAAGTATTGTGTCCCCATTAATAAATCTTCATTGGACAAGAAAGGATGCTAATTTTATAATGGCAATGAATTTGATGAGTGTATCATTTCCTTGAAAGGAAAAATGTCTTCATAAAATATGACATCCCGTTGATAAAAAAATTCCCCGTAGAAATATCCATAACCCTGTATCATTTTTGAAGAGGAGGATATCCCATGAAGATGCTCGAATTGGCACGTGACTCAATTTATCCTGATGTCCCACAATCGTTGCATAACAGAGACAACCAAATACCCTAAGATGACTATACTCTGGCTGTTTATTATAAAGCATTTCATAAGGAGTTTTTCCATCAAAAATCCGAATTGGCATACAATTAATTAGAGAGGACGCTCTGACCACACAATCTCCCCAAAAATTTTCAGGGATGGAGGCTTGGCATTTTAGGGCACGAGCTACCTCCAAACGATGTCTATGTTTGTGCTCAACAATGCCATTTTGTTGAGGAGTATAAGTGCAAGAACTTTCGTGGAGTATTCCATGAGAAGATAGAAAATTTATGCAATCAGAAGTAAAGAATTCACGCCCATTATCTATACGAATTCATTGTACAAATTTATCGAATTGATTCTGGACCAATGAAAGGAAATTTGAAATGTGAGTAAATGTTTGGCTTTTTGATTGTAGAAGATACACCCAGGTGGCACAAGTATAGTCATTAACAATTGTTAGGAAAAAAAGGAGATCCATCATGATGAGAGGTATGATAAGGATTCCAGATGTCCATATGAAGTAATGAAAAAACCTTTTTGGCTTGAGATACACTAATTGGAAAAGACGCTCGAGATTGTTTAGCTAAGGGGCATATCGGACATTTAGGGTGAGGAAAACGAGCACTATGACCCAATCATTGATGCAAAAGGAGATTTTTATTCCGATTGATGGTGTTACAAGAAATATTCTTATTAAACATTTCTAAATCTCTCGAGGAATTAATCTAGAAATAGAGTCCTTCTGCAACATTACCCAAGCCATCAGTTTCCCATCGAATGGTCCTGAAAGAAGCAATTTTCAGAACTGAATATAGCTCTACAAGAATTATCCTGGCAAACTTTTGAGACACACAGAAGATTGAACTCAAAATTTGGAATATACAGGACATTCTTGAGAATGAAGTTTGGTCCAAGATGTACGGTTCCAACTTGGGTAGCATGAGTGACATTCCCATTTGGAAGGCGTACGGATACTGGAGATTGCGACCTTTCATAAATATGGGAAAACAGATGTTTATTGCAAATTATGTGGCCACTAGCCCCTGAATCGATTATACATGTGTCATCAGAAATAGAATTCTCCTTGTATAAAAGTACCTTTGAATCCTGCATCCTTGTTGTTTGTCTTTAACTGACTCAGAATGTTCACAATATTTTAATATTGTTCTTGAGTAATCATATGGTGTGCCCCATCAAATTTCAGAGCAGAAACCTAGTAAGCAATTGATTCCCTGTCCTTTCTATCATGAGGTTTTCCATGTAATTTCTAGCACGTATCTATGGTATGGTGTGGGCGCTTACAATATTCACAATATTTATTTTTAAATTTAGGATTTTGCCCACTGACCTTCCCTATTGACGTGGTATTTCGTGGACCGTAAGATCCCTTGTGGCTGACGGCTGATGTAGCCTGATTGTAGGCATCTGATTAAGATGGATTAATGAAAAAACGAGGACCGTTGGATCCAGAGTGTTGATCCCAGCCATTGGATCTAGCGCTCTGATCTTGACCGTCCAATCCCACACTATGATCCAGGCCGTCCATCCAAGTAAATCTAGGGTTTCCATGTCCTTTCCTCACAACTGCAGCCGTTCCTCCTCCCCCTCGGTTTCTAGAGACATCCGCAAGTCCACCAGTGATCTCCCTCAAAGCGACGCCGCTCAAATACGCTACAAGGCTCATCCCTTCACCTACTCGAGGATGCTCTGCTACAGCAAGCCACTACTTCTCTTCCTGGACCGCGAGCTAAAAGATTCGGCCGAGTGACGAGGATGGGTCCATCGCCAAGATTTGCGAACGGAATGTCTAATACGATTCATTAAGGATTAGTAAGAACCGCGTGGCCTTTTCTCTTTCCTTTATCTCTTTGTATTGTCTAAAGAGGTTCTCCAGGCCCTCGAGCCGCTCCTTTACCATTTCAAGTTCATTCCACAAGGCCGAGAGCTTGTTGAAGCAAGAGGTAACCGAAAGCTTCCCTTGCTTCAACTCTGAAATTGCTTGGGTGATGCTGAAGAGTTTGGCCCGATCTAGGCGCCCGTACATCTCACAGATGTTCTCCCAATACTTCTTGCAATCCTCGGTTGGTGGCAAGCCGGCGGCGACATTAGGGGCCAAGCAATTTCCGATCCAACTCCTCACAAGTTGGTTACGTTTACGCCAAAGTCGTTGAAGACGCTCCTCGATCGAAAAGGGGATGGTGCCATCAAGGAAACCATCCTTATCCTTTGTGGCGAGAGCTCGCTGGAGGTCACGAGCCCAGGTAGGTCTCTAGTCCGGTGAGTTGCAGTCGAATCAGCTTTAGTTCGAGGCCATCCGTCGACGACGTGAATAGGGGGTCGCCAGGTTCAAGTCGACTGCCGCCGCCACGGGAAGTGCATATGGCATGAAACCAGGTTGAAAATACAGGTAGGGACTTGACCCTTGACCCGAATTTGTGACCCAAGTTTGGATCCCTCTGACCCGTTTCTTGGTTAGGGTCATCTTCGTGGGCGGTAGGCTTAGGGTTCAGGCCTCCTCTGCTCGGCCAAGTTCCAACGCCAGAGGAGCTTTCCATTCCATAGGCCATGTTGGGCCCACGTTTGCCCTAGTCCTGTGGCCCATCGACCTTGAATGGGATACCAAGGAAACGGGGGCTAATGCATGGTTCCATAAACTTGAACTGGAGCAAAAGCATGGCCAGATGTATTCTGGTGATCCTCTGGATTGCTGATAGATATATTCTCCTGTTCATTCAGATAGTTTTGAACCGGTGACACTGGAGTTTGATTTTGGAGTGTATCCTCCGATGAATCAATATTCTTGTTTTTCGTCATGGCATAAGAAATCGGATTCCAACTTGCCTTTTTGTTTTTGTTTTGCAGATCGGAAATTTGAAGCAACAACTCAAAAAAAGAAGTGAGGACAATTTAAGGATCGCAGAAGCCAGGCTAGGAAAAAACGCTCTGATACCATGACATAAATGAAAGAAGGAATTTGGAAGTCAAAATGTTTGTATCAATCTGTGTTTTTTATACAAGTACACTGATGCATTTATAGTGTAAGAATAGAAGAAAGAAAGGCAAGAAATAATATACAAAGAATATTTCCTATATACAAGATCATCACTTTCCAAAAGCTAAATCGGTCATGGATTAGATGAATCAATCATATCGGAATCAAGATCGGTGCCATGATCTTCAATCATATATCCAACAATGTGAAATCTTAGCGTGATCATATACCTTATCTCATGAGTTGTTTTATTCAATCTTTTGATTGTACTTGCCATATCTAAAGGAGTAGATTTACAAAATATAGTTGTGAATGGTGTATAAATATGTACATTTACAATACAAGAAAAATTGAATCGATTCAGATTGGGATCTTCCATTTGTGTCCTTTCTTAATACTCATGGATCAAGAGGAGAGAGTGGGTGAATGCTCAGTACTTGCAAACGAAGAAAAATAGAAAGATAAAAAAGCAAAACCCTAAGGCTACATTTGACAGTTATGATAAAATTCAGGAGATGATAAAATTTATTATATCATGTATTTAGTGTCTACTTAAGATAGGATAAAATCGAATATAAAAAAGATATAGGCCATATAAAATTTTCCCACTAGATGTGGGACAAAGATGGATATGATTTTTAATATTCATAATAGGAAATTTATTTTTCTTGAATAAGGAACTTATTAAATTAACAAAATTGAAATTATATATAAATTATATTTGAATTCTATGATAAGAAATTAAAAATTAAAAATCAACATTCTATTTTTTAATTAAATATTTTGTTATTTATAAAGTCAATTCGATTCTATCTTACAATTTAAATTCAATATATATTTTTGTATATTGTATATTTTTGTATTTTATTAAATATTTTACATTTTTGTATTTTAGGTATATTAGTATAGTTTACTATTTACAAAAAATTTACCATAAAATGATGGAAGAGGAAAAAAAGAAAGGAAAAATAAAATAATAAAAGTAAATAAAAATAAATTAGTGAATAGTATCGCAAGAGATTTTTACCATCTTCATTTGTGAACTTTTAGGTTCATTTACACTAATATGCCATTTATACCAAAAATGTATATGATATAATGTAATTATATTCGACTTTATTATTGTGATTCACCAAACAATAAATATGATATAACAAAATCCATGGATTTCATATCCATCATATCTAGTTCTATCATGATTAGAAATCTAAGCGACCAAACGTAGCGTAAGGTACTAGTATATTTCACAAGAATGGGATTGCGAATGAAAGAAGAAGAAATAATATAAGAAAAAGTATAACAAGAAGAAATCTTTCAATAGGCAAACAGGAGAAAAAGATCAAAATTAAGCTTGTGAAGATCGCCCAAACCAAAAAAAAAAAAAAAAAAAAAGTAGGTGAGGTTGACCTTGTCAAGGGTGAGCGAGACTTGCCCTTGTTAGACCTCCTAGTGGCTGGGTGACACTCGACCTCATAAAACCTAGTGAGTTCAAGGCTCGCGCATTGTGGCAAGGCTAACCTTGTTGTTGCTGAGTGAGGGAGAGCCATCGAAATCTAGCGACCGGCTAGAGGAGGATAGGAAAAAAGAAAGAAAGAAAGAGAAAAGAAAAACAAATGAAAAAAATATTTGGAAAAATATTAACATATTATTGAAAATTATCCATGTTAGCGTTGACCGTGTCACATTGGAGAGCCGGTGTTTATGTCAACAATTTTCAATCAAATTTGGCTAGATGGATTGAGTGGCACAAATATAAAAATTTTAGGACTTAATTAGCAAAAAATAATATAATGAAGTTTGGGACTAAATTGACACAATTATAATAGGTGCATGACTTTTTTGGTAATTCTTCCAATTGTAATTCTGTTAATTCAGTTTATGAGAAGTAGATGTGAAGGTGAAGATAAATTTGTTCTGACTACCAATAGTATCACAATCCAGGTCAGCTGAGGTATCACAATCTATCCCGATCCATTGGATCAGTCGATTCACACCCAGATCCAAAAAGAAGCCTCTCGCCTCGCCTCTTCGGTCGTCATTTGCAACTTGCGAGGCTCTCTATCCACACTGCCCCAGTCAACTGCCAAACGCGTCATGCGCAGCTCTCGAGCACCGTCTGTCTGTTGTCTTTTTTTCGCAGTGCAAATGGTTGACTGTCCTTTTGCGCCCCCCGCTCTGTCCATCCAACTTGCCTATTCGAAAAGAATATTTCATCACAGGCGCAATGAGAACTGTCCCACGTAAATTCCATTAAGCTTCGTCATGCCATGTCAATGGTCCAATATATACAGCGGATTTGGTCGACGAGCATCGAAAAATTTATAGTTTTCGAGGTGTTTTTTTTTTTTTTTTTTTTTTTGTGTGCATTAGGTGCGATCATATAGCTTTTCTAGAATAAGAAGGGCAGACATTCTCTTGGGACCTAGATAATTCTAGGTAGAGCAAAAGCATGCAACATTTTTCTTAGGAAAATATGGAAAATGAGAAGTTCATATTGCAGCTAGGTGGGTAGGCCACGTTCTATATTTTATTCTTTTTGTAAGATTGGAGAAATCTGATTGATGGGCATGCTTATCTTCATCTCCAGCTAGTGGCCAATGGAGTTTTATCACAACGTTCAAGAGATCTGGTCAAACTCTGGTACTCATCTCAGTGTCCTAGGACATCCATTTTTGTCTTCTTAGCATTGATCTAGGTTTGACCATATGTAGAAAGAAGATGACTTCAGCCCCGTGATTTCAAGGCCTCTTTGATTCTCACGTTTTCTACTATAAAAGGTCTTCACTGAGCGTTTCAGCTCACTCACTTTCAAAGTAGTTCAGGGAAAAATGAAAATCGTTGGTCTTGATTTTGTGATATTCATAGCGTTTTTCCTTCTAGTTCTTCCTTCTCTTTCCCAAGAAACAAACACACAGATTGAGATTCAAGCACTTCAAGCCTTCAAGAACTCTATCACCAGTGATCCATTGGGAGCTCTTGATGATTGGGATGAAGTGAGTCATTCTCACTGCAACTGGTCGGGGATCACCTGTGACCAGGTGTTGAAACAGGTCGTGTCCATTTCTTTGGTGGATAAGCAGCTCACAGGAGGCATATCCCCATTTCTAGGAAACCTCTCGGCCCTGCAGGTTCTTGATCTTACTTTGAATAATTTCACAGGGAAAATTCCGCCGGATCTTGGGAGATGCTCACAACTCCTGGAATTGACTTTATATGCGAACTCTCTATCCAGTCCGATTCCCCGAGAGTTAGGGAATCTCAGAAGTTTGCAGTCGATTGATTTTGGCGACAATTTCCTGAGTGGAAGTATCCCTGAAAGTATCTGCAACTGCACATCGCTTTTGGCCCTTGGTCTCATCGGCAACAATCTCACCGGCACAATTCCTGCCGAAATAGGAAGATTGACCAATCTTCAGCTCTTTACAGCTTTCGCAAACAATTTGGTTGGTCCTATACCTAGTTCTGTCGGTTTACTGGAATCTCTCCAAGCGTTAGACTTGAGTCAAAACCAATTGTCAGGAGTCATTCCTAGAGCAATCGGCAACTTGTCCAATTTAGGATACCTCCACTTATTTGAGAATGCCCTCGCTGGAGAAATCCCGAAGGAACTTGGCCATTGTACTAACCTTGTTGCTCTCGAATTGTACATTAACTCCTTCACGGGCTCCATCCCTCTGGCGCTTGGGAATTTGATTCAAATGAAAAGCTTGCATTTGTATAAGAATAGGTTCAATTCCACCATTCCACCTTCTCTATTCCAACTCAAGTCGCTGACCAGATTAGGACTCTCAGAGAATGATTTGACTGGTAGTATACCTCCTGAGATAGGTTCATTGAGATCTTTACAGGTTCTGACCCTTCATTCCAACAGGTTCACTGGAGCAATTCCTTTGTCCTTAACAAACTTGACAAATTTAACATATTTGTCTATAAGCTCCAATCTTCTCACAGGTCAGATTCCAAAAGATATCGGATTGCTTTACAACTTGAAGAACTTGACCCTTTATGACAACCTTCTCGAAGGATCAATACCAGCTAGCATTACCAACTGCACCGGTATTTTAGTCATAAGTCTCAGCATGAACTATCTGAGTGGAGAAATTCCGCTAGGCTTAGGGAATTTGTCAAATCTGACATTTTTATCTATCTCTACCAATAATATATCTGGTCAAATCCCTGATGATCTCTTCAACTGTTCCAGACTTGTTACTGTTGATTTAAGCAACAACAAGTTAAGCAGATTCATAAAACCCAGCATTGGCAATCTGTTCAATCTCCGCATTCTTAAAATCATTAACAATTCTTTTGGGGGTGAAATTCCACCAGAGATAGGCAATTTGACCCAGTTACTCACTCTGTCGATGGCTGAAAACAACTTTTCCGGGCTGATTCCTCCAGAAATTTCGAGACTCTCTCTCCTCCAAGGCCTCTCTCTCCATGACAATGCCCTGAACGGCACGTTACCTGATGGAATATTTGAACTGAAACAGTTGACAAACTTGCAGTTGCAGCGAAACAGGCTGATGGGTCCGATTCCAGCTTCAATCTCAAGACTCCAGTCACTTTCTCTGTTAAGCCTCAGTGGAAACATGCTTAGCGGGTCGATTCCAAGAGAGATGAAGATGCTGGTACGGCTTATGGCATTAGATCTCTCTGACAACAGTCTTACTGGCTCAATTCCCAGATCTGTGATTGGGAGCATGAAAAGAATGCAGATATACCTGAATCTTTCATGCAACTCATTGACGGGTGTTGTGCCAGGTGAGCTTGGTGAAATGGAAATGATACAGGCTATTGATATCTCAAACAATAAACTCTCAGGAACCATTCCTAGAACACTCGGAGGCTGCAAAAACTTGCTTTCTCTTGATATTTCAGGAAATAGACTTTCTGGCCCACTCCCGGTTGAAGCTTTTACAGGAATGGATTTCTTAACAAGCCTCAATCTTTCAAAAAATGAGATAAATGGGTCACTCCCCAGTGATTTGGCAAAGATGAAGCGTTTGAGTTTGCTTGATCTTTCTTATAACCATTTGATGGGCAAGATCCCTGGAAGCTTCGGTAACTTTTCTAGCTTGAAGCACCTCAACCTTTCCTTCAATCATCTTGAAGGCCACGTGCCAGATAAAGGCATATTTGTGACCATCGATTCATCGAGCTTAATGGGTAATGAAGCTCTCTGTGGAATTGCATTTCTCGGCTCTTGTGACAAGAAGGGTTCAAAGAAATTGTCGAAGAGAACCAAACGAATTTTATTGGCACTGGGGTCTGTCGGTGTACTTTTTGCACTAGTTTTGATACTTTTGATGATCAAGTACAAACCGGGGAAGAAAAAGTCAGAAGGGCTCGAGAATACAGAACCACCCTATGCATCTGCAATGAACCTCAAGAGGTTTGAGCGGAAAGACCTCGAGATTGCAACTGAATTTTTCAGCGAGGACAATATCATCGGTGCTAGCAGTTTGAGCACTGTGTACAAAGGCCTCTTGGAAGAAGGGAAGGTTATCGCTGTGAAGAAATTGAATTTACATCAATTTTCTGCAGAATCCGACAAATGCTTCAACAGAGAAGTGAAGATCCTTAGCCAGCTGAGGCACCGAAATCTGGTTAAAGTGATCGGCTATGCTTGGGAGAGCGGGAAATTGAAAGCTTTGGTCCTTGAGTACATGGAAAATGGAAACTTGGACAGCATAATACATGATGCTCAGATGGATGGGTCGCAGTGGACGCTGTCTAAAAGAATTGAGATCTGTATTTCCATTGCAAGCGGGTTGAGTTACTTGCACTCTGGATATGATTTCCCCATAATCCACTGTGACCTGAAGCCTTCCAACGTCCTTTTGGATGGAGATTGGGAGGCTCATGTGAGCGACTTTGGAACTGCTCGGATGCTTGGGATTCATCAGAATGGGACTGGCATGACTGCTTCATCAGATTTCCAGGGCACGATCGGCTACATGGCACCAGGTAATATCTTGCTCGCACAAGTCAATGACTATGTGATTTAGCCGAAACATCGCAAGTAACCATGTCATTTCAGCTCAGTTCTGAACATTCATGAGCATAATAAGCCCAAAGATTTCACTATCCTTTTTGACTTTTCACAAGGTAAAAGTATCAAAGCCAACAGTCTGCTTCTGCAAGCATATAAGCTGAAATCATGACTGTAGTGTTGCACACAAAACAATATCAGCTGGTATTTAGCTCATTCATTCTAACTCCGACTATAAAAATTTGTACATGAAATGAAAGGTATACTTTCCCAAGTGATAACTATCAAATCCTCCAGTTATTTCTCACTCAATTGGCACAGGAGATTCACAAGGTAAAAGCGAGTATATAAACAAGCAAACCAGACGGGAATATATTTATGCATGAATATATACTGGAGTATCAAGAGTGGCATCAACATGTTCATCCCAATTAGCATGATAATGAATTGCATAAGAACTAAACAATGTCCTAAGATTCCTCCTCCGTCTGAACTCTTTTTCCTGATCTGTTTTGATGCAATATCTGAGCCATAAATAACAACTCTGGCTATCTCTTGCTTAATCAGTATCTTATCTTTTCTCCCTTCGTTCAGAGTTTGCCTACATGAGAAAAGTCACAACTAAGGTGGATATTTTTAGCTTTGGAACGATTATGCTGGAGCTGCTAACAAGAAGGAGACCAACTGCGCTCACTCAGGAGAACGAATACCCAATCAGTTTGCATCAACTGGCAGAGACAGCTCTTGCAAATGGGACCAATGGGATTTTCCAAATCTTGGACCCTCTTCTAGCTGCGAACATTTTCAAGGAGCAGCAGGAAACCATAGAAAAGCTCTTCCAACTGGCTCATCAGTGCACTTCTCCAGATCCAGCAAACCGACCAGACATAGATGAGGTCCTGGCTGCCCTTTTAAAACTTAAGGGCAAGGCAAGCTAGAACTGAAAACTTTCAATGCTATGAGATACAGAGAGCATTGTTAAGAGTGCGTTAGTTGACTCCTGCTAGTTCTTGCAGAACCATTTTAAAGCAGGATCGCGCTCACTCGCTCTTTTTGTATCCTTTCTTGGCAAATTTTGTCAGGTTCCGCACAACGAAATAAAAGATCTCAATCCAGTCTTGAAGAACTTCAACGATCTAGTTACTTGCATTGGATATCCTAATCACATTAAAGAATCCAGCTGCTTGTCCCAAGCTTCCTTCATCACAAAAAGATAACAATGACAAGAAGAACAAAGCTTGATCACAGAGGAAGAAAAAAAGGCCCAGAAACAAGAACTGCACAAACATATCTTCTCGTTGCATTAAACTCGAGCTCACTCTACAGAGTAGTATCACATTCCGACAAACAAGAACTCGACATAAACCATAAAAGAAACCAAGGTTTCCTCGCAAAAAACTAAAATATGATCACGAGAATCAACCTCAGATAATTACAAAATCCGGTCAAGATGGCTCAAATGTCTGGCTCAAATGTCCTCTTTTTTATACCTTTTTGGGCTTAATCGTCGGGACCAGGAGGATCATTACGAAGAAAAGCATCCACAGTGGAAGGAAACACCAACCCACCAGAACCGCAACTGCCGCCACCCTCACAAGCAGACGCAGCTTTGCCCAGAAGCAAATGCACCAGCCTCAGCGGCTCAGCCCTCTCATCCCCATCGCCGCCGCCGCCGCCGCCGTTCGAGAAGTACTCAATCCATCCATCCAGCCTCTCCGCCTCCTTCCGGCACTTCGGGCCCTTCACGCCGGCGACGCGCTCGTAGAACCCGCCCGCGCACTCGCAAGCCCCAGCGCCGCCTGCTCCGCAGCCCGCTCCTTCTCCGCGGGGTTTCGGCTCGCGGTTGCCCACACCCAGCATCCGCATCAACCGGTCGACGTCGTCGGCCGAGTCGGCGTCGGTCCCGGTCGCCGGCGGCGGCGGCGGAGGAGGAGATTCGGGCGGAGGACGGAACTGAGGAGAGCAAGAGAGGAACGCTTCCGGTGCCTCGCTGCTATCTTGAAGAGGAGGAGGAAGAGGATCGAGGGCTTGGCGGTGGCGGTGGTGGGGTTGGGAGGAGAGGAGGTAAAGAGGGGAGATCGGCGAATGGTCAAGCGACGATGAGGCGGCGGCGGCGGTTTGAGGTGGTGGTTGGCGGCAGTCGACGTCGTGGCGGTCGATTTTGAGCCGTTTCTCGACCCGCTCGAGGGAAGAGAAGAAGCTGGAGCGCATCGTTCGGGAGCCGAATGCTGGCTCAGCAATTTGACAGCAGAGAGAGGGAAAATGGTTGCGCGGTCGGGATTAATAATTTTTGGGGTGAACATAATGACAAATTTATGCAAAATTAGTTTTTTTTTTTTTATCACAATAAATCTCAAATTTGTATAATTATAATAAATTTATTATAAAAAAATTTTATCACTAAAAATTCCAAAATTGATATATTTACGATAAATTTACCTTCGTCAGAACACTATTAAATTTGATTAATATCACAAAAAATCACAAACTGGTACACTTAATAAATTTGTTGGGATTTTAATGGTTAAAAAATTTGTTTGGAGTAAATTTATCATAAGTGTATCAATTTAGGGTTTTTAACAATGTTATTCGCATAACATCGATTTTAATTGACTTTGTATTTTAATATTGAATATACCAATTTGTCGCCTTAATTTATGCTGATTTTTGAAATTTTGATTTTGTGCAATCCCATCTTTCGACTTAGCAGGTGATTTCTGCAGTTAAAATTCGTTCTGTTTAAGCACGTTTACTTATGTCGAGAAAGTGGCCGACGTGCCAATTTTTATGTCAAAAACTAGAAAGAGTATTTTTGAAGTTCTAAAAGTATCTTGAAGGAGGACTAAAAGATTTCAGAAAAAGGCAAAAGTAATGGGAGAGAGAGGTAGAGTCATAGGCGTGTTTGAATCAGCATATAATGGAAATATTGAAAATCAAAACTATTTGGGGAAGTGCAACTTGTGTTTGGTAAAAACTCTTTGTAAATGGATTTTGAGTTTTAGTTGTATTTAGCCAGAAAAAAAAAAAAATTTATAATGGGATTTGAACTTTTTATATTTTTTTATTAAAAAGGACCCAAACCCTTCATCGGAATCGAGAAAGGGCTACCATTGTTAGCGAGCCACATTTGGCACTAGTGACTGTTGGTTGAAGTTACCACACCTCAGGCAACCTTCGATGAGGGTCGGATAACCCTCGCAAGACCTAGGCAACGATCGCCTAGGTCAATTGACCCTTGTCGAAGGTCACCTAGGTCGTGCGACCCTCCTAAAGATCGCATAAGGTCGGGCCACCTCAGCCAATGTCCGCCCGCGCTAGATTTGGCATACCAACGGCTATAGCCCTTCATCGGTCCGACCAAGGGTTTGGTCCTTCTTTTTAATTAAAAAAATGTAATTAGGGATAAAATTGAAAATTTGAAGAATTGGTAAGGGCGATTTTGAAAGAAAAAAATTGTTTAAGCATTTAGCCAACTGTCCAAAACTTAATACAAGTAGGGACTAGTATTGGACTTTTAGCTTTTTCAAGGCCAGCATTTGGCCGAAAGCCCATTAGGAAAACTTGCCAAACACCCCCACAATTTCCCAAGAGGCTTTGGAAGTCAAAAGCTCTTTAGGAAAATTGTACCAAATGCATTAGTGATGCAACCATAACCAACATAGTGTCAATGTCTATACTCCAATGTGAAGGATGAAAGATTCAGGGACAATTAGTTGGTATATTGATAGCGAAAGACAAATAAAGTGAAAGGTTTTTCATATTTCACTCAAATACCAAATGCAGGCGATGACGATCCTTCGCATAGACCCCAAACTAATATTGAAAGATATATGCAAGATACACACAATAACACAAATGGCAACATGTCCTTATTGAAGCAAACATACTTCATCTAGCATGCCCTCAAACTTATGACGGTTGTAGAGGAACCAACTGAAATTTGGAAGTTACATTATTTGTGGAAGAAATATGGAGTAAAGTAAGAGTGTCATGTCTAGGCTATCAAAATGGGTCACAAACCCACATGTCAACCTACATTTAGTTAAATGGGCATATATAAGTTACCTTAAACTTAAATAATGGAGCATAATGGTTTTGAAAGTAAAGCCCAAAAAGGTTGGTGTTAGTGGGTCAATTAAAAGCCTATTTCAATCCAAGTTAAGAGTAGACCTGTCAAAATTGGTTATAAACCTATTTCTTAACCCATATTTAATAGACTAGTTATTATATGAGTTAGTTGTGTGTAAATGAGTTATAAATGGGTTTACAATGATAAAACCAAATAATATATGAGCGTTTGATGGGTTTATAGTTTACCTAAACTCAATCCATGCGGTGACTCCATCTTCATCCTTTATGAGAAAATAGTGGAGTCCTTGTATTGTTCTAAGTTCCGAATAGTTTGGTAGGCTTCAAGATGGTCCGGCTTCATGCTTATTAAAAATATCAAAACAACTTTTTTTTCCCCCATTATTATTTTTTTATTAATCTTATAAGTTTCGTCCGTCAGTTATTGGGGTACATATTTCTTTAATTGCATTTGGCATTGTTATTTTTATGTAATATTCTAATTTTATTTTTTTATCATTGCAATACATGGTTAGCCTAAATTAATCTTTTCAATAAATTATATTTCATTTAATTGAAATTCCAATTCCTCCATGTTTTATCTTATTCTTCATTGTTAAAGGTCAATTTTTTAGCGTAGCAATTTTATTCAAATAACATATACGCAAGAAGAACTTAGAGTGGGTTAATTAGGGGGATTCGGATTTTCATAAATTAGATTGAATATGGAAGTATTTTAGTAAAATGAGTCTAAGTTGAGTGTTGATTGGGTACGGGTCGGGTTGGATATGGGTTACTAAATTTGTATTGCATATAAATAGGTAAATTTGGATTGGACCATTTTCGACCCGACTTATCCATTTGACGGTCCTAGTCAATAGAATGACACTCATTTTTAACATGCTTTGTTTGCTCATGGAAGCCGCCAATGTGAGCAATCTCGATAGCACTCCTACAGTTGCAAAAACTAAGGATCGTTTTGTTTCAATAGCGTATCTTGCGCCAGCAAATCCTTCCTCCTTGCAACCAAGATATAATTTGGAGAGAAGTAGACATAGCTCCGTCTGGTTGAGGTCACCACTCACAACTCAAAAAGATTCGAAATTGGGCATAATCAAGATCGTTTGGACGATAGAACGCTTTGGAGGACAACGTTTGCAGATAAATCTATGAAGGTTAAGTGGCCAATAATGAAGGAAAACTAGAGAACATATGTGGGAGTCGAGTCGAAAAGGGAAGGAAGATGATTGAAGATGTCACTCAAGAGTCAAGCCAGCAGCAATACATGTAATTTACACTTCTGAAAGTATCGTTTCCAACCGAACTGTATATCACCCCTCACACTCACTTTCCAGGGACGAAGTTGGTGGCATAGGCCCAAGCATTGTTGTTAACTGGATCAGCAAGGTGGTCAGCCAAGTTCTCCAATGGACCCTTTCCTGTCACGATGGCCTGCACAAAGAACCCAAACATGGAGAACATGGCGAGCCTGCCGTTCTTGATCTCCTTCACCTTGAGCTCAGCGAAGGCTTCCGGGTCATCGGCCAGGCCCAACGGGTCGAAGCTCCCACCGGGGTAGAGCAGGTCGGTGACCTCACCGAGTGGCCCGCCGGCAATACGGTAGCCCTCGACAGCTCCCATCAAGATGACTTGGCAGGCCCAGATGGCCAGGATGCTCTGGGCGTGGATCAAGCTGGGGTTGCCCAGGTAGTCGAGTCCCCCCTCGCTGAAGATCTGGGCGCCGGCCTTGAACCACACAGCCTCACCGAACTTGACGCCGTTGCGGGCCAGGAGCTCGGGGAAGACGCACCCCAGGGCGCCGAGCATGGCCCACCTGCAGTGGATGACCTCGAGCTCGCGGTTCTTGGAGAAGGTCTCGGGGTCGGCCGAGAGCCCAGCAGTGTCCCAACCGTAGTCACCGGGGAACTCGCCAGTGAGGTAGCTCGGGGCTCACCGGAGAACGGGCCCAGGTACTTGGCGCGGTCTGGACCATACCATGGGCTCCCGGAGGAGATGGGCTTGCTGACGGTCTTCCTCATGGAAACTCTCCCATTCCCGAGAAGCTCAGGAGTGGTGGGGGAGAGCTTCACCGCCTGTCCGGCTAGGGATGGGGAGGAGAGAGCCATGGTGGAAGCTGCCATTGTTGAGTGGATTTGAGAGCTTGACTTCTGTCTAGTGTTGAAAGAGAGAGTTGAGATGGATTGGTGGTAGTTGTTGGGCCTGGTTGGGCTATAAATACACGAGTCCATAAGAGAAAGTCCTTATCTTAGAGATTTCTATCTGAATTCCTATTGGCTTGTTTGTCTTTGGAACTTCGATTTTGTCTATCTACTTGGCGCTCTCTACTCCAACTACCATATCTCCTGATCCTTTCATTTTATTTCGATTTTGTCTATCTACTTGGCGCTCTCTACTCTACAGAGTACTATCACATTCCGACAAACAAGAACTCAACATAAACCATAAAAGAAACCGTGGATTCCACGCAAATAACTAAAATGATCACGAGGATCAACCTCAGACCATTACCTAGTCTTGTAACGATGGGTCAATTGTCATCTCTTCTTTTATACCTTCTTTGGGCTTAATCGTCAGGACCAGGAGGATCATTACGAAGAAACTCATCCACAGTGGAAGGAAACACCAACCCACCAGAACCGCAACCGCCACCACCCACGCAAGCGGACGCAGCTCTACCCAGAAGCAAATGCACCAGCCTCGGTGGCTCAGCCCTCTCATCCTCATCACCGCAGCTGCCGCCGTTTGAGAAGTACTCAATCCATGCATCCAATCTCTCCGCCTCCTTCCGGCACTTTGGGCCCTTCACGCTGGTGACGCGCTCATAGAACCCGCCCGTGTACACGCAAGCCCTGGCGCCGCCTCCGTAGCCCGCTCCTTCTCCGCAGGGTTTTGGCTCGCAGTTCCCAGACCCAGCATCTGCATCAACCGATTGATGTGGTCGTCCGAGTCGGCATCAGTCTCGGTCACCGGTCGCAGCAGCGGAGGAGATTCGGGCGGAGGATGGAACTGGGGAGAGCAAGAGAGGAACGCTTCCGGTGCTTCGCTGCTATCTTGAAGAGGTGGGGGGAGGAGGATCGAGGGCTTGGCAGTGGCGGTGGTGGTGGGGTTGGGAGGAGAGGAGGTAAAGAGGGGAGATCGGAGAACGGTCGAGCGACGATGAGGCGGCGGCGGCAGCGGTTTGATGTTGTGGTCGGCCGCGGCGGCCGTCGTGGCGGTCGAGTTTGAGCCGTTTCTCTACCCGCTCGAGGGAAGAAAGAGAAGAAGCTGGAGCGCATCCTTCTGGCGGCGAATGCTGGCTCAGCATTTGACAGCAGAGATGGAGGGAAAATGGTTGCGCCGTCGGGATTAATAATTTTTGGGGTTAGAACGACGAGAATCCAGAACATATATGATTAATTTATGTAATATTTTTTGTCACAACAAATCTCAAATTTGTATAATTATGATAAATTTACTTTAAATTAATTTTTTAATCACTAAAAACTCTAAAATGATACACTTGGGATAAATTTACTCTCCGTCGCCCTCCCGTCAAATTGGATTAATACCACAAAAAATCACAAACTGGTATACTTAGTAAATTTATTGGAATTCTAATGGTTAAAAAATTCGGTAGGATAAATTTATCATAAGTGTACCGATTTAGGGGTTTTAGCAATAAAATTCGCATAACATCTTATTTCAATTGACTTTGTATTTTAATATCGACTATACCAATTTGTCGCTTTAATTTATGCTGATTTTTTAAATTTTGATTTTGTGCATTCCCATCTTTCAACTTAGCAGGTGATTTTTGCAGTTAAAATTAGTTCTGTTTAAGCACGTTTACTTATACCGAGAAAATGGCTGACGTGCCAATTTTTATGTCAAAAACTAGAAAAAGTATTTTTGAAGTTCTAAAAGTATCTTAAAGGAGGAGTAAAAGATTTCAGAAAAATGCAAAAGTAATTTGCATATTGCTCAGGGAGAGAGATATAGTCACAGGCGTGTTTGATTCAACATATAATGCAAATGCTAAAAATCAAAACTATTTAGGAAAATGCAATTTATGTTTGGTAAAAACTCTTTGCAAATGCATTTTGAGTTCTAGTTGTGTTTGGCAAAAAAAAAAAACATTTATAATGGGTTTTGGATTTTTTTATTAAAAAGGACTCAAACCTTTTATCAGAATTAAGAAAGGGCTATGATTCTCGGTGAGCCAAATCTGGCGCTGGTAGCCGTCGATTGAGGTTGCCAGACCTCAGGCAACCTTCTGCGAGGGTTGCGCGACCCTTACAAGACCCAAACAACGATCGCCTGCGTCAAGCAACCCTCGTCGAAGGTCACCTGGGTCATGCAACCCTCGTCAGAAGTCGCGTAAGGTTGGGCCACCTCAATTGACGCCTGCCCACGCCAAACTTGGCTTGTCGATGGCTATAGCCCTTCATCGGTCTAACCAAGTATTTGGTCCTCTTTTAATTAAAAAAAAAATGTAACGAGGGATAAAATCGAAAATTTGAAGAATTGGTGAGGGCGGTTTTAAGAAAAAAATTTATTTCAAAGATTTGACCAAACTTGAAAGCTCAATGGTGGTAGGGACTAGTATTGGGCTTTCAGTTTTTTCAAAGCCAACATTTGGTTGAAAGCCCATTGGGAAAACTTGTCAAATGCCCTAACATTTTCCCAAGAGGCGTTGGAGGCCGAAAGCTCTTTAGGAAAACTGTACCAAATACACTAGTGATGCAACCATAACCGACATAGTATCAATGTCTATACTCCAATGTGGAGGATGTAAGATTCAGGGACAATTAGTTGGTATATTGATAGCAAAAGACAAATAAAGTAAAAGGTTTTTCATATTTCACTCAAATGCCAAATGCAGGCAATGACGATCCTTCGCATAGACCCCAAACTAATATGGAAAGATATATACAAGATACGCACAATAATACAAATGGCAACATGTCCTTACTGAAGCAAACATACTTCATCTAGCATGCCCTCAAACTTATGATGGTTGTAGAGGAAAAATTTGGAAGTTACATTATTTGCAGAAGAAATATGGAGTAAAGAAAGAGTGTTGCGTCTAGGGCTATCAAAATGGGTCACAAATCCACATATCAACCTACATTTAGTTAAATGGGTCATATATAAGTTACCTTAAACTTAAATAATAGATCATAATGGGTTTTGAAAGTAAGGCCCAAAAAGTTTGGTGTTAGTGGGTCAATTAAAAGCCTATTTCAATCCAAGTTTAGATTAGACCTGTCAAAATTGGTTACAAACCTTTTTCTTAACCTATATTTAATAGACCCGGTTATTATAAAAATTAGTTATGTGTAAATTTATAAATGGGTTTATAATGATAAAAACAAATAATATACGAGCGTTAGAAGGGTTTATAGTTGACCCAAACTCAATCCATGTTGTGACTCCATCTTCATCCTTTATGAGAAAGTAGTGGATTCCTTGTATTGTTCTAAGTTCATAATAGTTTGGTAGGCTCCAAGATGGTCCAACTTCACCCTTATTAAAAACATCAAGACGACTTCTTTTTTCAGCCATTATTTTTTTTTATTAATCTTGTAAGTTTCGTCCGTCAGTTATTGGAGTACATATTTCTTTGATTGCATTTGGCATTGTTATTTTTATGTAATATTCTAATTTTATTTTTTTATCATTGCAATCCATGGTTAGCATAAATCATCTTTTCAATATATTATATTTCATTTATTTGAAATTTCATTTTCTCCATGTTTTATCTTATTCTTCATTATTAAAAGTCAATTCTTTACCGTCTTATATTCAAATAGCAATTTTATCTAAATAACATATACACACGAAAAACTTAGAGTGGGTTAACTAGGTGGATTCGGATTTTCATAAATTAGATTGAATATGGAAGTATTTTAGTAAATGAGTCCGAGTTGAGTGTTGATCGGGTACGGGTCGGGTTGGGTATAGGTTACTAAATTTGTAATGCATATAAATTGGAAAATTTGGATCAGACAATTTTTGACCCAACTTATCCATTCGACGGCTCTAGTCACATCTAACGTGTTAGTCAGTAGAATGACAATCATTTTTAACATGCTTTGTTTGCTTATGGAAGACGCCAACGTGAGCAATCTTGATAGCGCTCTTCCTCCGTGCAACCAGGATATAATTTGGAGAGAAGCAGACATAGCTCCGTTTTGTTGAGGTCACGACTCGCAACTCAAAAAGTAATTCGAAATTGGGCAAGATCAAGATCGCTTGGACGATAGAAAGCTTTGGAGGACAACATTTGCAAATAAATCTATAAAGGTTAAGCGGCCAATAATGAAGGAAAACTAGGGAACAAACGTGGGAGTCGAGTCGAAAAAGGAAGGAAGATGATTGAAGATGTCACTCAAGAGTCAAGCCAGCAGCAATACATGTAATTTACACTTCTGAAAGTATCGTTTCCAACCGAACTGTACATCACCCCTCACTCACTTTCCAGGGACGAAGTTGGTGGCATAGGCCCAGGCATTGTTGTTAACTGGATCAGCAAGGTGGTCAGCCAAGTTCTCCAATGGACCCTTTCCTGTCACAATGGCCTGCACGAAGAACCCAAACATGGAGAACATGGCGAGCCTGCCGTTCTTGATCTCCTTCACCTTGAGCTCGGCAAAGGCCTCGGGGTCATCGGCCAGGCCCAAGGGGTCGAAGCTCCCACCGGGGTAGAGCGGGTCGGTGACCTCACCGAGCGGGCCACCAGCAATACGGTAACCCTCGACGGCTCCCATCAGGATGACTTGGCAGGCCCAGATGGCCAGGATGCTCTGGGCGTGGATCAGGCTGGGGTTGCCTAGGTAGTCGAGCCCCCCCTCGCTGAAGATCTGGGCGCCGGCCTTGAACCACACTGCCTCGCCGAACTTGACGCCATTGCGGGCCAGAAGCTCGGGGAAGACGCACCCCAGGGCGCCGAGCATGGCCCACCTGCAGTGGATGACCTCGAGCTCACGGTTCTTGGCGAAGGTCTCGGGGTCGGCCGAGAGCCCAGCGGTGTCCCAGCCATAGTCGCCGGGGAACTCACCAGTGAGGTAGCTCGGGGGCTCGCCGGAGAACGGGCCTAGGTACTTGACGCGGTCCGGGCCGTACCACGGGCTCCCGGAGGAGATGGGCTTGCCGACGGTCTTCCTCATGGAGACTCTTCCGTTGCCAAGGAGCTCAGGAGTGGTGGGGGAGAGCTTCACCGCCTGTCCGGCGAGGGATGGGGAGGAGAGAGCCATGGTGGAAGCTGCCATTGTTGAGTGGAATCGAGAGCTTGACTTCTGTCTAGTGTTGAAAGAGAGAGTTGAGATGGACTGGTTATAGTTCTTGGGCCTGGTTGGGCTATAAATACACGATTCGATAAGAGCGAGTCCTTATCTTAGAGATCTCTATCTGAATTCCTATTGGCTTGTTTGTATTTGGAATTCCGATTTTGTCTATCTACTTGGCCCTCTCTACTCCACTTACCATATTTCCTGATCCTTTCATTTTATTTCGATTTCGTCTATCCACTTGGCGCTCTCTACCCCACAGAGTAGTATCACATTCCGACAAACAAGAACTCAACATAAACCATAAAAGAAACCGTGGATTCCGCGCAAATAACTAAAATGATCACGAGGATTAACCTCAGACCATTACTTAGTCTTGTAACGATGGCTCAAATGTCATCTCTTCTTTCATACCTTCTTTGGGCTGGGAAAAATGACAAAAAAAGTCTAAACCTATTACGTTGATCAATTCAGTTTAAATTTTTTGATTACTCAAATTCGCCCTAAACTTTTATATCGGTACCAATTGGTCCATCCGCCAATTTTGGCCGCCGACGCCGCTGATGTGACATCGGCCGGTGACCGGGACGATGACATGGCAAATTTTAAATATATTATTATTATTTTTTATTTATTTTTATTATTTTTATTAATTTTTTCCTTTTTCTTTTATTTTATTCTTTTTCTTTTCTTCCTTCTTCCTCTTGGACTGTTCCGACGGTGGTCGGCGAGCCTCCAGTGAGGCTTGCCGGTGGCAGGCGAGGTGGCCGGTGAGCCTCACCGGAGCCTCGCAGGCCATCGCTGGAACAATCCAAGAGGAAGAAGGAAGAAAAAGAAAAAGAAAAAGAAAAAAAGAAAAAGAAAAAGGAAAAAATTCAAAAAAATACTAAAAATATATTTAAAATTTGCCACGTCAGCGTCCGGTCACTGGCCGATGTCCACGTCAACGCCGGTAGGCCAAAATTGGCCGGATGGACCGAATTGATACCGATGTAAAAAGGTTTAGGACTCGAATTGGCCCAATGAAAAATTTAGACCGAATTTGGCACTCAATGCAATAGGTTTAGAACTTTTTTATTACTTTTCCCTCTTTGGGCTTCATCGTTAGGACCAGGAGGATCATTATGAAGAAACTCATCCACAGTGGAAGCAAACACCAACCACTAGAATCGCAACCGCCACCATCCACGCATGCAGACGCAGCTCTACCCAGAAGCAAATGCACCAGCCTCAATGGCTTAGCCCTCTTTTCCTCATCGTTGCCGCTGCCGCGTTGCCGCTGTTTGAGAAGTACTCAATTCATGCATCCAACCTCTCCGCCTCCTTTCGGCACTTTGGGCCCTTCATGCCGGTGATGTGCTCGTAGAACCCGCCCGTGCACTCGCAAGCCCCGGCGCCACCTCCACAGCCCGCTCCTTCTCCGCAGGGTTTTGGCTCGCAGTTCCCCAGACCCAGCATCTGCATCAATCGGTTGATGTCGTCGGCTGAGTCGGCATCGGTCTCTGTCACCAGCAGGGGCGGCGGAGGAGATTCGGGCGGAGGACGGAACTGGGAAGAGCAAGAGAGGAACGCATTTGGTGCTTCGCTGCTATCTTGAAGAGGAGGAGGAGAAGGAGGATCGAGGGCTTGGTGGCGATGGTGGCGGAGGGGAGATCAGAGAACGGTCGAGCGACGTTGAGGCGATGGTGGTTTGAGGTGGTGCTCGGTGCTGGCGGTGGTTGTGGCGGTCGAGCTCGAGCCGTCTCTCGACCCGCTCGAGGGAAGAGAAGAAGCTGGAGTGCATCCTTCAGGTGTTGGCGGTGAATGCCGGCTCAACAATTTGACGACGGAGATAGAGGGAAAATGGTTTTGTGGTTGGGATTGGGTGACCGATTAATCACATTATTCGTATGATATTTAATTTTATTAATTTTGTATTTTCAATTCGAACATATCAATTTATCACTTTAATTTATGCAATTTTTTGAAATCTTGATTTTGCGCAATGGAGTCTTTCAATTTAGTTGGTTTTTGCAATTAAAACCTGTGGCATCTTAAAAATCTCACGACAACCTCTGGAGTACCATGAACCATGATTAGGTAATGGAAGTGCCATCGGATTTTGTATTAGCCATTGAATCAATGAATTTCAATTAAGTTAAGGCCGAGCATTGTAATGAATAATTGTTTGGATGGAGATGTGTCTACAAGTGACCCAAGGATTTTATTAAGGTGCAAATTGATATAGAAATCTTATTCTTGGTGGTGCGCTTTATAAGTAGAATTTTATTGATTTAAATTACAAAGTTTTGTGGGCTTATATGTTGAAATTAGGTGTTTATTTAATTGGGGATTAAATGGGATAGGAATAGGAGAGGGTGGGCTGATTTTTAGGCCCAAAGCCCGTCCAACCAGCCCACGCAGCCCCCATTCGACCGGCCCATAGAGGCCCAAGACCGGCCCAAAAAGGTAGGCCCATGAAGCCCAAGAGGGGCTACCGTTGACCAAGGAAGAGAAGAAGGGGGGAGAAACCGGTTTTTGCATGCATTTTGGCCAAGTGTCAATCATGCAATCTTAATGATTGCTAATGATGAAGGGGAAGAATTGAAGGGGGGCGGATTGAACGAAGAGGGAGGAGAGAAAGAGAGTGTGTCGTCCGAGAGAGGGAGGAGAGAAAGAGAGAAAGGAAAGGAAGAAAGGAAGAGAGAAAGGAGAGGCCGTGCGTGCGAGAGGAAGGAGGAGGACCGTCCGCCGTTCGTTCGCCGCTTTGCCCGCCATCTTTGTTTGCTGTTTGTGCTTGGTTTGGAGGCAAGTGGAGTCCGTCTCTCTACTCTTTGTTTTGCTGTTGTGTGTGTATGTTTGTATGGGGAATGTCGGAGGTGGAAGGGGTAAGGAAATTTTGAAGTAATGGGAGGAAGTTTGGTGGCTGTGCATGCTGTTTTTGAAGAACTAGTGTGACCCTCGGTGTGATTTTGAGTTGAATGTGACTTTGTATGTTGAGATCTCACTTTGATTCCTTGAAGAAAATTGTAGAGGACATCTTGAGGATTAACATACTAAAAATTGGGATGAAACGGACAAGTATTGCTTAGTGAAATAATTTTCTTTAAAGGAGCTAAATCTGTAATGTATTGTACTGACCTTTAGTGATTTCGTGGAATGTATGATAGCCTTTTTGATGGAATCTCATCTCGACTCCTTAATCAAAGTGGTAGAGGACATCTTGATGTATAACGTATCAAAAATTTAGAGAAAACGAACAAGAATAGTAGGTGAAAATCGTGATTCTTTAGAAAGACTAGATCTGGAATATTGGTACCGAGAACAGGGGGTATTAACCGTCCATATCTAATTATCTAGGACAAATTTGACTTCTATGTCTTCATGAAGTATCTACCTTATGATCTTACCTATCACATATTCGAATTTCATAATTTTTGAGGTCCATTTGGTTATTTAATCGAAAATGTTTCTGAAACTGTGCAAACCGAATTGTTAGAATTTTTAAAGCTGTAATGCGTGGACTATTCTGTTTTATGTGAAATTCTTATGGTGAAGTGTTCTTCATGAAATATCTGCCTTTATGTCTTATATATCACATAATAAAATTTTAGAATTTTTGAAGTTCATTTTCCTATTTAACCGAAATTGTTTCAAGAACTGTGCAAGCTGAAATGTTAGAATTTTAATGCTGTGATGCATGGACTGTACTGATTTATGTGAGGCTCTGTTGATGTAGCATTCTTCATGAAATATCTGCCCCTAAGTCTTGTCTATCACATATTCGAATTTCACAATTTTTGAAGTCCATTTGGGTATTTAATCGAAATGTTTTCTGAAACTGTGCAAACAGAATTGTTTGAATTTCGAAAATCTGTGATGCATGGACCGTACCCAATCTTGTAGAGTTCTTTTGGCATAATGTATTTATGGGACAACTACCATTAGGTGTTGTTTATAATCCATCAAAATTTCGTAATTTTTGGAGTCCGTTTAGGCATTAAATTGAAAGCATTTTCGGAATTATGTATAATGTTTTATCCGAACATTCATGTAATTTCAGAAAAATAAAAGAATTGGCTTCATGTGATGTGATGTATTGTATGATGAATTATGCTACATATATGGTGTCATATATCATGGTACGTAATGTCAAAAGTTGAAATAGACCTTAGTTGCCATCACATTGTGCATCATGTGGATAATATGGTACATATATGAGAATAAATTACGATGATGAGGATACCGTCGGAGGTGTGAGCCGACGATGCCCCGGGAGTGTCGGGATGCCCGGAGTGTGTGTGCCGGATGCCCGGAGTGTGTGAGCTGGATGTCCTCGAGAGTTTCGAGATGCTCGGAGGTGTGTGCCGGATGCCCGGAGGTGTGTGCCGGAGGTTCCTTGCGATACCAGGTTGGATGCGAGCGATAAAATGAGGGACGCAATTACAGGTCCCGGGAAAGAAAAATGCTGTGATCCAATTGAAAGATAAAAGTCGGAATAGAATCATGGATATTGTATGGTGAAATGTACATGAGCATGGTGGTATATGCATATAGTGCGGTGACATATATGCATGACTGTTTGATGATATATGTACATGAGCTTGGTGGTATATGCATATAGTGCAGTGACATATATGCATGATTGTTTGATGATATATGTACATGTGCATGGTGGTATATGCACGTTGCTTGGTGAGGTAAGCTCAAATGTATGAATGATATGCACCTTCTCTTGATATTTTGAGTGTTTTTTTGATGCATTGAGTAGTTTGATGGATCTTTACTGCTGAGTGGTTGTACTCACCCCTTTGGGGACTAACATTTCAGATTAGAAGATGCCGCTACCACCGGTGGCGCGAAGTACCTTCTATGGTATACCTGTTGACACTGAGGTCGAGTGTATGGAGCATATATGCGTTAGTGTTCCTGGATTGGTATTCCTATGAGTCCGTGTGCTGGTCATGTATGATGTAGGCTTGGCTGGGGGCCCTGTTGTGCAAGAATTTGTGTCTGTCCACGTTCGGCGCAATGGAGTGAATGTAGGGATGCTGCCGCCGCCGCCGCCCGATGCACCGGATTGGGTGTGATGGCATGTAGGACTGTTGGGAGCTGACACTTTTTGGGAATAACCAACACTTGTAGATGGAGGGTTATACATGTTCGATGTAGGGGGGTCGAGATCTCTCTTTTGAGCTGTAGCCAAGTTTAGCTAAAAGTCTTGGCTTTTTTGTTGTATCGGCCCGTGATGTCCATCATAAAAATGTAAATAAAAAGTGGCTCGGCTTTATGATTTCCTTTGATGTGTAGTTGGTGTGCATTGTATCATCGTTACGTGAGTAGAGGGATGGTGAGACTTGTCCTTATTTTCGCTATGAGCTGCGCCAGATTCCTTTAAAAAAAAAAATGCCTCTGAACTATGGTTCTTCTTTAACCCCGAATCAAAGACATGTAATTGGTATTCATTAGGTAGAGCGATAGGTACTTGTGGCGACCTTACCAGATCGGGGGTGCCACAAAACCATTATGTTTAAGTGTATTTAATTATATAGAGAAGGTGGTTGACATGCCAATTTTTATGTCAAAAAACTAGAAAAAAATAAAATTTTAAAGTTCTAAAAGTATATTACTTTAAAAATATATTAAAGGAAGAGTAAAAGATTTCAGAAAAATTCAACGGTAGCCATAGTGATGCAACCATAACCAACCCGATATCATGTCTATACTCCAATATGGAGGACGAAAGATTTAGGGACGATTAGTTGGTATATTAATAATGAAAGACAAGTAAGGTGAAAGGCTTTTCATTTTTCACTCAAATACCAAATGCAGGTGAAGGCGATACTTCGTATGGACCCCAAACTAATATGAAAAGGCATATACAAGATACACACAACAATACAAATGGCAACATGTCATTATTGAAGCAAATATTCATCATCTAGCATCTCCTCAAACTCAAGACGGTTGTAGAGAAACCAACTAAAGTTTGGAAGTTAGATTGCAATTTGATTTGTGCAAGAAATATGGAGCAAACGAAGAGTGTCCCATAAACTTTGGGATTTGCCAATCTAAATCCATTCATAATTCATTTATTGAATATAGCTAACTCCTATATAGGACTGTCAAAATATGTTGAGTAACTTTAATTTAAAGCATGAATCATAATAGGTTTGAAAGTAAAGCCCAAAAAAGATTGTTGTTAGTGGGTCAATTAGAATCATTTTCTACCCAAGGTACGATTGGACCAGTCAAAATAGGTTGTAAACTCATTTCTAAACCATAGGTTGAATCATTATATGAGTATAGGTGTTAAATGGGTTTATAGTTTATTCAAATCCAGTCTATCTTTATGACTCTCTTTTCATCGTTTACGAGAAAATAATCAACTCTTTAGATTGTTTTAAGTTTAGAGAAGTCTCAGTGGGCTCACAAGATGGCCCCACTTCACCTTTATTAAAAATATCAAGACAGCTTCTCTTTTTCCCAATTATTTATTTTATTTTTATTAATATTGTAAATTACTTCCATTAGTTATTGGAGTATATCTTTCATTGGTTGCATTTGACATTTTCATTTTTATGTTATATTCTAATCTTAGTTCTCATCATTCCAATCCATGGTCAGTATAAATCATCTTCTTCAATTTCTTACATTTCATTTGATAAAAATTTCAATTTCTCCACATTATTTGTTGCCGCAATAATGTAAATTCACTTCTAAGTACTAACTTTGTCTTTATTTATTTATTGGCAATTTTATCCCAATAACATTTACAAATGAAGTCTTAAAGTGAGTTAACTAGAAGGATAGGGATTTTCATAGATTGGATTAAATATGAAAGTATTTTTACAAATGAGTCGGGTCGGGTTGGGTCGAGTTGGGTGTTGATTATGTATGGGTTGCTAAATTTGTTTTGTATATGAGTTAGTCAATTTAAGTCGGGCCATTCTCGACTCGACTTACCTATTTGATGGCTCTAGTCACATCTAACATGGTAATCAATAGAAAAATAGTCATTTTTAACATGTTTTGTTTGGTCATGGAGGACACATCGTGAGCAATCTCGATAGCGCTCGTATCATTGGAAAAAATAAGGGTTCGTTTTGTTTCAATAGCAGGCCTCGTGCCGGCAAATCCTTCCTCCTTGCAACTAGAATATAATTTGGATAGAAGCTGATAAGCTCCGTTTGGTTGAGGTCACAACTTGCAACTCAAAAAGTCATTCGAAACCGGGCTAGTCGAAAATCGCTTGTACGATAGGAAGCTTTGGAGGACATTGTCTGCTGATAAATCTATGAATCTTAAGCGGCAGATAATGAAGGAAAACTAAGAAGAAATGCGAGAGTTGAGTCGAAAAGGGAAGGAAGATGATTGAAGATGGTTGAAGATGTCATTCAAGGTAGCAGCAATACATGTAATTCACACTTCTGAAAGTATCGTTTCCAACCAATTCAACATCACATCAATGAAATGCCAATCCCACTCAGGACTCTCAACTGAAACCAAACTGTATATCACCCGCACACTCACTTTCCAGGGACGAAGTTGGTGGCGTAGGCCCAAGCATTGTTGCTGACTGGATCAGCAAGGTGGTCAGCCAAGTTCTCCAATGGGCCCTTTCCTGTCACAATGGCCTGCACGAAGAACCCGAACATGGAGAACATGGCAAGCCTACCGTTCTTGATCTCCTTCACCTTGAGCTCAGCAAAGGCCTCGGGGTCATCAGCCAGGCCCAATGGGTCGAAGCTCCCGCCAGGGTAGAGTGGGTCGGTGACCTCACCGAGCGGGCCACCGGCAATACGGTAGCCCTCGACGGCTCCCATCAGGATGACCTGGCAGGCCCAGATGGCCAAGATGCTTTGGGCGTGTATCAGGTTGGGGTTGCCCAGGTAGTCGAGTCCCCCCTCGCTGAAGATCTGGGCGCCGGCCTTGAACCACACAGCCTCACCGAACTTGACGCCGTTGCGGGCCAGGAGCTCGGGGAAGACGCACCCTAGGGCACCGAGCATGGCCCACCTGCAGTGGATGACCTCGAGCTCGCGGTTCTTGGCGAAGGTCTCGGGGTCGGCCGAGAGCCCAGCAGTGTCCCAACCGTAGTCGCCGGGGAACTCGCCAGTGAGGTAGCTCGGGGGCTCACCGGAGAATGGGCCTAGGTACTTGGCGCGGTCTGGACCATACCATGGGCTCCCAGAGGAGACGGGCTTGGGCTTGCCGGCGGTCTTCCTCATGGAGACTCTCCCATTGCCGAGAAGCTCAGGAGTGGAGGGGGAGAGCTTCACCGCCTGTCCAGCCAGGGATGGAGAGGAGAGAGCCATGGCGGAAGCTGCCATTGTTGAGTGGATTTGAGAGCTTGACTTCTGTCTAGTGTTGAAAGAGAGAGTTGAGATGGATTGGTGATGGTTGTTGGGACTTGGTGGGCTATAAATACATAATTCAATAAGAGAAAGTCCTTATCTTAGAGATTTCTATCTGAATTCCTATTGGCTTCCCAGTCTTTGGAATTTCGATTTTGCCTATCTACTTGGCGCTCTCTACCCCACTTACCATATCTTCAGATCCTTTTCATTTAATTTCATTTTTTTTATTTTGGGGGTGTTCCAAGTAGAGGAGAAATTTCAGAGATAATTTTTTTTGTTAAATTCAGATTTTTCCTACCAATGGGAGGACGCCACTTGGGGCAACTTGGATAACCCTATCTCTGCATGAAATTCGATGTTCATCAATTGGGGCCGCCCAGCTTCTTGGTTATAGAATTCTCGTCCTTCACGAATATCCCCCACCAAAACGATCAAGGAAGGACGTTGATATCCTTAGAAACATCGATGGGCGAATTTGATGTTGTAGATTAAATTGATAATTGATTGCTTCTATATGTCATCGATCTTATGTACTTAATCCGGTTTAACTCGGTCTAAATTTACGGTATTATTCAATGCCATGCATACATATGTTTCATGAAATATATGTACATCCACATAAGGTTACAATGAACTAAGTCATCACTAGTCTTATTCAAGCGCTAAATCCTATAAGAAACGATTTAGAAGAAAACGGAGAAGTAGATTGCGGGCTGTACATGGAACACGAACTTCCTCACTACTGAGTTCTGAAAAAGGTCAACAGCTTCCGCTATATATGCATGATAAGGGAAACCCTTTTTCTTTTATCAATTTTCGACTAAAGCAAAGGGGTTTATTGGAACTCTGCCAAAAGTTATGCTGCACTTGTTCCCAAGAAAAATGGATTTGACTACAAAAAATGAATGATTATGAAAACATTTACTTAAAATGGATCATTTATGTCGTTTAAAATAATTAATCAATGACATTTTGTGAAAATATTTACATTCATTTTTGTAAGTGATGTAAATGATCATTTTTGAGAATATATTTTTCAAATCATTTATGTTTTGTGAAACAAACGAAGTTTAAGAAATATGAAACACTAAAATTGCAAAAAGAATTTGTTAAAAAACTAAATTTTTTCAAAACAAAAATTGTCAACTGTAGAGATGAGATTTAAAGTATCTCTAGAATAATAGATATTGGGGAAATCGGTCGGTCATGATATTTTCTGATTTTGGTCGCTTAAACGAGCACATTTCTCTTAGCAATCCTTCTCTTCTTTCTCTTTCTTCTTGTTCATGTAATCCTTTTATTTTTATTTATTTTTTTGTCTCCTTTTTATTCCGTTGGCTAGGAGGAGGCACAGGGGCAAGGCTTAGTTGAATCGGTAATGTTGACTAGCCATGTAAAAATTGCAACAATAAAAAAAAATTCTTTTATAATTCAGGTACGAGTGGAAAACACAAGTTCCCTGAAAATTTATAGAATACCATCCCATAAATCGATTAAGTCTAGATTTTTTGGCCATCACAAATGGTGTTGACCTAAGACAGATAGAACATGGTGGAATTGGAACGGAATAATCTCTTATTTCTGAGGTGTGATGGGTTTGATATCTTTTCAGCATATCTAATATCTTAAGAAACCCTCAACTTTATATTAAGTCCTAATTTTATCGTAAACTTTTTTTCGTTTCATAAAAAACTCTCAACTTTTAGTCCAGCCTTATATCTATCATAAACTTTTTTTGTCTCATAAAAAATCACAAACTTCAGGTCCGGTCCTTTTTTATCATGAACTTTTTTTGAATCATAAAAACATCAATTTTTACTTAAGTCTCATATCTACCCCGTTAATATTCCATCCAAAATCACCCTTAATGAAGTGGCATTGTCACGTCATTACTCTAGTTTTTGTCCAAATTTCAGATCCAAAACATTGAAATTTGGAGAAAACTAGAGCAATTATGGTTAGTCATCTTCGATTGCTTTTACTTCTAAAAAGTCTTCCTTGCATCTCGCTTTGGGATTTTCGATTTTTGCTAAGTATTCAGTCTCTCATGCTAGAGAGTCTTTCATTTCTCACAATCGAAGAGCTCACGCTCGGGATGCTCGAATAGCTTATAATAGGGAGTTTTTCATCCTCGATTGTTAAGAAAAATTTTGGTAGAAGATTAGCGAAGGCAGATTTGAACTCAAGTTAAAGTTGGGGATTTCTTTTTTTTTTTTTTTTTAAATTCAGGGTAGATTAATATTGGACTGAAAGTTGAAGATTCTATATGGGACAAAGAAAAAATAAGATGGAATTGAGACCAAACCTAAAATTAGAGATTTCTTAAAGGACAAAAAAATTTATAGCAAAATTGAGATTGAGTTTAAAATTTGAAATTTTTTAGGGTGTTAAAGTCTTTTTTCGCACGCCATATCACGTTGAAAGTTCAAACTGCTACTTTGCTTGATTTAGTAATTGATGTGATGCAAGAAACCATTTCAGCCAAACATGTCACACTCTTATTTTCGCTCTTTCTTGCAATATATAATTGTAAACCATGGAGCAGGGTGTAGCCGTTGAGAAGTCTGCGTGTCCAAAGAGCCATCGGGATTTATTTATTTATTTATTTTTTCCTGATGGACCATACATAAGACGATGACTAATATATAGTGATGAATATTTATGTGTCACATGGAAATCCAAAAACAATATTTTATAGTTAATATAGTGTCCCTGGTCTTCTCTTTACAAATTTCTCTTCTCGTTCCATGATGAAAATTCAAATTTACACTGAAATATGTTATTCATCATGTACAAGTGGAAGCCTTCACCTCTTTTTTTCTTCCCCCCAATTTTTAAAGCCCAAAAATTCTTGGGTGGATCAGGGACTACCAAAAGGACACAAGAAACCAAAGCTAGAATCTTCAACTCCCAATGGAAAGATAGATATAGATATCCTGAGATAAGAGACTTGGATCACGCCCTGCATATAAATACCCCTCTAAACTTACCACCCCTTCACAACATTTCAACATCTAAGAGTTCTAAGCACTAAGGCAAAAACAGCCCACTTGGAACCATGGCTGCTTCCACAATGGCTCTCTCCTCCCCCTCCTTCGCCGGTAAGGCAGTGAAACTCTCTCCTGCCACCCCCGAGCTCCTCGGCAACGGAAGAGTCACCATGAGGAGAGCCGTCAAGCCGGCCTCATCTGGGAGCCCATGGTATGGTCCAGACCGCGCCAAGTACCTAGGCCCGTTCTCCGGTGAGCCCCCGAGCTACCTCACTGGCGAGTTCCCCGGTGACTACGGTTGGGACACTGCTGGGCTCTCGGCCGACCCCGAGACCTTCTCCAAGAACCGCGAGCTCGAGGTCATCCACTGCAGGTGGGCCATGCTCGGCGCCCTGGGGTGCGTCTTCCCCGAGCTCTTGGCCCGTAACGGCGTCAAGTTTGGCGAGGCCGTTTGGTTCAAGGCTGGTGCCCAGATCTTCAGCGAGGGTGGGCTCGACTACCTGGGCAACCCCAGCTTGATCCACGCCCAGAGCATCCTGGCCATCTGGGCCTGCCAGGTCATCTTGATGGGAGCTGTCGAGGGCTACCGTGTTGCCGGTGGGCCACTCGGTGAGGTCACCGATCCGCTCTACCCCGGTGGGAGCTTCGACCCGTTGGGCCTGGCCGATGACCCGGAAGCCTTCGCTGAGCTCAAGGTGAAGGAGATCAAGAACGGCAGGCTCGCCATGTTCTCCATGTTTGGGTTCTTTGTGCAGGCCATCGTGACAGGAAAGGGTCCATTGGAGAACTTGGCTGACCACCTTGCTGACCCCGTCAACAACAACGCTTGGGCTTACGCCACCAACTTCGTCCCCGGCAAATGAGCTTTAGCAAGTGACATGTTTTTGCTTCAAGTGTGCTCTTGATGGTGTGACGTAAATTTATGCAAATTATATTAAGAGATTAATGTGAGCTTTGCTGTTAAGTCAAGTGATCATTGTGATTTTTCATTATCATGATTTCTTGTCGACTGGTGCTTGCTTCGACACAGCGAAAGTTTAGAAATATTTATTCATAATATAATAGATGTAGCGAAAAAGTAACACGAGAAAGTTCAATTGCAACTGCATCAGAGAAGGAAAAAGAAAAGATGCATCATTGGCGTAACGATAAATTAGCATAATTAAGCGAGATTTTGTCAAATCTTGGATATAGAGTCGATGACACGACAAGCATCAAAGGATTTTCAATGCCGATTATGATCTTATCAATGAAAGGAGCGAAAGCTCAAACACCAAATGGACTCGCCTAGTTCACCGTACAAGTAACAATTCCAGAAATGATAGATGCAGTAGAAAGCTTATAACCAGGACTGTTTAAAAAACATTTTTCTGCTGAACCGCGATTGGTCATCTTGCTTTACAACTCAAATCTTTTCCAGGGTCTTTTAAGTACTTCGTCGAAATTTGATGTGCATGAAATGTTGCGTGTTGTAAATCACGCCAAATATCCAAAATACAGCCACGACAGAAGAAGAAGAACCATGAAAAGAACATGGTCATGCTCATATCTGAAATTTCACGACACTTTATACATTAAAATATGTATACAACTGTTGATTACTATACAATTATCTGTTCTGGGCCAGTCTCAAAGCTTAAAAGAAGTGGCACAGGCATCGGTTGCACCGCTGTATAGTGAGTGAAAGAATAATTTAATGCATGTGAACCTTATTCGAATAGGCTACAATGTGCTGCAAGTATATACCAATGAATGCCACTATTTTATCAAAAATGATGAGAGAAAATTATAGGCATGAAGAAGAGCTCCCCGAATGACGACATTGAGGATGAACTATCCATTGGGCTCTGTGCAAGACTGCCATCTAGGTCTCTGAATGCCCACCTATTAACTGAAATTTATCCTGCACTTGCCGTGTAGAGAACCATGACATCAAGGAATACCATGGTTGACAGAACAAGCACTTTGTGTCATTGTCGAGCAATCTTAATTTCGCCGTGCTGCCCTTGCTCTTGCCACAGATTTTGAGTAGAGTTCCTCGTACTGTGACGCTGAAGGATCCCAACCAAACTCAATGTTCATGACCTTGTGAACTAGCTGCTGCCAGCTTCGTGGGTCATTGTTGTAGTGGCTAAATGCCCGTTCCAAAGCACCATTCAATCCCTGAAAATTGTACCTTTGTATCACCACAAAGACGAGATAATACAAAAGGTTTTCATGGAAAGAGAGAGATTATGGCTATCTGATGATTCCAGTGCCATAGCTGCTTTTAGCTTATATGCTGTTACCCAAATGAGGACTCTACATGGAACAGAGTCAAAACTGAGTTCTATGTTTCTTTGATTGCTTGTAAAACTAAATTTTAGTCAACGGTGACTAAATCATACTTCAGTCAATAGAGATCTGATTTAGGTAAAGGCTTAAGCTAGTTTAGACAAAAGCTAACAGTGTCAATTTGCTTCTTAAAAACTATGCAACTGCTTGAGAGGGGTTATTCTGAGAAGCTTTTGCATCTTAATTTTTGCTTTTGGCTTCACTTTAGTTATTTGGCATCAAAAGCCAATCAAAGGCCCCACCCAGAAGATGTCCCAGGTAAAAACTGTCCCTGACCCCATAATTTTTACTGGTTTGCTTTTGATCAGAAATCCATATGTTGATTAACTTTTGTCAAGAGTACTTAGGAATTGTCCAACTCACATTCCAAGAGTTTAACCTAAGAGTCTCACATATGCCAAAAGAATATCATCCTACAACTACTCTTTTATTTTCTCAAGCAAACGTAGCAAAATAAGTTCTGTAAAGTTTGTTATCAGTGCAGAAATGATAATTCTGTGAGCAACAGGATCTTAACTGTACGTTCAATACCACAGCTAAGGCCATAAAAGTTCATAACTGAAGTAAAAAGGTTAGTCCAGGCCTTTGTTTGTCCCAAGCTTCTAAAATAAAATAATTTTAAGCCCTAAAGATCATCATTTCCCTCGTATGGCTAGTTTCCAGCTTCTTGAATATCATTTTTACCCAGATTCATCAGTTTGGTGCCAACGACATGCTTCTTAAGCTGAAAAAAGGTTTCTTGTGTGAATCCTTCAATTGTCAGCAAACTGCCTTCCAAAATTTGCACCAATGCAAGAACTCCATGGCACTCTTTACCCACTCTTTGCCATCCTTTTCTTTTTGGGTAGTGAGTTTAAGAAATTGCACAATGAAGCACTTTTGCAGCTCTAAGAAGCATGTCGTTCGCGACGCAGTAACGCATTTGACAGATATGCTCATTGTTGAAGTGGAAAATGTGCTGGGAGGACATAATTATTTCTTGTGAAAGAGTTAGCATAAGAAATTGAGAGAAAAGAGAAGCAATTCAACAATTCATGAGGTGAGATGACAGAATTTAATTTTCAAGGGGTAAATAAAATTCACCTGGAACTTCGTGAAGTAAACTACTTAAAATTTTTGGCCAAAAAAAATGCATTTAACTTTGCCAATTATTAAAATCCTAGCAACCCCCTTCTCCAATTTCTCCGCCTTATGTTACTTCTATCATAATGACATTCGAATAAGAGACAGATACCGGTAAGGCAAATTACCTGTTCATCGGCATTCAAGAAGGTATATCCATTTCGAAACTGGAAAGGAATTGTTTCATCGTCTACATCAAAAACACTACAAAAGGGAAACCAAAAGATCCTCCATCAGTTATCTCCCATCAATAGAACCGAGAAACATGAAGCCCGACTACAAAACTTACAGTTGGCCCACCTGTCATATAGTCCACCTGTCTTTCTTGCAATGGGTACGGATCCATATCTCATTGCTATCATCTGCAGAAGAAAAAATTATTAGATACAAGAAGAACACACCGCTAGTTCGTGCATGTAAAGGATGCTTGCATCCATAGACATGAAACATCTGAAGTCCTTAACCTGGCCCCATAGATCTAAAAGTCATTAAAAAATTATCCAAATGAAAACTCCACGAGTGATATAGTAAGTCACAGCAACTGGTTTTCTTCAACTATTAAACAATATGTGTACCCACAAAGTGAAATGTACCTGTGTGAGACCACAAGGCTCAAAGATTGATGGAATGATTAACATATCAGATGCTGCGAAAATGTGATGGGAAAGAGACTCGTCGTACTTCAATATCAGCCGGATGTCATCATGATTTTGAAATTGATTCGCAATACCGTCAAACTCCCTCTGATTTTACAGTAAACAAGAGAAACAAACAAACGTCAGTCCATACAAGAGAATGAAATTGGCTAATCATACCAGTGGAACCATTTCTATGCAGATGACAACTTCAAGATGTTTCAACACTTGTTCATACATAGACTCACTGTAATCATGACTTCAATTGGGTTCAAAGCATGGAAACTAAAGCAAGTTGAGAATGTTATGTGCACATCCAATTAAGAACTCCAGTGTAATATAAATATCTATACAAATTGCAACTTCCAGACTAAATATGGTCATCTTAAAGAAATAGATGTGGTGAAGTTACTTCACAGCTTATGAAGACTGATTTGCATGCATTTACATCACCAAAATCTTCAACTTCCTAAAACTTGTATGATGTACATGGAACCACAGAGATGCTCGTTATTAGACTATATCCAGGTCCACCCAGTGATGATGAATATGAAGGGGTTTTATCAAATGAGCTATAAGTAAGAAGGAATCTTCTGTATGGCATGGAGTAACTGATCTGCTTAAAGATAAAGGAGTATACACTGTAAAGTTGGAAGCTCAATTATATCAGTCGTTGATTAGACATTAAAAGTATGAGCCACAATGTCCGGATACTCGTGTTGAATCAATTGGTTGAGAGCATGGCAGCAAATCTGGCACTCAGAACAACGCATGTAATTGAAGATTTAATGCAAAAGAAAGGGTGTCCCATTGCACAAGGCTCCCAGAAAAAAAAGGGGACAGAAAAATGCCCCAACCAGGGAAAATTCACAATATACGTATGTAACATAAGAATGGGAAAAGAGAGAGAAATGGAATATTTGATTGGCTGAGGGAGATTGGTCCCACATTAAGAAAAGACAAGGAGTATCATCAGCGCAATGAGAGCCAAATTTCACACCTAACAAGGGTTAAGGTATCCGATATCCTCACTCAAACATAACTGAATCGCATGAAATGCGAGGAAAAAATTATATGATAGGCATCAGGAATTTTGCCGCATACAACATTCTGAGTAACTCCTTCGAAATACCCAAGTTACATTCACCAAAATTACAAGATCCTTGTCACTTTCTTAAAGTTTAAGCTGCAAAAATGAGTCACTCATAAGTAGGGATTTGGCATAAAAATGAAGCATGAGAATTAAATACAGTTGGGGAGGCAAATCCCAGGTCTTGGAGAGATATTTAAAAACAGGGTTTTTTTAGCTACCATTACCTACTTATCTAAAACAAAAGCAATCAAATGAAAGTATGGTTTTAGTGACTCTCCAAGAAAAAGAAAACAACAGAAAAAGCACCATACACTAAACCATGATCAAGAAGAGTAATACATTCCCATATCAGGCAAGGATTATCTTGTTAGAATGCATGCAGCATAACTTTAATGACTAATTTGGCAAGAAATATTACGCAGAAAATTCTATAGGATTGGTCCACTTGTAGATAATAAGACTAGTTGCCAAAAGATGACTTCATATAATAGATTCACATTAAGAGAAATTTCAATTTAGTTTGCAAATGTCCATAGACAGATTCATTTGAAGTGTCACAATAGTAACTGCACGAAAAATTGTGAAATGCTCAATCAACATGCAGCTTCAGGCAGATCAGCCAAAAGCTCTCTTTGACCTTTACAATATAAATAGACAACTATTTGTTTTACCATTTCAACTAAACAAGATGGTTGATAATTAGCTACCATATCAAATTTTTAGTTATTCACCTGCCATGTCATTCCAAAGCTCTATGTCAACAAAACCCAGTAAGTGATGTCTTCATTTGACTATAGCTACACTCTATCCAACACCACCAGAGTTTCATTGGTGTTCTTTTATTTTGAATTACTATAAAACTGAACTGCGATTATATTCGTAACTTAAATCTCGATAAGCAAATAGTAGTCGTTAGAACACGATCCCCTACGCCAAAAGACTTCTCTAAGAGGATAAGTCGCATAGAATTCCACAGAAGTTCGACAATAGCCCCTAATTCCCTGTAAACTTACAAATTGAAGGTATAGCTCGAAGTAAATTATTACCTGAATATGTGGCACGGGGCTTGAACCAAGTAGTAAAAACTGCCCTCCAAGCTCCAGAGTTTGGTACAAAGCATGCCTAATAAGATGTACACCCTTTTGGGGTACCAGTCTTGTTATGCAGCCCACCTGATAAATTCAGATTTGGGCGACTGAGCACGACAAAAAGCAAAAGAATTGGAATTTCAAAAAACAATTTGCTAAATTTAAAATCACCCTAAGTGATAACATACAAGAGGGGCACTAGAGAGGGAAAAGAGAAAATGAAGGCCAAGCATAATTTAGAAAAGGACATCAAACCAAACCAAACCAAAGCAGTTGTATACATAAATAATCAACACATCCATTTTTATATATATTTTAAAAAAAAGGACTTGACGAAAAGGAAACAGAAAAGCCAAAAGGAACCAAAACAAAACCAGGTGAAATTTTTGCTTCTTAAGAAGGTAACTGACAGGACAAGTCATTTTAACTTTAGGCTACTTTCCATCCTGTCACACTTCCAAAACTTTCTCTTAAGCCACATTTCTTTCTATATGGTTTCATATGAATATCTTCATCAACTGTTTTACTAAAAACAAGATCAAGAACATATGCTTAATTCAATTGGAGAACAACTTGAAACATTCTCTAGAACCACGTGGCATGCCATGTTCCATTAACAACCAATTACAAATCTTTTTTTCGGATTACACCCATTATCTCAACTTTTGGATCAAATGAATCCATTAACACAAATAGTTCATGGAAGAAATTCAGTTATTTGAACTTAACATGATTAAAAAAAGCAGGAACTTAAAGTACAGCAACCTGATTAAAGAAAGAAACAGTTGAACCACCAAAGAAGCAATCTAACCTAATCCATCGGTTGAATTCAGTTTGAAACCAGTGAAAAAATTTATTGACTTGTCTGTGCATGAGATGGAGGAAGGGAATTTCAGTAACAAGGAAATCTATCATTCTCGAATACATTACTACAGCACTGTCACTGAACTTGTGTTTCATCCATTTATTTTCACAAACATACCATTCCATAAGTATACGATAGCAAGTAAGGAAGTCAGATCCTACACATAGCACATACCAATGCAGACCATGAATAAGCCACTATGTGAATTCATACCCCGGCTTAATTGTAGTGGCAAGCTATTGTAATAAAAAAGATTATGCTGCAGACAAATTGAGTATATTTTTCAGCAAACCTAACCTCCTTGAGCTGTCAAATATAAGAAATTTGAATCAACCATGATAGATCAGAGCTTCTTACACCAAACAATAATCATTTGATTGGAAAGTGAGCTCGTGACTGATTACCATTGGTTTCAAGGCATTCGCAGAAGAGAGCCCTAGTTGCCTTCTTATTGCTCGTTTATTTTCTGCTTTTCCTTGGAGATCATTAGAACTGTACTGAACTTCAAGGAAAGCATCAGTTGCAGGATTCCATTCATCTGTGTCAATGCCATTGAGAATTCCGACAAACTTTTTGCTATGGAGATTCAGTGTTGAATGCAGACCTTTTCCACCCTGAGAAAGACGGAATACATTTACGTTTACCCTTCTGAAGCACAGAACATTTCTGCCCAACAAAGAAGGCAAGGAAATATTGGCTAGAATAGTTCTGTCAGACTTGTTCAGCCTTAGCAACTTAAGATATTTGCTATTTTCAAGAACCTACTCTTATTTTAGCACTAATCCGAAATAACACCATTATGCATTGTTTCCCAAATAACGCATATGCAGAAGTTCATAAAAAATGAAACTTTCATTTCATTAAACTAACATACCTTTAAGAGTTACACAAACAATAAAATGGGACAACATATGTAAAAGAAAATGAAGAGGACAGAAGCTTAGTGAGATGCTATCTTCACTGGGAGAAAAAACTAATAGAATTGGAATTTTGTGGTATAGTTGCTTCAGTAGCTCGCTGAAAAACAACACAACAGAAACAATACAAAACATTGAAAGATTTACAGAATGAGTTTTATCTAAGGACCACAATTGTCCATATTTTGGCATGAGGCAGAAATCTCTACAATTTTAATAATAATATAATAGATTGACTCATTTAGATGCGCCTGATCGCTATATAATTTACGTCTCATTTCTTTGCATTCTGGAATCATGTTTTCTTTCTTATTTTTTAAGTGATTTATTCTGCAGTAATAATCACATCCTATTACCACTGTCAGGTGTACCCTTTGAGAATGGAAGAGGTCACTAGAATCAAGGCTACGCAGATACATCTATCCTATGGCAGATATCAAATGTTGAAAAGAAAGGTTACTAAGCCACAAGCAATTGAAAACAAAGTATTAACACCAAAGGATGCGGTAGAGTCTTCAACTTGATCACCATCTTTATTTTCTCAAGAACCCTACTGCCTTTTTCACTCCTTTCACTACCTGACATTACTAAAATTATGTTACTGAACTTATTGTTTATCCACCTATGACGGAATTCCTCATCATCCAGGGGGAAAAAACAAACAGATGCATTGCAGAAACCTTAAATTAGCATTTTAACGGCAGCCTAAATTTCCCCTACTCATTCTCTGATCCGTAGCTCATATGAACCCTCAGTATAAAAAATTATGGTACCATAACAATATAATATAGAAAGCATTAAAGCACAAACACCAGTAGATGTAGACTACTGTCTCTAAGAATTTAACATGCTACTCAATGTGGAGAGTTAAGGAGGTGTATATGTCGATTGCTGATGCAATAAGCACAATTTCCAACACATAATTAAGATTGATTGACTACGCCTATTTGCATTACAACTAACAAGGTAGTGATGGTTATAGAGGCAACCTTCCATTCATCTGCGGAACAAATTATGATTTGATTACTCAGCCTAGTAAAATACAAATAAACAGTTCCTGAAAAAGGGAGCAAGCAAAAGTTAAGGCCAATGACCATACCTCAGCTGTTCTGACCTCCTGCGCATAAGTTGGAGACACTGTCGTGACAATATTGGAAAAGACAACGGCACCCTAGATAACATGATTTGAAAAGAAGAAAGAAGACATTAATCTACAGATATGAAGGTGATGGAGCTTTCACAGAAATATACTCAGAAAAAGGAGGATATAATTTGGACATGTCTCCCAAGATTCTACACTAAAAGTCAGAAAAAAGGGAATGCTACATGTTGCTTTGAGCATGCGGCTAAAAGGAGACACCACCACACCTGTTCAGTCTGTACTTTTTAATTGCAGTTCAGATAACTTCCTACCAAAGGTTTCATTGTGACTCAAACTTTCTATTCTTTTTTACAAAGGCAAGCAATTTTGATACCTTCACAGGATTGATCCTATCATGTGCAGAGTTGTCCTGCATTCTATCTGGCCTGTTTAGTTCTTGAACATCAAGACCACATGATGCCAATTCTGAAGCAGGTGCAGTCCCTTGATACTCAAAGTTGTGGCATGTAAAGCAAATTCTTGCAGAATTCAAGCCTTTTGGGGCATACAAGTCCCAATACAGCGGTGCCTATGATTGGAGATGATTGCTGGTATGAGAATCAATGGTAAGTCCCTCAAAAACAGCACACTTAAACCGACAACATTTGGAATTGAACATACAACAAAAGCTGTTTGCCAATCGTGGCAATGGATAATGTCAGGTTTCTTGCCGGATTGAAGAAGCAGCTCCAATGCTGCACGACTGAAAAATGAAAACCGCTTGAAATCATCATGCTCTCCATAGAGTTGTCCTCTCCAGAAGAACTTATCAGGATGAAGAGGCTCAATAAAATAAACGGGAAGGCCTGGAAGTAGAAGTCAAATTAGCACATAACATGAAGATCAAATGAGAAGCAAGAGATAATAAGAGATTTCTAACCATCGACCAAGCCAACCCAGACTTTGTTTTTATACAGTCTGCCATCAAAATAAGATTCTACAACAGCATCTAAGGCCTGTATAAGATAAGTTGAACATAATCTGTTAAGCGAACCACAAATCTTAATTTATCAGCTCAAACCATCATAGAGTCAATTACCCTCAAGTCGAGAATACGGTCATATTGCATGCAGTCATATTTGGGAATAATAATCTCCACAAGGTGTCCTTTCTTCTGGAGTGCCTTGCTAAGACCAGTCACGACGTCCCCCAAACCACCAACCTGACATATTTGCAAAAGGAACAGTCATAATCATCTGAATATAGTGAAAACATTACAACCAAAACATTTGAAAAATGCTTAAAGAAAATACAGTGTTTCACTGCTAAATTTATCCATGTTCATAGAGACAGAAAGACGACTCCTCACCCTTTTCAGAGTGAGAGATACCTAGTTTAGCTGCTAAATGGTCAAGGTGGCATTATAGAAAGAACATTCAAATTTGCATCACATCATGATTTGTTTGCATGTTCACAGCACAAGATGTTGGATCGTTGTTCGTAGAAGTGCTCATGCTTAGATAGAGTTAGAGTACCTTTAATGTTATCTAAAATATTAGTGAAACTCAACATCAGTAAGCAAATGAGCCAGATTAGACCTCAAATGTTCCAGTAGTCTGCCAAACATTTTTATGTCATAATCTCATTAAAGAGCCATGTATGAAGATGCTAAATGGCAAAGAATTAATGGAGACATGAAAAGATCAGGAGAATAATGATTGTAATGACCTAGTTTTAGGTACAACTCCAATTCTAAAAATTTCATTTCAAGCTGGCTACTTGGTTGATGAGGGCAAGTATTGGTGTGACATAATGGTTGGCCCAGAAGAACATCATGTAAAGAGCCTATCCAGCATGTATGGGTAAGGCTGCATATTAACCATCTACACAATTGACCTCACAATGCGAGAAGCCATGTGAATGGGGCATCTTTCTTTGTTAATCTAATGCTATTAGTGACAAGTGACAACAACTGATGACTAAAACTAGGAGTCACAAAATGAACAAAGTATTAACCAGGCCAGTAGTCATGCAATTTGCCATTTTTCATTTGGTAATGGCCATGCTTGTGTTAAGTATCTGTCCATTAACATGTCCATTAACATCTGATTTCTTTCTTGCAGATCCCCCAACTTTCATTCAATGAGACTGCAATGATAATTCAACCTAGAAAAGCATTAATCAGATTGTGTGGACACGTACTCAAAAAACCATATATCCAAAATGCATACATAGAAGCTTCAGTAGGAAGACTAGAAAGGAGAAACTTTCTAACCAGAAACTATAGAGCTGCTATTCATGAACTTCCTCTGGAGGTACAATGAACAAAAAGAAAGGACTTGCATCTTTTCGCAGTCATATAAATGCCACATATAGTCTTTATGAAGATGTTTAACATAAGTGTTACCCAAAAACCAAAGGAACGTTACGAATATGAAAGCTAATGCTACAACAAATATCCTATTGGGCTGCGAGAACCACCACAAAATTAGTGGTGCTATGTGACAACTACCACAAACCATTCAACATAAGGTTCATTACCGTAACAGCAGAAATCAACGTAGTTGGAACCAATGTTTCACCAACACATCAAAAGATCAAGTAATCGATTTTGTAGCTGTCTCAAGCTTACCTTAGCAACAGGTGCCATCTCTGCAGCTATATGAACGACATACAATCCTGGGCTAAATATCAACAGAAGGAGCAAATTAAAAAACAGAAACTGATTTAGAAAAAATTTTCAGTACAAGGTAATACCTCGAAGGGGCTGATATGAGTCTTAAAAAGGTGGCCAAGGCCTCGCGTTCACTTTTGTCTTTGCAAGCCATGTACGCATCACAAATCCCTCTATCCCTTTTCCAGACCATGTCTCTCAAGAGCTTAGCATCATCAGCAGATAATTTCTTCTCAAGCAACCAACCATCAAACTTCAACAATAAACGGCTCCAAAATTCACGTGGCATATCATCCACTGGTTCTTCGAGCATCCTTTTCCTGCTTTCCTCTTTCAAGCTATTGAGAGTATCTTGAAATTCCTTCACGGATTCCTGATATAACTGAACATAAGAATGAATCTCTTCATCTGAATTTTGAAGACGCTCCTCTAACAGCTTAATCTTTTGCTGCATCAGTTCATTATATTGCTGCAATTTTTCTGATGACACCTTGTAGACATTGGCTTCTTCAAGAGTCTCTTCCAACTTATCAACCTTCTTCCGCAGTTCCTGGTTTTGCTGTAACCCTACAATAGCTTGATCAGCCTGTTTGGTGGCCTTATCGAGCAGCAGTTGCAAATTTTCTACCTTTTCCCATAGCTCCTTGCACTCAAACTTTAAAGATGAAAGTTTGGAAACATCTTCCTGAGAAACTGAAAGTTTAGATTGTAGATCCTTCAGAGCTGACTCAAGATGGAACCTTTGTTTTTCCAGCACCATCACACGCTCATCTGTATCCTTAACACTATTAAGCTCTGTCTTAAGGGCTTCAATGTCATTTTTTAGAGAGCCATTCTCTGCCCTCAGGGAACTAAGCTCCTCATTAAGGAAATGAGTGCTATTTTGATATGATAAAGGTTTTTCTGCACTCAATTGAATGTTCTCATTCTCAAAGATACTCTGCTCACTTTGTTCAGTTCCACTTCTTTGTATCAATTCACTCCTCAGCTTCTCTAACTGATCTTCTAAAATTTCTGCATGCATCTTTTCCTGGGCAGCAACTCTTATTCGTGCATCAGTTTCTGCTAACTTCATCTCCAAATTGTTAATTTCTCCTTGCAATGCTTCCTTCTCAGATAGTGTGTCATTGAGATCCTCAAGTGCACTCACCCTGGCTTGGTTGAGGAGTAGAATATCTAGCAAGTAGACGAGGTACATAAGCACACCCATTTCTTTAAAACTCAACTCCAATCAAGGCAAAAATATTAGGAACTTGCAATTTCTTACTCTTTTCTGCATTCTTTATCATGCCCATCAGATCCTCAACTTGAATACCGGACAACTGCTGTCCCGTATCACTGATGATGGCCTTCATTGACCGAAATTGGAGGGATGGCACACAGGAAAACGAAAATTCAGAGCTCATTACATTTCATCAAAGTCTTGTCTGAATTATTTTGCAATCTATCTATCTCTCAATGTCAACAAATGAACCAAAGCATAGGCACCATATGATGAAATCAAAGTATGTCGAATGCCAGAAACTTACACCATAAAAACGTTCCCATGAAAAACACAGTCAAAACATGCTCTCAAATTCTTAATTTGCGAGATATTCATGAACTAGAACCAATGTGCACATTGCATACGCGTATCCAGACAGATTAAAAAAAATAAAAATTTCCCAAGAAAGCACCAGAAATGCTACAAGAAGAATACCAAATTTGTCTCCATCGCCGTACTGTCGGAAGCTTCTGTTCTATCAGCATTCTGGTTCTCCACATCAATCACGACTCCATCAGAATCATCGTCCTCAGAATCATCAGCCACAATTTCCCGATCAGCGCTACGCACGCTCTCCGCCAAAGCAGCGTCCTCTTCGCCCTCTCCATTCACGACAATCGACGGCGGCCTATCCGGCGAAGCCTTCTTGACCTGCGGCCTCCTGCTCCCAGAACTACTAGTCATCCACACAAGAAACAAAAAAAAAAAAAAAAAAATGAGAATCCCGAACGCGCGCCACGGAAACCGAGGAAATCAGCCAGCTGGCTGAGCACCTGAGGCCGCGCTGCCGCATCTTGCAGGAGGCGGGGAGAAGCCGGCGGCGAGGCGCGGGGGAAGCGAAGGTCCGCGGGAAGCTCGCGTCCCTCCGGCACGGCCCGCTCAGCCCCCGGCTCAGCAAGCAAGTGGACATCGCCGCGGCCATCGAAACCCCGATCGAAGCGGTGGCCTGCCTTGCCCGCCCGCTCTGCCGGAGACGACGGGCGAGAGAGCAGCGACGGCCGCCGCCGGCGTCGGTCTTCTTCTTCTCCTCCTTCTTCACCGAGCAACCGGCGCAACAGCCACTGCCAGCGCCGGGAAGGCCGGCGGTCGTCGGAGCTCGGGGAGACTTCGAATCTTTTCCGTTTTTTCCGTGGAGGAGGGGGAGACGGTTACGGTGCGCTTGCGAGGGCGCGCCCGCGCCGACGTTATCGTGATCCGACGGTGGGGATTCGGTGGGGCCCGCGCGGGGGAGGGGCTGGATGAGGGCGGATGCAGTGGGGGACCAGGGGTGTTTGGGTGGGGGTAGCGTAGCGGAGAGCGGCTCCAGCGGCTGGGATGCGAAGCAAGGTTTCTTTAAGAGAATCGATGTGAGATCGAATCGTCGTCGATCGGGGAAAGCTTTCGAGGTAAGAAGAGACCCGGTCCGAAAGGAATGGGACTATAGATAATAAGTAACGAGGATACGTGTACTGGACACTCGTAGTAATGAAAGTGCAACTAATTTCTTAAATTTTTAAAAAGTACAATCGAATTGTAATTGAATCTTAAAACTTTCAAAAAGTATAAGTAATTTTTTAAACTTATTAAAGTTGGTACAATAGAGTTCTTCAATTAATTCCGTCTAACTTGACAAATGTAAAATGTTAACAAAGATTTGATTACATAAATTTGGCAAGTTTTAAGAGTTGATCACATTTTTTAAAATTTTAGGACTTAATTGTACTTTCGTGACAAACTTTAGGCTTGATTGTACTTTTGAAAATTGTATAACTTAATTGTACTTTTATGATAAGTTTTAGAACTTTCGATATTTTTATTCCTAAGTAGTGTAACATTATTTTTTTTTTATCGTCTCTCAAGACACCAATTATTAGGAATGATCAATTTCAAATGAGTTGGCTGTAAACCTAGTCTAAGTAGATTGGTTCAATTCCCGATTTTACACGAGAATTGGTCCACATAATATTTTGGTCAAAAACCACACACACATGCATGTACGCACGCTCGCGCCCACACACACACACATATATATATATTAACAAGTTGCACGATTTCACTACGAAAACATATGTTGGTCAATGAAGGTTGGATTCTCAATGGGTCAAAAATTATTTCGTTTTTAACAGAAAAAGACTTTAGAACCAATTTGGTAGCTATTGCAGTTCCGATGGTGTAGGCAGGTTTGGTTTGGTTTTCGATTGAACCGAATTCGGTGGTCACTCCTATTAGGAGGACACAAATTGCACATTTAAATATAAGTTGGTTTGTTTTAGTGCCTCCAATCATTGACCTTGTTTAACAAGTTTCAGTTATCTTATCACAGTTCTTTTCTTAATTTCAAATGAGGAAACTCTCCTCTCATATGTCTATAGGTGATTCCAGTGGTGAGCATAGATGCTCCTTTCTATCTTATTTGATTTAATCAAGAGTTTCTTTATGTATGATGTGATGATGAACTCTTGGGTAGTGAGATGGAGAAAGAGGAGAATGATTATGTGGGCATTTTGTTTGGCTCATTTTCAATTAATAAGATAAAAATATGAAATTTTATGTTTTTGTATATCTCGTAATAAAGAGTACATGAGATATTTATTAACTTAATAAAGTGTTACAATATCAATTATATTAAAATATTTATATAATAAACAACACATTCATTTAATAGTTTAGACTTTTAGAACGGTTGGTAATAGTTTTATGAAATTTCACATAATATCAAAGATGGCGGTCCTAATTTTGAATTTTTCTATGCCTCATAGTCTCCTTAATTAAATTTCCACGTTTAATTTTTGACAAAAACTAGATTGAGCGTGAGGAGAGTATTAGAATATTTTAATAATAAATCACGATTTCATCTAATAGTTTAAATTTTTAGAACAATTGGTGTGGTTCCATGAAATTTAATAAATTACAATAAGTAACATTCAGTTTTTATTTTTTATTTTTTTGAACAAAAGGTAACATCCAGTTAAGATGCAAGATATATTATATGTAATCAAGAGAAATATGGAGAATATTCCATTCTCTAACATTTTTTATTTTAATGTGCCGATGCTCGAATGCCTCATTAAATTAATGTCTTGAGTTTAAATTCGAATAACAATTTGTTAAATCAAATTTTATCGATGAAGATTTTTTCAAGCGGATTACAAATCGGATGAAGAAATCCTTCTTCTTATTGGACATACTTTTGGACGTGCAAAATAGCACTATAAGACAAAAGATGAAATATATGAGATAAAAGAAAAAGGAAGAAAGAGAAAGGTCTTCTTCCCCTCTAGTGTACGAATCATCTTTTAAAGAAGGAAAGAGACGTGGGGCCCAAAGCCCTACGTAAAAGAAAGAGCCGCACAAAAGAACGTCGAGAGGAGGGCTGCACGGTCAAGAAAATCTGTAAGTACGCGAACCAAAACACAAACGCTGGAGTTTTGATTTTGGCATACGTAAAGCGTTTTGTTTAAGTTTGAACGTATAGTAATTTTGTATCTTGAGTTTATATCCAAGTGAGTTATTTATTTATAAATACTTTTGATTTAGGGTTAAATTTAGATGTATAAAATACTCGATTTATTATATTACAACGTGCCTAACCCCATTCCCTCAAATGTTTTTCTTTCAAGAGAGAGAGAATACAAGGATGATACTGCGAGGTCTCCCACCTTATAGTGGATCTCTTTCTTCCTCCTCCTCCTGAACCTTTTAAGAATTTGCTTGGATCCAAAACCCAAGATAATATTAGATGAAGCCGTAAATTTGGATAAAAGGTACAAGAAAGAAACACTCGGTGGGACGTGCTTTAGTGAACACATCAACGGTCTAATCAACCCATGTAGTGGAGACGAGGAATAATGCTGAGCAAAACTGAAAGCAACAATTAAAGCAAAAAACATGATCGAGAACTTCACTAAGCATAATTAAAGAGAGAGAAAAAAACACTCTCAAAACCCTAGGGCCACCTCAGATTAGTACATCAACCACTCCCGTTCTGAATTTAGCCGGACTCATCATTTTTATCTTGACCCTTGGAAGCAACGTCATCAAGATGTTGCTGGTACACATAGGAGAGAAACCCCCATACCGCCAACACCATGGCAACAACCTTCACTCCATCCATCTTGTCGTCGAAAAACACCACGGCCAGCACAGGGACGATTGGCAAGCCCACGATCGCGATCACGTTCGAGAACACCGACGACACCTGGAAGATCAGTCCTCCCATCCCGACCGCGAAGACCTGCCAAGTTATCGCCGTCCAAACCAAGGTCATGACATAAGATACCTTCCCTAGCGAGAACTCCTCCATTTCCTCCTTCAGCTCCTTCCACTCCCCGCTAGCAAACAGCCCCACCAAGATGATGAACGTCGCAACCATGGACTCGTATATCAGCAGCTCGAAGATCATGTAAATCGGGTCCGTCCTCTGGACTTTCCGGAAGTAAAGTTGCATGAGATTGAGGATTAATCCGCAGCCGGCCGACGCGACTAATGTGCATATAAACCCGACCACATACTTTCCAGTGGACGCTGTAGTACTGTTCGTTTCGGATTGAAACACTAAGAGGGTGGATGAGATGGTCAAGAGCACCAGAGAATTGATTGTCAAGGGAGTGAACTTCTGCGAGTTGATGAAGTAGGCGAGTAGAGCAGTGAAGCCCAATTGCGACGCGCTGATTAGAGAGAAAGTCGACACGGGGAGGTACTGAAGTCCGACTGAGAACAGCATAGCACCCGCTGCGAAGATTATGCCGAAAATGATGTAAACGAGCACAAGCAGTCTTGCGTCCATACGGCCATCGAGGGCGGTTTTTGTGGTGGAAGAGGACTTGTTTGGTGAGAAGAATAAGTAAGGAATGAGGATCGGGAATCCTACTATTTGAACTAGTGTCTCCATCCATTTGCTCTTCCCTCCCTTCTCATAGTAGAGTCTCCCCAAGATTGTGGCTACTGATTGGCCTGAGAGGACAAATAGCGAAAACACTGCGATTCTCAGCCACCACTTGTAGTTTCTTGCCGAAGACAGTGCGGCCTCGGGTTTGCTTGCATCGTTCCTCTGTCCAGGTGATTTTGTTTCTCTGGATTCTTCATCTGGGACCATGCAGACATTGAGAATTTGCGCTATCAATGAAATTGCTTCATTCAAGAGGCTAGGGATAAGGAGCAGAGATGAACACGTAATCTAGATTTTTTCAAGTCATTTAATAGGAGCAACAGTCATCTTATTTTAACTTATCCTCTTCAACCGAACCACTAAGTTTTGGCCCACGATTTTTTCGGATTAGCATGTCAAGCAAATAACTTTCAGATATGATAATATCTAAAAGCGAAGTCTGCAGCCATTTGCTCTAAAGTTTCAGATACGAGAGGGCAAAGCGAGTTATACTTTCTGAATACTTGTAAATGAAGTCGGCAGCAATAAGTTGCACAAAAACAAGTCACTTGAGCACAAGAAAAGACTCTCAAAGCAAACAGGAATGCAAGCTGGTATCATCCAGCTAATGTATGGAAACAAGTTTTCAGTAGCCTGAACAAAACAAAAATAGTCAGCTTCCTTTTTTCCGTGAAGGGAAATGTTATTAAGTCAATAGTCAAGGGAATTAGAAAGAACATAAAACTTGTCAACACAGATCACAAGCATTTCACCCACCTTTTGCCTCATGCCATGGATATAGCTTCTCTAGAATTCAAGTAGAAGAGGCCAAAGGACTTTTACTTTCATCTGAAAATATACTGATCTTGGAGTTCTATTCCTACTTGTGAAAGTCTCTACTTACCCCTGACGGTGAGCTGAGTCTCTTGAACTTGTTCACCCATGAAACTTGTCAATTGATCAATCTGGGAGAGGCTTGTCCTGCAAAGTCCACAATAACTCAAGCTGCTAGATTTATAATCTCTTGTCTATCCACAATCCCTTAGTGGGTGGGTAATCAAGTGCCCTTTTGCATTATTCCTTGCCCTCATGCTCTTCCTTTATTTATTTAATTTCGATTTTTTAACATCTCATCCGAAATGGCAAATCACCAGAATCAGACAAATTGCACTGATTTTTGGAGTAAATAATGATTTTTCCTTCTAGACGTGATATCACTTTCCAACCATTCTACTGGACGGCTGCGTTGAGCCCCCACTAAGTGGAGGACTGCCCTCCACAATTAATGAATAAAAGCAGATCGAGAAAGTGCTTTTCGGTTATATACACACACACAGATGAAGATACCAATGTCTTGATTTGTGAAATTAGTACATTAGGTGATGTTGCGGGCTACAGGGGGATATCCATAACGAAACGTACTAATAAAGTTCAAAACCTATCATATTAGTATCAAGGAAAATTTCAAATGAGGATCCGAAATGCCCTCATTTTTTCAAATAAGGGCTTGAAGTAGATATTATTTTAGATAAGGGCCTAAAATGCTATCATTTTTTCAAATAAGGACATGAAATAAACATTGTTTTATATAAGAGCCTGAAGCGGTTATATTAGTTTCAAAGAAAGGCTTGAATTCACTATCTAGTGAAGGATAATTTCATCTTTTAAATTTTTATAAATGTTTTCCTTTTTTCTTCCAAAAAAATAAAAAAAATTAAAACTTATTTATATAAAAAAAAAAAAAAAGAGGAACACACATGGGAGGGAGGCTCCCTCTCGCCTATGGCCACCGCCCTATCGTCGGTTGGGTGGTGGTGATGGCTGGTGGGCTCCCTAATGCTTGGGTGAGGGGTCGCTCTCACCGACCAGAGGCGAGGGCCTATTGGCCCTCTCCTGAGATAGGAGAGGGCTAGCAGGCCCTAGCTCAGTTTCCCTTGACCAGTTTGGGGGTGCTGGCCGTCTAAGGGCGTTGGGGGCTAAGGTCTCCAGGGCGTTGGATGAGGGCTACGCGACCCATCTCCATGGGAGAGGGACGTCGCATCGGCCATCACTACCACCCGTCTCTAGCAAGGGTCGTTGAGTACACATTGAGTCAATCCACTCCAATTTGGCTTTTTTTTTGTGTTTTTTTAACTAATTTAATTTAAATTTAAGTAGTATTTGGACGAAAATATTCCTAATCGACCATAATTTTTGTCGGGCAAGTTGGCAAGGCTAGGCCCCTATTTGAAATAAGATTTGAGACTAATATAGCTACTTCGGGCTTTATTTTTATTTATTAAAAACAAGGGCATTTTAAGCTTTTATTTGGCGTTTTCCCTAGTATTAATTCAGTCATCAATTTTTTAATTGGACCAATTTAGTCCTAAACATTTTTTACATGAGTACACATTGAGTCAATCCACTCAATTTAGACTGAAAATTGTTGACGTAAATATCAACTATCCTACATGACACGGTTAGTGCTAACTGAATAATTTTTTGAATGTTTAAATTATTTTTTTGTTTTATTTCATCTTCTCTTTTCATTCTCATATTTTTCTTCCATTGTGGTTGGTGAAGCTTGCCAACCACTAGATGAGGCCAACAAATCCCTCTTCATCCATCGGCAAGCGGTTGCGGCAACCGGCCTCACTCGTAGCCGCTTGCACCTCACCCACATCTGGGCGAGGCTGGGTGAGGGCCACGACTCTTGCCCGGTGATGGGTGAGTGGTGGAAAAGAAAAAAGATAAGAAGGAAAAGAGAAGGAAAAAAAATTATCCCCAACTCCCTCAGCTAAACATTATACTGTGCTTATAATGAAGCCGAAAATCTTACCTTCAAATTGGGAGGAAGCTCAATTCGCGGAGCAACTGGGTAGAGTAGTGTCTAGTAGGGGTGTAAATGGGTCGGGTCGGGTCAGGTTTTGATGTTACCCGACCTGACCCGACCCGAAACACATTAGACTCGTATTGAAAATTCGGGTCGGGTCGGGTCGGGTCGGGTCGGGTTTCCGGGTTTTCCTCTACACAAGATAGAGGATTTATTAGCAACTAAGTCAGTAGATTTTGCATCTAGGAATCGCAAGAGCACGACATAAACGAAAGGGAAAAACATGTATTCATATTCAGTTCAACAATTGATGGAATGGACATAAATCAAACCTGAATCTGAAGAGATAATTGATTATGCAAAAATTCGTTCAACACTTCTCATGAGCAAATCATTGAACAAGTGGTGTGCACTTTTATATGAGTTTCAGACTCAGATTTAATGCAATCCTTCATCTAAACATGATATATAAAACTCTAAATCAATATGACTCGCCGCAAATCAAGCTCGGTTCCGCAAGCTTTTATTCATTTTTTCATCGATTAAGCCCAGCACTCTCAAATTCAGTAAAGCATCGCAGGATCGAGATGAAGGGGAGGAAGAGGGAGTCGAGAGGGAGCAATGTGGAGTCGTGGCTGGAGGATACATTTGCTCTTGCCGAGCTTGCCCCCTGTTCGGGTGCTTGATCTCCGCCATGAGAGATGCCGATTTGAGCTCCGAAATCGTCGAGACCTGCTTGATACACTACGCCAAACGATACATCCCGGGCGTCTCGCGATCCAGCTGGAAGCCGCCGTTGCCGTCGTCGTCGTCCTCTTCCTCGGTCCCTTCGAAACGAGAACAGAGAGAGCTCTGGAGAGATTGTCGCGAACCCGCCGCCGGGGGAGACGGCCTCGCGGTCCCGGCGGCGGCGGCGACAACGAGATTCCTCTTCGGCCTCTGCGGACGGTGATCATCTTGAACGCGTCGGAGGATTGCCAGGCATCGCTCAAGAGGAAGGTCGGCCTGCAGCTCGAGGAAGCGACGCTCGATGACCTACTGATCCCGAGCTATTCATACCTCAACGAGACCCTCTACGATGTGGACTGTGTCAAGAGGATCCTCGGCCACTTCCTGGATGCCGCCGGAGTCGTCGAGAGAAGAAGGCGGAGCCGACGAGGTATGTGTTTGACTGTTTGGGGGTGTTTGGGGGTAAAGTGTTTATGTTTGTTTGCTTGTTTGGATTTAGAATTAACGTGTGTCGGGTCGAACATTGTTCCAACCCCGACCCAACCCAAAACACATTTCTTTGCTTGTTTTATATTTGTTACTCGAACACGACCCGAACACGAAACATGTAGGGTTTTTGACACCCCTAGTGTCTAGAAGTGGAAGGAAAATAGAAAATGGAGTAGGGAAGCTCCAACAAAGGGAGATACGATTGCCTTACAAGGTGAAAAGACGGTTGAAAGAGGGGCGTGGCCTGACCACAAATGTTTTGCCCCACATTCTCCTACGTAGCTAACCTTTGAATGGTACATTCCAATTCAAATTGCTCCTAAGAAGCGTCGATGCAAAAAGGCAATTGTCTACTACCTTTAATGGGCAAAGGAAAAAAAAAGAAAACATTAATAAAAATTCAAAAAGTATTTAAAAATAAAAATAAAAATATTCATATCAATGCCTATCATGTCATATAGGATGACCAATGTTCACATCAGTAATTTCCAACCTGAATTAGCTAGATGGACTTAATTGGTATCAATGTGAAAAAATTTAAAGATAAATTGATCCGATTAAAATGACTAAAATTGAATTAACACAAATGTAATAGATTTATAATTTTTTTGCCACTTCATCGTTAATTCAATGGATCAAATTTGTGAATTAGCCATACTATTTCTTGAGTTTTCCATAGGAGAAAGATTTCTTGAGAAAGCATTTCCATAGAGATGTAGCACCTTTGAAGGTCTTACTTTGGTGCATGTTCATGAACCATCTTTTTAGAAAATCTTTTAGAATAGTTTAACATTATAATCACACAAAGTTACAGAAGTGAGTGGCAATGGCAATGGACGCGCCCAATTATGGTGTTCATTCTTAATCGGATGGTGGTTTCGACCACTATGTCTAGTGCGGTTTGGACGGTGCTGACGGCGGAGGTGATGGTGGTTGATCGACGGTAATAACAAAAAAAAAGGCCTTGAAAATATATATATTTTTTTTGCTGAAAAGCAGGTCATCACTCCTTTTGTGTGTATTTTGTGGGCCCAAAATAAATTTCTTTTTAAATCAAATATATGTTTTCCATTAACAGAATTCATTGCCCCGTATCAAAAACTACAAATTATTTTTTTCTCGGATAAATAAATTTCAATAAGTCGTGATAATTATTAAAAAAATTATTGTTAAATTAATGAATGGTGAGTATTTTTCCATATAACTTGTTGGTTTCTTTCCTATAATTATATGAAAGTACAAACTTTTCTTATTGCTTGTAAATCAGCAATTTTGTACTATAAAAAACTTCTATTTGCATAACTTACCAACAATTCAAATTTACTAACTTTTATATAAAATTGCTAACTTAAAATTAGAGTCATATAAGAACTTTTGTCATGTTAAATTACAAACTAAATTTAGATTATCAATTCTTATCTAAGTTACTTACTTATGCTCATCTTTATAAATTACTATTGACCTTACCTCAAAACAAGTGGAACCATTTAGGGTTTGGCTACTGAGCCTAGACTAACTCGGGCTCTCTCAAGCCCATATCGATTTGAAGCTTAAGTTTATGTTATTTAACATGCTAGATTGATTCATTTTGGAGTTGCCACAAATCGGTTTATGGTGGGTTCATTAGATATTCAAGTAAAGCATAGGGAAAATTACTTTACTTCTACAAACTAGATATTTCAATAAGACTTAATAACACCAGATTATTCTAACACCATTTAGTACTTTTTTCTTTTTATTTCAAAAAAATATTTTGGTAGACAACTTGGATTCATTTTAACCCCATCCATTAATGTGTGAGGTAATCATATGAGTTCGCAACCATTAATGAAACACCCAATAATCAAAGCGATGAATAAATTGTAAGGGTAAGGAAGGAATTTACTTAACTTGAGAAAGACATGTAACAAATATTAATTAGAAACCATATTCATTTCTAAATATGATTTTTATAACCACATAATTCCACTTATTTTTTTATTTTTATTTTTTTATTTTTGGGTTTTCTCTTATTTAAGTGAAAACTAAGCTATATGTCATGCAATTTTACTAATTAGCCTAATTCTAGTGACGGACAATAATTAATATGCAATGACTTTACTTGACATGCAACTTATAACATGATAATTAATCCAATCATGCAAACAACGTGCAAGTATCAAATTTCATGACCTAATGACTAAAATATTTTTAAAATATTTTTCATAAAAAATTATAATTAAAAATTACTAAAAATAAAAATCTATCTAAAGCAAGATATTATCTACAATGTGGTATTGTTGCAATCTAGGTGCCACCGGAGTTACTAGACTCACTGGGAACTTGCGTAAAAAACGTTTGGAATCGCTGAGCTGACGACGATTTTACATGTAAGCCAGCAATGGAGGTTGCAATTTGCTCTGAGCAGTGCTGCGTCGAGCGTGAAAGGAAGCAACGGCTCGATGTTTGCATGCAAGCTCCTCACGACAAGGCAGGTGTAAGAATTGCACGGTGAAGGAGAGAGAGAAAAAGACCAATTTTATTGACCTTCTTTTGTCCGTGGATTCTCGTGTATGTGTCAGAAAATCCCCAAGGAAGAAGCAACTGTCTTATTTTGAATGTACGGTCGTTCATTTTGCGGAGGAACCAAGGCAAATCTCTCATTTGAACTGGATTGGTTCTACTGGACTGCCTTGAAGCTAGATCGAGAACTGATCATCCTTAGAAATATTTTTTTTTTTTTTATCAGAAGATAACACAATTTTTACTTTCTAGAATTAACACAATATTCAATGCCTTTTGCTTCTTTCACTTTTTTTTTTTGTCAATAAAATTTCCATTTTTTACCAAAATGATACATGATGGGAAATCTCAAAAGTCACAATAACAAGATAAGCCCATAAACCTCCAAAACAAACCAAAAACCAGAAATCAATGCACATTAATAGAGCATCGTTGATAGAGATAATCATGGGCTCGTTTTCAAGAACAAATGTGTGACTGCATTTAAGCGAAAGGATTGACGGTTGATTACCGGATCACATAGCATCATCAATGATAGGCACACGACAATATTTCCATCTGTAGTTATACCTTTACCTTTCTGTGGTGTACGTCTAGGTTTGACATTCCTAACACCATCATTGTACGGAAACAACATAAACATATTTCTAACACATGTTAGAGTGAGCCTTGTAGTCAATGTCAAGTGCCAAAACTTTGAACTAAAACACATTAAATGAACACAAATTTTAAACATTGAAATTGCTGTGAATACAATTGAAATTGGAGGTAGAGTATTTATTTATTAAAATTCCAAATTCCATAATTAAATTGAGGGGAAAAGCTGCCAAATATAAATCAAGAGAGGAAAGCTCCCAAATCTAAAATTAAATTGAGAGAGGAATGAAAGAAACAAAAGGAACCAAAAGGAAAAGCAACTAGGAGGGGAGGGAGAGATCTAGGTCAAATCTCTCCCCTCCAAAAGTGGATGACACGAAGAAAGGTTCAGAAAGGGAAGTGGATGAGATGTAGAAAGGTTCCACCTTGGACCGAGCATGTATACACCTCCAATCAATAGGCTCGAGGCCAAATCTCTTTCTTCTTTTTCTTCATTATTTCTTTCCCACAACTAAAAGGTTTCGGCCTCCCTCATGCCCATTTCAATTCCGTGTGACAGAAAATCTTTATGGTTTCAAATTTTGATGAAATTTTTGTGCACATAATTTCAGCCATTAAAGAATAATGAGCTTGGCCAAATTTTATTTCATGCAAGCTTAATTCAATTAATTCAATTAAGCTCATAACTATTCACTTAAATTCATCCACCACCAATCCAATTTTAATGTAATTTATGAACCTATTAACTACCAATGCAAGTGCTCCTAATATTTATGTGCAATTAACTAATTTTTTGTTTAGGGTTGGGGTCAATCCCTAATATTCTATGCAATAAACTCCTAACTAATTAGCGAATATTTGGGTGTTAACATGTACCAACTTTTATTCTTGAGTTATCAAATTTTATTTGCCTTGGGTTAAAAACCTTTACTACTAACTCAATTAAGAAATTACCAACCTAAATTAGTCACCAATTTTTCTCCTTTTTGAATTATCACCTCTGGTTACCACCTTTTATTTAAGTTGCTTACCAAACATTTATTTTCTTTCTTATTTAATTGCCATCCTTTGTCTTGTCACTTACACAATTTTATTTGAATTTCTTAACAACGCTTTATATTTTCAAACTCTTTTATAAAACAATTTTACCAACCTCATTAACTTGTCAAGTTTTTTCCTTATTAAGATACTAACTAGTTTTGGGTTGCTAACTCTCATTTGACTTATTATCAAGGTTATTTTCCTTTCAATTACCAGCTTTTCTTATCTTTCCCTTACTTTTATCTACCTTTCTACTAACATCATATATTTACCAACTCTTACATGAACTTACTAACTTCAATTTAAGTGATTTATCCTCTTTTCTCCTATTAAGGAATTAATTAATTTTGGGTTATCTCAACTCTCATTTGAGCTAGTTAACATCATTTTTTTGGATTTTTGGAATTTACTAGGTTTTCTATTGGGTTGGTTAATTAAGAATAAACTTAATGAGTCAAAAGATAAAGTCTAGAATTCATATAGTAGTGAAAAAAGATAAGGAGTTTGTAAAAGTTAATAAATAATTACATTGGCTTTTTTATTAGAGATAAAAGAAGTTGGTCTTTACCGAATAGATGTTGGCAAATAAATTGATTAAGAATTAGTACCACAAATTAGTTGATAATTTAATCGTAAAAAGTGACTATAAATAAAACAAATGAAGTGGAAACTCAACATGAAAATTGATAAATTAAAATAAAATTCGAATAGATGGTGGTAAGAAACTCAAATGAGAGTTGGAAATCAAAATCTAGTTGGTAACTTAATTGGAGAAAAGTCGGTAAATTAGACAAAAAAATGGTTGGTTGGTAATTACATGAAGAAATTGGCAAATTTACAGTGTTGCCCATAAAGGTAAAAAAGCTGATAAAAGATTAGATAATTTTTTTTTCATGGTAGAAGAAGTTAGTAATTAAAACGAAAAAAAAAAACCAAGTTGGTGACTAACTCAAATAAGAGACAATATTGCAAAACTAGTTGGTAACTTGCTCGGAAAAAAAGTTGGTCATCGCTAAAATTAAGGTTAATAAATTCTTAAAAGAGTTTTAGAAATTAAAAATAAAGGCAAATAAAAGTTGGTAAGCAATAAGCCTAGCTTCTTGTTTTCATAAATATAAGAAAAGTTAGGATTTTAAAAAATAAATAGTGCCACCAAAACTCCAAACCGGTACACTCGTGCTACATTTGCTCCAAATTGATTTTGTTTCATAAAAATCCCAAGTTAGGTACATTTATGCTACATTTATACTAAAACTAGTGACCCATGCCACATTGAACCCAAATTGTAGTAAATCTGAGATGTTTTGGGGGGTGAATGTGGCACAAGTACACCATTTTCGAGATAAATATAGCATGAGTGTATTAGTTTGAAATTTTTATAACTTACAAATTAGTTTGGGGAAATATGGCATTTGTGCCAATTCAAAAGTTTTTATCACACAAAAATTAATTTGAAGTAAGTGTATTATGGGTATACCAATTTGTGATTTTTTATGGTATTTTTTTATGACAAAAAAATTAATGTGAAGTAAGTGTACCATGGATATACCAATTTGTGATTTTTTTTAATGATATTAACTCTTACAAAATCATTAAAACTAAAATAAAAGTTTGGTATTGCAAAACTAGCTAATAACTTAATTGAAGAAAATTTGGTCATTGTTTTAATTGAGTTTAGTAATCTCTACAAAGATTAGTAAATTAAAAAGTTGAAAATTAAGGAAAATAAAAGTGGTAAGTCAATAAAAAGTTGGTAAACTTAAAAAAAAAATGGTAATAAATAATTCAAATGAAATTTGGTGATTCAAAACTAGTTGGTAACTTAATTAAAAAAAAGTGACAAGTCACTTGAATAAAGGTTAACAAATTCATATTATGGTTGGTACATTTAAGGCTTTGGTAAGAAAGGTAATAAAAGTTTGTAAATGATAGGGAAAAGGACATTAATGGTCCACGAATTTTGATCCAATGTGCAATATGGTTCATGAACTTTTAATTTGTTCAATATGGTCCATGAACTTTAGTTCATGGGTAATGTCATCCCTGAACTTTTAATTTATTTAATGCGACCTCTAAATTTTCTGTACATAATCAATTTAATCCATAAACTATATAAAAATGTTCAATATTGTCATTTTTATGAAGTTCATAGACTATATTGAATATGTACCAAAAGTTCATAGACCATATTAAACAAATAAAAAGTTAAGTGACTAGATTGTACATTGGGCTAAAATTTAGGTACCACATTGAACAAATTAAAAGTTTAGGGACCAAATTGCACATTAAACCAAATTTCATGGATCACTTGTGTCATTATCCCTAAAAAATAAGAAAATGAAGAGATGTTGGTAAGTTAGAAAGCCAACTAAACATTGGTAATTGACTCGAATTATAATTGGTAATGCAAAGCTTATTGGTAACTTAATTGGATAAATGTTGGTCACTCCAATTAAGATTGATAATTTCTAAAATGAATTGGTAAATTTAACAGTTTATTAAGCAATGCAAATAAAAATTGGTAGCTCGAAGAAGAATTTGGTAATGAGAGAAAAACTAGTAAATTACAAAAATAAAGATCAGTGAATTTAGATAAGGGAAAAAAGATACCAAAAATCTTAAACTATACTCTAATTTTTTTTATGATATTAAAAACCCCAAACTATACCAATTGTGATACATTTATACTAAAAGTCTTTCCTTTTTTATTATGACATAAAAAACACCAAACCTATACCTATGTGATACATCTATCCTTGGTCAAGTTTCAGTTAAATGATTTTTCAGTCAAAATAATATTGTTGTTATTTTACTTGAGCTACGTTAACGTCATGTGAACGCTGTTTGCTTTCTACTATCTACATTGGTAGATCTTTAACCATGTTCATTGACGAAACCTTGATGGGGGTAGATGTTTTGCACAAGTACAAGTTTGAAATTTTTTGTGCCACAGAAAAAAGTCTAAGGTAAATATACAATTGGCATAATTTGAGCTTTTTGGTGGATTTTTTTTTTCCTTTGATAAGAGTTGATTAACTTGAAACTTTGTAAGAAAGATCAGTAAATGGCAACATAAGATGATTATTAAAAAAAAAACCAATAGACATCATTGAGTAGCTCAAATTAGAGTTAGTAAATTACAAAACTCCAAATGTCATAGTTTGGGTTTTTGGTAGATTTTTTCCTTGAATAAGAGTTGATTAACTTGAGACTTTTATAAGAAAGATTGGTAAATGATAACATAAGATGATAAATTTAAAAACCCAATAAAAGTAACTAAAATTAGAGTTAGTAACCCAAAACTAATTGGTAAATCCGAAAAAAAATCCGATAAGTCACTCAAATGAAGATTAGTTAATTCACTTAAGCATTGGTATATTTGAGACGTTGATAAGAGAGAAAAGATAAGAGTAATATATGAGTGAACTTGAACTATCAACAAAATTCGGCAACTCCATAAAAGTATTTGAAGTTACCAACGAGATATCGAAAAATCATGCAACTGATAACTTCTTTTTTTTTTTATCAACAGTTTTGTCTTTTGCTCTAATAAACTATTTCGGAAATATATCAGTCGGAAAAGGAACCGTTCTTTTTTTTATTTTCTTTAAACGGAACAGTAGAATCGTCCCATCCATTATCGCAAAACGTCAGTATCTTTGCTGATACAGCCTTGTGGAGACACGCATTAGAAAACTCAAGTCACTTTGTCTGCATACGGGGGGGATAAATCTTGTAATGATGGATTGTGCCGTTGTCCTCCACATCTTGGATTTGCTCAAAAACAGATTTTGCTGAATCTGGATCTCTGCGAAAGAGACGCGCACTTCGTTTAATCCTTTTCCGGAATCGGCGGGACAAGATATTCCTAATTCCACGGTCGACAGGTTTGTGATTTTCTTACGTTCGCAAATTGTTGATTTTCCCTCTCTCTCTCTTTCCTTCCCCTTTTCACTTTCCGGATTGATGTCGATTGGAGACTTTCCTTACAAAATTTCATCTCTTTTTTTCCCAAGAGCGGAGACGTTTCCTTTCTTCATATCCTAGGTGTTGTTACCAAAGAAAACCCGAGTACTAAATGAAAGAAGTATGTAATTTGGAAATACCCTTTTTCCAAAGTAATAATTGTGAATATCATAAGGGACGGCCATTGGGTTGAAATAGCCATGCTTTCTTGTTTAGTAACCTAACAAGTACCTTGGGATGCCTTTCAACGAATCGCTGAGAAAATCAAAATGCCTCCAAACTTAAAGAAAATTTACCCGAAGAGCTCACGTTCGATCCCTAACATCCCTCGCTTCCCACTCCATCTGTCTCCACCATGACCGTGTCGCACCTCCGCCACTGTCACACAGCTTCACCCATTGCCGCCCCCCCGGCTTTTCCTTGCCCTCCCTCTTTCTCTGCATGATTGACTAGCCAACATTGTCTCACTCGAAAGACCAAATAAATTTATATAGTTATATTCAAATATTCAAGATATTGGACAGTTCGTTTCGTAAAAGAAAAGGGTAATTAAAGAAATAATTGGTTTACCGAAAATAGTGAGTATAAATGATGTTTTGTCGGAAAAACTGTGTATATTTGAGGTGATTGCTATGTTTCAGATATTCAGCATTTGTCTAGTCTGAAGCTTAACCACGAGAAAGTTTATTCTGAAGCTCAACGATGGCTATATTCTATGGATCACATGGATTAAGCTAGTTCTTGGTCCGTTGAACTCGAAGCAGATCACGCTTATGCTTGGAGAAAGATGTTGAAACTGAGGCCCTCTCTATAGCCCTAACAGTATTGGTCTCAGGTGAGCTCGAGAGAGTGATTCTTTCATAGTAAAGAAGATGTAACTGAGTAGATGTGAGGTTGCAAGGGCACTAGCTCTCCCTTGTCATTCTGATCTTGCTTAATGAAGAGTAATTTACATACCCAAAATATATAAATAGACCATCTTATTCATTGTGAAAAAATGAGTAAAATCACTGAAGAAGAATTTTACAGATGCCAACTTATACATTAATCACGTTATTTGATTGGTGATATAACCAACATGAAGAAGTGTTTTGTCAATTGTCATTCAATTTCAACTGAATTTGAGTTTATACAATTACAATAATATTCATGCATAAAAGTCCGCGTAAAGCGTGGGTCAAACAATTAGTTATGATGAACGCACTTGCACTCCCTTAATGGGTACTTTCCATAAAAAGTGGCCAAGTGGCTTACCGATTCAATGAAAATAGCGAATCAATCATGTCCTCGACTCGTTCTATCTCACCGTCGCTCCCTCCCTCACGTCCTCCACCGGCGAGTCCACCGGCGCAAATCATCGCCACCTTTCAGCTCAGCTCTTTCCAGCTGGAGTTTTCTCTTTGTTTCTTTTTCCCCATAAACAACAGAAGCCAACAAAAGAATCAAGAGCGAACCAACAAAAGAAGGGTGTTTAATTGTCATAGTACATTTAGTCAAGTATTCCTTATTGCATACATACGCCGAGATGAGTCACATATAATTAGATAACAGTATAAGCAATTCTAAATTAAATAAAAAGAAAAAAACAACTTGGGATTCAGTTCATTTGGTAGAATTGATACACAAATTATATTCAAATAATTATCAGAAATCTATAACCCAGCCATAATATTCCACTTAAAATTCTAGGCGAATCTGAACTAAACATTCAAGGAGGGAATGTGATTTGAACATTTTCTTGTTTACATCTTATAGCTGCTTGGGTAGATATGTTATTAAAAAATTAGTGGGGTCAAAGCATAAAAGTTTGCGAAATCACATATGCTAAAGTGATTATATATACTAATAGGAAATTTTGAAAAGTCAGTAGAGGCACATGCGCTGCTCATAAAAAGGTGGCTCCGCCATAGGATAATCTCAAGTATAAAATGCTCCACCAATCTCGGAACCAAGTAAGTCGCAAATCAATGTCCAGATGGATGATCTAAATAAGGAATTATTTGTGTTAAATGGCGAAGAATTTTAAAATGGTAACTGCCAATTCCACAAGCACAAGTCCCGGAGTCCGTGTCTTACCCACTAGACAAACCTTTTGGAAGGACAATGTGGGGACTGATTCAATAAGGTCAGTTAAACTAATAGGAAGTTCCATTTTGCTCATTTATCTCAGATTTTATACATAAGCAGCATAAAAGTTGTATGGGATTGGCCAACTGTGAGTCACCCACAAGATCATGTTCATTTTGAGGCCATCGATATGCTCTTGAAACATTACTCATTGAGCGAGCCCGTTATCTAGACCTCACCAGAATGTGAATCGAGAGCCAAAACGAGTGATACCTCTAAGTATAGACTCATCTTTTGTAGAATAACCAAGCTTTCTTGTGTAGACTGCAAAATAACGATATGTACTAACTTAACAACCAAAAGGAGGTGAATTTGTTGCTATAGGATTTTTTATTAATCTTTTTTTTTTTTATAAATTTCCTCATGTTTAAATGCATAACAAAGTGAGGCTCTCTCTCTGTAGAGATTGGGCGAACGCACTTGTATTGATGAAGTAATTTACAATATATACATAGGGTTTAGGGCTAAAACAATACAATGACAATTATGCCCTTTAATATAAACCCAATTTGCTAATACTCCCCCTCAAGTTGGTGAATGTAAACATGTCAACAACTTGTTCTTAAAATTACAAAATAAATCACATGCGACCGGTTTCATGAACAAGTCCGCAAGTTGGGAGTGACTGGGAACATAAAGAGTACACAAAGTGCCATCTTGAATTTTTTCATGAACCAAGTGACAGTCAATCTCGATGTGTTTGGTTCGTTCGTGGAAGACAAGATTAGTGGCGATGTGGATGGCCGCTTTATTATCACAAAAAAGATTGGCAGTGGTAGTGTTGACATGGAGATCCAAGAGAAGCATGTGAAGCCATGTGATTTCGCATGCGGCAAACGCCATGGCACGATATTCGGCTTTTGCTGAAGAACGGGCAACAATGGTTCGTTTTTTGGAACGCCATGAGATAGGACAAGAACCAAGAAACATGTAGTAGCCAGAAACAGATCATCGGGATGTAGAACAGGATGCCCAATCAGAATCTGTATAACCATTAAGTTGGAGAGTTGAATCGGATGGGAAAAATAAACCAGTGCTAGGATCATGCTTGAGATACCGCACAATGCGAAGGGCAGCATTCCAATGGTCTTCATGAGGAGAGTGCATAAATTGACTAAGATGTTGCACCGCAAAGAGTAAATCGGACGAGTTCTTGTAAGATATAATAATCTACCAATAAGTCATCGATATGAACCTGGATCCTTAAGAGTTGGAGAGGAGTCCGAAAATTGTATATTGGGTTCCATCGGAGTATCAATAGGACGTCCACCAATAAGACCAATGTCAGACAAAATATCGAGAGCGTATTTCTTTTGTGACAAGAAAATCCCAGACTTGGAACGAGAAACTTCAATGCCCAAGAAATATTTGAGAGTGCCCAAGTCCTTAATACGAAATTGTGTGTCGAGAAATCATTTGAGAAGTTGAATCATAGCTTCATCATCACCCGTTATAACTAAATCATCGACATAAACAAGGACAATGGTCAAGAGAGAGCCACAGACTAATGTAAAAAGTGAAATAGTCCGCCTTTGACTGTTGAAAACCAACATCAAGTAGTGCAGAAGAGAATTTAGCAAACCATTGCCTCGATGCCTATTTAAGGCCATAGAGTGATTTCTTAAGTCGACAAACTAAATTCTCCCCCTTAGTATGAAAACCCGGTGGAAACTTCATGTAGACCTCTTCGTCAAGATCACCATGCAGAAAAGCGTTATTCACATCTAATTGATAGAGAGGCCAATGAAGAATTGAAGCAAGAGCTAGTAAAGTGCGAACAGTTACCATTTTAGCAACAGGCGCAAATGTGTCATGGTAATCAATCCCCTCTGTTTGAGTGTAACCCTTTGCAACGAGCCGAGCCTTGTAACGCTCAATGGTGCCATCAGAATTATATTTGATTCGGTAAACCCATTTACATTCAATGGGATGTTTGTTAGGAGGAAGATGAACAATTTCCCAAGTGCCATTTTGTTCAAGAGCCTGTATCTCAGAAGACATTGCCTCCCACCACTTGGGAGATTGACACGCAGCGTCATAATTTTCAGGTTCCTGTTCAGAGGATATGGAGGCTAAAAAGGCACGGTGAGTGGGTGAAAAACGCGAGTATGATAAACAGTTGGATAAAGGGTAAAGAGTACCTGATTCAGTTGCCTTAGAGTCCGAAGAGGATTGATCGGAGGCCACAATAGCACAGTAGTAGTCCCGAAGATATCCGGGTGGATGGCGTTGCCGAGATGGCCGAGGCATGGCTTCAGGTTCAGTTGGTGATGGTGCATGAGGTTGAGGAGTTGAGGTCGGTGCAAGGACTAGGGTGGAGGGAGGTGGGTACGTTTCACCAAGGTCAGGTATGGGTAATGGAACTACTGAGGTCTGTTCGGTTGTGGTGTGTGTGATGGTTTGACGGAAAGGAAAATCTTGTTCATAGAAAATGACGTCGCGACTAGTAAAAATTGTTTTGTCTTGAAGGTCATAGAGACAGTAACCTTTGTGGTTTGTGGGATAACCAATTAGAACACATCGGCGAGAACAGGGACCAAATTTATCAGAGTGAAGATGACCCGTGGAAGCATAGCATAATGAGCCAAAGACACAAAGATGAGAATAGGAAGGTGATTTGCCATAAAGAAGTTCGTACGGGGTTTTATTGTGTAGGAGAGGACTAGGTAGTCTATTAATGAGATGAGTAGCAGTTAAGACACAATCCCCCCAAAAATGAAGAGGTATGCTAAATGAAAACGCAATGCACGAGCAACATTGAGCAAGTGACGATGCTTACGCTCAACAACTCCATTCTATTGAGGAGTGTGAGGACAACTACGTTGGTGGTGAACACCGTGTGCGCAAAAAAACTCTTGTAAGTGAGAGGAAAGAAATTCAGTCCCGTTATCAGATTGAACATTTTGGATTTTGGTTTTATGTTGAGTCTCAACAAAAGTAAAGAAGCGAATCATAGAGTCAATTGCATCAGACTTAAAAGTAAGCAAAAAAATCCAAATATAGCGTGAATAATCATCAACAATAGATAAAAAATAACGACATGTCTTATGTGTAAAATGAGAATAAGGTCCCCAAATGTCAACATGAATAAGCTCAAAAGGACGTGAAGTAGTAATAGTGCTAGACGCAAAAGACAGATGTGTTTGCTTGGATAAATGACAAGCATCACATGGACTAAATTGTTTTCTTGGACTAAAACGTAAAGTTTGTTGCAAAGTAGACAAACCGACTCGAGATGGATGTCCTAAGCGAGCGTGCCAAAGATGATATGAAGAGGTTGTAGTAGACAGAACGGCAGGTTCGGTAGGAATCTCCAGATAATAGAGACCACCACGCTCATGGCCCCGACCAATGATCTTCTTCATCAAGAGGTCCTGAAAAAGACAATAGTTAGGAAAAAAAAATGACTGAGCAGTTTAAAGTTTGAGTGAGTTTGGAGACTGACAATAAGTTATATTTGAAAGAGGGAGCGCAAAGGACATTATCAAGGGAGATAGTTGAGGTAAGGGGGGCTAAACCGTGTGATGTCACGGGGACACCAACACCATTCGGAATTCTAACAGTGGGATGTGGAGATGAATAGTATGTCGGGTTTGTAAGGAAATGGGGTTCAAATGTGATGTGATTGGTGGCGCCAGTGTCAATGACCCAAGTATTGGAATTAAATGAATTCGAAGTTAAGCCAAGAACATTACCTAAGAGGTTAGCTTTCGAGATGTTTACCTCTTACAACAAGCGCATCAACTTTTTATACTGATCATTTGTGAATGGTGGAGGTGCCGCATCAGAAGTATGACTGGACTTGTTATCCGCGAGCCGGGAGGAAGTAGATGGCTGTCCACGGCGTTGCTTGTGGTTAGGAGGGAAGCCATGAAGTCGATAGCACATATCCTGTGTACTTCCCGGGATGCCACAGTGGGCACATCTTTCTCGGCTGCGAGACGTGTTCGTCCGTTTAGCTAGGTTAGTGGACGGGGTGGGGGCACCAAGAGAGCTGGGTTGTCCATGGTATGAGGAATTCGTGTACGGCCGTGGAGCATTATTTCCATGAGTGTTAAGCAAAGTGCTGGTTTGGTCAGATAGTGGGCGGTCCAAGTGGATATGGCGATGTGACTCATCTTGAAGAACTAGCGCATATGCACGTGCAACACTAGGTAATGGATTCATTAGTAAAATCTGACTAATAACATTAGCGTACCTCGGATTGAGACCCATGAGAAATTGAAACAAGCGCCGATTTTCTTGTTGTGTGGTGATGATAGAATGAGCCAAACAAGAGCATTGTGGTAACGGATCCAAATTATTCAATTCATCCCAGCAGCTTCGCAAATTGTTGTAATACTTAGTCACGGCATCGTCACATTGAGCAAGGGTGCATATCTTTTGCTTGAAATGAAAAATCCTAGGACCATTCGATGGCGAAAAACGTTCACGAAGATCGGCCCAGACATCCGCAACTGACTCTGTGTAGAGAATTGTTGGCACCAAATCTGGATGGATGGAATTAAGGATCCAAGATAGAATCATATTATTCACACAAATCCAAGACGCATAGGCAGGATCTGTTGTAGCTGGCTTTTGTATTTCTCCAGTAACAAACACCATCTTGTTCTTGGCGGAAAGGGCAATCTCCATAGCACGAGACCAATTGTTGTAATTGTCACCCGTAAGGACCATGCCAACGAGATTAGATCCTGGGTTATCAGAATGATGCAAAAAATAAGGGCTGCCCACCTGCTCATGTGCGGGAACGGTGGCTGAAGAGTTTTGATACTCAGTTGCCATGATTACTTGTGGTAAAAAAGACGACTAGATGGTTGCCTTCCTATGAGGGTACGATACCACAGAGAGAAGAATAATTCTGCAAAATAATTCTGAAAAATAATACCACAGATGGTTGCGTTCCCATGCCTTCAGGCAGCACACCAGCAAAACAATTCTGACCCAAATTGAGGATTCTCAGCGAGGAAGACTTGCCCCAATTGTGGCAACCGCCCCCCAAGATTCGCCCTTGGTGCCCACAAAATCAGCAAACTTGGAAGCTGTAGAGAGAGGAGAGAGAGATGCAGGTGAAGTGCCAATGTTATGCGCCTACTTGACAGCCCGCAAAGTCACCAAATTCTGCCGACCACGGAAGTTGCAGGTCTCACACGAACACGTTCACGCCTCCATAATCAAGCACAAAACAGTCGGGAAGAGAGAGACTTGGTTCGTGAAAGCTCCATGGATGAAGAGAGAGAGAGGGAGATGGGCTCCAAGAATCGTCGCTCTGATACCATGTAGAGATTGGGCGAACGCACTTGTATTGATGAAGTAATTTACAATATATACATAGGGTTTAGGGCTAAAACAATACAATGACAATTATGCCCTTTAATATGAACCCAATTTGCTAATACTCACTCATCTTCAAGCTTTCTTGAGCTCTGAAGTTTGAAGCAAGAGTGTTTCGGAAGAAACCACTCTTTTCTGATATGGTGCTTGCTCCTTATAGTCGTGTGCTCTGCAAACCTCCGACACTCCTCTGCTACTGCCTTCAATAGTCGGCTTATCTAAAAGTGATTTTGTAATCAATAGGTATCTCTTTTGTAGGTCTTCTCTCCCAAACTACATCTAGATCGAGATTTGGGTGATCTTCTACTCAAATCTAGGTATAGATTTAGAATTTACAAGGCATTTTCCACGCTTTTTCAATCTATTAGTGTTGTTGTCATCTATATATAGTGATGGTGCTAAGGTTATCGAACCTAGGCATGCACTACCTTCTAGCAAAGCTGAAGAGGGAAATCTCGATGTATGCTCATCACTAATATTGATGTGAAATTCGGTGATTGGTCGTCGATTGTGCTTTGATGCTATGGCAGAATAGTCTTTGTGGAATGAGCGAGTCTTTGAAGGATTATCAAGATGATTTATCTTTTAGATTTACTTGCCTTGTGGGATTTGCATCTTTATTTTGAAGTTATGTACATGTCCTTCATGTGAAATGAAAATTTTTCTTCAACCAAAAAAAAGGTGCTTAACAAAGTGAATAAGGTGAGAAAATATTTGTAGATGAAATATGCAATGCACAGTACATATCTTCTACTAACAGAAACGTAAAGAAAGTAAAAGATAAAAAAGATGGCAAAAAAACTTATAGTAGGTTGCCTCTTTCCATTTGATCAACTCCAATGCCCCTACTCTAATAACATCTATAGATGAAGTTGCTTCTCCACAACAGACTATAGCTGGCTTCACAGTTACACATACATCACGCTATGCTCAAAGCACTCTTAACAATAATTGAAACAACACTCTCTTAAAAAATTACAATCAAAATCACAATTTATATTCTAGAAAAAGAAACATGAGAAGTAAGAGCATGTTTTGAAGGAGTCTTGATCAATTTGGCCAACCTTTATCAATCATTTTGACGCATGTTTATAACCTTCCAAATTTGATCTATACATTAGCGTTTTCAAATAGATCAAAGTAGCCATTTTAAGGGTTGTTCGTAACTTCGAACATTCACGGGGAGTTGATTAATGTCCTTCATCTGAAATAGATGAAATTTCCTCTACAAACTTACCTAACACTTCTTCTACTTAGCCAAGCCAAAAATATTGAATCCCGTATGACTTCTCGAGAACATTTCTTTGTGAAATCCAGAGCCTAAATTTTGGCTTGAATCAAATTGAAATAGAGCTGGGTCTTTATTTTTAGATGCGTGGAGTAAAAGTCCAATATGTCTACATTGTGAACTTCCTATAGAAAAGTGGACTATCTAGACTTGATGATGTTACCAAATTCCATTCTGTTCACACGTTGCATTTGGATCCTTCCAAACATATTGTTGTACTCAATTTCGTCCAAGTTGTTCTGCTTCAATTTGATTCGTCCAGGCATCTTGACGTTCCCACATCCCATGTTTGTTTTCCCAAATTCAAAACCTTTCCAACTCTTGACACTTTCCGCTCAGCATTTTGTTCTCCATTTACAAACTAAGGAAGCTCTCCACTAGTGCATCTGTCATGTTGTCAACATCCACTTGCAGGTGAAGTATCTTATGAACTTGTGCAGGTAGACAATATTTCATCTGCATACTCAAATATACATATTGGTTTAGAGAGAATGTTTGTCATCTTCAAAATATACGAGGAGTTTTCCCACCAAATAGAACCTATGACCTTTAATATATAAGCCAAGTCCTAAATCACTTGACGATTGACTACTGCGGTAATATATTCTGTTCATATTTACTTGGTTATTTGTGGGCTTTGATTCTCTGAAAGATTTGCTCTATAGTTTTTGAGCCATCTATTGAAAAGAGCCCAATTCCTGTAAAGAAATTAAAGCCCAACATTTACAAATCCATTGTCACATTCCATTAAGTTGAAAAAAAGAGCACGCAGAAAAGGAACAGTTGAGGCCATAAAAAACACTTCTTTATGGTCATCAGAATTCTTTACACTTCTTTTTACCAATGACATTATAGTCGTCGAAACTAACCATCCATTCTTTAATTCCAATTTTAACTCAAAACAGGATAATAATACGATCGCTTTTTAAACTATTGTCTGCTATTATTTTACTGAACCCACTGGTATAACATAGGCACTGCCGCAAATTGGTAATAATCTCGACCACATCGTTAAGCTCCGACTCCATGAAGGAGGCATCGAGTCTCTCTTCAGGTTCAATGCCTTTGCCGAAAGAGGCGGTGAGCTTAATGCTGTAATCAAGCTATGAGGAAGAGAGCAAGAGAGTTAGGCTTCATTTATTTTGTGAACAATGAATGATTCGAAAAATATTTTCTTAAAATTGATCGCTTACATCGCTTATAAAAATGAGTGATTTTCATCGTCTTACAAAAATGTTTAGACATAAAATGTTATTGATAATGATGATATTTTTCATTGATTAATTTTTTTTTTTCAAATGTTACAACCAATCATTTTTAACAAAATATTTTTTAAATCTATCATTTTTTTCGCGAAACAAATAGAGGTTTGGAGAGTGGTAAAAAAGGAGCCTTAAAGAGGGTAACAAAGACAATGCATGCATAAAAAAAGAGAAAAAATGTTGTTGATAATGATGACATTTTTCATTAATTAATTATTTCAAGCATTGTGGCATATCATTTTGAGGAATATATATATTTTTTGAATCTATCTTTTTTTTTTTTTTTGGTGAAACAAATGGAACTTTATAGAGGGAAACAAAGATAATGCATGAATAGAAAAAAGAAAAACAAGAGATCAAAGAGGCTGCTCTATGGAGGGCGACCATCAGAGTGATACTGGCAAAGCTACATGACCATCGACGACGTCCGAAGGTTGTCGAGTGACTTTCAATGGTGACAGTTGGTGGTGGAGGGAAGGGATTAGTAGGGTTGATCGGGTCCAGACTTGGACCCTGTATCTTACCCTATTATAACTGATTTTCTTTTTTTAGACTCTGTATCCTACTCTATTTGCACTGTAACCTGTTTTGGAACCTTCCCTTTTTTTTTGGGTTTGGCTTTAGGGTCTACCCTGTTTGCACTAAAACTTGTTTCGCAACCACCCCATATCTTATACGGCTTCAAATTTTACTTAGATATGCGAGAAAACAGCAACGTGACCTCCTAATTTGTGTTGAAACATTAATCACATATAATTAATAAGTACATAAACTTTTTGACTAAACGAAAAATTAAAGATCCACATGGCTAATTATCATAAACAAACATTCCAAGGCAAAGCAAAAATCCTAACACTACATAAACATTAGCAGCAAACGTTGGTTTAATATTAGTCTCATTCCAACAACTACTACAGGAAGCTATTCATTTATCTAAAACAGTTAACAACTTTGCCGCAAGCATAACTCCTCCTCCAAAAGTGAAATTAGGCAAGCTAATTCACATGTACAAAATCTCTAACAAAGACCTTAAATTCATACATAAAAAAAAAAATCAACAAGAAACCATGATTTAGAGACATATGCAAAAGTTAGGGTTTAATGAAATCTATTTACTTACCACAAAATTTGGAATTTCCACAATATGAAGTCTATTTTCTAATGATAATGTCCTTGGTAAGACAATCCAAATCTAAAATAAAAATAAAAATAAAAAATTAAATAAAGTACTCACTCAATAGATAGTTATGCGAATGAATTACAAGATAGAAAGAAATATACACGATTTACCCGACTCAAACTTTTCCGCATTCTCAATGCACTCTTCAACATTAATCGGCATGCAAGCAACTCTCAACCAATCTTGAGAACAAATCAAACTTTCCACCACTTTAGGAGTCAAAGAGCTTTGAAAGCCATCAAGTACACGTCCTGATGTACTATAGGTTGACTTTGAAGCAATGGTAGTAATGGAAATAGACAAAACATCCCGAGCCACCAAAGATAAGATTTTATACTTTGATCCAGTACTCTTCCACCACATCAAAAGGGCGAGATTAATGACATCTTCACTTTCAGCTTCAAGATACCAATTAAGCTTAGATTTGTTTTTATCAAACACTCTTCCTTCGCGTGGAGAAAGCGTTTTTACCAAGCTTGGATGTCATCCTCATTGTCATCAGTTTTGGCATTGAAACCACTACTATTAGTACTCACACTCGAACCACCAAAATTTGGTTTACTAGAATAACCAACAAAAGATTGCTTATCAATTTTCGTTTTACCATCATAAATTTGTCCATAATAGAACTTCACATAATTCAACTTCTTTGTAGGATCCAATGCAACCCCAATCAACACCATCATATTTACTTTCTTCAAACTCCCATAATACTTGTCAAACTTCTCTCTCATTTTTATACCCATAGCTTGAAGCTTTGGGCCAAAGAATTCACTGCATTATTCAAATATTTATACAATATAGCTATCCCCTCAAAGTAATAATTTGAAGTAACTTATACTCCTCGACATCCTTTTGGTTGCATCAAAAAACCGTTTCAGAAATTTAGAAAGAATGATGGCATTTTTCCAATCTTCATTTTGAGGAGAATCATTGTCAATCTTCCCTAAGAAAGATGAATCATCTTCTTCTATCCTTTCAAAAGCTTTCCTGAACTTTATGGCGATGTCTTACATTATGTAAATGTAGTTCCATCTAGTGACAACATCAAGATAGTCCAAACCCTTATATGCAATCCCCTGACTCTCAATACAAGATTGGAATGTCAGCTCTCATGAGAGAACTCATCACATACCTAATTATGTTTCAAATACGTGCAACAAAATCATGCACCTCATTTAATCTATCTTTTACAATCAAATTAAGTATATGAGCAATGCACCTTATATGAAAAGCACCAACATTCAAAATCAAAACCATTCTCTTAAAAAATTTTCCTTCAAATAACTAACGGCCAAATCATTGGAACTAGCATTATCCATGTTTATTGTGGACACTTTTTTTTTTTTTCCTATTCCCTAATCATAAATGCATTTCTCTACAATTTTCCCAATTGCCTTACTCTCGTGACTCTACAACACCACAAAATTGATGATTCTTTTATACAACTTCCAATTTTCATCAATAAAATGTGTTGTGAGACATAAATAGTTTAAGTTTTGAATGAAACTCTATATATCAGCCGCGAGTGCAATCCTCGAATTAAGCTTACCAAAGTAAGTTTTCATATAATCTCTAGCCACCATAAATCATGAAAGATGTTGGAAAAGAGATTGTAATTCAGTATCAAAATCGCGAAAACCGACATGGTCAACCGTGGAAAAAGATTGTTTATTAATAATGATCATCTGAGCAAGCATGTGCCGCAACATTCTTGATCAAACTTTTACGTCATTAAGACACTACCACCACTAGTATTTTCCCCTACCTTGCCAGTCACATCTTTGTTACGTGGTGTAAACAACATTTGCTTCTTATCTGCATGAGGATACTTTTTACACTTTCTCAAGTGTTTTCACATAGTAGGTTTTCCATTATCAACATTATACCCATACTCAAGCCCATAATGAATGCACTTCACCCTAACTGTTTTACGTATTTTCTCATTTATGATTCTCGAAAAATTATTCCAAGCCTTTGATTAGCTCGCTTTTTACCTAGAGGAGAACAAGAGTTAGGTGCCCTTACCTTGTTTGTCGCACTCTTATCCCGGATTAGGTTACGTGCATTTGGTGCCTTTGGGAAGTAGAGTATTGGGGATTGGGGCTTAGGTCTTGTGTGCTTGGTGTTTTCCAATAGGGGGTAATTGTCGTTTAGGTTAAGAGGTTTTGCGTTGCGATGAAAGGTGAGTAGCGTATTTGATATTGTTGCAAGAGTATTTGTATCTGAAAAGAGGTCCAAAACAACTAACTCTCCTTATGACGATTCCGAAATTTCAGAAATCTATTGATTTCCACAAATCTATAGAAGTATGTCTAATCAATCTGAAGGAAATGTGGAACTTGTCTTCTAGTGCAAATGGCCAAAAAACTTTTCTACCTAACTTTGAGTAGCACAATAGAAATAAAAGGGATTGGCGACAACTTGACAAGACCTTAGTCAATTTTTTTTTTTTGAGAAAATTGTCCAAAAAGCCTTAAATGCATTGCAATTTTACAAATTCAGTGCTAAATTTTTTATTTTGTTAATTGAGTCCTAGTTTTTTGATTTCACCAATAATTGAATCCTCAACCTTTTAATTTTGCCAATTTTTCCAATCTGCCAATTGAGTTAGGAATTTGTTGACTTGGATGTCGGTTATTCCTATGTAACATAATCGCCTGACATGAACAATTTTTAATAATATTTTAATATTTTGTAACTTTTTTTATTAAAATTTTATTTTATTTTTCCTTTTTTATTTTCTTTTTGTTTTCTTTTTAACTTTTTTTTTCCTGCCGTGGCCAACAATGGTTGACGAGCTATTGTCGACCACTAGGCAAGGGTGGTCGGGCCCTTGTCGGCCTTTGGTGAGAGCCACGACACCCTCGCTAGTGATAGGCGAGGGCTGCCACCCTTGTCCAACCTAGCCTAGATCTGGGCGAGGTTGCCTTACTTGCATCCTTGATGCAGCCATTGGTGCCATCTCCTATAACCTCTTCGGCTTTGCCTTCACCTTCAATTGTCGCTTCAATGGTTTCGTTGGCTACCACTTCTTCTGCCTCAAGAAGATCCCTTTCGACCCTTTCGACTATAGCTTCTTCCTTTACCAATGGACCTTTGCCATCGCCATTGCCGACATCACCTGTGGTCGCAAGTTCCACCCCCAAAAGACCATCGTGGTTGTGGGCAAGTCTTGCCTAGATTTGAGTTGGCCTCACCCGTGGTCGTGAGGGCCTCGCTTGGTGGTTGGTGAGGGCTCGACAACCCTGACTAGCCACAACAAGAAGAAAATTGAAGAAGAAATTAGAAGAAAAGGATAAAATGGAAAATAAAATAAAAATAAAATCAATAAAAAATTTGAAAAAATAAAAATATTATTAAAAATTATTCACGTCAACGTTGGTTGTGCCTCGTAGGATAGTCAGTGTCCAAATCAGCAAATTCTAGTCAAATTGACTGGATGTAACAATTGGCAAAATGTGAAAAGCTATAGGACTCAATGGGCAAAATTGGAAGATTTATGATTGAATTAGTAAAAATGTAATATGTCTATGATTTTTTGAACAATTTTGCCTTTTCTTGTGTGTATTAAGCAACTTAAGTGGGGGATGCTTTTTCCACTCCTCATTTGGTTCAGACACTTCCTTCTTTTTTTTTTTTTTTTTTTTAACGTTTTGATCATATTATCCTTTGTGGGGTCCACCACTTTGAATATAACTTTACCAAAGTGATCTTTTTATTATTATTTGATCAACACTTTTTATTTTGTTTCTTTTTTCTCCTTATGGGTCTCACTTTCCTTCTTTTTCTTTCTTTCAATGCCTTTGACATCTTGATTCTCTGCTCTTGCAAATTGTTTATCAATTTCCTCTCTTATAGGCCATTCTCTCTTTTCTACACCTCCTACTCCTTCTTCTTCCACAAATATCTATTACATATGCAATTCCCAAAAGAACTACTTACTTCGACAATTCATGCCCTCCTCATTCACTATGGAAGGTATGGCTCTGGCAAAAGCTTTTTTTTTTTTTTTTTTCTTTTTTAGTTTCTTGGTCTCAAATCATGCTCATTCAGGTTGCTATTGAGTATTTCTTGATATCTTTTCTTAAAAGTGAATTTGAGTTTTGGGTCTTGGAAATGCTTAATCTTGTGTTTCAATCTTGCATTTAGAGCTTAGATGCATCAAAATAGTGTTTGTGAATTAAATGTGTAGTTGCTTTATAGTCTGAAGCATACTTGCATCCTATAGACTTTTGCTGCCTCTAGGTTAATAGGAGGATCTAGATAGGGTGTAATGAGTTTTGGATTGCCACACTATGCCTGATCAGTTCAACGATATGGCAACACTCAAGAGGCTTGGTTAAGAATTAGCAATTGTCAATAGCACTTTTTTCTATTGTTATTCCAATTAAAGACGAACTCACATAAATAATTTGATCTCAAGAATATTGAAAAGGAAAAAAAACAAGCTTTCACTAGATTGTTCGATAGCGAATGAGGAGGGCGCGAATTGTTGAAGTAGTTCTTTTGGGGATTGTAGATGCATGAGAGATTTGTGGAAGAAGAAGAAGAAGAATGTCACGCCCCGACCCTCGGTCTCGTGACCATCCTTCAACTTTGGTCGATTTTAAAATGCGATATCCCAGGACTACATATCGCCGACTCTTTCATTTATATATTTGCACATGCGGAAGCAGTTATAAAAATCCCCAGACAATAAAGCAATGGGATATACAAGTAGAACTAGAAAATTTAACCTTAAAACCAACACCCTTATTTACAAATACAAGTCATGCTAAAAGGTTGGTTTCTACTCAAATAGATTCTACAGCCAAAATCATCGATAGGATTGTCGACTCAATTCTCATCAGGGTCCTACTCTGGATCATCCTCGTAGTTCTCCTCCAGATACTCCTCTTCGAGTTCTTTCTCCTTAGTTTCTTCATCAGGGTCCTAAAATGTTGTCCCCAAACCGGGATGAGACTATGTCTCAGCAAGTTCTACCCCCTAAGACCCGATTAGTAAACTAATACACCTTAGGGTTGCCTATGCACAACATGAGTCGAGGGCTTACCTTGGCCTCGAGATTCCACCTGCATATTAGCACATATCAAATAGGGATCCAAGCAATCACATCACCGATCGAAGCATCGATCAAATCGACCTAGTCAATTACACACCAACAAGACCACTCACGGTCATTTCAATTCAATCAATCAATTCACAACATCAGATCAAGGTAATGATCAATCGACCTAGTTGATTACATATCATCAAGACCATTTCCGGTCATTTCAACTATTCCAACTCAATTCCCAATTATGAATCACGGTTCTTAGGACACAACTTATCTATGGGTGGTAATCACGGCCCCACCAAGCAACTTCCTTAGATTTAGTGGCTTTATGGTCCCACCCGACCCTTCCAAGATTCAATGGCTTTATGGTCCCACCCGACCCTTTCAAGATCTAGTGGCTTTATGGTCCCACCCGACCCTTTCAAGATCTAGTGGTTTTACGGTCCCACTCGACCCTTTCAAGATCTAGTGGCTTTGCGGTCCCACCCGACCCTTTCAAGATCTAGTGGCTTTACGGTCCCACCCGACCCTTCTTACGGTGCCATACTCCGTCACCAAGCCACGTGCATTCTCCAGGAAGACATACTGAGTCTCCGAGCCACGTGCATTCTCTAAGGCTACCTTTTCGCCAAGATGACATATCCAATCACCGAGTCACGTGTCTTTCCCAGGTGACATTCCAATTCACCGGGCCACGTGTCCTTTTAGATGCCATACCGAAACGTTGGGCCCACGTGCATTCTCTTAGGCACTAGTTTGCCAAAGTGATGCATCAATCATCGAGCCCACGTGCCCCTTTTTGATGCCAATACTTAATCACCACTTTACTATGGGTACCGACCCTCGATATCCAATCGTTTTCCAGTCAAATAATCAAAAATAACCATTTAGGAACATATCCTAAAAATTCACATTTAATTTAATTCAGCACAATTCAAAACTCAAATAAATAAACGGACTGCACCACGACAATCAGCATGAAATTCCGGTCACCGGCCATCCCGTTGAATTTCCAGAAAATAAATAATTAAATAAATAATTTCGAAAATTAAATAAATAAACACAATAACTCCAAATTAGCACAATAAAAACTTAATTAAATAAACGGACTGCGCCACGATCATTAGCATAAAATTCCAGTCACTGGCCATCCCAGTTGAATTTTCAGAAAATAAATAATTAAATAATTAATTTCGAAAATTAATATTTAATTCCTAAAAATTCCACTTAGGCCCGAATTGCCTAATTAACACCCGATAAGGGTCGGGAAAAATCCCAAGAAACATCCAATAAATGCTATAGGCAATTCTCTATCTAAGTACACTAACCACCTAACTAATATGCAATGCAATTAACTAATAATCGCTAATCCATTCTAATCTAACCACCTAATTACACTTAATTAATACTAATCAACCTTTAAGTATAATTAGCAAACTAAGAAGGCATTAGTGAGCAAAATCACATGATTAACGAGCCGATCGGACCAAAACGACGGGAACGGCGCGGGGAACAATAAACTCCAAAGGCGGGCCAACTTCCGAGGTCCGACACCACCTCAAAACGAACCTAGAAGCCGCTGCGAAACCCTCTCTGTTTCTGTTCTGATCTTGCTGGAAATTGAAGCAAACAACCCGGTTAAGCACGGGAATTGACCGGTGAGGAGGAAATAGGCCAAACCGGGCCATGGCGGGTCTTTACCGGCAAGGAAACACTCAAAACCAGCCACGGCAAGGCTCCCACAGATCAAGGACAGCAGCTGGATGGCACGGCTGAAGGCGGAGAGGGCGCGGCCAAGCACGGCGGCACGCGCGCACGGGAAGGGCGACCGGCGACGGCGGGGACGGTGGCCGCTCGGCGTGCGATGGCTAAACGGCGGGCAGCTTCTTCCTCTGCTGTGCTGGTTGAGAATGGTGAGGGGAGAGGGAGATTGGTTTCATCAAATGGAGAGAGGAAGAAGAGATAAGAGAAGTGAGAGATGGAGGGCTCCACTTGACCAATTTTTCCACAAAAATATCCTCTTCAAGCAACCTCAACCAAGTAGAATCCCTTGGCTCACATTTAACCACACACACACTCCTCATAACCTTTGAAGTAGTCCACTTTGGCTAGGCATGAGGGGGTTACGAATTTTGGCTCAATCTTTCTCAAATGGATTCAATCCTCTCTTGATTCCACCTCAAATGGCTTTAATAAAAATCAATTGATGTCTCAATTATCAAATTGACAATTTTCCTTATCCAAGAATCCCTCATGCTCCTCAATGTTGTCATCAAAATAATTTCCCGGCTTCAATCGCATAAAACGGTCCGCCGACGACTTTTTCCCAAAAAATGTCGGTTGTCAGAAAAATCTTCTGAGGCTGAGTCAACACTCCTAGAATTTATTGTGACCTGACAGAATCTTCAATTTCGGAATCGGACTCGGATTGACGGTTAATTTCACTCCGATGCGTTTTTAGCGTGACCTAGGCTACTGGGTAGTTTTCATAACTTTTTAGGAAAAATGACCCGTGGTCGATTTTCTTCGAGCCACGATGAACCGACTCGACCCATTGGCGATTCTCGATTGTCGTGAAAATCTTAAGGATTCAAATACGGACACAGGGTACCAAAACGATAGAAAAATCAAATTAGTGCCAATCGATGAGAATTTTCCAATTTAGTGGAGTCACCCACGATCGGTCATTCATCTCGTCGAACCGACCTATCTCTCGATCTTAATTCGATTTTTAAGCGTGCCGTAATGATCTCTAAAGATGAGCACGGTCGAGAAGTCGATTCATGGTCGAATTCTCAAGTCTATTTGCCTTAAAGTCCTTAATAGCTTACCCAGCTAGTCTAGTTATCTCGTGAGTGGCCAACTCAGAGAACAACACTATAGTTACGTCGATGAAATGCCCAAATTATCTAATTGAAATCAGAACCCAAAAATCTGATGTCACAAAGAAGGTGTGAGAGGCGTAGAAAGAAGAGAATGGCATGCATAGGAGAAAATAGAGAGACAATTTGCAAGAGCGAAAAACTGAGCTGACAAAGGTGTGGAAAGAAAGAAGAAGAAGAAAAGTGGGACTCACAGGAAGAAAAAGAAGAAACAAAAAAAGAAGTGTTGACCAAATGATAAAAAAGATAACTTTTGTAGAGTGGTTACCTGAAGTGGTGGCCCCACAAGGCATAGTATGATAAAAACCAAAAAAGGAAGCATTTAAGCCAAATAAGGAGTAGAAAATGCGCCGCCCTCTAAATATCTCCGGTCCCAATTTATAATAATATTATCTCAGTATACACCATTGATTTGCATAATTAGTCAAATAACATATAAGTACCCTTTCTTGTAATAAAAACAGCGAAGAAATTAAATATTAGCAACATTTTCAATCTTCTCATTCTGTTCCTCGTTCTCTTCCTCCAAATGGTTATAGCAAGAAATTACCTCTCTTTGATTGAACTTGGCTAAACTCAAACTAAAACACTCCACCATCTTTAATTATCCACCAACTCTCGCAATTGGAGCGTTTAGTGGTGATGTCACGCTGACCTCATCCCCACCAACACTCTTCCTTTGAGCCTTAAGCTCGGCATCTTCCAAATAATGTTGGTATACATAAGAAACAAACCCCCAAACGGCCAAGATCATGGCAACCACCTTGACACCATCCATCCTCTCCCCAAAGAACACGACTGCTAGAATGGGCACAATCGGCAAGCCCACTGCACTAATCGAGTTTGAGAATAAAGATGAGACGTCGAATATCAATCCGACTGCGCCAATCATGAACACTTGCCAAGCAATTGCTGTCCCGACCAAATTCATCACATACCTCGCCTTCCCAAGCTCATAACCATCCATCTCTGTTCTCAAATGCTCCCACTCGCCACTAGCGAAAAATCCCACCATGACAATCACACTAGACACTAAAGATTGGTAAACAAGCATGTCCAGAACTGCCCTAAACGTCTCCTTCCTTATGACCCTCCTAAAGCAAAGTTGGTTCAAGGATAGAAGAAGCCCATAACCAGCTGATGCCCCGACGGTGCATGCAAACCCTAGCGCATATTTCCCTCTGGAGACCCCCTTGGGTTCTTCTGAATTCGAATGGAACACAAGGAGGGCTGAGGAGATTGTAAGGAGGACTAGGGAGTTGGTGATATAGGGAGTGAACTTTTGGGCATTTAGGAAGAAGGAGAAGATGGCATTGAAGGCCAATTGGGAGGAGCTAATGAGGGAATAGGTGGAGACAGGGAGGTACAAGAGGCCGATTGAGTATAAATAGCAATTTAGGGCCACAATTGTGCCTAGAGAGAGGTACACAAGGGCAAGGCTCTTGAGAGAGGGTGACTGTGAATGAGATTGAGCTTCTGGGTCTGTTTGGATGTAGGGGTAATTAGGGTCATTGGGGTGTTTGTGCGAGGGGATAAAGTAGAGAAAGAGGAGGATTGGGAAGCCCACAAGCTGAACAAGTGTGGCAAGCCACTTGCTGTTGCCTCCTTTGTCGTAGTAGAGCCTCCCAAGGAGAGTGGCCACCGATTGGCCGGAGAGCACAAAGAGTGAGTAGAGAGCCACTCTAATCCACCACCTGAAGTTCTTGGGTTTGGGGGTTAGTGTCGATTGATTATTGGTGATGGTGCTTGTGGAGTGGTATGAGTTCTCTTCTTTGGCTCCTTGATCACCTGGTCAAAAGTTGGACAGCAATTTAATTAAGGATCTTAATTAGTAAGAGAGAAAGAATACACATTGCACGACGACTATGATGAAATTCACCATTTAGTGAGCACGTTACATCTTTGTCCAACGTAAGAATGACCTAATTATATATTTGTAATATGTATGTAAACTAAGTACCGTGTCAAAACGAAATGGTTTATATAAACTTCTACTTTGTGACCAGCTCTCTTTATGTGAAGAAATAGACCTTCCAATTTTTGGGAAAATATTTAAGATTTAGACCTTTTATCGGGAAAGCAGCTAGGATTGAAGAATGCAATACCATCTTTACTTGATTCATCGTGTGTGTAGGTGGAATCACACGAGGGACCAAAGCAAGTTCATCCCCCATTGACAATGATGCCTACCCTAGTTGATCTCGGGTGGCCTTGTCCTAACCTCCCCCACAAAGACTTTCTCATTAACATTATTATAGTAATTGAGGAATGATCACGTCCTTTCTCGTCAGAGGCCACTCATAGATATCAACCAAAAGTTTCAGATTGCTGCCAAACAAAGAGAAAGTACGTGTACTCGACCACAAATTGAGGGGCTTTGTTATAAGAACCGTCTACGCACCTATGTCATGGAAAACGAGATGGAATTTGCGGCAAGAATGGTGATGCCAAGGAGAATACTTCCCTAGAAGACTTTCTAATCAGTTGGCAGAGCTAACTATAAAAAGGTTATTTATAATACTGAATATTGATCGCTAATACAGAAACTATGATGTTAATCTCAGTTCCAAGCATTTAGACTCAAATAATGGGCAAATGATTATGTACTAATTCAGTTTGACATTCTTTGAATTAGACAAACTGCAGTTTTGACATTGTCAATTATGCATGATTCTAATTCTTTTAAATGGGTTTGCCTTTTTGTTTTAACAACGATAAAGCCCTCCTTAATTCCATAAACATCGATCCATGAAATATCTAACGAAAATCATAAATGCATAAGACTAAATTCCAAACCCAGGAAGATGGCCCAAACATGAAATTATTTGTACTTGGAATTGATGAAAATCTAATCTGTACCATGACCTAATCTAAAAATATATATTAGATCCTTCATTAACCACTATACCAATGATGCTTTTTCCCTATTAAATCCATCAGTTAAGGCCACATCATCACTCAATTGGTCAAAAGCAAACAGATGCTCAAGGTAGGTCCAATTTTTAGTCACCACTAGATTAAACATAATGCATCATGCTTGATTTTCTTGAACTGATACAGACGTAGAGTTTGGTCAAGATCATTTGCTCAGAAGTTCATGCATGCAAAATATCAATTATTGATAAGAAAATGGCATAAATACCAAGATAAGAATTAAAAGAAAGGCGATTCATTGGACCACCTACCTAAGACCAACGCCTGAAAACTTCGATCTCTTGTATTGAAGGATGAAAAAAAAATTATAGGTTGAGAAAAGCGCTTTTGTATTCTTGCTTGTCCAGATGAAGAAGCAGAAGTTAAAAGTCCCAAGATTCATCAAAAGTCCTGGAGCAGGAGCTCACGATGTTTAAAATTTTAGCTTGTTCACATGAAGAATTTAACCATCTGGACCTTCAATACACATATATATGCATATACTTTACAAAACAAGACAAAACACAGAGTTGCAGGGAGAGAAGTGAACATACGCATGGTGGTTATTTTCCCTGCCTCTCTTTTGGGCCCATCTCAATTCGTTTCATCATTTTTGCTTCTAATGATCCATGCATAAATTCCATTGCAAAGCTCAAATAATTCAGATATTCGTAAACTCTTCAGAGCACTGGACTTACCTGGGACGTGGAGTTGCAGCTCCTGAGGATGATGATGAGCTAGTTCTCCCATGTCGAGAAAGAGAGAGAGAACTCAGAAGAGAGTGACAGAATTATTATGAAAGCTGAGAGAGTGTTAAGACAGAAACCAATCAGAGATGAAAGAAGAAGAAGAGGTTCCTATGTGTGAACGTGTCCCGAACGCTACTCTCCCTAACATATATACCTGATAAATGTCCATTTTCGTCAAGGCACAAAAATCGACGTGTGAAACGTGTGAAATCGACGTGTGAAAGAACGTGTATATAAGAAACCGGTTCTGCAAATTTGATGTGTTCAATAATGTGATGGACCATAAGTTGACATTAAGCAAGCGGATGGTATTCCATCCCCATTAAGAGTTTAATAAATCGTCCTGTAACTTAACATCTTAGTCAGTCTTAGCTCATTCCCTTGCGTTTTCCTTCATCTGTTGCTGCAATGTTGTCTGAACTCTGAACTAATTTAATACGACCTTTTTTTTGGGTCGGAATACAACCCGTTTATTATGCATATACTTTGGTAGATTTTTGGGTAAAGTGGACTGATGTTCCTATAGCCATGTTCATAAAAAAAAAGAAAAGAGACCCCAAAAGATGAGATGATTTGATAGTTATCTTGTTAGTTCATGTTAGTTGAGATTAACAAGGACGTCATTACGTAAATTCCCAAAAGAAAGAAGGAGGGACACGGTTGATCAACCGAATAGGGGATATGCTATGCATGAAAATACGTAGTTGTTGCCTGCGCAGAATCAACGTGGTTTTTTTTCCTTTTGCAGAAATTATCGACGTGTAGCACTCTTATGTAGGCTCAATTTTATAGAATATATGATAAATCACTTCACTTTGCATATTTAGATTATTTAATGATGCCTACTAGTAAAGTGCTCTCACATTTACATAAAATATACGTGATTTTTAAATTAAGTTTCCGTCTCCCTCACTTTTGCAGAACTAACACAAAAATTTAATCCTTAATTTGAAAAATGACTATATTTCATTTGCAAACATCACCAATACAACCTTAGGAAAACTTTAATTGTCCAACGAAGGTGGACATAAATGAGTACTCTTTAAACTATTTAGGTCCGGCAAAAGCTTTTCACTCAGTCAACAACTTAAACTCCCATTGTTTTCAAAATCCCTGCAAGTCAAGGAATATTTAGGTGAACCGTAGAACATCATGAACTAGAAAAAAAAAAAAAAAAAAAAAAAAACGAGATACAATGATTGAACCAAACAAGAGGACTAACTTGTCCAGTTAAACATTGAGACTGTTGAAGCACCTCACTATTAATAATACAAAAGTAAGTAGACACCGTGGAATTTTTGGGAAAGTTTGGTGAGTTCGTGTATTTTTAAGCTATTGTACAGGGAGACGAACAAGACTGATGTCCATCCAACAACTTCTTCCACCTGCTATTTGAGATCGGTTCAGAAGAATCTCTACCCGTTCTGCAGCAGATAAACCTTGATTAAAATCTTCTAAATTACAAGGTTGAAACTATGTGATCTCATTGGCTTCGAAGGTCGCATGCTCCGATTTGGGGCCCCAACCTCAAATTGGAGTTTGTCTGTTTGTGGTGTTGCTTGGACGAATGGCAAAAAGTGTGGTGCTGGCGGAGGCTAGGTCTGGTGATGCTTATGGTAGTAGTGGATAAGTTTGGTTCTGCTAGTGGGGTTCGGTAGTCCTCGTTGACCGCGTGGTGGTTGACGAATATGATGCTCGTACCGATTTTACTAATGGTAGCGTTATTCCATCATGGTGGTGATCGACAGCTGATAAGTCCAAAATTTACTGTACGGCAATCGTAAATCTTTTAATTTTATCAATTTTAGTCCATAGACATTGGATAATTTGTCAATTTAGTCTTCCTAACCAATTTAGCTCCGAAAATGCTTACGTGGATACCTAGTCAACGCCAATTCAGGGTGCATTTGGGAGTAGCATTTGGAATGGACTTTAGACATCCAAAACCCCTTAGGCCAAATATTGGGTATTTGGCAAAAATTTTGCAAACCCACTTGAAGAAAAGTGGACATTTAGAAGGCTGAAAGCCCAAGGCAGATAGGAGGCTGCTTTGGGCTTTCAGCTTTCTCGGCATGCCAGCTGACACTGTGTAACTTTTTTTTTTCCCGAAACTATCCTCAACAACATTTTACCCTCGTTTTGTGACACCGTTCATCTTCCCTATTCCCCGTGGCCGGCTTGATTGTACCTAACTGCGAGGGTCGGCGACAACTCGAGAGACACCGACGTGGTCATGGTGGCCCAAGCGACTGTCACCAGAGGGTCAGGCGACCTCTATGGGTCGTTGCGCTGCGTGACCATAGAGTGGGTCCGCTGATTTGGGTCGCGCGACCCTCCGCAAGTTGTGACTGCCCAGATCTGGGTCACCTGAGCAGTCACGACCCAGCAGCCTAGGGCGGTGGGGAGGTACTCGGCGCGGAGGGGGTGGAGGGACTTGCAGTGATGGGACTCGACAGCGTGGGAAGAGTGGATAGACGAGAGGGAGGACTTGCAATCAAGCACTTCTTGGTCGAGGCAGTCGAGGATGAACACGATCTCCTCAAATAGGAGATCGAAGAGGGCGGGGCCCTCTAGTGCTGGACCACCGAGGCTTCTGCTTCTTCGTGGTCCTTAAGAAGAGAGATTGAGAGATGTTGGAGAAGAAGATGGAGAAGAAGATGATGGTGCTTAAGATGAAGAGGAGGAGAAGATGTGATGATGAGTTTGGCAGTGTGATCTCGGAAGTGTGTGACTAGGCGGCCCTCATCGAGGTCACGCGACCGTAGGTTGCCTTTGCCTGGGTTGCACGACCCTCGTCGGGGGTCGCCTGACCCCAAGTGGCTCTCATCGATGCTCTCCAACAATCGCTTGAGGTCTTCAACCTAAGACGTCGGCCGTCAGCATCAGATTTCGATCATTAGCAGCCACTTGCCCTTTGCCAACCAACTATTTTTTTTCTTTTTTCTTTTTAATAACAAAAGTCTTTTGTAAATGTAAATTTTTCCAAACACTATTTTGCTCAAAGGTACTTCACAATGAACATTTAGATTATAATTTACTGAACACAATTTGCATTTTACATAACTCCTTTGACTTTAAGTCCTTCGCATTTTCTCAAAGGCTTTCCCCAAAAGTCCAACTAAACGCATCCTCAATAGTGGTTCCCGTTGAGAGATATGGTCTGAAATTATTGATACACATGGTAATTTTCTTGTGAACTTTACACTGGTCGCAACCAACTTCTCTTATGTTATTTACCATTTGTCTCGGTGATTTATGACATAAATGGTTGAAAATCGTCATGGTGGACGGTGGTGGTGACTGGTGACTCTAGCGATGGCTTGATACACAACAATCACTAAGAAAAATACTTGAAGAGTACACTTTTTGATTGTGAATGCATTTAAATTCTCTTATAGCATTTGTTAATATCGAAAATGTTCCAACTAAAAGCTTTCATTTTATAGCCTCTATTCAACATGTTTGCTTATTGCCTTGACTATTAGAATTGTACCTTTGAATTCTCTTTAATCTTATGCTATCTTCACTTTTTCCCTTGCAAATGGCAGAATCACAAAAGGAAGCTCTAGTGGTGATTTTGGAAGCATAAATAGTAGTTGCACTAGAACTGATAGTGAGATGTCATTACGTGTGGCATCCAAAACTTTAGATGACCCTCAGATAGGTGGCAGTCACCGAACTGTGACTTTGTTTTTATTTTTACAGGCATTAATTTGTATTTGTTCATTTGGATTAGTATTTCAATTTTATCCTTTTGAACCAAAAGGATGGGATTCGATCTTGCCTAAGAATTTTATGCGCAAATTTAAACAATATTTAACGGGCCGCAAGATTTTGGAATATATATATATATATGTATATATATGTGTGTATATACTTATATATAAAGCAATCTGAATTTCTGTTGTTAAATTAAATTTGATAGAGATAAAATATTATATTTATAAAAAAAAAAGGGATTAGGGCCTTATTTTATGGACTCTTGGGCCCAAGGATTCGGGCCCAAGCAGGCCCAAAGACACCCCCTTGGGCGTCGACCGAAACAAGGGGAGGGGGAAGGAAAATTTGCATGCCTTCCACACTTGTCTCCCACCATAATCCCACTTGTCCCTTCTCATTTGCCATCTGCCATTTTAAATTTACTGATTAATCAAAGAACAAAGAAAAGGGGGAGGGGGTTTCGTACGAAGGCAGGAGGGAGAGACCGAGAGAAATTGAGAGCAAACCAAGCAAAGAGAGAAGGAGGGTCGTGCGTGGGTGCGGGCAGCGAAAGAAAGGAAGGAAGGGCCGCATCTCGCCTTGTCCGTGCAGCCACCGTCGACGCCACCGGACCCCGTCGCCGACCGGCCAAGCTGTGACCCCCGGACCTCCATTCTTGGATAGCTTTTGAGTGAGAGAGTTTAAGGCAAGCAAATGTTCTTCCATCTATGTTGTTGCATGCTGTCTTGCCTAGAAAAGAAGTAGACTATGTGAGGAAGATGAAGTACTAGAGCTGCATGTGGAGATTTTGATGTATAGGAGGGTGTTAGATCAAGAAGACTAGGTGAGGATGAAGTGTGAGGGGTGGATTTCGAATTAGCAAATGAAACCAAACGAATTTGAGATCTGACCATGAGGAGTTTCGGTGATAATCATGTTGTGGTGAGGTGGAGTGTAAGTATATACACTGGATATAATTGTTGGAGGTCGAAATTTAAGGTATAGGAAGAGTTGTTGCTTGATTTGTGAACTGCCTTGTGAAAAACAGTGTGACCCCTGACGACTTTTTAATTTTTCTGTAATTATCTAGCCGTAATTCGACTTCAATTTCTTAAGGAAAGTTTTAGGGTACATTCTCATGAACAACATATCAAAAATTCAGAGAAAAAGAACAAGGTATGACTATCGAAATAATTTTCCTATGAAAATATCAAATCTGGAATGTTTACAGAATGATGGTTAGGAAGAAAATCGAGATTTTACCCTCGGTACAAAAGGAATCTGACCTAGTGGCCTACTTGAGATTTGTTCCTCTAGGTCTCATTAATAACGTGTCAAAATTTCGTAATTTTCTGAGCTCGTTTAGTAATTAATTCGGAATTGCTACCAGAACTGCGCAAATGTTAAAATTTAACTGTTGCTTCGAGATTTCCACAGAATTGTCCTATAAGAAATGAGGTCTCGAAATTGCTATGTAACTTGATAATGCTGATGGTGGGATATTGTGATTGATAAAAGGTTCATGAGATATCTTGTTTGATATATGATGATTTTGATTTGATGATGCTGATGGTGGGATATTGTGATTGATAAAAGATTTATGAGATATCTTGTTGACATATGATGATGCAATTGTGAATTAAAATGCAAATTGTTGCTCATTGAACCCTCGGACTAATGATACCCCGGGAGTCGGGAGGTCCAAAGGATTGAAAGAGTCGATGCCTTATGGATGCCCAGTGGCCCTAAGAGGCTGAATGCTGGAGGTATGCCCCGGGAGCTTCGGGATGCCCGGCTATATGCTTGTCGGTACGTAAACCCGGATGGCCGAGCAACCATCCTCATGGTGAGCTTCGGAAGTTTTTCCTCGTGATGCCAGGTGGGGTACGAGATGCCTGGAGGCGTGATTCGCTCCAGATGCCCGGTGGCCCTATGTGGCTGAATGCCGGAGGCTTTCGCGATGCCAGGGTGGATGCGAATGCCCGGAGGGACGCAAACATTGGTCCTCTGGGGGATGGAATCTTTTGAAGGCTAAATAAATGATATGTGATTTGATTATGTGGCATATGATTCTCATAGAATTGCAAATTGCTTATAAATGATATGTGATCTGATTATGTGGCATATGATTCTTATAGAATTGCAATTGCTTTAATATTGAAGAATTTCATGACATTGATATCCATTTATTCCTTGATTTCTTGCCTTGTCCATCTTGTATGAAATTAGGTATTGATAGTCATGCTTGACATAGCTTGTTGAATCTTTTGCTGCTGAGTGGTTGTACTCACCCCGTTTGGGGACTAACATTTCAGATTAAGATGCCTTTGCTACCTATCTCTTGTGGCACCTTTTATGGCGTACCGGTCGATGTCGAGTGCTCGAGTTTAGAGCACATTTGCGTCGGTGTGTGAGGGCTGGTGTTCATTCGAGTTCGAGTCCTAGTTATGTACGATGTGGGCCTACCTGGAGGTCCTGTGGTGCAAGAGTTCCTGTCAGTTCACGTTCGCCGTGACAAGATTTCGTTGGGGATGCTGCTGCCGCCGCCTGTCGATGGACCGGGTTGGGCGTGATCGACCTCGGGCGATGGGTAGCTGATGAAGCTTTTTGACTGCTGACACTTTCTGATGGATCGAAGTTGATGGTTTTTATGGAGTTGGTCGCTTTTGGGTCTAGCCGAGTTTTAGTAAAGCCTTGGCCTTTTGATTGTACCAACTCGTGTTATCCATCAAGTTAGATAAATAAAATGTGCTCGGCTTATCTTATGAAAATGTTTAGTAAGTGTGCATCATTTCGAAATTTTTGAGTTGGGGAAATGTGAAATCGCTTCCGCTATACCTCTTATGTTGCGCCGGGACCGTTAAAAATAAAGACAAACTCTCAGGACTTATAGACCTTCAAGTCAAGGAAACCGAGTGGGAAGCGCACTGTGACGACCCTATGGGTGTGGGGTGTCACTTTACGGCAAGAAGAGATTAGCGAATTTATGAAGAGATTCACCAATTCATCACAATTGATGAGGTCAGTCCCTCCAATCAACAACAACATGTTTGTGTTTTGCTATTATGGCTTTAGATCTCCTCTATGAACAATAAGGATGAAGAACAATCAAGGAAGACGGAATCATAGGCTTCCAAGATACAACCACAACAATAGAGGGGAAAGTTGTAGTTTTTTCTATTTGCGTTGATTGTGAAATCAATCAATCGACAAGGAGTGTGTCCAAAGATCTCATTGGAGCAATGTCAACCTATAATGAAGATAATGATTGCTCGATAGACATTGAAGTCAAAGTTCTCAAGGCACAATGAAATATGTGAACAAGATTCCGTAGACCTGAAGCAAAAAATTCCAAGTAAAAGATAATGATGGTTGTGACGTTGATGTTTATAGTAATAACACGCTATGAATTTGCCATAAAGTGTGTTATTTTGAACATGTTTTGTATTTATCAATATGTTGTGTACATGTATGTATATTCTGTTTGTGAGATGAATGAAGTGAAGGCTTTTTGCATCTGAAAAGCACATATGTTTGTGGTAATATTCTTTATGATGTTTGGATTTTTTATAGTCCAAATTTTGTTTGGAAACAAATGCTGCTTAAATCACGAATAGAGGTAAGAAATCTCATGACTTGAGTAGCACTAGTTTCAAAGGAAAAGGAGAAGCTAATAGGGATAAAAGGAATTAGTTTCGTATAACATACATGTTCACCAATATACATTTTTAGCAAGAAGCTAGAGAAAAACAAGGGCCACCTTATCAATTTTCTTTCTTATCCCTTTATTCAAGTTTCCATCGAAGAAGGAAGCAACAAATTGTTAAGGGTATGTGCACAATGTTGATACTTGTACAGTTTATAGAGCACAATTCTTACTTCAAGAAAATTTTTGAAGTGGTACTGAACAACCTTTTATAGCATTTCTCATGGGCATTATTCTATCTAGTTCACTTTGACGGCATCTTGATAGTTGAACAATGATCAGTGTACATATAAACCTGGGTAATAGTAATAATAGGTAAATCTCAATTTATCAAAATGAACAACAATATTTCATTGCAATAAAGGAGGGATTACAAACACAATACTTCACCAATCCCCTAACTAAGCAATGAAGCATCATCAAGCCAAAAAAAAAAACCCACAACATTTTACTGAACCAACCTATCATCGATAAACAAAAACTCATTTCATTGATCATTTCATTGCAATAAAGGAGGAATTACAAGCATACTACTTTGCTGATCCCCTAACGAAGTCATTGAGCCATCATTGAGTCAAAAAAAAGAAAAACACAACACTACTTTACAGAGTCAACCTATCATCGACAAATAAAAATATGGGCCACAATGCTACTTCATTGAACCCATTAGCAACAAACAAAACATTGCTACAATACTACTTCCTATAACTTCTTCTTAGATGTTGGAGTAGCTTGCTCTTAATATTTTTCTTCTTTCTTGATGAGCTTATTGCTTTAATTGGAAGCTCAACTGTAATTGCTTGTGATGTCGATTCAACCTGTATTTGTATATCAACTCTTTATCTCTTGCCCTATCTAACACTTGTACTCTTAGCTTGATATTATTAAATTTTGTTAGTTAACAAAAATTTGCTCGTACATCTGAATATAACGAAACACTACTCATACTCTCATGAATAGAAATCCTAAGAGCAAGACTAGCAATTGATGTCACACCAACATTGCCACTTGCACCTATGCATGAATGCCTCTAAACCTAGAAAGAGTAATATTCATTTGAAGTTTTATCCTTGAAGCAAGTATGACACAATGAAAATAGAAGTACTTACCATATGTTATCACATAGATAGTTGTGTTTGTGAAGCTATAGACCCAACCTTCTTTACTGGACATGTCATACTGTTGTGTCTCGTCTTCTTATAAGTTCGATATGTCATCTTCATTCATCTCCTGGACATCCTAGTTCCACCACCACCTTATTCCCCCCCTTAATCTTCTATATTTATGTTTATTGGGCTTCACCTTGACTAAAAGTGGTTCAAGTGTCTTCATGTTAGTTTTTTCCCCCCAAAATCTCTCTCTTTGAACTAGCATCATCATGTATTGATATACAGTTAAGAACTTCGCCTTCTTGCGACCCTCATCCACAAATCGTATGCATCCTTTTGCCTATGATTTAAAGTAAAAATAGTGTGAGGACAAAGGATGCTTGTAGGCTACCACCTTTTACAAGTACAATCTCTCTTGAATACATCAACCGCGTACTTTTCATTATTATATGTCATCTCATATGTAGTATCACCATTCCATATAACTTAGCAATAAGTTGCACCAAGTCTATTTTCTTTCAACTTTTCTACGATTATTGTACTATAGTCTCTCTCCAGTAGCACATGCATCCCTTTGCGTATGCATCCTTATAATTATCATTATGTTAATCTCCTCCAACATAATATAAATGAAATAATACCTTACATCTATGATTCTTTTGTTGAATGCCTCACATAAATTGTTGTTAATTATGTTACATTTGACCCCAATGATGAAGAAAGCCCCGAGCCAATGCTTTGGTTCTATTTGAACCAAATTATAATATATAGCAGAAACGATTTGCTTCAATAGTTGAGCGTGTTCATCATGCTCTAGTATATTACTATTTTTAACACTCTAACAAAACAGTCTTTGCATCTATATCCTTTTATATAATTGGCATAAATGTGTCTAGTACACATTCTATACTCAAGGGCAAGTAACAACGCAACCACAATTTTTAGAAGGCCCTACAAAATATGATTCCCATGAAAACAACATACTACAGATGTGATCATTTAAGAAATGTAATAATAAAACAAGAAACAATGATGACTTAGCCTCATCCTTACGTGTTTATAATGTTAGAGCCCACACCAAATTTGTCAAGAACCAAGTCTAGGTGTCTCCGCTCTCAACTTTGACAACTGCCCATCCAATTAGGAATATCTAATTGTTTGTATTTCTTCCAATGACATATATGATCTCTCATTTACAAATTCCCTTAAGAAACAACCATCTAACCCCACAATTTTCTTAAATCCATAAGGGAAGTCTTTTTAACATGTAGCAAAATGGATGTACATTCCCTCAAAACAATATATTTGAGAGCATGCCGAGCTTTTCAACTTTCAATGTAAACAATACTCCCAAGATTTGTTTCTCTAAGCTTCTCTATATAGTCCCAAAACTTTGCATATTTCTTTTTGTAGTTTCTCATAAAAACTATAAATGCAAGCAGTTTAGCTTTTACTATACTAATTCATACTTACATTTAAGCCCAATAGACCCTTGATAAGCTACTAGAAAGCAATGGTTTTCATAATTGGCATTGCTCTAATTGTACCAAGATAGTGTTTGGCCAATCAAGAAGTGGTGACCCTCTTTTTATTGAAGTTAATGCTACATATGCTCTTCTTGGTTGGTCTTCATTTGGAATTATTCAGTTTTAACATCAAAAGATGCAAAAATCTTCCATAGACAAATTTCATCAACACATTTAGGCTTTGTTTGTTTCGTGAAAAATGTGACATCTATGGAAACTAATTTTTCATGAAGTCAATGACAATATTTTCCTGTGTTTAGTTTAAACCTAAAAAATTAATTGGAAAACATTTTTTTTTATTTGGTAAGAAAAAAATTTTCCTTTGCTCATTCCATTATTTTCTTTATACACTTAAAAACTCCAAACCAAAACTCAAAATAAACACTCAACACTTATCAACGCAATACATATATTATCACATATTCTTATACCAACCAAATACTTATATGTATTTACATAAATCGTATAATAGAGCTCACATAAACTAGAACTATATATATGCTCTTCATACTGAAAACACTGGATACACATTTTACTTAGCATCTCTGGCCACCACAAAATTTCCATCACCAATTGCCAGCTATTACATATACACCACAAAAGCCACTGTGAGTATTCATAATACAAAAGTGGAAAGGGAATCAAAATAGAGAGAAATCATAGCAAAATCAAATATACAAATAAAGGGAATCAAAATAGAGAGAAATCATAGCAAAATCAAATATACAAATAAAGGGAATCAAAATAGAGAGAAATCATAGCAAAATCAAATATACAAATAGCAATTTTGACACCCTATTCTATGTAGCAAAATCTACCATTGCAGCAACAATCATACAACTGATCACAAAGATCCACCTCTCGGACTTCCACTCCCCAACATAAAGCAACTCAGGCCACTAATCTTGACAAACAAACATCCAAATACAACAAACAAGCGGACTAACAATACTTTGTAGAAATTTGCGTAAGATAATTAACAATCACCAAGAGGATGTGCACTACAATGTGGCCTCTTGCAAGCACCATTGGTATGCCCTTATAAAGCGTCGTGAACCTAGCAAGAGAGCTTGTTTCTTGCCATATATTCATGTCAAACTCACGTCATACAAATAACTGCTAAACCCTAAGAAGCAAATAGATGATGTAGAAATGATTGCTTTGCCATACCATGTGTGAGTGTACTCAGGAGAGAGAACTCATGGCAATTGATTGGATCAAGGGAATTTATCGTCGAGGACAACGAAGAACTAATTTGAATCTTGTAAGAGTCTTGTTCATGTTGGTTAGGTTAGGAGTTGAGTGAAATGAATTACAGAGACTCTCTAGCTTAAGAGTTAGAGCTTTATCTCATAAAGTGGAGAAAATAATATCCAATTTTTAGAAAGCAGAAGTCATTTTCCCATATTTTAAAGAACTTTTTCAGTTGATGGATATTATTTTCCTTGATTTATTCATTTCTTTATGCCAAATGTCGAAAAATTCAAAAAATGTTTTCTTAAAAGATATTTTTGGCAAAACAAATAGAGCCTTAGCTTTGACAAATTTCTTTTCATTCTTGACAAATTTTATCTCTCTATACTAGACCATTAAATACTTTATGAGAACATTTTTAAATGATCTATCATCATCAAATATTATAGATATAGTAAAAACAATTGCTGCATAGTTAGGGTCATACCTTAAAAATCTACTTCTTCTTCATGTCACATCCATATCTTCTCACTCTATATCAAAATCTAGAACTCTCATCTCCATTTCTTCCATAATAGTTTGTCTAGTAACTAGTTTCGGTAATGATCACGTTAAATAGTTGGGATTAGGTGATTATTCTATAGATTGTTGGGATGGCACAATCTCTATGAGCGGTTGCGCTATAATCCAACCCGTTGTTGCCATCTTGTGGAATTCCCTAAAATTATTCATTCCTTCTACAAGGTTCTCATGATCCTTATCCTCATTATTAGTTAAGAACTTTGCATTGGCTAGGGGGTTTAAGTGCATGTTATTTGAAGTAATTTTAACATCCTGACCAAGCCCTCACCAACGCCTTAACCAATGTCCTCATCTTGACCAACACTTTCATTGACAACCTCACCAAATGCCTTTACCTTGATAAATACCCTAACTAGCGCCTTCACTTACCTCATTATCAAAATATTCTCCATAAACCTCAATGCACCCTCATTGCAAACAATAGAAAAGTATATCAACAATAGTTATATCATTAAATATGTATTTCAAACCATCTGCCAAAGAATTTTGAGAAAAGTTAAAATAAAATTTTTCAAATTTACCATTTACCCCATTCTCAATGTCTATGATGAACCCTTTCATAACTTATTGAGCTGATATCTACACGTACTAAACCATCTTCCCCACAACATATTTAAGCATTGGATATCTAAATAATTTTTCAATGTGGAAAAGGCAAATCAATGTTGACTTCCCATTCATCCTAACCCTATATAAGAGGAGAACATATATTATAAGAGACACATAATGGAATGTCAACATAATAACACATGTGAAGATAATTTTCCACAAATATTTTGTATTAATAGTATAATTAAAGACTCTTTTATGGCCAAATATTTAAATCTCTCAGCGACATCCCTAAAGTACCGTTTATTCTTTTATATATGCATACATATAGTGTCTTTCATCTTATTAAAAATTAGACGTAATGAGTGACATGTTATAATGTAGAGAGGATCCACGAAATTCGCAATTTAAATGGATTTGATGTGGCTTAATTATCATGTAAACGTAATATTTGTTGAAAAACTTCAGCTCTATTTTGCCATATATCTTGAGTCACTCAAAGGACTTTAGATTGTCGAAATGACTTTGTTAATTCTCAAATGTGCAGATAAACCATTGTTCATTGATCATAATTCTCAATGGAAAAGCCATCTTTTAGGCTTCCCAACATAGAAGTGTTAAGCACAATGATGAAAAATGAGAATCCAAGCCTTGTGACCCTTTTTTATGATGCTAATAACATCGAGAAAACGTTTTCCAAAAAAGGCATGGCAAATGCAAACCACTAAGCTCAAATGCATTCATATATAAATTGAAGTTCAAGGATGAAAATTTTCCAACATTTTCATCCTTGAACCTTGTTGACACCTTATTTTTGTTAAATAAAAAATAAAAAAAATAAGAAGGAGAAATACAAAGAATATAATTATGAAAAACAATGCAAAAATAAAAAATAAAATAAAAAGGTGCTGTTGTACTAAGCATGGATAAAAAGATCACAAGAATAAAGAAAGTAAAGAATTTTTCATTAAAAATAATAATAATCAAGTGAGCCTATTTTACCTAACCCATGTTTCTTTTAGCCAAGTTCTCAGCCCACTACGCATCCAGCCTACCCTTACTCTTGGACCCTGCTTGTTACTTCTTTTGGGCTGGGTTTTATTTCTTTTTCTTTAACCCATGAATTAAGCCCAAGAGAGTAAAAATGTTTTTAGATACTAAATCTAATTATTTGAATAAAATAAGTCACAATTCAATTGCATATTTCTACTTTTATTTACTTTTCTATTAAGGGTTTTCCTTATTGTTAATACTTTAATTTTGTATGGTAAGCTATATAAGTATATGTATATTGATATTATCTCTTTATCTGTATTTGCAGTTTTAAGCTCAAATATTTGAATTGTAGATAGAAAAACAAAAGTTATGTAGGTAAAATTATAACTCATGAACTTTGTTCTTATCCACGATTTTAATATATTGAATTAGATGAATTTCTCTAGTCAGTTTAAATTTCATGTGTTGAAAATTACTTCAATAGTATATGTCATAATTTCAAATGACAATAGTTTATTCTGTTCTTCTTAAACGGGTTTCTTCAATTTATTTGCACTATGAAGAATAGAAAACAGTGTACCCAAATTTGCATTAAGTAAATAAAGGGGTACAATCTCTATTTTTTAAATGAATTCAAGAATCCTTATGACTCTCTTTCTTTAATAATTAGAAGACAGTGTGAGGGCTTAAATGGCACAATTTTCCACCGAGTAGGATAATCTCTACCATTTGAATATTAGCAACCTTAATGACTCTATCTTTGGCTCATCACATAAGGACAATTCGAGGGCGTTGGAAGCTTGATCTTTAATCAAACAGCACGATCTTTGATTCCTTTTCACGAACCAACTTTTAGTGCTTGGAAGCTTGATCGCTAATATAAAATGGTTGAAGTCATGATGATCTGAATATCTAGTAAGGTGGTTGAAGTCCTCACCATTGCTCCCGATTGGTTAAAATTAGGAAAAATTACCGAAGCAGTTTTAAATCTATTGCAATTTTTCCAATTCAATCCCAAATCTTTTTTTTTTCCTAATTCAGTTCTAAACCTTTTGTAATTATATCAATTCAGTCTATCTAACTAAATTTGGCCTGCTGGGGATGACATGGACGTTGGTCGGTGCCGACGTGGCCAAATTTTTATTAACATTTTTATTTATTTTCTTTTTTCTTTTTCTCTCTCTTTTCTCTCTCTCTCTCTCTCTCTCTCTCTCTCTCTCTCTCTCTTTTTCTTTCTTCCTCTAGTTGGTCGCCAGTCACTGGCGAGGCTTGACCTCACCAAGCCATTGCCAGGTCGAGCCTTGCCAGCCAATGCCTTTGGTCAGTTGCCGAGGTCTGGTTACCGACTGGAGGAAGAAGGAAAGGAAGAGAAAAAAAAAAAAGAGAAAGATAAAAAAAAAGAAAATAAAAAAATTGAAAAATAAAAATATTATTTAAAAATTTTCCATCTCAGCGTCGGTTGGAAGGCTAGAATTGGTTAGGATCCACATCGGCGTTGGCTGGCCAAATTTGGCTGAATGGATTGAATTGGCACAATTGCAAAAGGCTTAGAATTGAATTGGCTAAAAATAAAGGTTTATGACTAAATTGGAAAAATTGCAATATGTTTAAGAATATTTTGGTAATTTTCCCATCAAAATTAGATAGTATATCCATAGTAAGAATGATCAATATTTAATTTAATTTTAACAAATCATGATACCATTTGAATCATATATGGCAAAATGTTAATTCATTCCGTTGAAATGCATACCCTAATTTGATTGGACAACTACGCCTATGAATGAGAATTAGTGGGCACTGAAGTATCTTTGTAGAATTTCATATTTGGCTGAAAATTTTCGTTGTTTATGAATTTAAATTCCATTGAAAATAAGCTATGTTGGTGAACATTAAATTTTAAAGGGATAAGTGCACCAAAAGTCTTACAATTAACACGAAAGTGCAAATACTCTTGTAGTTGTATGCAAATACTCAAAGTGGGTCCATGATTTGAACTTCTTGCTTATGTCTTCTAGTTGTTAAGGTCTGTTTAAGTAGATTTGTTATAAAAAAAAAATTAGGGGGCTTAAAGCATTGAAATTAGTGAGGTAAAAATGGAAAAAAATTGTCCAAAAAATCTTCAACTTATTGTATGACAGCCAATTCATTCTTAAAATTTCAATTATGGCAATTTAAGCTATGTTTATTCCACGAAAAATGAAGGATTTGGAAAACATTCTTAAAAATAATCGTTTATATTACTTAAAATAATTAATCAATGAAAAATGTTTTCATTATTGATAACAATTTAGGTCTAAACATTTTCGTTGCCCTCCTAGGCGCGCAACACTAAGTAATCCAAGCCAACCCACATTACTGACTAACGGTGGATAATCATATTTCTTAGAGGTACTAAATACAACTCCATGAATAATGAAAATATTTTTTATTCATTTATTTTTATAAGCGATACAAGCGAATATTTTTGATAAATATTTTCCAAATATTTATTTTTCACGTAATTAACATACCCTTAGTCTTGACCCTCCTGACAACTTGCCAATTAAGTACCAACCTTTTCAATTATACCAATTTAATCCTAATTTTTTTTTATTTTTTACTAGTTTAGTCCAAACCTTTTGATGATTTACCAAACTAGTCATTATTGTAAATTTTAGTCGAAAATCGCTCATGTGGACACTTTTGTGAATTTTTCTTTATTTTTTTCTTTGCTTTTCTTTTTTCTTTTTCCCTTTTTCCCTCTGCCGGTCCTCGGACGAGGGATGCTCGTGCTTGGGTTGGTGAGGGGTCACCCTCGCTTGGGAAGGCATAGGCCACCCTTACCTGAGGCCAGTGGCCTCTGTTGGCCATCAACGAGGCCCAGTCATGGCCGAGGGAGGGAAAAGAGAAAATAGAATAGAAAAGGAAAATAAAAAGTACATAAAATTAGAAAAATATTGCAAAAAATTGTCAATGTTAGTGCTTGCCATGCCACAGAAGATGGCTAGCGCAGATTGCTATATCAACAATTTCCGATCAATTTTCACTAGAAGGACTAAATTGGCATTAAAAGGATTGGGCCTAAATTGGAAAATCATGATAAGGTTTAAGGCTTGATTGGCATAATTAAAAGGTTTATGACTAAATTGGCAAGTTATTAAATGATTTAGGATTAAATTGGCATAATTGAAGGGTTTTGGACTGAATTGACCGCCATGCAATAAGTGTAGAATTTCTTTGGACAATTTTCCTAACAAAAAGTTGCCCCATCATAAGTAAAGATTGGGCATAAAATACTCCATTAATCACGTGTACCAAGTCACGAACACATGTCTATGTGGAGGACCTAATTATGGAATCATTTGTATTGCACGAAGTAGAAATCCTAAATGGTGCGCCAATTCCACCCACGCAACTCTCGGAGTTTTATTCCTTACTCGCTAGACAAATCTTTAGGAAGGACAGTGTATGGATTGATTCAATATGGCTCAAGTAAACATATAGAAGTTCCGTCTGGCTCATTATCGTTGTATTTTATACATATCTGACTGCTTAAAAGGTTGTCCAGCGTTGGCCAACTATAGATAAGGAATGTTCAGTTTAAGGGTGTAGGTGTGCCCTTGCACCGTTGCTTACTTAGCGAACTTGTTACCATCATCTCACCACGATGCGAGTAGAGAGCACAAGACTCACGATACACCTGAATCTACACCCAACTTTTGCAAAATAACCAAGATTTCCCTGGACAGAGTATAGGCCGGGAAATTATGAAGTGTATTTAACTTAACAACCAAAAGGAGGGTGAATTGGTTGTCGTAGGAGTCGTCTTTAAGTGCAAAGTAATGTGTATAAGATGAAACAGTGTTTGTGGAGGAAATATGCGAGACAGAGCAAACATCGTCTATCAAAAGAAATTTAAAGAGAGTAAATGATAGAAGAGATTGCAAAGAAATTTATAGTGGCTTGGCTCTTTCCACTCAGTCTACTCCAATCTCTCAGCTATACTGCTCAGTAACCAAGCTGGAATCCAATATGGCAATTCTTGCAACCTCAACGCCTGTAGATTAACTATTGCTCGCTTTTCAAGTACACGCACTCGACGCAATGCTCAAACAACTCTTTGCAATGATTGCAGCTACACTTTCTCCGGGAATTACAGTTAGATTCACAAAATTGTTTCTCGAAAAATAAGCACAAGAATTAAGAACAAGATCAAAGAGCATTTTAATCTTCTCAACGGCCATTTTGATGCATATATATAGCCTTTCAAACTTGTCAACACATTGGAGTCTTCAAATAGACTACACAAGAGTTGTTCTTAACTTTAAACATTCACCAAAAACTAATTTATTTAACCTATCTAAAATGGACCAAATTACCTCCGCGAACTTGTCTGACATTTCCTTAGCCAAAAATAGCAAATTCCATGGGACTTCTCAAAAACGCTTTATTCCAAAGCTTAAAAGTGGTCCAAAGCACCAATCTAATTATGAATCAAATTGATAGAAAGATGAGTCTTCATTTCAATGACGTGGAATATTATCCACTCTGTCTGTAGCGTGAACTTCCTCTACAACATGGTCCATCTAAGTTTGATTATGTTACTAAATCTCAATCTATTTATACTCTACATTTCGGTTATTCCAAGCATATCAATTTACTCATGTCCTTCAAGTTGTTCTCCACCTATTTGATCGGTTCAAGCACCATAATGATCTCGTATCCCATGCTTTTTTCTCAAAGACTTTTTCAACTCTTTAACACTTTCCACTCAATAATTGTTCTCCATTTGTGAACTAAGGAAGCTTTGCATGAGTAAAGATAATTTATTGTTAACATCATCTGTATATGAACTTGTGTATGGAGACAACATTTCATCGGCACACTAAAATACATGTATTAATTAATAGAGATTGCTTTCCCATCTTCAAAATATGTAAGAGGTTTTCCCAACATGTCAAACCTATGACTTTCAGCTTGTAAACAAAGTCTTAATCCACGTAATGACCAACTACCACGATAGTATGTTTTGTACATATTGACTTGGTTATTTTGTGGCTTTCCTCCTTTAAAAGATTTGCTCTATAGTTTTTGACCCATCAATAATGTAGAGCCGAAATTACTATAAAGAAATTAAAGCCTGACCTTTTTCGTACCAAAAACAAAAAGCCCGATCTTTGTAAATCCATCGTCACATTCCATAAAATCGAAAATAAATAAGAATGCAGAAAAGGAACAGTTGAGGCCACCGGAAAAACCTTTTGGGTCACCAGACTTCTTCACTTTCTTTTTTACTAATGACATCATGGTCGTCGAAATTAACTATTCAATCCGATTTTTTCACAACGAAAACCCACTAATAAAATGTATGCACTGTCCGAAAATTAGTTATATTGTAACTTATTAGCTCTTGTACAATCAATCGCAAGGACATGTGCAATTTGTCCGGCGAGTATGCCCAAAAACCATTCCCCCTTCTGCCAAGTAGCTCAGGAAATTGAAACGATTGTAGACAGCCAGACAGAACTTTAGTCAACTCTTACCTTTTTTGTGCATGAAGCTATTTAAGTATCTCTTCTGTCCCGATTTAATATTATGATTCCAGTAAACACCAATAATTTACATTAGCTAGTACTATCATATTAGTCAAATAGCATATAAGTACCCAACTTGAATGATTAAATTGCAAAATGGGCACTAAAGACAAGGTGCCTTTCTTGTAATCAAAGCATAGGGAAAAAAAAAATAATCAAAGTATTAGCAACATTTTCAATCATCTTATTCAGTTCCACGTTTTTCCCCCAAGTGGTTACAGCACGAGATCTCTACTTGAACTTAGCTAAACACAAACTAAAACACTCCACCATCTTTAATCATTCACGAACTCTTGCATTTGGAGCATTTAGTGGCCATCTTATACTAAACTCATCCCCACCAACACTATTCCTTTTGACCCTTCAACTTGGCATCGTCCAAATAATGTTGGTACACATAAGAAACGAACCCCCAAATGGCTAAGATCATAGATATTACCTTGATCCCATCCATCCTATCCCCAAAGAACACGACAGCGAAGATGGGCACAATCGGCAACCCCACCGCACTAATCGAGTTCGAGAACAAGGACGATACGTCCAATATCAATCCAATTGCACCGATTCCAAACACTTGCCAAGAAATTGCCGTCCCAACCAAGTTCATCACATAGCTCACCTTCCCAAGATCATACTCATCCATCTCTATCCCCAAATGCTCCCACTCTCCACTCGCAAACAACCCCACCAAAATAATCACACTAGCCACTAAAGACTGGTACACAAGCATGTCCAAAACTGCCCTAAACGTCTCCTTCCTTATGACCCTCCTAAAGCTAAGTTGGGTCAAGGATAGGACAAGCCCATAACCAGCTGATGCGCCAATAGTGCACACAAACCCTAGGGCATATTTCCCTGTGGCGACCCCCTTAGGGTCTTCCGAATCTGATTGGAACACAAGGAGGGTTGAGGAGATTGTGAGGAGGACTAGGGAGTTAATGATGTAGGGGGTAAACTTTTGGCCATTTAGGAAGAAGGAGAAGAGGGCATTGAAGGCCAATTGGGAGGAGCAAATGAGGGAGTAGGTGGAGACAGGGAGGTATAGGAGGCCAAGTGAGTATAAATAGCAATCTATAGCCAGAATTGTGCCTATGGAGAGGTACACAAGGGCGAGGCTTTTGAGAGAGGGTGATTGCGATTGAGATTGAGCTTGTGGGTGCATTTGGATGTTTGGGTTGTTGCGGTGTTTTGGTGTGGGGATGAAGTAGAGAAGGAAGAGGATTGGGAAGCCCACAAGTTGGACAAGTGTTGCAAGCCACTTACTATTGCCTCCTTTGTTGTAGTAGAGCCTCCCAAGGAGTGTGGCCACCGATTGGCTAGAGAGCACCAAGAATGAGTAGAGAGCCACTCTAATCCACCACCCGAAGTTCTTGGGTTTAGGGATTATTTGTGCTTGATTATTGGTGATGATGCTTGTGGGTAGGGATGAATTCTCTTCTTTCGCTTCTTGATCACCTGGTCATAAATTGGACGCAATTGAATTAAGGGTTTTGATCAGTAAGAGAGAAAGAATATAGATGGCTTACTCAACGGCTGATAAATAAATCAAAATACATGACTTTTACGACTATGACTAGATTCATAATTTAGTGAGTACACTGCACCTAATTCAAATGTAGGAACTAATTATTTATTGGGAATATATGTGCAAACAAAGTAGCATGTGTCAAAACAAGGTGTTTGAGTGGCTTTGCAACCATCTATCTTTACGTGAAGAGCTAGACGTTTCTTTTTCTGGGACTTTAGCTAGAATTGACCATGACCTGTATATAGAATCACACGTGGGACCCGTTTCTATCGAGAATGATATCCACCCAAGTTGATGACGTTCTTGGGTGCACTTCACCTACCCCACTACACTACAAAGACATTTCGTTGGCATCATTAATGTAATTGATGAATGATTACGAGCTCTCTCGTCAAAGATCCCGCTATATTGCTGCGCTTGTACTCGACCACAACTCTAGGGGATTGGGTATGGGAACCGTCGACGATGACCTTGTTCATGGAAAAGGGGGTGGAATTTGCCGCAAAAAATTTGATGCGAAGGAATATACTTCCCCAAAGGACTTCCCCATCGATTGGCAGAGCTGAATGTAGAAAGGATATCTATCATATTGAGTGTCGATCGTCAGTTAAAGACTATGGTGTTAATCTCCATTCCATGCGTTTAGAATAAAACGATGGGCAAACAATTATGAATAGATTCAATTTGACATACATTCAATTAGACAAATATTAATATCGAAATTGTCAATCATGCGTGATTCTAACTTTCTCAAATGGGTTTAGTTTTTTACTTTAACATTGATTAAGCTTACCTTAATTCCATAACCATCAACCCATGCAATATTGAACAAAAATTATGGATGCCTAAGACTCAAGTGTAAACCCAGACAGATGGTTGAAACACAAAATTAGTTTTATTTAGTGCTGTCGATGAATCTGTACCTTAGCCCAAGTAACAAAAACATATTAGATTCTTAATTGACCACTGAACCAACTATGATTTTTTTCCCTCCTAAAGCCATCGGTTAGGGGCGCCTCATCACTCTTTTGGTCAGAAGCAAACGGATGCTCAAGGTAGGTCCAATTTTTAGTTCCCACTAGATAATTTTCTTGAACTGACAGACATTGAGGCCGGGGGGCATTGATAGTGTCATTCCCTATCAGCTATATCTACAATACTTTTTTTTGTAAAGAAAATTAACAAAAAGGATCATTTACTCGGAAGTTCAGAAGAAATATGAATATTGATAAGAAAGTGGCATAAAAACCAATATAAGAATTAAAAGAAAGGCGGTTCCCTGGACCACCTATCTAAGACCCACACCTAAGACGCCCACCTAACAACTGGAGATCTGTTGCATTGAAAACAGAAGATAATGGATCCATATGGTAGACACAAGGTGAAAAAAGAAAAAGAAAAATGAAGGATGACCAAAAATATTCTGGATCAGAAAATGGACTTTTGTATTTTTTGCTTGTCCAGGCGAAGAAAAAGAAGTTAGAAGGCCTAGGATTCACCAAAAGTCCAAGAGTAGGTGCTTATGGAGTTGAAAGTTTTAGCTTCCTCGCATGAACAATTTAACCATCTGGATCTTCAACTCGCGCATATACATATACTCGTGCATATGAGAAAAAACACACAAAAGAAAAAGAGAAACAGAGAGTAGCACGAAGAGAAGCGGTTGAGTTCCGTTGCAAAACTTAGCTAGTTCAAGAATCAAACTTACCCACGATGTGGAGTTGCAGCTCCTGAGGATGATGACGAGCTAGTTCTCCCATGTCGGGGATGAGAGAGAGAGAACCCAGAAGAGAGCGATAAAATATTATGATTGCCGAGAGGGTGTTGAAGCAGAAACCAACAAGCAATGAAAGAGGAGGAGGTTTGTATGTATGTACGGGTCCCGCATGCTTATTTGTCTAAACATATATAACTACTAAATGTCTATTTTCACCGACGAAAAGGAGAAATTAGTCATTCAAAGGGAAAATGGAACTCTTGTGTCCTGTACTGCCAGTCGCTTTCTTTGTAACGTGCACGCACGGCTTCCGAATCAATGGGTCAAACATTCAAGCTGCACATGCAGCGCTGTATATATCTAAAATTGAGCATGCTCTGTAATTAACTTTTCATAGAGATCCCCGATGGTTAAAAGGCTACCTGCACCTAGAGCTGACAATATGGGTCAAAACCCATATTATGACCCATTTTTAGTTAAATGGGTCATATACGGGTCAAGTGAAAGTTAAATATGGGTCAGAAATGGGTCAAGTGAAGGTTAAATATGGGTCAGAAATGGGTCAAGTGAAGGTTAAATATGGGTCAGAAATGGGTCAAGTGAAAGTTAAATATGGGTCAGAAATGGGTGAGTGAAAGTAAAACACAAAAAGAAATAGTCTAAATGGGTTATAAGGAAACCCGTTTTAAAGTTTAAATGTCACGCCCCGACCCTCGGTCTCGTGACCATCCTTCAACTTTAGTCGATTTTAAAATGCGATATCCCAAGACTACATATCGCCGACCCTTTCATTTTTGATAGCACATGCGGAAGCAATTATAAAAATCCCAGGACAATAAAGAATGGGATATACAAGTAGGACTAGAAAATTTAACCTTAAAACCAACACCCTTATTTACATATACAAGTCATGCTAAAAGGTTGGTTTCTACTCAAATAGATTCTGACCAAAATCATCGATAGGATTGGCGACTCAATTCTCATCGGTCCCTACGGATCATCCTAAGTAGTTCTCCTCCGATACTCCTCTTTGAGTTCTTTCTCCTCGGGTTATTCATCGGGTCCCGAAATGTTGTCCCCAAACCGGGATGAGACTATGTCTCGCAAGTTCTACCCCTAAGACCCGATTAGTAAACTAATACACCTTAGGGTTGCCTATGCACAACATGAGTCAGAGGACTTACCTTGGCCTCAGATTCCACCTGCATATTAGTATAGATCCAATAGACATCCAAGCAATCACATCACTGATCGAAGCATCGATCAAATCGACCTAGTCGATTACGTCTCAATCAAACCATTCACCGGTCATTTCCATTTAATCAATCAATTCACAACATTAGACCAAAGCAATGATCAATCAACTTAGTCGATTACATATCAACAAGACCACTTCCGGTCATTTCAATTATTCCAACTCAATTCCCAATTATAAATCACGGTCCTTAGGACACAGCTTATTTATAGGTGGTAATCACGGCCCCACCGAGCAATTTTCTTAGATTTAGTGGCATCACGGCCCCACTCGGCAACTTTCAATTTGTAGTGGCATCACGGCCCCACTCGGTAATTTTCAATATGTAGTGGCATCACGGCCCCACTCGGCAAATTTCAATATGTAGTGGTATCACGGCCCCACTCGGCAATTTTAGACTTAGTGGCATTATCAATCGATGCTCGGTTATTCTTTAATTGATTTTCCAAAATTATTCAATTTAGGAATAAATCCTAAAATCACTCATAAATTAATTTAGCACAAAATAAAGCTCAATTAAATAAACGAACTGCACCACGATCATCAGCATAAAATTCCGGTCACCGACCATCCCGGTCCAATTTCCGGAAAATAAATAAATAATTAAATTAATTTCGAAAATTAATAAATAAATACAAAAAAATCCACTTTAGACCTGTAATGCTTAATTAAAGCCCGAGACGGGTCGGGAAAAATCCCGAGATGCATTCAATAAATAATAGAGCATTTCACTCCCTAATGGCTATGACTAACTACCTAACATGCATCATTAAGTCACTAATTTAATTGTTCTAAACTAATCTAACCACCTAATTACACTTAATTAAATCTAATCAACCCTTAGGCATAATTAGCAAACTAAGAAGGCATTAGTGAGTAAAACTCACTTGATTAAAAGTGAAGACCGGATCACCACGACGACGACGCGACGGCGGCCGAAATCCAAACTTTCGGCGGCGTCGACGGATACTCGGGCCAGCCCAAAAGCCTCGCAAGTCCACGGCAAATTGCTGGGCTTGGGCTTGCTTCAAGGGCTTCAAATGGACTGAAACAAAACTGAACTGGGCTTGCGAAATGGGCTGCTGGACTCACTTGGGCCGAGGTGGGCTAAAGACTTGGGGCTGCTGCAATTTTTCTTGGGCTTCGAATGGCCCAACTGCTGGGCCGAATACTGCTGGAAATTGAAGATGGGCTGCGGCTTGAAGAAGATGCGCGGCCTGGAATTGCTGGACCAAAGACAGGCTGGAATTCAGTGGTCTTCACACGGCAAAATGGAGGCAACGACGAGGAAGCGAGGGGGAGTTCGGTGGGTTCTGCTGGCGGTCAAAGATGGGGCGGGGCGATGGAGTTGCTTCGGCAACTTGTCTTCGTGCAGCTGGATGAAGAAGGCGGTGCAAGGTCAACCAACCAACTGAGGTGATGCAGGGTCGACTGATAGAAAACGTGGCAGCGGCTGGGTTGTTTTCGGTGAAGGAAGAAGCAAGATTGATGGAAGAATTTCTGCTGCTTGTTGACTCGTGAAGTGGCGTGACAGGCCGAGTGAAGATCGGTGGTGCTTCGGTGATTGAATCGTGGGCCGAGTGTCAACAAATCGGCAAGAAGACAAGAATGGTGGAAGAAGACACGAGCGTGGGCAGAAAACACGTGAACAGCAGCTGGCGGGTCAACACGGCTTCGGTGGGTTTGAAGTTAGTTGACTGGAGGAGTAAAATTTTGTGGAGATGGGCTGCGCACGAGTGGGGAAGGAAATGATGATGATGCTGGTGAGGGATGAAGGCACGGCAGAGAGAAAGAAATGAATGAAGAAAAGAGCTGCAGCTTCGGTTGAGGAGGGGCAGCTCGCACGAAGAAGAGAAAGGCCGGCCAAGCGTGCACGGCAAGTTGAAGGGGAAGGAACAAAAGTCAAGCAATCCAATCCCTTGAATTAATTGCATGTTCCCTATTTCTTTCCAACTAAATATCCACCAATAATCAAATTTAAATACCAAAATTCCAGTCCTCCTCTTTATCTCCGAAATTCACTTATTTTTTGAGCTTCAATTCCTCACTCAATTCCTCAAATTGAGGTCCGATTTCATCGAAGGAAACTCCCGTACCATTTTCTACAAGTCCCCAACACTCAAAAGCTCGGCCTGGAAGTCCAAACTTTCTTCAATTTGGCCCATCCGAATTCCTGCTAATTTTCCGCAACGTCCAAAATGGTTTTCCGTAAAAATCTCGGAATCTCCGAAAAATCTTCTGAGACTGAGTCGACATTTCTAAAATTTATTGTGACATGATAGACTCTTCAATTTCTGAAATCGGACTTAGATTGGCGGTTAATTTCACTCGGATGCGTTTTTAGTATGACCTAGGCTACTAGATAGTTTTTGAACTTTTTAGGACAAATGACCCGTGGTCGATTTTTTCGAGCCACGATGAACCCACTCGACACATTGGCGACTCTTGGTTGTCGTGAAAATCTCGAGGATTCAAATACGGACACGGTGGTACCAAAACGATAGTAAAATCAAATTAGTGCCGGTCGATGAGAATTTTCCAATTTAGTGGAGTCACCCACGATCGGTCATTCATCTCGGTCGAGCCGACTGTCTCGATCTTAATTCGATTTTTAAGCGTGCCGTAATGATCTCTAAGGATGAGCACGGTCGAGAAGTCGATTCATGGTCGAATTCTCAAGTCTATTTGCCTTAAAGTCCTTAATAGCTTACCCAGCTAGTCTAGTTATCTCGTGAGTGGCCAACTCAAAGAAAAACACTGTAGTCGCGCCGATGAAATGCCCAATCTATCTAATCGAAATCAGAACCCGAAAATCTGGATGTCACATTAAACCCTTGGCCTTGTCGGATCGGCGAGATCGAGCCCCGCTCGACGTCGGCGAGCTTGATCTTGCTCGTGGCCGGTCGCCGCCGCCGTCGTGGTCGTGGCGGCCGGCCGAAGGAGAAGAAAAAAAAAAGAGAAAAGAGAAAAGAGAAAAATAAAAAATAATTATTAAAAAAATAAAAATTATATTTAAAAAATAAAAAAATAAAAAATTATATATTTAAAAATATATATTTAAAAAAATTAAAAATAAGATTTTTTAAAAATATTTTAAAAAGAATTATAAAAATTTTCCATTAAATTTGTATTGCATAAAAATTGTTAAAAAATTTGTATTACATAAAAATGTTTTAACAATAAATATGTTTTAGCAATACGGGTTGGGTCGGGTATGGGTTGGATACGGGTCAGGTCGGGTATAGGTCACTAGATATACACTACAAGAATATGGGTCAAAACGGGTTAAATGGGTCAAATATGGGTCGATCCATTTTCGACCCGATCCATATCCGACCCGACCCACCCACTTGCCACCTCTACCTGCACCATGTAAACTTGCTCCATATTACCATTGTTTTTCATAATAATTGACCTCGAAAATCCAAATCTAAGATCTGTCGCTCCCTTCCCTTCTCTCTCTGTCCCTTTCTCCCTCCGAATCAAGCACGGCAACTCTAGTCTGGCGTTACCTAAGACCAGGAACCTTATGTTTGATGCCGCGACACGAATTCAAGGCAGATGTTGCAAACATAGCGAGGGGAGGATCAGTGCACCGTGGTGTTACATGACTCAAAGGAGGTTGGTAGCGATGATGAATTAGTTTATAACATATAAGTGGATATTTTATATAATGATAACATAATGTGGCAATGATACGTGACGCAAGAAGTCAATTCAAATTGAATGATTTCAAAATTTAAGAACTACAGATGATCGGATGCGCATTGCTCGGAAAACGTAATTGGTCAACCGTGCCAACCGTTTGACTAACCCAGAAACCAAATTTCTGTTAGAAAGCGTGGGGGGAGAATAAAAAAGGGAAAAGGGGCAAAAGGAAAAGGTTAAAAGTAAGCTGGAAGGTTCAAATGATCATATTTTAATGCGTCCATATCTAAAATAATTGACTGCATATTTAATTCGACAAAAAAGGAAAATTCAACAAAAACGGAAAAGTTCGCGCTATTTCTACTTCCTCAATGGCTCATAACACCTCTTTCACATTGAATTGACTAAATCGCCCCTCACAAATCTCGCTCTTGACTCGAGATTATTTCCATTTTTTTCTTTTTTTTTCTTTCATTTCGATTTTACTAAAACCCAAACTACTTATGCTCCTCTTAAATAACATTTATTATGGTTAAATGTAGGGCCCACTCATGATTTAAGATAATAGCTTGCCTATCTTTTTTCCTTCTCTTTTGGTTTTTAAACTTTTCCTTCTCCATTTAAAACAAAATTGGTGTACCTCTTTTCAAAAACAAATTATTTTGTGGGTTAATATCATGAAAAACTCCAAACTTGTACGCTTATGACAAATTTACTCAAAACTAATTTTTTGACCACAAAAAATCCTAAACTGGTACACTTGTGACAAATTTATCCTAAGTGACCTCAAAAAACCCCATACTGATATATTTATGACAAATTTATTCTAAACTAATTTGTTCGGCTACCACAAATCTTAAATTGGTATCCTTTGTTAAATTTGATTAATAACACAAAGAACCACAAAAATGGTACAACTGCGAGAAAAAGACAGTAAAATCCCAAACTAGTCCATTAATTTACTGTCACATGTCATCCGATTTAGAAATTTGACTATAAAATTTAATGAAAACTAATAGAGGGTAAATTTGTCACAAGTGTACCAATTTGAGGTAAAATTGTCAAAGGTGTACCAGTTTAAGGTTTTTGGTGGTTGAAAAATTAGTTTAGGGTAAATTTGTCACTGATGTATTAGTTTGGGGTTTTTTAGGGTATTAACCATTATTTGATAGATAGCTAACTAGCTATTTGACCAATCAAAGCTAATTTTATTGTTAATAAGTTGTACATCTTTGTTTGTACAACCATCCACCAGTTTTGGTACACATTTCATTAAATTATAACTTTAATATATCTCATTACATTGAACATTCAACTTTCATTTTATTCAGTAAATCTATTAGTCAAATTTTAATTATTTATTGGGTGATGCATTAAATATTTTGAGTGATCTTGATCCATTCTTCTAATTTTTTTTGTTTTTTTTGGTAAGGTAAGTATAGTATTGACTTTTAACCAAAGGAACTTTATAGCAAAATAATCTCGGCACCAACAAAACTTGCACTCATAGTGACAAACAAGTCAAAAGGAGTGGAAAGGTGTCGAGAGTAAAATGAAAGCAGGAAAGCCAAAACTATGGCAACCCTTAAACAAACTCTACAAAGGAAGATCTGACACCTTGGAAGAGAAAATAAGGGGATCAAGTCCCCAGCTTCTTCGAATCTTCCTATTCCTTAGCGTGTCTACCATTGATCCATTCTTTTATTTATAGCAACATACTTCAAAAGGATAGTCAATAAAACCAGATAAGTTCTTTCTTCTCTAATGTGGAATATAAATATATTATTGACCACAAGAATTACCTTTCCTATCACAACTAAGAAGAACATTTAAGCAAAAAGCAATATTGTCTTCCATAGTGATTGTACTACAAAATACAATGCAATAAAAATAAGTAAATTATGTATACTGCATACATCGACAACAATATCGAAGTAAAACAATTCACGATTGTGAGGATAATTTAGAAAAATTAAGAAAAAAAATTGCAGATAAAACTAACATTTCTTTACTTCGATATATGATTAGTACTTGCTCAGATTACAGTAATGAAAATATGAAGGAAACGTTAATTGTAATAGGTGTTGTAGAAGCGATTAGGGTGAAAACGTTATTTAAAAATGATAAGGGTAGTTTTGTGTTTTAGTAAAATTGAAACAAAAGAAAAGAAGAAAAAATGTTAGAAATAATATTAAATCAAGAGTGGAATCTGTAAGGAATAATGTAGTTAATTCAATGCGATATAGGTTTCAAAAGTTAATAAGAGGGTGAAAATATCGTGAGCTAAAAAATATGGCATATGCAAATCTTTCAGTTTTTTAGTAGTCATGTGTATATAATAAGTTGGGTCTTCAAATTTGATGGGTTAAATAATGTAATGGACCATAAGTTGATATTGAGAAAGCGACTGATATTCGATTTTCAAGTTCCATTTATTTCGATAAAAACATTTTCCTCATTTTCAGATGGTGGTTTGCTTAAAGTAAGTCAACGGAAAATGTTTTCCTAGTCATCGAAAAATCTATTCTTAAATTTAGTCAAATGATTTTCTCTTTAAAAACTTGGAAATCCTTTTCTAAAATTGGACTAGGTATCGACACTTGGAGTCGAAATTCTATGTTTGGGCAGGAAAACCCCAAATCTAGTTCCCAGCATTCGGGATCTAATCTTTGGCACCTAGGCTCGAACCCCTAATGCCTATGCCTGCATCCCCTGCGCCAATGCCCTAGATGGGGTCCTCCTAGGCTAGACTTGTGACTCTAATGCCTGTGGCTGGTTCCTCGACTATCCATGCACAAGTTACTAGTGCTAAAAAATATAAGTCTATTTAAGAAAATCAAATCAAAATTTTCATTCTAAATGACAAAAAATATCTTTCAGTTTATTTTCAAGTTGTAGCTAAACACAAAAAAATATCGTCAATTTCTTCAAAATGAAGCCTAGAAGTACATTTGTTTGGGGGGGAATTTAGTAAGAAGGGAAAATACTTTTTGGGAAATCATTTTTCAAGAAAAATCGATGGTTTTCTTTTGTTTGAATTTTATTTGGAAAATGATTTCATTCTCATGACTTTATCTCAAGCAAAAAAATGGAATTTTTAACTATAATTTATTCTTTTCTCTTCTTTTTTTCTTTCTTTTTCTTTGTCCTTCTTCCTCCGCCAATCGCCAAGCCTCAATGACGGTTGATGAGAAGCCACAAGCGAGGCTCGACCTCATCGAATCTGGCGAAGTGGAGCATTGCCCAAGGCCGGCAAGGTTGATCTTGACTATCTCTGGGCAAGGGTTTAGCTTGCCGAGATTTAGAGATCTCAAGCATTGCCAACTCATGCCTATGGCTAGTCACTGGCCGTTGCCAAGGTCTGGCTATCAGCAGAGGAAGAAGAAACAAGAAAGAAAAGAAAACAAAACAAAAAGGAAAATACAAACAAGGAAATTAGAGAGTAACAATTCCAAAAAATGTTGTCACCTATTTAGATTTAGAAATTTTACTTCCTACTTTTATGCATAAATATTTTGATGACTGTAAAGTATATTCAGTTAACTAGACATTTCAACGAACTAAACGAGTAAAAGTTTGAAAAACTAATTTTTGGAAAACATTTCCACTCAAACAAACACACCGTAAATATCTATTAAATCATTTAGCAAATTTATATCGTAGGTCAGTCTTAACTTGTTGCTTAGTATATCTCATCATCTGTTGTTGTACTATTGTCTGAACTCTGAACTAATTTGATATGATCCATTATTTGAGACCATTGTGTATGCTCTAGTTGATTGACACCATAGCGTTTCCCTATGTAAATACAGATATGCTATGCATGAAATAATGAAGTTGCAGTCTACTCTGAATCAATGTGTATTTTGTTTGTTATGTACCTAAGCTCAAAACCGACTCTCTTGCGGATATTTTGGACGGCAGCACGCTTATGTAGATTCTATTCTATTTAAAAATATATCAACACAAATGCAGGCACATTTTCCAACTAGTAACTTATGTGGAGGTTTGAGGAGGGTCATCGGCATCAATGCGAAGATGGCGGTGGTGGATCTTCTCTCTCTTCTCTAGCTATGCATCACAACAAAGACAAAAGGAATAAATAACAAATGAATAAATATACGTTGAACTTCAAGTGTCATAACTTTTATATGACACTCACTTGAGGGTCACAACTTTTTTTCGCTTACTTGAATGTCACAAATTTGAAAAATTGATAAATTAAGTATCATTGGCAGTTTGCCTTGTTGAAAAAGCTAACGTGACACTAATTTATGGTACATCATCCGACATGGTGTGTCGGGAAGCTAAATACAGCACTGGGGAAGGTAAACAATGTCACTTGAATGTCTAATTGAAGGACAACAAATGTTCCAATAACTTCACAAACAATCATTTTAGTACCCTAATTTTTTAGAAGTGAACACTAAGGTTCATCAATTTTTGAAAGAAATGGCAAGAATCGATGAGTTTGTTATACTCTTGCCATGCTAGACAAAGTTTTCAATTTTGAACTTCAGTTTATTTTTAAAAATTGTACATCAAAATGGAAAATTAAACAAAAAATCCACATATGACAATTTGTTGAAAATGACATTAAGTGATCAATTTTATACCGATATAGTACTCAAGTGATTGAAAAAAAATTATAACATTCAGGTGAGTATCGTATGAAAATTACAACATTCATAATGAACTTAGTGCTATTAGACTTTAAAGATAAACCCACAAAAATAAGTCAATCAAACGATGTGAGAAGTTTAATAGAGTTTCTAATTTTAAACTAGTTAATGGATTTTTTTAAAAAAAAAAAAGAAGAAATTTCCGTTAATTACAAAAATGATACATTAAAGATTCATATCTAAAAAGTCACGATAACAAGGCAAGCTCATAGAGCTCCAAAACAAATCAAAACACTAGAAATCAAGGTATACCATCATAGCATAGTTGGTAAAGTTAATCATGTGCTCATCCTTATCCAAGTGAGAGGATTGGTCATTAATCACCAAATTCACATCATTATCAATGATGAGCACATACCGAGATTTCCATATTTAGTTACGGCTTTTCCTTTCGGCAGTGTACACCTAGATTTGTCCTTTCCAATGCCATCACCGTGCGTAGACAATATAAACATGTTGAATAAACTCAGATTTGACATTTGTGAGAGCGAGTCCTGTAACAAGTGTGAGAAGCCAAAACTTTTATGTACATTGAACAAGCACATATTTGACAATGAAGTTGCTGTGAACACCACTAAAACTAGAGACAAATTACTTACTCATTCAAAATCCTAAATCTATAATTATATTGGAGAGAATAAGTCACAAATGGTTAATTGTTTGTTTAAATTTATAAATGTAAATCTTTTTGCTCTTTTTGTCAAAATCTAAAATTTGTTCAAATATTAAAAAGTACGAAAAATATTTATAAACTAATTTACGCGTCAATATTTATATATTATAAAACTTCATACGCCTATATTTAAAATAAATTCAAAATTCGTGCAACACAAGATTTGCAAAGATAAAATTTAAAAAAATAGTTACTTGAGATATAACTCATGAATTTAGTCAATGTATTCAAACTTACTATAAAGGATAAGGCCCGGGTTGGATAAGCTTTTTTGTGCATTTTGGGCGGTCGTCGCCAGGGCATATGTATAGATTTGTAGCAATTAATTTGGTGCGCACAGCACAAAAAGAAGCCGAAAAAACAGTTTTTATCGAAATTCAATTATGAGTAAGTCCTACCCAACAGGCTCGGATTAGCTGATTGCACTGAACACTGTAACCTCGGATCAAAACAAACGAAACACGACAAAAATATGGCCCACTGGAAAACTCCTAGAAAGGCTAGTGGTCAAATGTAGGACCACATAACGCGTGAAAACAAAGATTCAAGGACCCACGATAAGGAGCAATTGTTTTGGATTTTCCAAAGCAAAATTTGTTCTTTTTCCAAGTCACTACGAGATATAACTCGTGAGTTATTCAAATTCATCAAATCACGCTCTGCAATAATTGCGACAATACTCTCTCCGAGAATTACAATCAGAATCACAAATTTTTTCTCAAAAAATAAGTAAAAGAAGTAAGAACGAGCTCTTAGAGCGTCTTGATCAACTTGGGCAACCTTTGATAACATTTTGATGCATTGCTAAAAAGCATCGACACTTTTCAGAAGCTTTCGAGTTGTGTCCAACACTCTGACACGTGTTTGATACATTTCGATACGTGATCAACGAGCATCAAAAAATCCGACACATGGTCAACTCTTCCCGACACGCTCCAACACGCAAGTCTGGAATTTCGACACGCAATTCCAACATGCATGGGATCAATTTTTAAGATTTTCAATACTTAATTGGTCAAAATGTGTATATATATATATAAATGAGAAAAAAAAAGAGGTAGGGATGGTGGCTAGGCGCCACTGCTGTTACCACCGTCAGAGGGGGCGTGCGACCTCGTCAACCCTAGGTGGTGGAGGGGGGGGGGCCTCGTTGGCCCAGGTGAGGCCATCACCGGCTAGGCAAGGGTCGATGAGGCTCGCCTAGATTTGGGTGATGCCTTGGCAAAGGCCCGAGTGAGGCTTGCCCAAATTCGGGTGATGTTGCGCCCTCGCTTGGGCCTAGAGACGGCAACGGCACTCGCCCTCACGCAGGCCTAGCCTAAGGCTGGGGAGGTTCACTAGCCACAGGCGAAGGCTGGTGTTGCCTAAATCTGGGCAAGTCACACTGGCCTTAGCCGAGGCGTCATCCAGATCTGGGTGAGCCTTGCCCAGACCTCGCTTGGCCTAGTGAGGGCCCCCCTCCGCTGCCTAGGGCCGATGATCTCGCCGGCCCCCTTCGACGGTGGCTGGGCATGCCCCTGACGTCGGCAACGACATGCGTCAGTAACAGCCATGCCATGTAAGATAGTCAGTATTTATGTCATTAATTTCTAACTAAATTGATTAGAATGACTATATTGTCATATTGTCAAAAAATGTTTATAACTAAATTGGCTAAATTAAAAGGTTTATGATTAAATTGACATTTCTACAATAGGTTTAGCTATTTTTTTTAAAAAAATTCCTAGTTATTTGAAAAGGGACATCCAGCCGTTGTAAATAATGCAATATAACTTGTTGAATCACAAAATTATCACATTTTTATAGATACCCCACTTAGTATTTTTTAAACACAAAGTTCATGTATTATAATTCATTTCCCCTTAGAAACCAGATAATCAAATTCCCTGATTTCAAATAATGGAGGAGACGGTTCGGTCGCTACAATAAAAGCAATGGAGCCATTGTCACATTTTCATTTACCTAGCATTTCTTTTTCAATTTGGAAGAGAGAGTCCTTCTCAGGCATGTCACTCTTGCTTAGGCCTATTCTCCTAATGTCGATTGCTTTCCTTTTAAGGCCAATAGTAACCGTCAAGCACTACTGATTTTTTTTCTCTCTGTTTTTTTTTTCTTCTCTCTTTCTTCTTATGTTTTCCTTCCATCTGAATGGAAGTCCAAAATAACGATTAAAGGTCCTAAATCTTTGGGAGTCTCTTGGTTTCAACAATTTCATAATAGGAAAATTGATACATATGATCTTCAAACTTTAGGCCAAGTGCACTATCACTCCTAAACTTTTTATTTATTTAATGTAGTCATTGGATTTTAGCTCAATATGCAATGTCATCCTTGACTTTTAATTTGTCCAATGTGATTCCTAAACTTTTAGTATATATTCAATTTAGTCCCTAACTATATGAAAATGTTCAATGATGTCCTTTCATTAAATATTTTCATAGAACTTAAGGAATAGATTGAATATGTACCAAAAGTTCAGGAACCATATTGAACAAATTAAAACTTTATGAATTACATTACACTTTGGATTAAAAGTTCAAAATCGCATTTAATAAATAAAATTTCAAGAATGATATTGTATATTAGGCCAAAGTTCATGAATTATTTTTGTAATTATCCCTTGATAATAGTATGTTCAATCAATGGGACGGACATGTGCAATTTGTCTTCCAGTGAAATGGCTAAAAAAGGAAAATGGTCCTGCTTCAGAAAATAAAAATGATCGGAGACAAATGACAGAACTTTACTCAGCTCCTAGTATATTGTGCATAAAGCATATTAAGTATCTCCTCTGTCCCGTATTTAAATTTATAATTCCAGCAAACACCAATAAGATGCATTAGCTAGTAATATATATTAGTTGAATAACACATAAGTAGCCGACTTTCATAATGAGATTGCAAAATGGGCACTTTCTTGTAACCAAAACATAGTGAAAAAAATCAAATATTAGCAACATTTTCAGTCTTCTTATTCCGTTCCTTGTTTTCATCCTCCAAATGGTTACCGCAAGAAATTACTCTCTCTACTTAAAGTTGGCTTAACACAAACTGAAACACTCCCCCAGCTTTAATCATCCACCACTCTTGCAATCGAAGCATTTGGTGGCGATCTCACACTAACCTCATCCCCACCGACGCTATTCCTTTGAGACTTGAACTTGGCATCATCCAAATAATGTTGGTACACATAAGAAGCGAACCCCCAAATGGCCAAGATCGTAGCCATCACCTTGACCCCATCCATCCTCTCCCCAAAGAACACGGCCGCGAAAATGGGCACAATTGGCAACCCCACTGCACTAATCGAGATCGAGAACAAAGACGACACGTCTGATATCAACCCCATCATGCCGATCCTGAACACTTGCCAAGCAACTGCTGTCCCGACCAAGGTCATCACATAGCTCACCTTCCCAAGCTCATACCCATTCATCTCTCTCCCTAAATGCTCCCACTCACCACTCTCAAACAATCCTACCATTATAATCACACTAGCCACTAAAGATTGGCACATAAGCATGTCCAAAACTGCCCTAAATGTCTCCTTCTTGATGACCCTCCTAAAGAAAAATTGGGTCAAGGACAGTAAAAGACCATAACCAACTGATGCCCCGATGGTGCACACAAACCCCAGTGCATATTTCGCTTTGGAGACCCCCTTGGTGTCTTCTAAATTTGATTGGCACACAAGGAGGGTTGAGGAGATTGTCAGGAGGACTAGGGAATTGGCGATGTAAGGAGTGAACTTTTGGGCATTTAGGAAGAAGGAGAACAGGGCACTGAAGACCAATTGGGAGGAGCAAACGAGGGAGTAGGTTGAGACAGGGAGGTACAAGACTCCAAGTGAGTATAAATAGCAATCTAGGGCCAGAATTATGCCTAGAGAGAGGTACACGAAAGCAAGTCTCTTGAGAGAGGGTGATTGGGATTGAGATTGAGCTTGTGGGTGTGGATGTGGGCGTGTTTCCATGTGAGGGTTACTGGGGTTTCTAGGTGTGGGGGTGAAGTAGAGAAGGAGGAGGATTGGGAAGCCCACTAGTGTGACAAGTGTGGCAAGCCACTTGCTGTTGCCTCCTTTGTTGTAGTAGAGCCTCTTAAGGAGTGTGCCCACCGATTGGCCAGAGAGCACACAGAATGAGCAAAGAGCCACTCTAATCCACCACCAAAAGTTCTTGGTTCGAGGGGTTATTGTTGCTTGATTATTGTTAGTGATGCTTGTGGGGTGGGATGAGTTCTCTCCTTTGTTTTCTGCATCACCTGGTCATAAATTGAATCGCAATTCAATTAAGGATTTTAATTAGTAAGAGAAAAAGGAGGTAAATGGCATATGAACGGAATTGGGTCCAAATATATTTGATGACTAGTCACAATAAATCAAAAGGCGTGACTATTCTGTCTACAACCTGGTTCATTATTTAGTGAGCACATACATCCTCTATCAAACGCATGAATTAGTTAGTCATATACTTCTAATATATGAGCAAGCAAAGTAACATGCATAAAAAATAGGCTTTTTCTTTTTTTTTTTTTTTGGGGGGGGGGCGGGGACAGCTAGCATGTAGACCTTTTAATTTTGGGAGAACATGTAAGATTGACAAATGCAATATCATCTTTACTAGATTCACCGTCACGTGTCTATAGGGTCACACGTGGGACCCTAACTAAGTCCATCTCCAATTATCAGTGATGTCTACAGAAGTTGACAATCTTGGGTACACTTTACCTACACCACCACAGAGAGTTTCCATAGGCATTATAATCGTAATTGATGAATGATTACGAGCTTTCTCGTCAAATGCCAGCCATATAGCCATATCTACCAAAAATTTCAGATCGTTGCCAAATAAAGTGAAAGCACATATACTATATTGTAGACATGTGCGTGTACTATGCATTTATGTATAAATTATATATGATTGGAAATATATAGTTATAGTAGCGAGAATATATCGTTCAATTCTAGTGAAATAATATAATGAAGGTTACCTATACGAATAAATCAATTTTATTGGCCATGCGACCCCAAATTTAAGGGCTTCGGTATAAGAACCGTCTACGAGTTTACCTTGATCATGCAAAAAGGATGACATTTGCTGCGGAAATGACGACGCAAAGGAAATTACTTTCCCGAAAGACTTTCTAATCAGTTGGCAGAGCCAACATGTAAAGGGTATTTATCAAATTATCATAAGGAATATTGATCGTTAATAAGTCTATGATGCTAATCTTAGTTCCATCCATTTGGAATAAAATAATGGGCAAATGGTTATGTGTTAATTAAATTTGACATACTTTCAATTTAGACAAACTGTAACTTTAAAATTGTCAATCATGCATGGTTCTAACTCTTTTAACTGGGTTTAGTTTTTTACTTTAACGATGAGAAAGCCTGCCTTCCTTCTATAGTCTCAAACCATGAAATATTTAATGGAAATCAAAGATACATAAGACTCAAGTCTAGACCCATGAAAATGGCCCAAAAATAAAATTATTTATATTTAATGTTGTCAAAAATCAAATCAGTACCATGGCCTATCCATAATACATTATGTATAATTTTCTTGAACTGATATAGAAGTTGAGGTTGGTCGGCAATAATAGTCTGAAAAGTTGTCACTTCCTATCAATATTGAGTTAAATCATGTTGTGTCAAGTCATATATTGAAAATGATTCATTCGGAAGTTCATACAAAATATCAACAAAATTGCATAAAAACCAAGATAAGAAATTAAAGAAAGACGGTTCATTGGACAACCTACATAGGACCCACCCCTAGAGATTTATGAGAAAGCAATGAAACAGTATAGTAGGCACACATGGTTGATGAAAGGCACTTGTATTTTGGCTTGTCCAGGCGAAGAAGCAGGAGTTAAAAGTCCTAGGATTCATCAGAAGTCCAGGAGTAGGAGCTCATGGTGTTGAAAGGATTAGCTCGTTCAAATTTTCATACATTAGTAAATTCTTCAAGAGTTGGACTTACCCACGATGTGGAGTTGCAGTTCTTGAGGACGATGATGAGCTAACTCTCCCATGAGAACCCAGAAGAGACCGATAAGATATTATGGAAGCTGAGAGAGGGTTAAAGCAGAAACCAACGAGAGATGAAAGAAGAGTAGGTGATTTATATATGTCTGATAATTATCTTGTTTCGTCAAGGAAAAAAAATTATTAATTAGTCAAAGGGAAAATGAAACTCGTATCTCCTTTACTGCTAGTCGCTTTTTACGGAAACATACAGACTTTCAAATTGTTAGGTGAAACATTCAAGCTGCACATGCACTGTGATTAACTTATGGTTGTGACCCTCGATAGTTAAAGAATGACTGGACCATGTGAACATTGTGAAGTCAGCCCATAATAGCCTAAACGGGCTGCATTTAGTAGTCCGAAGTTCAATCCAGATAAGATAACAAATATCTGGTGTTTGATGACGTCTTTCACACTGGATATTCTTGAATAAAATGCTGTATAAGAATCTCAAAATAAGAGTGGGATAAATCTGGATTGGACAGACAAATCTAAAAAATTTATTAACAAATTATGTTATCATCCGACGTGGAGTGACAGAGTGAAGCTTCCAGCTAACATCAAGGACCAACCCGCAATTCTTGTCACTCTTGTGGATGTTTCTTTGCTCTCCAATTGATCCATTGAGGAATCATCAATCATTCTTAACTCGCTTGTGTTCTTATCAAAACGATTTTGAACCTCTGCGCAGTTTGATCACCCAAAATGAAGAATCCATTGAACTGACCTTCTCACCAGAATGACCCTCCACCCCTCCTCTACCAAACCCAATTGACGTTATGATCGTTCATATCATCAAACTCCTTTGATAAATTGTCGCTATTAGTTTTCCCGGATTCAACCCTGTCCTAAACTCCTCCATTGTTGTTTTCACCATTGCCGCTGACAGCCCCCACCATGCGATTGTCGTCACCCTAGAGATGCTGAGAGACACGATCGAGAGGAGGGAGGTGGAGAGGGACGGAGCCAACTATTGGCGCACGATAGATGGGGCAGGTGGTATAGGCTTAAGCTAGTAGGACGGAGTAGGCGGTCGGGGGAGCAGAAGTCGGGGCAATCGTAGAGTCAGGAGGCATCACAATAGCTCAGACATGAGGCGGTTCGATTTGCCCAAGAGGCTACGAGAGAGAGGAGCTTCCGCTGGCTCATCGCTGTTAGCAAGACAGTAGGCCTCGAAGAGTGAAGGTACGAGGTCGATCAACCAGAGAAGTGTATACTTGGAAGATTTTTTTAGATTTTAAAAAATTCTCAATTCTATTTTGAGTTGCACTAAACATTTCATGAATTTTTTTACAACTTGGAGAATATTCGAGCGACTTCTAATTCCACTTTATAATATAAACTCTAAATTTCATGAACAAAGATGACACATCTAATATCAATCCAATCGTACCGATTCCAAACACCTGCCCAGAAATTGCCGTCCCCACCAAGTTCATCACATAGCTCACCTTCCCAAGCTTGTATCCATCCATCTCTCTCCCAAGATGCTCCCACTCTCCACTCGCAAACAACCCCACCGCAATAATCACACTAACCACTAAAGATGGGTACACAAGCATATGTCCAAAACTACCCCAAACGTCTCCTTCTTTATGACCCTCTTAAAGCAAAGCTGGTCTAAGGATAGGACAAGCCCGTAACCAGCTGATGCCCCAATTGTGCACATAAAACTTAGTGCATATTTCCCTGTGGAGACCCCCTTGGGGTGTTCTGAATCTGATTGAAACACAAGGAGAATAGAGGAGATTGTGAGGAGGACTAGGGAGTTAATGATGTAGGGGGGTGAACTTTTGGGCGTTTAGGAAGAAAGGAGAAGAGGGCATTGAAGGCCAATTGGGAAGAGCAAACGAGGGAGTAGGTGGAGACAGGGAGGTACAAGCGGCGAAGTGAGTATAAATAGCCATTTAGGCCCAGAATCGTGCCTAAAGAGAGGTACACAAGGGCAAAGCTCTTGAGAGAGGGTGACTGGGATTGAGAATGAGCTTGGGGGTGCGTTTGGATGTTTGGGTTATTGCGTTGTTTTGGTGTGGGAGAGGATTGGGAAGCCCACAAGCTGGACAAGTGTGGCAAGCCACTTGCTGTTGCATCCTTTGTTGTAGTATTGCCTCCCAAGAAGTGTGGCCTCCGCTTGCCCAGAAAGCACAAAGAGTGAGTAGAGAGCCACTCTAATCCACCACCTGAAGTTCATGGGTTTAGGGGTTCTTGTTGATCGATTATTGGTGATGATGCTCGTGGGGAGGGATGAGTTCCCTTCGTTCGCTTCTTGATCACCTGGTCATAAATTGGACAGCCAATTCAGGTAAGGAATAGAGAGATTATAAACGGCACGAAAATGAAACTGAGGTCCAACTAAGTGCAACGACTAATCACAACAAATCAGTGCAGCGACAGCAATGACCAGATTCATAATATAATGACTACATTACATCTGCATTGAACGTGGAGATTAGCTACTTGCAACAAAGTAACATGCATGGTGGTTATCTTTCCCCCGTCTTTTGTGCTCATCTCAATTCAATTCACCAGTTCAGAATAATAATGTGGAAGAAAAGAATGTAGAGTTTGTGTATATTAAAATAATATGAGATACACATAGTCAAGAATTATCAAAGAATCTCTAATAACGAAAATTATCCTAGAGATAATTTATCTCCAACATCACCATTTCTCTTCTCAAGATTTATGCGTAAATTCCATTGCCATACTCAAGTAAATCAGATTCCGGCAAACTCTTCAATAATTGGACTTACCCACGATGCGGAGTTGCTGTTCCTGAGGATGATGATTAGCTAATTCTCCTATGTGGCGGATGAGAAAGAGAACCCAGAAGAGAGCCACGAGATATTATGAATGCTGAGACGGTTAAAAGCAGAGAGAGATGAAAGAAGAAGAGGAGGTTTGTATGTTTGTACGTGTCCCGCATGCTTCTTTCTATAACATATACACCGGCTGAATATCTACTTTCGTTGACGACGAAAACAAAATGTCATTCAAAGGGAGAATGAAATTCTTACGTCCCACTACGCATGCACTGTAATCAATTGACCCCACAGCGAGGGTTGCGACCAAGAACAGTGACTGATATGGACAATGATCAACGGAGCAACGATGGCAACCGGGCTCATAAGGTATCAACCGACGCCAAGGCTATGATCACCGCGATGGACGGGCGAAGATTCACCCCGTCAACGATTAGAACAGCATCGCCCTTGAGTGTCGGCGCAACGGCTGTGACCAAAGAAGATCATCTGGGCTCTAAACAGTCCGTCAATTCGGCAACGATCAGCAAAGGACGTGTCTCGACAATGGCGTCCGTAATGATTTCACGGACGGTTACGAGACCTTCCTTCAATGAGGGATCGACACGTAGCGAAGTGGCAAAGGCGATGCCGAGTCCACGACCGGGGTACGATCAGTGGCCGGGAACATGCAAAATCCCTTCGTGGGTCTCCGGTGAAAGATAGAATGCACATGAGTGGGGTCTAATTCCATAGGAATCCAAATCTCCTTTTCAAGGGTGGATGCATCGTTTTCAGGAAAGAAAATTACGCCCGAGGATCGTGCTGGAATCTCCCTTTGACTTCTTTCTCCGTTGTGTTGCTTTCGTTCTCCAAATACTTTATCTCCTTCCTTCTTTGTCAGTCACTTCCCTCGAGAGAAATGGTGCTCAACCGGGGTAATCTATATGTTGCTCTTTTCGCAAGTTCTTATTCTCCAAAATTTGGCTTAGTCGTAAGTCCAAATTCGCTTAGCATATCCGGCCAATTTAAAATGCAATTCACAACCGGGGCAATCTAGATGAAATTCATTTAATGCGGACATGTTAAGCAATAAAGTGTTCGTAATGTCTAAGTGCTATGTAAAATCTGAATGCTAAATTATGCTATATTAATATATTTGTTTTAGGGTTAAAATCGATCCCTAATTTTCTAATGCAATAAATGACTAATTATGATAGCCAAATTTTTGGTGTCAATACTATGTGTGAGTATTTTATGTCACAGTCATATTAAATGACAGTGATATGTGATGTAGCAATTTAATTAAGAATTTCAAAATTTCAAAATTTAAGCACTAAATAGCTTAGGATACCTATCGCGTGAGGACGTAATTACTCGGCCATGTCAACCATGTGACCAACCCCTAAACTTTGTATTTTTTATGAAAGGAGAGGGGCGGAAACGGCGAAGAGGAAAAAAGAAGAAGGGCAAAAAATGTATGAGATGTCTAAAATTAACGTATCTTAATGTGTCGTCATGTGAAAGCATTTACTGCATATCCAAATCTTTAACATTTTCAATAGTCATGTGTATATAAGAAATTGGGTCCGCAAAATTGCTGTGTTAAATAATGCAATATATTTGGTTGACATTAAGCTAGCGAGTGATATTCAATCCCCAACAAAAGCATAACAATCAATTAGTTTATTACTATTGTAGGTCGGTCTTTGTTTACTACCTTCGTTTCCCTTCATATTTTGTTAAAAAAGTACACTCAAAGTGCCAAAATTTGACACAAATAGACACATAAGTGCCAAAACTTCCAAAATGTATACTTATGCAATGGTTTTTTTTTTTTTTTTTGAAAATTGGACATTTAAGTGCTAGTTCCGGCGAGATTTGCTGAGAATCCGATGTGGTGCTATTTTATTAATAAAATCAATCTAAGTGACTTGCCAGAATGTCCACTTAACATCCTTATCCCAAAATGACGTGATTTTGCCTCCAAATTTCATTTTTAATATAAACATTAATTAAATTAAAATTTAAAAAATAAATTAAAAAAAAAAAAAAAAAGAACTAAATCTGGGATAGTGAAGGCCCTTGCCGCCAACGCCCCACCATCACTAGAAAGGGATGATGATGATGGGGGGAGGGTCAGCTAGGGTTATTGGGCTTGGGCTAGTGGTCGAGACCTTGGCCAACCATTGACTCACCTAGATCTAGGGCGAGGGGTCATTAGCCCTCGCCTAGATAGGGCCAAGGACCACTACTGGTTGGGGCAAGGCTAGGTAGCGACCTCACCCTAGCCAATGGCGGCCCTTAGCCCCTTTGGGCAAGAGGGACAGCGATCAGCCAAGGACGCTAACCACTGGCTAGGGCCTGGCAGCTGACCTTGCCCCACTATCACCAACCCTTTTTCAAGCGATGTTGGGGCGGCGGCAATGAGGGCCTCGACGGCCTCAGATGTGATTCCCTGTTTTTACCTACTTTAGTTTTTGAAATTTAATTTAATTAATATTTATATTAAAAACCAAATTTGGATCAAAATGACGTCGTTTTTGCTTATCTTACCTCGTCAGTGCCACATGGATAATTCTTTTTGTTAAAAAAAAAATTGCAACATCAGTTAAAATTTTCATCGGAAAAGGTCACGTGAGCTATTTGGCCAGTAATTCTCACCGTTAGCACTTAAGTATTACTTTTTCTTTAATTTTAACACTTAAGTGTACCTTTTGGAAATTTTGGCATTTATAGTCCACCCGTGCCAAGTTTTGGCACTTAGGGTGTCTATGCCTTGATCTTTTGTTGCACTATTTTCCAAACTCTGAACTAATTTGATAGAGACATTTAAAATGTTTGATTTTAAACCTATTTGTATATTTGCGGCTCTACCTAGCCAAGACTAGCAAAACCCATTTGATTAGATTTCAAAGCCTAAACTTGGGTCAAAGCACCCATCTGAATATGAAGCAAATTAATATACAGTTGATGGGTCTTCATTTCCAATTACGTGGCCCTTTCCTTGTAGGGTGAACAGCTTTCACGACATGAACCACCAAACCTGACAAAGTTACCATATCCAAACTTATCACCTGTTGCATTTAGGTACCCCCAAGCATATTAATGTACTCATATCCTCCAAATTGTTCTCCTTTCATTTGACCCATCTAAGCACCTTGACGATCCCACGTGCCATGCTCCTTCTCTAAAATCCAAAAACCTTTCCAACTCTTTTTTCACCAATGTCTTGTTTTCCAATTGCAAACTAAGGGAGCTCTCCACTACCATCGATGTTCGATTGTTAACATCATTTGCCTATGACTTGTGTATATAGACAACATTTCATTTGCACACTCAAGCACTTCTATTAGTTTTTGGAGAATAGCATCAAAATATATATAAGAAGTTTTTCCCAACAAATCAAGCCCATGACCTTTAACTTGTAAACAAGTCCTAAACTGCTTAACGGCCCACTTTCCCGGTGATATATTTTATACCTATTGACTTGGTTATTTTGTGGGCTTGGATCCTCTAAAAGATTTGCTCCATAGTTTTCCACCCATTAATTGCGAAGGGCCCAAGTTACAATCAAGAAATTAAAACCCAACATCTAAAATCCGTGGTCACCTTCCATTAAACACTTAAAAAAGAATGTAGAAAAGGAACACAGGAGGCCACCAAAAATACTTTTCTATGGTCATTAAGGGTACATTTGGTAATATGTCTATTCCCAAAAATAATTTCTTTTTAGAGATAGTTCTTTCTATTTAGGGTGTGCATGACAAAATTTCTGTTCTAGAAATTGAATTCTGGCCAGAAATTGATTTCTCAATTTCTATTCCCCAGACAAGTTTCTGAGCAAAGAAACGCGTTTGATAACGACTCAAAATTTCTATTTCTAGAATAAAAATCTGTTTGATAACAGAATAAAATTTCTATTTCTAGGAATAGAAATTGATTAGATAACAACATAGGAAATTCTCAAAAACAAAATAATAGTCGAAATAATACTAAAACAACATAGGAAATCCTCAAATACAAAATAATAGTCGAAATAATACTAATATATTACAAAAGTTGAAAATAAAATTTCATGGAATTTTTAGCATATTATTATCCCTTGCCATTTTATTGGCAATGGTTTTCCTAAGTGTATTTATTTGGTTTCCCTCCTCGATCAATGTATCGTTTGCAAGCTCATCCTGCGTAGGTTCAGACAAGTACTGTGGATCTCTATATAGGGAAAAGTTCTTATCCATCTTGTCCTGATCACAGATGTAATTATGGATGGCATAACATGCAATTACAATATGTGTTTGCTTTTGAATTGCAAATGAGGGCATGTACCTCAATATGAAAAAATGATTCTTCAATGTCGCAAATGATCTTTCAATGACATTCCTTAGAGAAGAATGCTTATAGTTGAACAATTCTCTTGCAGTTGTTGGCCATCTCGCTGTACCCCTATAATCATTTAAATGATACCGCTCACCTTTAAAATGAGTTAAAAATCCCAAAGTTGCTGCATAACCAGAATCCACGACATAGTATTTGCCTACAACAATGTATTCATACATTGGTCATAATTTGTAACTATAAATATGATTATAAAAAAAATTACTCCTTAAAGGACAAGCAAATACCTGGTGGTGGCCTAGGAAATTCCAAGCGATGTGTTTTCAGTGCTGCTGCAAGCACTCGACAATCATTGGCAGAGTCTTCCCAACTAGCATATACAAAAGGAAATTTCATATCAAATGAACAAATGCACATCACATTCTGAGTGGTGATTCCTTTCTTACCTCTAAATGGGATTTGCTTCGACACAGGTATAGAAGCATGAATATGGGTGCCATCAATGACGCCTATACAGCCCTGTCATTTTATCAAAGACTAGTATTATATAAGATTATCAACAAAATAAAATTGATGGTGTAAAGGAATATATGAGAATTCTACCTTGAAGTAACGTTTATGGTTAGGAACCAATCGGGGGAAGGTCGGTTTATTTTGATTCTCGAATTGAATCAGTCCAGTTGCTCATCCATAATTTCTTTATTGTTGCTCAATGAACCTTTAATGGCCATTTCATATCAAAGAAAGAGATTCTCTTGAATCTCTTGCCTTCGAATTAAAATTAATATTGTGTAACAATCTAATTATTTTGATTTACAATCTAATTATTTTGATTTTGCAAGAATTTTGAATCCGTAAAGAAGCAAGATTAAATTTCTACGCACGTTTTTTATTCATCTATTGCGTTAGAACTTTTTTCTTCAACTAGCCATGCGCGTGCCCTTTCTAGGAGGAAAGAGCCCCATTGTTTTTAAGTAAGCATTTAAGAACTTTGGTCGTTTCTGAAAATTGGGGACCCATTCAATTGCCTTTCATCCTAAAGAGGAAGTTATCAAAAAAAAAATGAAGAAAATGAAAGAAAAAACATGAGCAAAATAAGAAAAAGAAAATTAGCAATAATTTGTGAAGTTGTGGTTATGAGTGAATTAAGTTAGCAAGAAAGCGTAAGGTTCTTTTATATGGTTTGATTTCAGCTTCTGATTTCTAGTTTAGAAATTGAGAAGTTAAAAATTTTAGCTTCTGATTTCTTCGATTTCTCTATTTCTGGAATAGAAATCTGTTTCGGAAATTGCGAAATCAAATTGCGTTACCAAACGGATTTCTGTTTCAAATATGTTCCGGGAATAGAGAAACAGAGAAATCAAGAAATAGAAATTTTATCATGCGCGCCCTTAGATTCCCTAGAAACAATTTCTGAGTAAAACAATGCATTTAGTAACTATACAAAGTTTCTATTCCCATAATAAAAAAAGAACAGGATTATGTTTAACATGACCCACAACATTTTTTATAATAGAGAATTTCTTTTAATTTTTCTTTCTTTTCTTTTTCCTCTCTTCTTCCTCCTCTAGTTGGTCGCCGGGTGGAGGGTTGTGGCGATGGCAAATAGTGGTAGCAGGTGACGACGAGCGATGGTGGCAGGCGGTAGGTGGCCCTGTGGCGATGATGACTAGCTGTGATCGACGGCACGGGGTGGCAACTAGTAGCATGCGGGGGCAGCGGAGGATGACTAGTGGCGGGCGACAAAGAAGAACAAGAAAAAAAGGAAAATGACTTATTTCTAGTCTGCACAGCAACGTTCCAACTTCTTTATTCTTTTGTTCCCAAGAACAATTCTTGAAAAATAAGTTATTTTCTTTTATTTTCTTCTTTCTCTTCTAATTGGTGGGTGGAGACTTTTCAACTGTCGCCGCCCATCGCCACCCATTGCGTCGGTCGCCATTGGTTGCCGTCGCTGCTATCTACAGCCAGTTTTCGCCGCCCGGCTACCAACTAGAGGAGAAGGAAGAAGAGAGGAAAAAGAAGAAGAAAAAACAAATAATCTAAAAAAATTACTAAAAAATTGAAGGAAATTCTACATCACCAAAAAAATTATGGGTTGTACCAAACGCATTTATGTTCTTTTTCTATTTCGTGTATAAAAATTTTGTATAGTTATCAAACGCATTGTTTTACTCAGAACGTTTCAAGGAATAAAAATCGAAAAGAACTATTTCTAAAATGAAATTACTCTTTGAAATAAAAATATTACCAAACGTACCTAGAATTGTTCACACTTCTTTTTACAGCTGACATCATACTTGTGGAAACCCACCATCTATTCTCCATTTCCAATTTTATCTCAAAACAGGGTAATAATGCGATGGCTTGTTGAAGGCATTGCCAGCTGGTACTTTAACGAAAGGGAAAGTATAAAACTGTCCGCAACTTGGTCCTAAAATTTCGAAAGTCTTGATTTCTGCAATTTTACAGAAGTAGGTCCAAACAATCGGAGTACATGTCGAATTTGACTTCCGGTGAAAATGCCCAAATTTTTTTTCCACCTACCGCTTAGTAGCACTAGAAAATAAAAAAAAGTTGGAGACACTTGACATGACTTAAGTCAACTCTTTTTTTTTTTTTTTTTTTTTTTTGGTATGAAGCCATCCAAGTATCTCGTGTCCCCTATTTAATAATATGATACCAGTAAACACCAACATTTTGCATTGGCAGTACCATCATATTAGTCAAATAACATATAAGTACCCAACTTTCATGATGAGATTCCAAAATGGGCACTAAAGACAAAATGCCCTTCCTTGGAATCAAAACACAGTGAAGAGATTAAATATTAGTAACATTTTCAATCTTCTTAATCCGTGCATTTTTTCTTTTATCTCCGAACGGTCGCAGCAAGCAATTACATCTCTCTACTTGAACTTGGTTATACACAAACTAAAACACTCCGCTACCTATAATCATCCATCAACCCTTGCAATTGGAGCATTTGGTGCGGATCTCACACTAAGTTTGTCCCCACTAACACTCCTACACTCCTATGTTCATCCCCACCAAGACTCGTCCTTTGAGCCTTCAACTTGGCATCATCCAAGTAATATTGGTAGACATAAGAAATAAACCCCCAAATGGCCAAGATCATAGCCATCACCTTGACCCCATCCATCCTCTCCCCAAAGAACACAACTACAAAATTGGGCACAATCGGCAACCCCACCACGCTAATAGAGTTGGAGAACAAAGATGACCCGTCAAATATCAACACGACTGTGCTGATGGAGAACCCTTGCCAAGCAATTGCCGTCCCCACCAAGTTCATCACAGAGCTCACCTTCCCAAGCTCATACCCGTCCATCTCTCTCCCCAGATGCTCCCACTTTCCACTCCCAAGCAAACCCACCACAATAATCACACTAGCCACTAAAGATGGGAAAAGTACCAAAAAAATCCTAAATCTATTGCATTGATACAAATTCAGTCATAAAATTTTCAATTAGATCAATTTAGTTCTAAACCTTTTTAATATTGGTACCAATTCAGTCCATCCGGCCAATTTTGGCTAGCCGACGCTGACGTGGACGTCGGCCGGTGGTCGGACGCTGACGTGGCAATTTTAATTAATTTTTTATTAATTTTTTTTTTTTTTTTCTTTTTTTCTTTTCTTATCTGGCCATTGGGCAAGGGCTGCGCAGCCCTCGCCCGCCGCCTGCGAGGATCGCAGCCCTCGCCCGGCCTCTCCCAAGGCCGCCAACGGGGCCATGGCAGCCATTGCCAGGGTGGAGGTGAGGGTCGCGGCCCTCGCCCGGCATCTCCCGGGCTTCACGGCCCTCACGTCCACCTTGGCGATGGCCGCCATGGCCTCGCCGGATCCGGGCGAAGCCGTCTCGCCGGCCGCCGGTGAGCCCTAGGCAAGGTCGAGCGAGGGCCGCGACCCTCGCCGCCGGGCTGGCGAGGGTTTCGTGACCCTCGCAGGTGGCTGGCGAGGGCTTCACGGCCCTCGCCCAGTGGCCGGAAAAGAAAAGGAAAAAGGAATAAAATTAATAAAATTAATAAAATTAATAAAAAAATCAAAAAATTAATAAAAAATGAATTAAAATTGCCACGTCAGCATCCGGCCACCGGCCAACGTCCACGTCAACGCCGGCTGGCCAAAATTGGCTGGATGGATTGAATTGGTACCAATATTAAAAGGTTTAGGACTAAATTGGTCCAATTGAAAAGTTTAGGACTGAATTGGTACCAATGCAATAGGTTTAGGACATTTTTGGTACTTTTTCCCACTAAAGATGGGTACACAATCATGTTTAGAACTGCCCTAAGTGTCTCCTTTCTTATGACCCTCCTAAAGCAAAGTTGGTCCAAGGATAGGAGAAGGCCATAACCAGCTGATGCCCCGATGGTGCACATGCACCCTAATGCATACTTCCCTGTGGGGTCCCCCTTGGGGTCATCTGAATTTGATTGGAACACAAGCAGGGTTGAGGAGATTGTGAGGAGGACTACGGAGTTGGTGATGTAGGGGGTGAACTTTGGGCATTTAGGAAGAGGAGAAGAAGGCATTGAAGGCCAATTGAGAGGAGGAAATGAGGGAGTAGGTGGAGACAGGGAGGTACAAGAGGCCAATGAGTATAAGTAGCAATCTAGGGACACAATTGTACCAAGAGAGAGGTACACAAGGGCAAGGCTTTTGAGAGAGGGTAATTGTGATTGAGATTGAGGTTGTGGGTGTGCTTGGACGTGGGGTTATTAGGGTCACTGGGGGGTTGGGGTGTGGGGATAAAGTAGAGAAGGAAAAGGATTGGGAAGCCCGAAAGCTGGACAAGTGTGGCAAGCCACTTGCTGTTGCCTCCTTTTCTTTGTAGTAGAGCGTCCCAAGGAGTGTGCCCACCTATTGGCCAGAGAGCACAAAGAGTGAGTAGAGAGCCACTCTAATCCACCGCCAGAAGTTCATGGGCTTAGGGGTTCTTGCTGCTTGACTATTGGTGATGATGCGTCTGCGAAGGGATGAATTATCTTCTTTCACTTCTTGATCACCTGGTCATATGTTAAACAGCAAATTGATTAAGGGTTTTAATTAGTAGGAGAGAGCACTAATGGTACAAAAAATAATGGAATTTGGTGACTAGTCGCAATGAATCTGAAAACGTGACTACTATGACCAGAAGAAATTTAGCAAATACATTACGTTTATATCAAACGTAGGAATTACCTAGTTATGTAAATGTAATATATGAGCAAACAAAGTAACGTGTCAAGACAAGGTGTTTAAGCTAAAGTTTTACTTTCTAAACATCTTTCTTCGTGTGAAGAACTAGAGCTTTCATTTTCTGGGGAAATAGTTGGGATCTAGTCCTTTTATTTTTTGGAAAATCAGCTAGGATTGATAAATGCTATAACATCTTCACTTCATTCTCCATGACGTGTTTATGGTATCGCACGTATTGCACGTGGGACCAAAGCAGGTCCATCTTCAATGCACAACGTTGTCTACCCAAGTTGATGATCTTGGGCGCAAGGACTTTTCATTGGCATTATCATTGTAATTAATAAATGATTACCAAATGTTTCATATTGTTGTCAAATGAAGTGAACGCACATACACTCTATTGCAGACATGTCATTCGAAACATATGGAGTAGCAAGAATATACAGTTCAATTGCTATCACGGTTGAGTAAAATAAAATAAGAAAGTTTAATCTTACAAAACTTATAACGCAATTTTATTGGTCATCATGTACTCGTCTATGGAATCACCTTGGTAATGCAAAAAGGGGTGGAATTTGCTGCAAAAATGATGATGCAACGGAATTTACTTTCCCAGTTCTAATCAGCGTTCAGAGCTAACTGTAATAAGTGAATAATGGGTCAAAAAAGTTTTGTATTTTTGGTGTTGAATCACACTATCAAGATGCATTATGCTTAATCTAGTGGTGACTGAAAATTGGACTTACCTTAAGCATCCGTTTACTCTTGGCCAAATGAGTGATGATGCGCCCTTAATGGATGGATTTTAGTGGGACAAAATAGTCGGTTTAGCGGCTAATTATGGATCTAACATATGTTGGTTGATTAGGCCACAACATAGATTTGATTTTCAACAACACTATATACAAAAGATTAACCATGTCACTGTAGAATTTCTCTTTTGGCCTAAAAGCTAAAATGCAGGATGACAAGAAATTTGGGCCAAAAAAGGCACTTATGTATTTTTGCTTGTCCAGGCGAAGAAGCAGAAGTAAATAGTCGTAGGATTCTTCAATGTCCAGGAGTAGGAGCTTATGTTTTTGAAAGTTTTAGCTTGTTCACATGACACATTTGATTTGAGCAACTGAATCTCCAAATGACAGAACAAAACAAAACACAGAACAGTAGGGAGAGAAGTAAATATATGCATGGTGATTATTTGTTGCACCCTTCCCCATCTCAATCCAATTCATCGTTTTGCTTCTCATGCTTGATGCATGAAATCCATTGGGAACTCGATTAGTTCAGATATTTTGGTAAATTCTTCCAGAACTGGACTTACCCGCGATGAGGAGATGCAGTTCCTGTGGATGATAATGAGCGAGTTCTCCCATGCTGAGGGTGAGAGAGAGAAACCCAAAAGAGAGTGATGGAATATTATAATAGCTGAGGGAGTGTTAAGACAAACACTGACCAGAGATGAGAGAAGAAGAGGAGGTTTTCTCTAACATATATACACCTCATTAATAATTAGTTTGGTCACGAAAAAAATATTATTTATTTAAAAGGGAAATTGATATGTTAATTAGTGTGTATATGAAAAACCGGTTCTGCAAAACTAATGTGTTAGATGATGTGATGGACCATAGATTGGCATTAATCAGGCAGAAGATACTTAATCCCCAATAAGAATTTATTTTTATTTCGCTATATTAACATCATGGGTCAGTCTCAGCTTACTGCCTAGCGATTCCCTCCATCTATTACTACACTATTGTCCAAACTCTAAACTAATTTAATATGACCCATTGATAATGTTTGATTTGAAACCTATGTTGATCCTTTAGTAGATTTTTCAGTAGAGTAGAGTGATCTTCCTAAAGCCGTGCTCAAACCATGGAAAAAGGAACCCTCCCTAATTTTTGTTTGGTAACCATCCAAACAGTGTCTGATTCTAATTTTTTGTTCCCAGAATCAGTTTGGGATGAGAATCGCGTTTGGTAAAATTTTTGTTCTCGGGACCAAATTTGTTCCCGGGAACAGATTGGGAAGAGAATCAAGAATAAATAAAAATTTGATTCTTGTTCCGGGAACAAAATTGAGAATCAAAACTCTTCTTCTTCTCTTTTCTTCTTCTTCATCGACCGTCATCCCGCGACCGCCGCCCGCCACCGCCCGCCGCCATCGGTCGTTGTTCGTCGCCACCGATCGCCGGCAACTGGTCCGGCGAGCTCGCCCAGCCACCGGCGAGGCTCGGCCGCGCCGGTGACCAGGCGGGCCTCTCTGGGGCTGGGCGAGGCTCGCGTACCCCCGGCGAGGCTCGCCCAGCCATGCCGATGGCCGGGCGAGCCTCGCTTAGCCCCGGCGAGGCCCGCCGGTCACCGGCGAGGCCGAACCTCGCCCAGCCCCGCCGGTGGCCGGGCGGGCCTTGCCCGGCCCCGGCGAGGTGCGCCCGGCCATTGGCGAGGCTCGCATAGCCCCACTGGTGGCCAAGCAGGCCTCGCCCAGCCCCGGCGAGGCCAACCCGGCCACCTTCGAGGCCGAGCTCGACGGGGTTGGGCGAGCCTCGCCCACCGCCGGCGAGGCTCGGCCGACGAGGGGCGGCCTTGCCGAGGGCCGGCGACGCTCCGATGAGGTCGCCGGCCCTCGCCGGCCGGCCACCGGTCCGGTGACCAGCCTGAAGAAGAAGAAGAATAGGAGAAAAAAGAAAAAAATATAAAAATTATTTAAAAATTAAAAGAAATTGATTTGGAGCATAATCAATTAACACGGTACCAAACACAATTCTATTCCAGAATCATAAATTTTGGACAGTTACCAAAGGCATTCTTTTACTCATAATCAGTTCCCGGGAACAGAATAAAAAATAATCATTTCTTGTCAGAATCTGTTCCCGGGAACAGAATTGTTACCAAACGCGCCCTTAAGTGCCAAAAGTTTGGAAAGTGACACTTAAGTGCCAAAATTGGACCAAACTGGATCACTTAAGTGCCACTCCGGCCAAAATGCCGATGTGGCGATTTTTCGGTGAATGAAGTGCAAAACGACGCCATTTTTGTGCTAACGTGGTAAAAAAAATTAATATAAAAATTAAAAAATAAATTTAAAACTAAATTTATTTAAAACATTTAAAAATAAAATAAAAATATTAAAGAAACTAAAAATTTAAAAAAAAAAAAAGGCCGGCGGCGGGGAGGGCTCAGCCCTCACCGCCCGCCCTCCCATTTTTCTTTTATAGTCTTTTAATATTTTTATTTTTAAAATGTTTTAAATAAATTTAGTTTTAAATTAAATTTAATTAATTTTTATATTAATTTTTTTACCATGTCAGCACCAAAACGACACCGTTTTTGTATTATCTAGCCACTTTAGCATGCAAAATAGTGTCGTTTTGCACTTCCTTCGCCGGAAAATCGCCACGTCGGCATTTTGGCCAAAGTGGCACTTAAGTAATCTATTTTGCTTCGATTTTGGTACTTAATTGTCACTTCCCAAACTTTTGGCACTTAAGTGTCCCTCCGTACCAAGTTTTGGCACTTAGGGTGTACTCCTGCTGGCAAGTTGTATTGGATTTGCTTGGATCTAGCTGATTCCGCCGAACACTATAACCTCGGAACAAAACAAAAAAAAACCAAACAAAACAAAAATGTTTCGGATTTTCCTAAGTAAAACTTGTTCCCGCTCCAAGTCCATCACGAGCATTATATTTAATGAATGAATTAATTTGACATGAAGTATAGAGAATTAGCGAAGATAGTTTCCGTTTAGGATCAAAGAAGTAGTCGGCTATAAGATGCCAGTTTTGAAAAAGCTCAGGTAAAAATCACAAAACTAGAACTATAAAGCCACTTCACTTTGCATATTTAGGTTTATATCTAATGACCTCTGTTTGGCAAAATTATATACGGGTGAAAATACTTAATTAGTTATGACTTTTTTCAGATAATTTCATTAGTCAAATCACGATGTAACATATCCAATCTCATTTATATAGCATATAGTTTATTATACAATATCATATTCAAACAATAAAAGAATGTAATATAAATCCCTCGTTAGATGACACCAAAGAATGACAAAACTTAATTGTTAGTGCGATAACTTAAGAAAAGTCTCTCATTAGTAAAATCTATGTAAACTCATAATATATTATGTGACATCCCAGATTTTCAATCATGTTTTCAATTAAATTAATTGGGCATTTCATCAACGCGCCTATAGGGCTGTTCTCAGAGCTGATCACTCTTGAGATAACTAGACTATCTAGGGAAGCCATTAAGGAATTTTGAGGCAATAGACTTGAGAATTCGACCAGGAGTCGGCTATTTGACCGTGTCCATATTTAGATGCCATTACGGCATAGTTAAAAATCGATTAGGATCAGAGATAGGTTGGTTCGACTGAGATGTGTGGTTAATTGTCGATGACTCCACTAAATTGGAAAATTCTCGTTGGCCAATACTAGATTAATTTTTCTATAATATTGGTATCCTGTGTCTGTATTTGAATCCTCGAGATTTTCACTACAACCGAGAGTCGCCAATGTATCGAGTGGGTTCATTATGACTCGAAAAAAATCGACCACGAGTCATTTGTACTAAAAATTTTTGAAAGCTGCCTAGTAGCCTAGGTTACACTAAAAACGCGCCGGAGTGAAATTAACTGCGAATTTGAATCCGATTTCAGAATTTGAAAATTCTGTCATGTCACAATTAATTCTAGGAGCGTCGACTCAATCTCAGAAGATTTTTCTGCAAACCGAGACTTTTTTGGGAAAAAGTTATCCTAGGACCGTTTTTGTCCAGAAATTGTCGAGGATTATTTTTTAATTCAAAAATTGTAAAGCGAGTGTGATCAATTGGTGAGGAAAATTCCCAATTGGATTGGTGAGGTGTCGGTTGATTTTATTGAGGCTGAATTGTGTTGAATCAAGTAAGGATAAGTGTCCAATTGAAGAAGAAATCAAGCAAATTCGTAGCTCCCCTTGCCTAGGGCTTTTGGACCATTTCAAAGGTTGCAATTGAAGCCTTGGTGGCTGATTTTGGTCCATGGAAGATAGATGAGGATGGGAATGGTCAAGGGGACAAGTTGGGAGAAACTAAGGCTTGGTGGCCCCCATTTGTTCCCTCAATATGTTCCTCTCTCCCTCAAAGCTGCCGGCCAGCCTTTCCTCTCCCTTGCTTGTGCCATTTTCGAACTCAGTAGCCAGCCAAACGCCGGGACCGTTCGCTGTCGCCGCTCACCGCCCGCGACGCCGCCGCTGCCCGGGCGTGCTGCCCCACGCCCATCCGCGCGTGCCGTCAACCTCAGCCACATCCTAGCCCGGCCATCTCGCCCGCTCACCGTCCAACGTGCTACCAGAGCCGTGTGGAGGTTGCTGTAGCCGCCGGGCTGCCTGTCCATCGCCGTGAAGCTCGCCGAAGCTCCGCCTACCCATCACCAGTCTTGCTTACCTCAATCAGTCCATGTTTCTCTCTTTTGCAGCCCAAAATAGAAGCAAAAATCAATGGGTTTCCAGCTTAATGTTGGCCCATTTTGAGGTCGTTCTCGGCCCGAAAGCTAGGGCTCGCTTTAGAGTTTTTCGTTCCCTGTTGCGTCCCCGTCGATTTCCATTAACCAAATCGCCAAACAAGTGAGTTTAACTCACTAATTCTCGCTTAGTAGGTTAGTCACGCTTAGGGGTTGATTAGATTAAATTAAGCATGATTTAGGTAGATATATTAGATTAGATTAATTAATTTAATTAATTGTTGATGCATGTTAGGTGGTTAGTTAGTGCAATTAGGGCTTAGACAAGCTCTAGTATTTATCTAAAGTGACTTAAAAATTTTCTGGGTCCATTTCGATGTTCAATTAGGCTTTTCTGGGCCTAAGTTGATTCATTGGCATTTATTTAATATTTTCCATAATTAATTATTTTTCGAAAATTAGACCGGGATAGTCGGTGATTGAAATTTTATGATGATTACTGTGGTGTGGTCCATTTATTTAATTGAGCTTTAGTTTGTGCTGAATTGATTTAATTGTGATTTTAGGATTACATTCCTAAATTAATGAATTTTGATAATTAATTGGAAAATTACTGGGCGTCGGTTTACAGCGCCAAAAATATTTTGGTGAACTATATAAATGGTGGGATTTATGGAAATGAAATTATTATATTTTGGCTAAGGTCGACCGTGTACCCACACACGATATTTTATCAGGTATGATAAAATGGTGGAAATATTGGCTCCGTGACTCTATGTGTCATCTTGGAGAAAGGATGATATATTATACCAGCTCGATGGCTCTATATGTCATCTTGGAGAAAAAACGGTATGTTATAACGGCTCGGTGACTCTATATGTCATCTTGGAGAAAGAACGTTATACTAAATAAGCTCGGTAGCTCTATATGTCATCTTGGATAAAGAACGTTACACTATACTAGCTCGATGACTCTATATGTCATCTTAGAGAATGAACAGTGTACTATTTATTAGCCTTTGGGCAAGCTACTACCTATATATCACCAAGGGTGAGCAGTCTTAGATTTTGATCGAACTCATAGATAGTATAGGATGGGCTGACCAAGGGAAGGTCATGGTGACATGTAATTAACCGAGTCGATTGATCAATGATTTGATTTGATGTTATGAGGAGGACCCAGAGGAGAACCTAGAGGAGGATTGAAACCCCACCCTTGTCTGTAGACTTTGTTTTGTGAACTTGTTTGTGATTTGACTTAGTAGTTGACCTTGTATATATTTACATAATGGTTTGCAATGCATATGTGTGGTTGGTTTTTCAGGGTCGAGATTTTTTTTAGTCATACTCTCCTATCCCATTGTTTTATTGTCTAGGGATTATTAATATGCTTTCACATCCGTATTAAAATAAAAGGGTCGCCGATGCGTCATGGGACGTCGCTATTTAATTGACCAAGTCGGGATGGGCGCGTGCCCGAGGATCGGGGCGTGACACACTATTTCTTGATGCTGTTACGAAACTGCTTTTTTTTTTTTTTTTTTTTTTTGTAAAGATTAAGTGACTTTTATATTATTGTTCGCCTTCCATATCCTATAAATTTTCTGTGCCATGGATTACTAACGGGAAATGACCATGCACTACCATGCACTTAAAGCAGTGGATAAAAGAGTAACTTCGATATTGGTTGGCCTAGGAATGCACAAAAATGAAACGCTGTATAGCCTTTCTTAATATACCCAAAACTTAAAAATTCATGTTTGACGTCTTACACTTAATTACTATATGACTTTAGAAAGATTTTGACGCGGCAAACACAATTGACCATCCTCAATTTGATGATGAGCTAACGACACTTGGATGTGATCGAACTAGTAGTATGAAAAGGGACATCCAACCCCCGTAATTAACACAATATAATTTGTTGAATCATAAATTAAATGCATTTACTTTTATTTTTATATAAACCCATTAAATTTTCTTTTAACACACTGTCATCTATTAAAATTCATTTCCCCTTAAAATTAGATAATCAAATTACCCGATTCTAAGGGAAAATTGAATGTCAAAGACGGAACTTGTCATATTCTCATTTTCCTCACAATGTACGGAAGCTTAGCTTTTTCTTCTTCAAATTTAAAAGAAAAGCGCATCTCTGCCACGCCACTCCTAGATAGGTTTTTTCTCCTTGTTTCGATTGCTTTCCTTTTGAAGACCCATAGTAACCGAAAATCATTATCCATCTTCTCTTTCATTTTCTTCTTCTTCCTCCTCCTTCCTCACTGCACATATCGAATTTTGGATGTCATTGTGCCAGCCTGCCAAGCCCAATTCACCAGCAGCCCCTCAATCACCATTGTGCCATCACTTGTTGATTACCACCATCACGGCAAGTGCTCGACGTCAAACTCTTTCTCACCCTTATTGTCTATCTCTATTGAGAAAATGTCTAGTTTGAGCGGATTTGCTAATTTTTTGTAAGTTTTTTTTTTAAAAAAAATTCCTGTTTTTGAAAGGAAATATATATATATGCTACTTTGATATCAAATATGGTAGAGCACATAAGAGAAATATCAGCTTCTTTCTCTAAGAGTTTTTTTGAGTGAGCCGTTGTGATAGACTGTGAAATAACACGTGTGGGTTTGCTTTGGGCTTAATTTTGGTGGGAGAAACACTCAAGCGCGTGAACGATTATAAACTCCATATTCTCTGGATTCATAGTGGACTTCTTATGGTTGGCTCTCCTCATGGAATACCTACCTATACTTGGATCAAAACACATAAATCACTGGTATTCTTTATTACTCCTCGATTATTTCTTTGGTAATTTCACTTTGATTTAATTGCAAAATTTGGTTAGCTTCCTGCGTTCTATTATAACAATTGGTATCAAAGCTAAGTTAGGACTTCTAGTATTGATTTGGGCTTTTGCTTGTTTGGTCACTGTTGACACCTAAATTTTGGCGACCCATTTAGTCATTTATTGCATTAAAAAATTAGGGGTTAATTTTATCCCTAGAAAAATAGTTAATTGCATAGCATATAGTTTTAGGTGCATTTATTTTTAATTTACATTTATATTGGGCCGGTGACGGATGGGTTCGAATTGATGCTTCAGAAACTTTAATTTGATGAGTCGGGCTAAGCCCACGAAGAGAGCGAATTGGCCCAAGCCTGTTTTTATGATAATCGGAAATTATCTCGTGAAAATAAGAATCTAAAATTTTCGAAATATGATGGAATTTTTTCGGATAAGGCAAGGGTAAACAAATATTGCGTTTGGAAAAGTGAATATTGCATTTAAAAAAAAAAAAGGATCTTCGTGGATATCGATTTGGAAAAAATTAAAAACCCTAACCGATTGCCTATATAAAAAAACGCGAAGGGTTTTCAAAGGGGGGCTAGACAATAGAAATACACGGCCACATTGAGTTTTTTTGATCACGTCGAAGGGGCTTCTCTCGGTTTTGGAGGTCAAGGAAAATTCAAGGCAGAAAGGGAAAATAAGAGACAGAGAAGTGTACAGGGAAGGGACGTGTGCGGCGAGGCCAGCAAAAAAAAAAAAAAAAAAGAAAAAGCAAAAGAAAAGGAGAGGACTGTTCATCGTCTTGTTCGTGTAGCCGCTCCGCTTGCCCTTCCGCCGCAACCCAGCCACGACGCCCTTTGCTGTTGCGCCCTTGCGCCGCCCGCGTCCGGTCGCCCGCCACCGCCGCGTCCCCGCACCGACGTTGTTGCTTTGCTCCGTCCGAGCCCGATCCAGCTCCGGAGTCCCTCGCCCGTGGCCCACTGTCCCAGATCTCACGATCCCGGCGGCCTGCTGCCACCCGAGCCCTCGCGTGCAACCACTACCACCGTTCCACCAATCGCCCGCGAGCCCATCTCGCCGGGAGCCACTTCGCCCGAGATCCGCCCACCGAGACGCTTGCCACCGAAGCCCACATCGCCGATCTGCAGCACAGCCGTAGCCCGACGCCGTCGCTAGCCTCGCCGACGCCGAAGCCATCTGCAGTTAAGCTCGAAGCCGTCTCGCTCACCACCCCGTTAGCCACGAGAGCGCCGCCGCCCATCGGAGCTCGACCCGAGAAGATCGCAGCCGCATCACCGCCACGCCCCTTTGCTGCCCAAGGACCAACGATCGACGTCCCTGCTCAATCCGACGCTCGCTGCTGATTCCGAGCCGCTGCTCCGCCCCCCGGACTAGCTCGTTTCGCCCGCGCCGACGCCAGCCAAGCCCTAGATCGTCCGAACGCCGGTAGCGGCTCCCGCACGCCCGTTACGTCTCGGAGAATCTGTTGCTGTTTCCGCCCTTGGTGCTGTCACCGGTCCGCCCGCCGCCCTTCCGGACCCCCTCACTGCACCGACGGCCGGCTGCCCTTGGAGACCCACGAACCGTGCTTGGGAAAAGAAAGGAGGAAAAAAGGAAAAAGAAAAAGGGAATCAATTAGGTAGTTTTATTTATTTATTCACTTATTGTTCATTTTTATTTTATTTTCATATATAGCTTTTATGTTAGTGAAATTGTCCCTTTAAGTATGTGATTGAGATTCCAATATGAATTAGCCCCTCATATTAGGGATTAATAGTCCGATTTTCGCCCGAAATCCGACTCATAATCCCTTGCAAAAATCGACAATCCGATCTCAAGTTCGAGATTCGATTCGCGATTTAATTTTAAAATTGGTCAACCCGATCTCATGCGCGAGATATGGTTTGCCAATTTTTAGATATCAACATTATCTTGTTTGATTTGATGTCGTGGTGTTTGAATAAGTTTTATTTTCGTAAAAGGAAAAGGAAATCCAAAAAAATTGAATTAGGTTTAGGTTTGTTTTTTTTTTTAATTATCTTTGCATGTTTAGAATAGGGGTTTTATTTTCAATCATGAAAAAGGTAAAAAAAAAAGTGCATTCATTTAGGTTGTTAGTTTTTTATTTGAATTGCATGTTTAATTATGTGTTAGTTTTAATTTCGAATTTCATAAAGAAAAAACAAAAAAAAATCATTGTGCATATTAGATTAGAATTGCATGTTCCATGTTAAATTTAGATCATCTTTTTAGACAAATTGCATTTTAGATTTAGATAATGTCTTAGTTTAAATTAGGATTTAATATGACTTAATCCCTAGTTTAAATTAGATAGAATCTTAATCTAGCTAGATCATTTTTGCATTTTTTTCTTAAATTTCGAATTTCATAAAATTTGTCTTAGGATAAATTAGTTGCAATTTCTAGGATAGCTTGCATTTTTTTAGAATAGATAGTATTTCCCTTTAGTTAGATTTTCATTTTTAGTGATTTTAATTACGAATTTTCGTTAAATAAAATCATGAAAAAGCATGTCATATAGAATTAGGTTCATGAAATGCATGTCATTTTAGTAATTTCTATTAGGTTCATTTAATTAGAAATTGCCCGTCATTAGAATTCGGTTATTTTTGCTAATTTAGATTGCATATTTAATTATTGCATGTTTATTAAAAAATCACAAAAATTTTTACTCATTCATATAGTTTAAGACATTTTGCCATGCCATATTATTTCATGTTAGGTTAGAAGCACTGCATTACATTGCATATGGACTATATTCTCGTTAAAAAGTGAAAGCAAAAATTGAATGATTGCTTGTTAATTAGAAATCATATCTAGCATTGCTGATGTGAATTCTAATCTAACACCGCAGATGCTTTCGTTGCTTTAAGGTAAGTTCTGCATTATTTAATTGCTTCCCGAGTGTTAAATTGATGGTATGCGCACCGCATGATCGCCTCACATGTTAGGAAATTGAATTAAAATCAATTTAAGTTGCTTGCCAAAACATTTTTGAAAATAAAAAGAAATGGTACCGAAAGGGCATTAGAGAAGTGTAGTGTAACCAAGTCCCCGTACCCAAAGTCTCTGGTTTGTAGGAGTAAAATAATCCTCCCATTATTTTACTTAGGTGTCTAATCGACCTACCGTAAACTGATTAGTGGCGACTCCTAGATAAAATCCATTTGCATGTTAAGAAATTTGAACCTAAGTCGCGAATTGGTATGGGCTTGGGAGAGCCCGAGCTAAGTCTAGACTTAGCAATCCATTAGCCGAAGTTTAGGTGGTGCACCCGAAAAATTAGGTCGCGACAGCTTGGCGACTCCGCTGGGGACTTGAGTTAAAACTCTTAGTGGACTTAGGCCAATTTTTCTTTCCTTTTGAAAAATGTTTTTGTTTCGCAGCAAGGATTCCAGGTACGTCCCTAATATTTAAGGTGTTAAATGTTATTGTAGATGGGGAGATATAAGGGGAGTAGTCTTTGCTAACCCTTGTTTTAAATTCAAGTAATAGAAGTGTTGTTTGATATAAACTGTTGTGCATGCCTTGCATTTGCACTGCACTCTTGCACACACAACCTGCCGCCGGACCTGGGCCGCATAGGATCATTTAGGATGGTATTGAGATGGATACCACTCCGACCGCATGCTCGCGGTACGAGTCGCCCATCTCAATCCCAAAGTTTCTTTCATGGTGTCAAGAGTACCCACCTCGGTCCGCATGCCCGCGACCTGGGTCGGCTCTTTGACCAAGCCGGAGTCATGAGGACCCGACATAGTCCACACGCCCCGTGGCTAGTCCGATCATCCTTGTGGCTTCACATTGCTAAGCCTGTCTAGAGTAGAAATCGAGCCTCACATCTCATGCGTATGTCTATGTGATTGCCATTGATTTTCCTTGGTGAAGTAAGTCTTCTATCCCTATACTATGCAATTTACTTACTTTGGCAGACTTTGGTCCGTCCATCACAATCTAGGTGTGGCATTTGATTTAATTCCTTTGTCAATTAGGAATGAAATAAGGAAATTGTCATGCAATGAATCATTTGGAAAATTAAAAAAAATTGGAAATTTGTTTTCAATTCGTGTCTTGGCTCTTCCTAGTTCATGTTTAGGAAATTTCGTCCCTATTAGGGCACCCCATGTCTTTGTTTTCCTAGTTCATTTTTAGGAAATCCTCTTCATGTGTGGACTTTTCTTGACTAAAAATAGATTGTTGTCATGGATTGGCTCTCTATTTACACCTTTTGCTTACATATTTTCGTTCATTTGAATTAGGTGACAACGGATCCTTCACGTTCGTCCATTATTAGGCGATCAAGAGCTAGAATGGCTGATCAAACAGAAATGCGTGATCGTATGTCTGCTATGGAAGACCAGCTTCAACAGTTGCTCGCCTCTATGCAACTGATGACGGCTCAAATCCAATCTCTTCGAACGGATTCAACTCCTGCACCTTCTCTCCCCGAGATAGTGGTTCCAAAGCAAGTGAACGAGGCCCAAATAGGTGATGACGACATGCCTAAGCTAAGGGATAACCCACTGTTCGTCACTGCCGAAAAGGCTAAGCCTGACAATGTCCTTAAGGCAGAACAAGATGAATGTGTTGCCAAACTCGAGGAGAAAGTCAAGCAATTGCAAGAGTCACAGAGTTCACTCCCGTTCGATTTGTCCGTGTATGAGAAGGTCAAGGTGCCAAAGAAGTTTAAGATGCCGGAGTTCGAGAAATATGATGGTACTTCCTGCCCAAAGGCTCATCTGCAGATGTACCACGTGCGCATGGCCCAGCACGTCAAAAATGAGCCCCTCATGATCCAATCGTTCCATGTGAGTTTGACTAGGCCCGCATTAAATTGGTACGTGATGAAGAATGTGAACCTCCTCGACACCTGGAACGAAGTGGCTGACGCGTTCCTCAAACAGTACAAGTTCAACATGGACATCGCACCTTCCCGAGAAGACCTGGAGCGGATGGAAACGAAAAGGAGTATGTCATTTAAAGAGTATGCCGTGAGATGGCGAAATCTGGCAGCTCAAATCACTCCTGAGCCTACCAACAAGGAATTGATGAAGTTGTTCGTCAAGACTCTCCCGTCTGAGTTCCGTAATCGAATGGCCAGCACATATGTTGAGAACTTCAACCAACTTATTCCTGTGGGAGAACAAATTGAGGTGGGGATAAGAGAATGGTGGTTTACTGAGCCGTCTAACAAGAGGTTTTTTACCAAAAAGGAGAAGGACCTTGAAGCTGAGATTAATGTGACCTATTCTCAACCAAATCGTGATCGCACTTCAGCAATTAAGATTTCTACTAAGCAACAAGGTGGAGAACATCAGCTCCCTAGTCGACGACGTAATGTTAAAAGACAGTTCACACCTCTTCCTGGACCGCTATCCAAAGTTTTGTCTATCCTTCAAAAGAAGGGATTACTCTCTACGGAGCCGAAGCGACCAAATCCTGAGCATTATCCTACATATAATCCCTCCGAGAAGTGTGACTATCACATGGGAGAGGTTGGTCACTCCACTGATGATTGCTATGTTTTGAAGCATAGGATCCAAGACCTTTTGGATACAAAGGCATTCTCTTTCGGTAGTAATCAGAAAAACCCTTTGTCCAACCATGATGGAGGCGCAAACGCTGTCACTGGATGAAGAAGTCCTTATCTTCTAGAATTTCAAGTTTTGTTTAGAGTTCCTGCTTTCTGAAATTTCAATTATCGCTTTCACTTCTAGGGTTTGGCTTGTTTGCATTTTCCATTCCAATAATGTAATTCATTTGATTCTATTCAATGAAATTACAATTTTATTTCCAATTTTGAGGACATGATGGGGTACACCAAACCGGCCCGGTGACGATATCCAACAATAAAAAGAAAATATCATCCATGGAGAAAATCTGAGGACTGGGCTTCTTCATGCTTCCTCATAAAAAATTCCCAAAAAAAGGAGAATAAAAAAAAATCATTTTTCAACCCATTTCCAAAAGCATGCATTAGGTTAGCCCTGTTTAATTTTCTGACTCATTTACTTCATGTTTCAGAGCATTACTTTCTTGTCCCGATCTGAAAATGGCGCATTAGATGACAGATTGGAGGCATGGCAGATTTTGGAGCAAAAATGGATTTTCAGTCTTGATTGATAGGGACAATCCAAGGACACCCAATTGCTGAGATAGTCCCTTCGTGGGACAATTCCTTGATTGAATGCTTGAAATCATGTTTTTCATACTTATGAGAGCATGTTTTGTATGTTTGAAGTCACAAAAGCTTTTTATGCCTAAAGTTGCTGAACTCTTTTGAAAAGAGAATTTTCATATTGATTTAGCTCACCAATTTCATATGAAGATTTGTCAAGATAGACAACTCAATGGAGTGACATCAATGCTTAAGAATGCTGAATGAGACGTATCAGGATGATGAAAGGCAAGCCCTATCCTATACACAGTCCCCTACTTATACATTTGTGAGATGAGTGTAGGAAGTTCCATATTCGCAAGTTAAAGAGTTCTCTCGCGAAAAGTACGATAACCGAAATGATGAGGGGCAATTCACTTCTCTGTCCTAAACACTACAGGTGATCCATTGCTTAACCCCTTTGAGCCACATACACTTGTGGAAATTCTTTTAAATTACCCCTGTCAAGAACCACCCCACATCGGGGCAAATTGGAGGGTAAGACAGCACCATAAGGCGAAGAAAATGGATTGAAATTTTCTTGCTCTAACTTGTATTAATCTTCTAGTCATTCTATTACATTGAATTCATGTGGTAATTTAAGTGCCTTAGGATGACGAAGAGCATTTCTTTCACTATCCTATACACTTATATCCTTTACATAGCCCACTTGAGCCTGCAATTTCATTTCTTTAAACCCAGTTGGTGATCATCCCCCACATTGGGGCAAGGCAAAAGGCAGATGAAGACCCTTGAAAGTTCGAGTGTCATTCAAAGTGTAATTGCTTGACACATGCATTGTGCGCAAGAATTGAAATCAAAATAGAACTAAGGGGCATGAAAAAGCAGTGTGCCTGGTAAAAGCAAGGCCAATGCCCATGAAAAAAAAGTGAAGAAAAAAGAATGAGAACTGGAGGTATGAAAAAGCAGTGTGCTTGGTAAAAGCAAGGCCAATACCCATAGATGAAAAAAGAGAGTCAAGATAAGGTGACTGTCAATTGCAAGAATTGAATCCCGATGGAGCAATATTCAAAGAACTCGAAAGTTGAGTTTTACAATCAATGAGGGATTTCATGAAGACAATCCCCGATGATGAAAAAGAAAACTGGTGGCAATGCCAAGATGATCACCAACTCTCACCATTCACACACATTTTGAGCCTAATGATCCTTTCATTTCTCAACCCATGAACCCAGCCTATGTTACGTCCCTTACAAAGTCTCTTCAGATTAGGGCACTTGAATTAACATAGGAGTTCACATGTCATAAGCATCACTTGAAGAAGTGCGAGCAAGACTATTTCTTTCTCATTTTGCAGGGTTCTTGACCTGTAAACCCGAAGATGAATACAAAATTGTTTATTTCAATAGCCTTGACTCAAGGAGTCCCATTTGTTAAGCCATTGACCAAGCCCACATTATGGTCCATGTTAAAGACCTCTCAGATTGGTAAGGTCGTACTGCTTGCGAGAAAACTTAGACCCTTGTCGATATGATGATGTTGAGATTGAGTGATTCTCACAAAATAACCATTCTAAATGAGAGTGAGTGAAAGTCCTTTCTAACTGAAAGTCTCTCATTTTGCATTTTTAAGAAATCCATGTCATTGTCTTGAATGACAATTATCTCCTGTGGAAATTTGGGTGATGCAAATATGGTAAAGTCATTATGCATAAACCTTGATTGAATGGATGGAAGCTCCACTGAACTTTGAAATATGCATTCTAGAGTAGCTCAGATGGCCTATCTCTTTGATGAATGTATATCCGTTTTTGCTCTAAATCATGTCTGACAGGTAATTCAAGTTCCTTTCAGAATGCCTCATGATATTAGGAGATGAAAAACCTCCACCATGAGGTGAAAGACCTCCACGGGATATCTAAATTCCAAAAGACATATCCTCAAGAATCAGAGTTATCACCAGGTAAGTATATCTCTACCATACTCTAAATACTTGTCATTGTGCAAGTATTCTCTCTCAAGTGCATCAACACTTGACTTGGTCAAGCTGTCTAGTTATATCGACCTGGCGTGCTTTCGTAGCCCAGAGTCATTTTCATCGACTCGGTGTGCTTCCGTAGCCCGATGTCCCCTTTAATAGACCCGGCGTGCTTCTGTAGCCCGGAGTTCTTGACCTGGTGTGCTTTCGTAGCCCAGTGTTCATTTTCATTGACTCGGTGTGCTTTCGTAGCCCAATGTCCTTTTATCGACCCGGCGTGCTTCCGTAGCCCGGAGTTCCCGACTGGCGTGCTTTCGTAGCCCGAGTCATTTTCATCGACTCGGCGTGCTTCCGTAGCCCGATGTCCCTTTATTGACCCGGCGTGCTTCTGTAGCCCGGAGTTCCTGACCTGGCGTGCTTTTATAGCCCAGAGTCCCTCTTTATCGACCCGGTGTGCTTCCGTAGCCCGGTGTCCATTTATATTGACCTAGCGTGCTTTCGTAGCCTAGGTTCCCTTTTATCGAGTCGGCGTGCTTCCGTAGCCCGATTTTCTTTTATCGACTTGGCGTGCTTTCGTAGCCCAAAGTCCTTTTCATCGACACTCGATTGAGTTGTCCCCCAAGATTTTTCTCCAGATTCAGTCTGATTAAGGCGACCGAAGAATGGTTCGGGTCCTGGTCAGATGATCTGTGTTACAACGTTGGGCAACCGAAGAATGGTTCGGGTCCTAGAAAGTGAATCCCCGTTTAGGCGACCGTAGAATGGTACGGGTCCTAAACAACATTTATTACTTTAACAGGCGACCGTAGAATGGTACGGGTTCTGGAAAGTCAATTTCTTTGTCAAGGCGACCGTAGAATGGTACGGGTCCTAGACACAACCAAACACTGCCATACTGGGCGACCGTAAAATGGTACGGGTCCTGGGAAGGCAGCCTCTTTATAAAGTCATGTTACTATTCTGGGCGACCGTAGAATGGTACGAGTCCTGGACATGTAACACCAACTATCTCGAATTACTCTACCCTCCTTGAAGGTAAGTTATTCCAGGTAAGTTCATTTATCATTTGCATTAGCATTTCATGCATCATATAAATTGCATTAAAAAATGGAATTCATTTTCCAACAAAAACAAATCATTCAATGCACCTGCATAGTCAAAATTTAGGTCTCAATTTGTCTTTGAAGGCAACCTCGTCGAGCTCACCTTCAAAGAGGGGCAGCTGTTGACACCTAAATTTTGGCGACCCATTTAGTCATTTATTGCATTAAAAAATTAGGGGTTAATTTTATCCCTAGAAAAATAGTTAATTGCATAGCATATAGTTTTAGGTGCATTTATTTTTAATTTACATTTATATTGGGCCGGTGACGGATGGGTTCGAATTGATGCTTCAGAAACTTTAATTTGATGAGTCGGGCTAAGCCCACGAAGAGAGCGAATTGGCCCAAGCCTGTTTTTATGATAATCGGAAATTATCTCGTGAAAATAAGAATCTAAAATTTTCGAAATATGATGGAATTTTTTCGGATAAGGCAAGGGTAAACAAATATTGCGTTTGGAAAAGTGAATATTGCATTTGAAAAAAAAAGGATCTTCGTGGATATCGATTTGGAAAAAATTAAAAACCCTAACCGATTGCCTATATAAAAAAACGCGTAGGGTTTTCAAAGGGGGGCCAGACAATAGAAATACACGGCCACATTGAGTTTTTTTTTTTTTTTTGATCACGTCGAAGGGGCTTCTCTCGGTTTTGGAGGTCAAGGAAAATTCAAGGCAGAAAGGGAAAATAAGAGACGAGAGAAGTGTATAGGGAAGGGACGTGTGCGGCGAGGCCAGCAAAAGAAAAAAAAAAAGAAAAGAAAAAGCAAAAGAAAAGGAGAGGACTGTTCATCGTCTTGTTCGTGCGGTCGCTCCGCTTGCCCTTCCTTCCGCCGCAACCCGCCCACGACGCCACTGCTGTTGCGCCCTTGCGCCGCCCGCGTCCGGTCGCCCGCCACCACCGCGTCCCACCGCACCGACGTTGTTCTTGCTCCGTCCGAGCCCGATCCAGCTCGGAGTCCCTCGCCCGTGGCCCACCTTGCCCAGATCTCACGATCTCGGCGGCCTGCGCCACCCGAGCCCTCGCGTGCAACCACTACCACCGTTCCACCAATCGCCCGCGAGCCCATCTCGCCCGGAGCCACTTCGCCCGAGATCCAGCCACCGAGACGCTTGCCACCGAAGCCCACATCGCGGATCTGCAGCACGGAGCCGTAGCCCGACGCCATCGCTAGCCTCGCCGACGCTAGAAGCCATCTGCAATTAAGCTCGAAGCCGTCTCTGCTCACCACCCCGTTAGCCACGAGAGCGCCGCCGCCCATCGGAGCTCGACCCGAGTAGATCGCAGCCGCATCACCGGTCATTGCCACTTTGCTGCCCAAGGACCAACGATCGACGTCCCTGCTCAATCCGACGCTCGCTGCTGATTCCGAGTCGTTGCTCCGCCCCGGACTAGCTCGTTTTGCCCGCGCCCGACGCCAAAGCAAGCCTTAGATCGTCCGAACGCCGGTAGCGGCTCGCACGCCCATTACAGTCTCGGCGAATCTGTTGCTGTTCGCCCTTGGTGCTGTCACCGGTCCGCCCGCCGCCCTTCCCGGACCCCCTCACGGATCGACGGCCGGCTGCCCTTGGAGACCCACGAACCGTGCTTGGGAAAAGAAAACAGGAAAAAAGGAAAAAAGAAAAAGGGAATCAATTAGGTAGTTTTATTTATTTATTCACTTATTGTTCATTTTTATTTTATTTTCATATTTAGCTTTTATGTTAGTGAAATTGTCCCTTTAAGTATGTGATTGAGATTCCAATATGAATTAGCCCCTCATATTAGGGATTAATAGTCCGATTTTCGCGCCCGAAATCCGACTCATAATCCCTTGCAAAAATCGACAATCCGATCTCAAGTTCGAGATTCGATTCGCGATTTAATTTTAAAATTGGTCAACCCGATCTCATGCGCGAGATATGGTTTGCCAATTTTTAGATATCAACATTATCTTGTTTGATTTGATGTCGTGGTGTTTGAATAAGTTTTATTTTCGTAAAAGGAAAAGGAAATCCAAAAAAATTGAATTAGGTTTAGGTTTGTTTTTTTTTAATTATCTTTGCATGTTTAGAATAGGGGTTTTATTTTCAATCATGAAAAAGGTAACAAAAAAAGTGCATTCATTTAGGTTGTTAGTTTTTTATTTGAATTGCATGTTTAATTATGTGTTAGTTTTAATTTCGAATTTCATAAAGAAAAACACAAAAAAAAATCATTGTGCATATTAGATTAGAATTGCATGTTCCATGTTAAATTTAGATCATCTTTTTAGACAAATTGCATTTTAGATTTAGATAATGTCTTAGTTTAAATTAGGATTTAATATGACTTAATCCCTAGTTTAAATTAGATAGAATCTTAATCTAGCTAGATCATTTTTGCATTTTTTTCTTAAATTTCGAATTTCATAAAATTTGTCTTAGGATAAATTAGTTGCAATTTCTAGGATAGCTTGCATTTTTTAGAATAGATAGTATTTCCCTTTAGTTAGATTTTCATTTTTAGTGATTTTAATTACGAATTTTCGTTAAATAAAATCATGAAAAAAGCATGTCATATAGAATTAGGTTCATGAAATGCATGTCATTTTAGTAATTTCTATTAGGTTCATTTAATTAGAAATTGCCCGTCATTAGAATTCGGTTATTTTTGCTAATTTAGATTGCATATTTAATTATTGCATGTTTATTAAAAAATCACAAAAATTTTTACTCATTCATATAGTTTAAGACATTTTGCCATGCCATATTATTTCATGTTAGGTTAGAAGCACTGCATTATATTGCATATGGACTATATTCTCGTTAAAAAGTGAAAGCAAAAATTGAATGATTGCTTGTTAATTAGAAATCATATCTAGGATTGCTGATGTGAATTCTAATCTAACACCGCAGATGCTTTCGTTGCTTTAAGGTAAGTTCTGCATTATTTAATTGCTTCCCTGAGTGTTAAATTGATGGTATGCGCACCTGCATGATCGCCTCACATGTTAGGAAATTGAATTAAAATCAATTTAAGCTGCCTGCAAAACATTTTTTGAAAATAAAAAGAAATGGTACCGAAAGGATATTAGAGAAGTTTAGTGTAACCAAGTCCCCGTACCCAAAGTATCTGGTTTGTAGGAGTAAAATAATCCTCCCATTATTTTACTTAGGTGTCTAATCGACCTACCGTAAACTGATTAGTGGCGACTCCTAGATAAAATCCATTTGCATGTTAAGAAATTTGAACCTAAGTCGCGAATTGGTATGGGCTTGGGAGAGCCCGAGCTAAGTCTAGACTTAGCAATCCATTAGCCGAAGTTTAGGTGGTGCACCCGAAAAATTAGGTCGCGACAGTCACTATTTGGAAATTTTGTTCTTACAATTATGTTTGTAGCAATATTTGAGATTGACAAGTTTAATAGGATGAATAACTTTGGGTTGTGGAGCATTAAGATTATATGCTATTAACAACCCAAGGCTTACTAGATGAGTTGGATGGAAGAATAAATAGCCAAAAATGATGAAAGGGGCCGATTAGGTAAAGTTGATGGAGAAAGAAAAGGTAAAATCCTATTGAATATGTTGGATGAGGTATTAATTGAAGTGGCCGAAGAGAAGGAAGCCATAGCATTATGAGTACAATTTAAGGCCTTTATCTGAAGAAGGATTTGAATAATTACTTTTATATACTGAAAAGATGTTTGAGTTCTGGATGGTTAACTGCACATCCATCAAAGCCCACTTGAATGAGTTTATCAATATGGTCTTGCCTAATGAAAAACAATGTATGATGTTGTTGACGTCTCTACTGGATTTTTTTAGCACTTCACTAATTTAGTGCTACAAAGGTACAACACTACAATTACCTTTGACAAGATAAATTCCTTATCTTTTAAGGACTGGCAAAAGAATTTACGAGAAGATAACTTAGCACAAAATACGGGGCAAGGTTTGATTATCCAAGGTATAGATGAACATAGAGATTCTGGAGGTAGCAGATGGAAGAGCTATTCTAAATCGAGGTCCAACATTTGGAATTATCGATGTTATCACTGTGATGAGGTTAGGCACTATTGAAGAGTTAAAAAGAGTTGAGGAGTTTGCAGGCGATGGTAATATTGATACTACAACAAATAATAGTTCTAGTGATGTCAATATTGTGTTGATCGTCATCACAAGTTCACTTGGATAATTGGGCGCTTGACTCTAGATGTTCTTATCATGAAACTTTTCATAAACACTAGTCTGTCTATCAATGCTGCTTGTAATGTAGTAAGGATCAAAATAGTTCAGATTAAGATGCACAATGGAGTGATACGAAGTTGACTGACGTAAGGTATGTACCAAAGCTAAAAGAGAATCTTATCTCACTGAGTGCTCTTGGTGGACTCATATAATGGATTTCCACTGAAGATGGAGTTTTGAAGGTGTCTCAAGGTGAGAGTTTAATATGATGTGATGAAAAATAGATTGCACATTGTATCTCCTCCAAGGAAAGACAATGACTAGCTCGTGTGCTAGATTCTCTAAGGCTTCAAGTTAGGACACGACATGATTGTCGCACATTAGACTCAGACACATGAGTGAGGGAGATGATTTTTCTAAATTATAAAGGTCTACTAGTAGGCCATCGAATTGAGAAGCTGAACTTTTGTGAACACTGCGACATGAGCAGTCAGTAGAGAGTGAAGCTAAATACAATAGTTCATTGGACCTCAGAAATTGTAGGCTATGTACACTCGAACTTGTTGAGACCATCTCAATTTTCATCTAAAGGAGTTGTCAGGTATGTGTTGTCCTTTGTTGATGACATTTTGAGAAAAGTATGGATTTGTTTTATTAAGTATAAAAGCAAGGTGCTTGGTTGGTTCAAGTCATGGAAGGCGATAATTCTCAGAAAAAATAGGAGGAAAGATCATGTGTTTGAAAACTGATAAAGGGTTGGAATTCTGTTCTAATTTGCTTGCCCAATTTTACAAAGAGAAAGATATAGTGAAACACCATGTTGTTGCCAATGCACTATAGTTGAATGGAGTTGCAAAACTAATGGATGGAATTATATTGAAGAGAGCTCGCTCTTTGCTCTTCAATGCCAGATTAGATGAATATTTATGGCTTGAAGTAATTAATACCACTTTGTTGGTTAAAGATAGATTACCATCACCAACAATTGATTGGAAAACTCCTAAGAAAACATGGTCAAATAAACATGTTGATTTCATCGAAGTGAAAATATTTGGTCACTTAGCATATGCTCGTGTAAGCGATTGTGCGTAGGAGCTAAAGGCAAGGAACTGCATATTTTTAGGCTATGCACATGGGGTGAAAAGATACAACTTGTGGTGCATTGAGGAAGATTCATCCAGTTTTATGTTCAACGAAGAAGTTACTTTTTAATAAATTTGCTATATTTCAAAGAGGAGTGAGAGATTAATGTGGAGAAAGATTTAGAAAGTTTTCAGAAATAGGTGGAGTTTCAGGGAGAGCTTATAAATGTTCAAGTATAGTAGATGTAACAATTTTTGCAGAGTTGTTAGATTCCAAAAGAAAGAAACTGATTTGCCACTACAAGACAAAAGAGCAAATAATATAAAAGATAGAGTGAGGGTTTCACTTTTCGTGCAAATGAAGCCAAATTCGTATTGAAGAGCACATGGTGGGCCCAGGTCAAATTGTTGACTCAGGGCACACACACGTATAAATGCAAAACTTTGGGGTTTCTTTTATGGGTGTGTGGAGCTGTAAAAGCTATGAAGATGCCGCAAAAGCCTTAAAAGGAGAATGCAAAGCTGTACGTACGTGGAGAAAAGACGGATGCCCAAATTCTTGTTTTAGTGTACGTAGAGCGTTTTACTTTGAGCTTGAACTTGCGGTGATTTTGTGCCATGAGTTTACGTCCAAGTGAGTTATTTATTTTTAAACACTTTGGGTTTGGGCTTAAATCTAGGTATGGGAAACACTCGAGCGTGTGAGCGATTGTAAACTCCGATTCTTCGATTATAGTGAATTATTTGCTGTTGGCTCTCCTCGTGGACATAGGTACTAATACTCGAACCGAACCACGTAAATTTATGGTGTCCTTATTATTTCTCGTTTATTTTTCTAGTAATCTCACGTTGACGTAAATTGTAAGATCCTGTCTTTTTCGCATATTATATTCCAACAATTGTTATCCGAGCTTGGGATTGGATTTCTTGATTGTGATTTGGAGCTTTTGCTTGTCTGATTATTATCTAGAAATTATGTTATTGTAATTATGCCAAAGAGAAAATCTGAAATCGAAAAGTTTAACGGGAGGAACAACTTTGGGTTATGGAGCATCAAGATGTGGACGTTCTTGGCAACCCAAAGTTTGGCCAAGGCATTGGATGGTGAAGATGAGTTGCCGATTATAATGAAAGCCTCTGAGAGGATAGTGCTAATGGAAAAAGTAAAGAGCACAATCCTGTTGAACTTGTCAGATGAGATTTTATTAGAATTTGTCGAGAAGAAGGATGCAGCATCATTATGGGCAAAAATTCAAGCACTCTATGTGAAGAAAAGTTTGAACAATCACTTATACACGTTGAAAAGAATGTTTCAATTTAGATATACTAAAGGTACGTCTATCAGAACCCACCTGGATGAATTCAATAAACTCATGATGGATTTGAAGAGCATTGGTAAGATACTTGATGATGAAGAACATGGCATGATATTTGTTAACTTCTTTACCAGAGTCATGGGAGCACTTTATTGATTCACTTTTATAAGGGTGTACTACAATTACCTCAGAAGAGGTAAAGTCGGCCTTGTTCCCTAAGAAGTGACATAGAAAGTTATGAGATGACGGTCTAGCACAAGGAGTAGCGCAAGCACTGACAATTCGGGGTAGAGAACAACATCGAGAGCCTAGTGATAACAGAGGCAAAAGTAGATCAAAATCACAACATAAAAAGTCCAAGGGACGCGTGAAGTGCCTTAAGTGTCACGACGAAAGGCACATTAAGAGAGATTGTCAAAAGTGGAGGAATAAAGGTGGTAGGTAGAATGCCACAAGCAATGTGGCAAACATTGATGAGGGGGGCACTAGTGATGCAAAAGTTGTTTTATGTGTGACTACTACTTCGCTTGGACACGAATGGATGCTAGATTCGGGGTGTTCTTATCATATGACGCCTCATAAGAACTGATTTACTACTTACCAGACTGCTGATGGTGGTAGCATTCTTTTAGGGAATAATGTAGCCTGCAAGGTTGTGAGAATAAGGATGATTCGGATTCGGATGCACGATGGGGTGGTGTGCACATTGACAGATGTGAGGCATGTACTGGAGCTCAAGAAGAATCTTATTTCTTTTGGGACACTCGACGACATAAGGTGTAGGTATACCTCTAAAGGTGGAGTGCTGAAGATATCTCGAGGTACCATGACAATGATGAATGGGAAGGAAGTGAATACTCTCTAGCATATATTGGGAGAGATCGTGACCGGAACTGCTACAATTTCATTAGGTGAGTTAGACTCTAACTTAACTCAGTTATGACATATGCGTTTAAGGCACATGAGTGAGGCAGGTATGATGATATTGAGTGAAAGAGGGTTGTTGAAAGGTCAGAAGATAGGAAAGCTGGACTTATGTGAGCACTGCAACTTTGCGAAGCAGTGCCGAATCAAGTTTACTACGGCTATTTATTTGACCAAACGACTAGTTGAATACATTCATTTAGACGTCTAGGGCCCGTCTTCGATTCCTTCAAAAGGAGGTGCCCGATATATGCTGACATTAATCGGTGATTATTCAACGAAGGTATGGGTATACTCTTTGAAGCACAAATATGAAGTGTTTGGTCGGTTCAAGAAATTTAAGCCATTGATTGAGAAGCAGTCAGATAAATGATCAAGTGCTTGAGAACTCATAATGACATGGAGTTCTGTGATAAAAATTTTACCGAATTCTGTTAGAAAGAAGGGATTGTGAGATGCCGCACAGTACCTCGGACAACATAGTAGAATGGCATGACAAAATGGAAAAATAGAACTTTGCTTGAGTAAGCTCAATGCATGCTTTCCCATGTAGGACTTGGTAAGGAATTTTGGGCCAAAGCAGTGAACATGGCATGTTACTTGGTTAATCGATCTCCATCATATGCTATCGAGTGGAAGACTCCTGAAGAAGTATGGTCGGAGAAACCTATTGATTACTCTAAATTACGAATATTCGAATGTCCTACGCATGCTCATGCAAGTGATGGTAAGCCTGAGCCGAGGGCGAAGAAGTGCATATTTCTAGGTTATGCACATTAGGTGAAAGGCTACTGGCCGTGGTGCACCGATGCAAGATCACCCGGTTTTCTAATCAGTAGAAACGTGATCTTCGATGAGACTACAATGCTTCAACAAACTAGTTCAAAGACACAACCACTAGAGCCGACAAATCATGGTATCATTAGTGAGGTGGAGTTTCAGGTGGAGACTCTGGAAACCTCAAAGGTAACGAAAGTTAAGACCATAGATGAGGCCGCAGTTCTTGAAGTTGGTGATAGTGAACAACTAGCAAAGCCATAGCACACTATAGCTGCAGACAAACAAATAAGGCAAATTAAATCACTGGTACGTTATGGTTATATAGATATTTCTTATGCATTGACTATAGGTGATGAGGTGGACACAGATGAGCCTTCGTCTTACTTTGATGTGAAGGCTAGTTTGGAGTCGTCGCAGTGGCTAGGGGCTATAAGTGAAGAGATGGAATCACTCCATTGGAATCAGACATGGGAGCTAGTCAAAGTACCCAAGAGCCAGAAGATTGTTGGAAGTAAATGGGTCTTTAAACGGAAAGAGGGCATTCCAAATGTCGAAACAGTGAGGTATAAAGCGAGACTTGTGGTGAAGGCATTGACTACGATGAGGTGTTCTCTCCTGTGGTAATACATACTTCTATTCGTGTTTTACTTGCCTTAATAGCTTCGCAGGATCTCGAGTTAGAGCAGCTAGATGTGAAAACTGTGTTTCTTCATGGTGAGTTGGAGGAGCGGATTTACATGAGGCAGCCAGATGAATTTGCTATTCCGGGTAAGGAATATCATGTTTGCTTGTTAAAGAAATCTTTGTATGGACTAAAATAGTCTCCTAGGTAGTGGTATAAGTGTTTTGATGCTTTCATGACTAGTCAAGACTATTCGAAAAATTAGATGGATAGCTGCATTTACTTTAAGAAATTGGAGGATGGTTTTTTTATTTATCTACTCTTATATGTTGATGATATGCTGATAGCAGCTAAGAATATGTATGATATTAATGTGTTGAAAATATAGTTAAATGCTGAATTTGAGGTGAAAGATTTAAGTGCTGCAAAGAAAATATTGGATGTGGAGATTTTGCGTGATAAGACTACATGAGTTTTACATCTATCAAAGAAGAAATATATTGAGAAGATCGTAGCACGTTTTAATATGCAGTCGGTAAAATCTGTAAGTACACCTTTAGCAAAGCACTTTAAAATTTCAAATAAAGAAACATATGTCCCGTGTTTCTTATTTTAGTGCCGTGGGTAGTATTATGTATGCTATGGTTTGCACTAGACTTGATATTTCACAAGCTATGAGTGTGGTTAGTCATTATATGAAGCGTCTTGGTAAAACTCATTGGGAAGCTGTGAAGTGGATCCTTAGATATTTGGAAAGGACAACAGATGTGGGTATAATGTACCGGAGGGACAACAATGGTAGTGGGACAACAATGGTAGTTAGACCACTAGTTTCGTAGATTCGAATCATGCCGGTGACTTGGATGATTGCAGATCTTTAGCAGGGTACGTGTTTACGTTAGCAAGTGGTGTAGTTAGATGGAAAGTGTCTTTACAAAATCACATTGTCTTATCTTTCAAACTGAGGTAGAGTACATGGCACTAACCTTTGTAGCGAAAGAGGCGATATGGTGACGAAGTTTGCTCTCTAACTTTAGGTTAGAACATAAAAGTGTGGATATACATTGTGATAACCAAGGTGCGATATATTTGGCGTATAATCCAGTTTATCACAAGCAAACGAAGCATATTAACATCAAGTACCACTTCATCCGAGATGTCTTAGTTAAGGGTAATGTTATTGTCAAAAAGATTGTTACAGCAGATAACCCGACAGACATGATGATTAAGTCTATTCCTTTTGCCAAGCTTAAGCTCTACTTGAGTTCTATTAGCGTTTGTGGAGAGTGAACGCTCGTCGGTGTGTTGGGAGAGCAACATGGATGATAAGCACTATAACTTGGCTTCAAATATCAAGCCAAGGTGGAGAATTGTTAAATTAATGTCTCAAGTTTGAATTTGGATAATGATTTGTTAACCAAATTTGTTGAGAAGGATTTTCCCAAGCGAATTACAAATCGGATGAAGAATATTTTCTTCTTATTAGACTTTCTTTTGGACTGACAAAAGAAAGAAATTGATCTGCCACTACAAGACAAAAGAGGAAATAATATAAAAGATAGAGTAAGGGTTTCACTTTTCGTGCAGATGAAACCAAATTTTTATTGAAGAGCACACGGTGGGCCCATGTCAAATTGTTGACTTAAGCCACACACACGTATAAAGGCAAAACTTTGGGGTTTCTTTTCTGGGTGTGTGGAGTTGCAAAAGCCGTGAAGACACCACACAAGCCTTGAAAGAAGAACGCAAAGTTGTACGAACATGGAGAAAAGACGGATGCTTGAGTTCTTATATTGGTGTACGTAGAGCATTTTAGTTCGAGCTTGAATGTGCGGTGATTTTGTGCCGTGAGTTTACGCTTAAGTGAGTTGTTTATTTTTAAACACTTTGGGTCTTTGCTTAAATCTAGATGTGAGAAACACTCGAGTATGTGAGCGATTGTAAACTATGATTCTCTGATTATAGTGGATTATTTGTTGCTGGCTCTCCTTGTGGACGTAGGTATCGATACCCGGACCGAACCAAGTAAATTTCTAGTGTCCTTATTATTTCTTGTTTATTTTTCCGGTGATTTCACGTTGACGTAAATTGCAAAATCTTGTCATTTCCGCGTATTATATTCCAACATTGATATTGATAATTTGGGTGCAGTAGAGACAATTTTAGTTATGAAGGTGTAGAGAGAAACTGTTGGAATGTTGTGAGTGACTTGAAAGAGTCACATCAAAAAAGCGTCATTGCGTTTCAACATGTGGTTGAGAAATTCCGTAAGTACCCCACTTGTTGTATATAACAAATTGTCTAGACTATCATTGTGTACTTAAATGGAGGTGGAGGACTTATCCCATGCTTCACATGTCAGATTGGTTGTCCGAGTTATGCCATGGACAGTATTAAAATTTATATCATTAATCTAGGTATACACTGCAATGTTGTTCAGTGCATCCTCCTAATTTTATTGGGCACGACAGATGTTGGGTTTTGTTTTGGAGGATGTAATTTAGGTAGTGTGGCATTAACTGAGTTTGTGAACCCATGTTCCCATAGGGAACTTAAAAGATGGTCTATTACTAAGTAGTTATGTCTTTGCTTTTGTTAGTTGTGCTATATATTGGAAGATGTCGACATGAAGATTACGAAAGGAGCTAAAAAGATAGTGTGGTCTAATGATTTAATAAGTGATGTTGGCATTGGACGTTTAGTTAATGTGACGTTTGGTAGAAGTCAAAGATATCACTGGAGAATCAAGTTCATTGGCGATCGAAATTTGTGTATTAGAATTACCATGTCAAAAGAGAATGGGACTATGAAGAAGTTTCTTGTAGTCGAGGATTCTACGGTCATGTGGACCGACTTGATTCCTCTAGACAAGTCTAAGCTCAACTAGGGCTTGAAAAACATCTATGATAGATATGTGCCCTTAAGGTGGTGGCAGAGTTGAGATAGATCAAAGAAAGTTTCCTATTTTTAAAATGATATATATATACTACTATGTATCGGATAAAATAGAGCAAACAAGAGGAGTATCCAATTTTATCCCTATGAGTTTTTTGACAGAGTTCTTTGTGAGAGATTGTGAGACAATAGTTGTGGGTTTACTTTCAACTTAACCCATGTGTGGAAAACACTTAAGCGTGTGAGTGATTATAAACTCTATATTCTCCAAATTTATAGTGAGTTTTTTGCAATTAGCTCTTCTTGTGGAATGGGCACCATTACTTATATTAAATCACGTAAATTTCTAGTGTTCGTTATTGTTCATCGTTTAATTCTCCGTAATTTCTCACTGATCTAAATGTAGAATTTGGTTATTTTCACATTATATTACAATTGTCTCATTGGACATCCCCCGGTAGAGGTCACTATGATGGCTAAGGTTGCTAGACATAAATTGGAGGCCGTGTGAGCTCCAATCCAAGGATGCATGCTCAGACTTGGGGGCCCAACCTCAAATTGGATGAGTTAGGTTGGCTGGGGCCAATAGGTCATGTTTATGGTAGTGGTGGAGAAGTTTAGCTTCGTTAATGGGATTCAGTAGTCCTAGTGTGGGATTGAGCATGTGATGGTTACTGAATGTGATAATTGTTAAGGCAGCCAATTTTGTCAGTGGTAGCACTTGATTTAATCATGGTGGTGATCGAGTGTGGGTGTGATGGACACCTGTAGTTACAAGAGGAGAAGAGTACTAGCAAAGGTGTGGGCTAGGAGCTAGCAAGCATATGCAATTGGAGCAGGACTAAGAAGATGATGGGGAGAGAGAGAGAGAGAGAGATGACAAGGAAAACACGTAAAGGTAATAGTGTTCAAATTAACTAGCATTTGACACTTTAAATTTAATAGAAGGATTAAATTGAGTTAAATTTGAAAAGTTCGAGACTAAATTAGATAAAAAGGAGTTCATTGACAAAATAATATCAACGAAAGTTTAGGAACCATCTATATTATTATCTTCGAAAAAGAAAAGGATTGATGTTGCTGATAAGGTCAAAATTTATGCCTAAAAATCCAAATTGTCCATTTACTTTTCTTTTTTCAAAAATGTTGCTTTACTTATAAAAAGTGTCACCATTAGCAAATTGCAAATCAACAATTATTTAATGGCATTAATTTCGTGTCAGCAATTTCCATCAATGGACCAATTCTAGGACCATTGTTGGCACTTTTCAAAAGGTAAGGGAACGTTTTTGCAAAAGGGAACGTTTTTGCAAAAGGGAACGTTTTTGCAAAAGGAAAAAAGTGAAGGGAAGCTATTTAACAATATAATCCAAGGAAACAAAAAAGATTAGAGACAATGACTATAGTAAACTCTTAAGCCATGTTTGATAGTCTGAACTTCTTTACTAGATTGGATAATGTCATATTGGATAAAGATAGAATAGGATTTGATGCCTAGATATAGTCCAAGTGATTTTTTTATTTGTGGGATCAAAATTAAAAATAAAACCAGGGAAGTCATAAAGAGTATTTATTCTTTTATGCTTCCCCATCCTTGACAAACACCTTTCTTCCCCATGACTTCGAAGATGACAAAGACAACCTCTCCTTCTATGACATCCCTCTCGTCGCCCTCGACCAACCTGATGAATTCTACCCAGCTCTACATCAAACTTTGCTGCTTTGAGACCATCGCAAGTTCGAGTTCTCTGTCAGTCCCACCATTTTCACTGTTGACATTCCTCTTCTACAGCGAATCCATCTGCTTCAGCAAGCGTGAATACTACATTTAAGCCTCTTGATTAAATCCAGCGTTGCTGCCAAAAGCCAACAAAGGCCAAAACCAAGACTCATCAATAAAACCTCCTTTGTAATGAATACACCATGCAAAAACCAAATAAGTAATGAGAATTCAAGAACATGGCAACTTTTTGCCATACCACAACGTCGCCATGGACCAATTGATTAGCAAATAGAAATCTATCTCTCTAAAACCATAAGTAAACGTCACTTATAACCCTGTGGCCACACTTGAGAGATGAAGGCTATAATCGAATCGCCTTGGCCTCCAATGCCATGTGTGTCCTCTTCTCCCTCTTCATCTCTGCTACTTCCTTCGATCTTATTCACCTTGAGATCTTCCCTATGCCTTTGATGAATGAGGAGTTCTATCGCCCCAACTATCGTCTTCGACAAAGGAGGTGTCAAGCTCTGATCAGGATCATGAAGTTCCTTGCCAAGAGGGAGTTGAGCAACATAAGGAAGAGGCAAAGCCGGCAAGATCCGGCACTGCTTTTCCTAGAGGCTAAGGGTGGGAACTAGGTTTGTCGCCAGTGGGAGGAGAAGTGGCAATTTTAGTGAAATAAATAAAAATTGAGAGAGAGATGATGGTGCCGCTAGGCAAAAGAGAGGAAGAGTGATCCACGAGCATAGAAATGGGAAAGAAAGAGTGAAATTTTTTTATGAGTTTTCTCGCTCATATATCCTATTGGAGTCCATCCCACCCCTTAGGAGGAATTTTTTTTATCTGGGCTATATCCAGTCATATCCGGATTTTGCATCACTCCAAACATTAGATAGCTAGAGTTTTGTGCGACCCACCAAACGTGTGACATCCTCATTCCAACCCGCTTTTTTAGAATGGAATTATTCTGACAAGTGATCATCAGACGAGAGTGTCTTGAGGATTGATAGGCCACGAGGACATCGGGAAAGGCTATTTAGGGGCGAAAAACTCGATCTTTCTTCGATAAGGGCATATGAGCTTGAAGAAGTGGAAGTGGGCCACAAACGATGACCCAAGTGGGCCCAAGCCCATGTTGGGCAGCCTGACGAGCCCAAGCCTGCAAAGTAAGGCCCAATTAGGCCCACACCCTTAATGGGCAGCACAAGGGCCCAAGCCCATGAAGTTGGCTACCCAAAGGAGAGATCATAGGCTATCTAGTCTAATCTAGACCTAACCTAAGTACTTAAGTGTGATCTATCTGCCATTTAATGTCAATACTTTTTTTTATTTTACAAGCCACCCTTGATGGCCAAGAGACAAGGGAGTTGTTGGGCATTTATGGAGACAAGACCTCTCCTTTCTCTCTCCCTCCTCTTCCTCACACCGGCCATCTCTCCTCATCCCCGCACTCTCACTTTTCCCTCTTCAAAATGTCACATCTTCATTTAATGGAAGCCTAGGGTTGAGAGATATGGAAGATTTGGGGGGCAAAGCATTAATAAGGGACAAGACGACTCTCTCCTCTCCCTTCCCCCCCCCAACCAGCACCCTCTCTCTCTCTCTCTCTCTCTCTCTCTCTCTCTCTCTCTCTCTCTCACTTTCACTTTCATTTTCTCACTTGAACTCTCCTTTCTCTCCCTAACCTTGACTAGCCAAACCCCCTAGCCATTTTCATCTTCATTCAAGCTTGTTTCTCCCACATTTTCTCACCGGCAACCGCCTGTTGAGCCCTCACCGTCAGACCGCCATTTACACTGCCACCTCGCTGCTCAAAGCCAATCGACCAGCCTCCTCAAGGGCTGTTCAGTGTTGTTTAGTCCTCACCGAAGCTCCCTCTTGCTCATTTCTTCTCCTATCTAGTCCCTTGCGAAGCTTAGAGGCTGTGCCGACGCTGAACCATCACCGGGCCACTATTGGAGCCGCAACTAGCCACCATCTAGCATAGAGGACGCACGACCAGCAGCTTACAGTTGCTGTTTGGTCCTATTGTCCCTCCCCTGACGTGTTCCGAAGCCCGAGTCGTCCGTGAGTGGCTTTTTAGCCTTCGTTTAGGGCTTTCATTGCATTTAGGGAGTAGTTTAGGGCGGATTAGTGGTAATCTATGTCGTTTGGATGATGTGCTATGTGATTCTATAATTAAATATGCTATTTAGGTTATGTGCCATGTGATTTTATGCTTAAACATGTTGTTTGGATTGTGTGACATACTATTTAGTAGTTATCCATGTCAATTGGATGATGTTCCATGTGGGTTAATAGTTAAAAATGATAAATGGAATATGTGCTATGTGAATTAATGGGTAAACATGATATGTATGTGTCATGAGTTTGGGAAGTGAATAGTGCATATGTGTGTGATATAAGCGATATAAGTGTATGGAACGATGGCATTTGGCAAGGGAAGTTGCATATCACATGAACATCACATAAATTAAATGAGAAAGATAAGAAATATAGTATGTGATGGCATGCCCATGTGATCACCAAGACCCTGATGCGTTTTACGCGGGGTGTGAACCTGTCCTGAGGCGTTTTACATGGGACGATGCCTGATTAAATTCGAATGCCCCCAAGTCAAAGGGATGTCATTCACGGATAGATTTCGGAATGAAGCTCCTTATAGGAATCCCCCCAAGTCAATGGGATGCCGTGCTCGATGGGGCGAGACGATACCCTATTACACCGGATGATTTGCGAACCTTCGGGTTCTTTGGGTCTTGAGTGGTCGTAATAATCTGGACAAATGTGTATGGAAAGTGCATAAGATTCGTATGTGATGAGGTTTGGATTATTGCATGGCATGAGTGCATGACTTAGATTATAATACATATTCCTATGTTTGGCTCGAGAACATGAAGTCTATGTCATGAAATTGCCTATGCATCTACTTTGATAGCCTTATATGGTATACAAGTTGTTATGAAATCGATAAGAGTAAAGCAAGAAGTGTGTTGTCATGTTTTGCCATCGATAGACAATTGCATGTTTAGGGTGCTTTCGAGGTGAACAATTTCCCTACATGAAGTCTAAGAAGTTCACTCATTGAGTTTATCTCATATTTGTTTGTTGAAATGTTTTTAGGCCCTATAAATGACTGACCCATTCCGTCAGATTCGTTTTGGCCTCCCTATTGAGCATAGTCAGGAGGTGACGAAGTACTTGGTAGTGAGAGTAGCCGAGGCACACTATACGCAATATGTCAAAACCATTTGGGTCAATGAGGGTTTGCCTAACCTTGTGCCACGCCGATTTGTGGCCTAGTACTTTTGGGTAGGTATCAAGAGTCACGGTCCCATCCGCGATTTCGATGGTCCGCCGGGTGCTAGAGGATCTAGGGGCGGCATTAGCTGGGATGCCAAGGATGGGAACGTTCCCGATGGGGAGGTTTTTACCCTGAGATCGACCCCACGCCGGTTGCCGTGTGGGAGGCCTGGACCCTGCAGCCCAATGGGGCATAGGTAGACGAGGGGTGTTAGCACTTTTTGGACCACCCTTATCGTATTAGAGGCGTAGGTATACCCCCGGGCCCTTTTTGAATGAGGTCGTGGTAAAGCAATTAGGCATGTCAGATATGTGAAGCTGGTTATTTAATTTTGAACTCACTATGTATGAGATGATGACTCATGAAGCTTCTCTATTTATATATACATATACATACATATATATACATATACATACATATACATACATATATATACATATATATACATATATATATGACTATGTTTTAACTATCCCTACCATTTGATGATTGGAGATTTGCTCACATTGCCGCTTGTGCGTTTTAATATTATTACGATTTTGAGTCGACGATTCCTCTTAGGACGTCTCAGTTGAATGACCAAAGGATAAGTAAAGGTTCGATGGGCGCGGGTTGTCACGCCGCCGTAGAGGTTCGAGGTGTGACAAAACACAACCTTAATTTTTTTGTGAGTGTGAAGCAATTTAAGTATCTGTTGTCCTCTATTTGATAATATAATCCATGTAAGCACCAATAACTTGCATTAGCGACTACGGTCACATTAGTGAAATAACATATACCTACGTAACTTACAGAATGAAATTGCGAATTGGGCATTAAAGACATAATGCCCTTTATTGTAATCAAAACACAGTGAAGAAATAAGATATTAGCAACATCTTCAATCTTCTTAATCTATTCCATGTTTGTTTATCTCCAAATGGTTTTAGTAAGAAATTACCTCTCTCTACTTAAACTTGGCTAAACACAAACTAAAACAATCCACCATCTTTAATCATCCACCAGCCCTTGCAATTGGAACATTTATTGCCGATCTCAGACTAATTTCCATCCCCACCAACGCTCGTCCTTTGAGCCTTCAACCTGGCACCGTCCAAATAGTATTGATAGACATAAGAAACGAACCCCCAAATGGCCAAGATCATAGCCATTACCTTGACCCCATCCATCTTGTCCCCGAAGAACATGACCGCAAAAATGGGCACAATCGGCAAGCCAACAACACTAATGGAGTCTGAGAACAAAGATGACGCGTCTAATACCAACCCAACCGTGCCCATGGTGAACACTTGCCAAGCAATTGCCGTCCCGGCCAAGTTCATCACATATCTCACCTTGCCAAGCTCATACTCGTCCATCTCTCTCCCCAAATGCTCCCACTCACCACTCCCAAACAACCCTACCACAAAAATCACACTAGCCACTAAAGATGGGTACACAATCATGTTCAAAACCGCCCTAAGCGTCTCTTTTCTTATGATCCTCCTAAAGCAAAGTTGGTCTAAGGATAACAGAAGCCCATAACCAGCTGATGCTAAAATGGTGCACACAAACCCCAGTGCATATTTCCCTTCGGAAACCCCCTTGGAGTCTTCTGAATTTGATTGGAACACGAGAAGGGTCGAGGAGATTATGAGGAGGACTAGAGAGTTGATGATGTAGGGGGTGAACTTTTGGGCATTTAGGAAGAAGGAGAAAAGGGCATTGAAGGCCAACTGGGAGGAGCAAATGAGGGAGTAGGTGGAGACAGGGAGGTACAAGAGGCCAACTGAGTATAAATAGCCATTTAGGGCCACAATTATCCCTAGAGAGAGGTACACAAGGGCAAGGCTCTTGAGAGAGGGCGATTGTGATTGAGCTTGAGATTGAGCTTGTGGGTTTGTTTGGATGTGTGGGTTATTAGGGTCACATGGTTGTTTGGGTGTGGGGATGAAGTAGAGGAGGAGGAGGATTGGGAAGGCCCCATGCTGGACAAGTGCGGCAAGCCACTTGCTGTTGCCTCCTTTTTTGTAGTAGAGCGTCCCAAGAAGAGTGCCCACCGATTGGCCAGAGAGAACAAAGAGTGAGTAGAGAGCCACTCTAATCCACCACCAGGAGTTCTTGGGTTTAGAAGTTATTGTTGCTTGACTATCGGTCATGATGCTAGTGGGCTGGAATGAATTCCCTTCTTTGGCTTCTTGATCATCAGTCATATATTCGACAGCGATTTAATTAAGGGTTTCGATTGGTAAGAGAGAAAGAACATAAATGACACTAAAAATGGTGGAATCCAAATAAATTCAACGACTAGTCACAATGAATCAGAATATGCTACTATTTCGACTATAACCAATTTCATAATTTCGAATAAGTTATGTCTATATCAAACGTAGGAATTACCTAATTTTATATTTGTTTTATTTGAGCAAACAAAGTAACATGTGTCAAGACAAGGTGTTTAAGTTAAACATTTACTTTCTATTTATTTTTCTTCGTGCGAAGAACTAGAGCTTCATCTTTTTGGGGAAATAGCTAGGATCTAGACCCTTTATTTTTTTGGGAACAGTTAGGATTGATAAATGCAATTCCATATTCACCAGATTCACCGTGACGTGTATATAGAATCACATGTGGGACCATAGAATTTCAAATTGATGTAGATATTGATTTTTGGTCGGCAGTAACAGCGTGATTCACTATCAACATAGTAGACTCACAAAAACAAAATTGAAGGATGATAAAATATTTCAGGTCAAAAAAGGCACTTTTGTAATGTTGCTTGTCCAGGCGAAGAAGCAGAAGTTAAACGTCCTAGGATTCATCAAAAGTCCTGGAGGAGGATCTTCTGACGTTGAAAGTTTCAGCTTGTTCAAATGAAACATTTAAACATCTGGATCTTCAAAACACAATACAAAACAAAACACAGAGTTGCAGGAGAGAAGTGAATATATGCATGGTCGTTGTATTCTCCCCTTCTATTGTGCCCATCTCTATTCGATGCATCATTTCTGTTCTCATGATCGATGCGTAAAATTCCATTGCATAAGTCAATTTATTCAGATGTTGGTAAACTCCTCGAAAATTGGACTTACCCGGGATGTGGAGTTGCAGTTCCTGAGGATGATGATGAGCTAGTTCTCCCATGTCGGTAATAAGAGAGAGAACCCAGAACAGGGTGATAGATGCTATAAAAGCTGAGGGAGTATCAACAAGAAACCAACAAGAGATGAAAGAAGAAGAGGAGGCTTTTATGCAGGTACGCCGTCCCGCGTGCTACATTTTATAACTTATATATACCTGATAAATATATATTTTCGTTGAGGAAAAAAGGTTATTTATTATTTAAGGGGGAAACGAAACTCTTCCAAATGCCACTTCCCCCGGCATAGGGGAAGTGTCCCGTACTGCCAGTCGCTTTCCCTGAAACATGCACAGCTTTCAAATTATTGGGTTAAACACTAGATCTGCTAATGCAAATTACTGGGTTGAACTCTCTCTCTCTCTCTCCCCGACTCAACTGGGGCCGGTCTGATCTGGAGTCGCCTAAGACCGGAAACCTTGGATTTGAGGTCGCGACTCAGATTCAAGGCATTTGTTGCGAACATAGAGAGGGGAAGATCATCGCATAGTGGTGTTGCATGAGTCAAACGAAATTGGTGGCAATAATCGGTGAGTTCACCATATAAAAATAATTATTTCATATTACGATTACATCATATAATAGTGACACGTGATGTGACAGATCAATTAAAATTGAATGACTTTAAAATTTAAAGACTAAATAGGATGAATGCATATTACATTAGATACAAAACTGGCAATCATGTTAACCCTATGTCCAACCCATAAATTATTTTTTATTATAGAAACATCCAAAATGAACATATTTTGATGGAAAAAGCTTAGCTGGCCATCATCCGTCAAATGACAGAGTGACAGTTAAACGTGGACCACCCACGTTTTCAACTAGTTTTATCTCTTACCCTGTTTTTCTTTAAGGAAAAAGTTTAGTTGACTTTCCTCCGTCACATGACGGAGTGATGGTCAAATGTGAACCACACAGGTTTTGAGGAAATCGGTTGACTTTTGCAGTCAATTTCAACTTTTACCTTTTTTTTCGTTTTTCATATTTTTGATTTTTATGTTTCCTTATTGCATGCTTAAATTGAGAAATAAAATCGTAAAAGGGTCTATACAAATAATTTTCATGAATACGATGAATAGTGCCTTCCACTCTCTTTCCGCATAAGGTCTTCCTTGCCACAAAGGTGACATATTGACTCTCTTTCCTTCCGCCTCGGTTGACTCCACGAGGTCCATTTCAACTTGTCATTATTTAACCATTATGCGTCATGTATAATCCGCGTGACTGATGAGCAATTCATGCGCCCCCTTTGTCATCATGACGAAAAGTTGCCGGAAAATGCTAAGTAATTCCTACTTCACAGGCGGAATCTTCAAGCCGACTATTTGAGCGAATATCCTGAATGCTTATAATCACCACCTTGCTTTAACTTTGTTACTTTATTTGTTGCGTTATACATTTGATGAGATCAAAATCTGGTTAAAATATAAATCATCGGTGAACAAAACAATCAATGAGCTATAAGCTCATTAATAGTGTAGGATGTTAAATTCAACAAGATGGTGAGGTTAATGTAGAGGTCATCGATGAAATCCTTCATCAGTCAACAACTTGAGTTATCGATGAGAAAATCTTTCACCAACCGACCAGTCAAAAGAAATCAATAAATCACCGGCAACAATTGTAGATTTTACGAAGTATTGAATCAACATCATTTTTGAGAAAATAGAGATTTGCCAACCCATCAATGGAAGATAAAGACGGTGGATTGACAAAAGCACATGTTATTTGTTAATCTTAGAATGTGTATTTTTGTGTGGGGCTTGAGGAGATTTCTACAGCAAGAGGCACGATGAAGATGAGTGGCAACTTCCACTCTCTTTCTCCACACGTAAAATGACGAAGTGACGGTCAAACGTTGATTAAACTGGTTTCATCTTTTACCCTATTTTTCTTTTTCCTTTTTGATTATTATGTTTTCTTATTGCAAACTTAAATTAAAAGATAAAATTGTAAGAAGGCCCACACAATCAAATTTCATGAATATAATGAAAGAAAAAATAAATTAGATATCAAAATAAAAACAATTACAAGTAAAAAAATACTAGCACCTATTAAAAAGAAATCATTAATTAACACTCAATACCTACCTCATCGAATTATGTTCAAGTATTCATAATTATCACTGAGCATATCGCCGGAGTTGAATTGTGTAATTCCATTGTGTGTATTTAGGAATGGAAATTATCTAATCGGTCCTAAACATATTATATGAATATCAATTCAATTCTAAACTTTTCAAATCTGGCAATTTAGTCTTAAAAATTTTGCTCGAAATTCCAATATAGTCTCGGTCAATTTTCACAAGAAATTGCTGATGTGTTAGTGTGCGATGTAGAACGGTCAATGATAACTAAACCGTCACATTATTGATTTTCAGCGAAAAATGACTGAAATAACTATATTAGAATACCGCGCAAAAATTTAGAATTGGCATCCTAACAATTATTTAGAATTGATCAGGTTATTTTTTTCGGATTTAGGGAGAGTCACGAGGGGAGATGTCTGAACGTGCAACAACTATTGGCAAAACATAAAAGATGTATTGAAATTCAATCATGAGGCAAGTTTTGTGGTATCTACTTGTATTTAGCTGATTGGGCCGAACGCCGTACCCCGCGACGGGGCAAACAAGAACCAAACAAAACGAAAGTTTTTCCAGGCTAAAAGACATCCATCATAGTAAAGTACTCTCACTTTTACATAATATGCACACATATTATTTTTATAAAGTATCCGTCTACCACACTTTTGCAAAATTACGGAAAAATGATCATCCTTTTGGAACCAATTAAAACGGGTAAAGATATTTCAATTTTTTTTTTTTTGCACTTGTTTCATATTATTTTATTTGTTAATTCCTTATGTAACATATTAAGGGTGATCAATTTCAGGTTTCCTACAGATTCTACATGGAATCTGGAACTTAGTCGTTAGAACAGGTTCCTTATTTTTTGAATCCTAGAATCTACTATGCATATCCTAGATACTGAAATCTATGCTGTCACAGATTCTAGAGTTAGTTCCAAAATCTACCCAAGTTCCACCTAAACAATTATAGTGAATTATTACATTTAATTACCACAATTTGCTGCTACAATTCACTGATCATGACTTATATTTAAATACATGAAAAATATATAAATTAACAAAGTAAAAGTCTCGGTCATAAAATGGAATCTCATATTAGTGTTCCAAATTATACAATCATCATCAAACGCCTCGGAATATTGCAGGATCACGCAAAGACATAAACCAAGAAAAACACAAAAATTCTAGGTTCTAAGTTTCAGGTTCTACCAACCTAAAACTTGGAATCTATCCATCAAATATGGACCACTAGCCCTAGCCAGTAATGCCTAGAACGCATCTATCTTTTAGTTTGACTCCTTTGTGAGGCTAATTGCACCATTTCCCAAACTAAAGCAATTGTCTCATCCACAGCTTCTCCGATGGGGCGAATGGTTTTGTACAATTGACTCCATGTCTTCATCATCATCCGCCATTATCACTTCATACCGGACTAGATTATCTTGTAAAGGTAATGTTATGGATGTTTTAAATAAAGTATTTGCTCCAGTAATTTGGAGTTGAATTTTCAAGGCAATAGAGTTGGGGGTTATCCTGGAACCTAAAATTGGATAGGCTCCTACCGGTCCAATTGTCAGAACCTGGAACCATGCTCACTCCTATAACATATCAATTATCATTTATCTACATAAATATGGATAGTTGTATAATATCAAATTCACACAAGGGAAAAACATGAATAACAACAATTAATTATTAGATACGGTATTTTAAAATAATATTCTCTTCTAAAAAATTAAAGTAAACCGATAATGCATTATTTCTTGAATCTATCGCAACACTGAAGTGCCTCAAAATCACCAGAGGAGCAGTAAATTTCGATCAGTGAGAAGCTAACGGGCAACCTCGCAGTGACCCAAAAGAGGAGGATGATGCAAGGAAAAGACAAATGCTCAGATAGTTATATCAAGCTGATCAAAAGAGTCAATTTCAGACAGCAACTTTAAATCTCAAGAAATTTAGATCGAAAAATTTGGTTTGGAGGAGTCCGCACGAAGACCAATCAACACCCGAGAAAAAAGTAAAGAAGCCGAAGGAGCCGGTTGTCAAAAAGATAAGGTTCAAAATGACGGCAAGTTCTAATATGGTCCAAGCTAGATTGCCAATTGAATTCAGAGCCTCTCCGATGAGAGTCGCTAAAAATGAAGAGGACCCAATCATCGATGGAAAAAGTAATGGCCGAATTTCAATTCACTGGTGAATAAACGATGGAATTTGGAAAATTGACATTTTATAAAGCCAAGCACCTCAAGTCATTGACTCTGCTTGGAAAAATCGACGGCAAATTAGTTGAACTGAGAAATGATTGCGTGATAATTTTTAATTTACTATTAGAATAACAGTCTGTTATAAACCATAAAAAATCAAATAACAAATAATTATAAATTTTTATGAGACTCACTCCTTTAAGAATTTGTGATTCAGACTAAACTATTATTCTCATGGTACCTAAAAACTGTTATGCTAACAAAACTCAACAAAATTCCTATGGACTAGGAAAGGGCACGATGATAGTAGACCGCACAGCCGACGTCTTCTCAAAGAATTTCAAGTGGCCACCACGAGGATTCTCCTTCTGATCAAAGTAGAAAAAGCTTGTGCTCCGCTCGCACCGCCTTGCCCATCAATTCCACACGTAATGAGACTGTGTTCGCACGTATAAGCTGCACAGGAGTTGCGCATTGCACAGATGATATTCGGGATAAAAGTTATTGAATTCGCTACGCATATTTTGCCAAACAAACGGATGTTAATTTATGAAGGAAATCAATTTTCAATTTTTGTATACGATACCCTTCAGCTATTTATAAGGCGCATTTGGATCGCCGGCCTCTGAGCCAGTCTCTAAGACTGGTAATTCCATGGCAATCCCACGTCATCGTTTTTAGGGATCTAACGATAATGTCACATCGGATTGACCGGTTCGCATCTCATTGCATAATATGAGGGCGTTGGCTTGCATCAGCCATTTCTTTTCTTTTTCTATTGGTCTCTACAGCAATTTTATTTTGTCAAAAAAAAAATTCCATTCATTACCAAAATAATAAATGACAGGATTTATAGGAAATCTCAAAAGTCACCCTAACAAGACAAACAAGTAGAGCTCCCAAAAATCAAGTTACATTATCAAAGCATGGCTGGCAAAGATCATCATACACTTGTCCTTCATGAATAAATTTGTGATTGTATCCAAGTGAAAAGATTGACGGTCGATCACCGAATCACGCATCATTATTAGTGATAAGCACATGCCAGGACCTCCAATTGTAGTTACGACTTTACCTTTCGACAGTGTGCACCTAGATTTGACATCCCCAACACCATTACCGTACAAAGACAACATATATACAAATATATTGAACAAGCTCAAATCTGTCACCTGTGAGAGCAAGTCCTTTAATAAGTGCGAGCTGCCAAAGTTTTTAACAAAAACACATTGAACAAGCACACCAATACTATTGTAAGCACCATTGAAATTGGAGGTGGAGCATTCATTCATTAGTACTCCTAAATCTAGAATTAGATTAGAGAGAAAAGCTCCCAGATATAGAATTGGGAGTCCTAGATCTAAAACTAGATTGGGAGAGTAAAAAAAGAAAATAAGAAAAAGACAAAGGAAAAATAGGGAGGGGAGGGAGAGATCTAGGTCAAATTTTTCCCCTTCAGAAGTTGAAGAGACAAAAAAGGTTGAAACTTAGAAAAGGACACAAGGGGCAAAGAGATTAAATGCGCTTTTTCAATTACTTCCCCAAATTCTTTGTGTTAGTATTTTTTTTTTTTTGTCAGTCTCTACTGTACTCCTACTCTAACATTCACTTTTATACTTTTGTCATGTCTTATTGCAGGGCGTGGGGGTCTAAACCCATATCTAAAACTAAATTGTCATCTCCCTAACTTCCCCCCTCCCCCTATAAAAAGTAGGGGATGTGAAACCCCCACCTTCTTGTATGTGGACAGCGTGGCCACTGAAGCAAACCCCAGTAGTTTGGGTAAGCAATTGAATAGCCATCTTTCAATATTATTCTCCAAGAAATGTGAGTTCAAAGACCTTATTTTTATGCCCTATACTACCCTTTAGGCTTTGTCGGTTCATCTTTCGTCATCCCTAAGCAAATATTTCCAAAGAGATTATTGACTTAGCCCTTCTTGGGCAATCATGTGCATTAGTGGCCAGCATCTATATGATGCTTCTTTCGCGAATTCTTATTCTTCAAATTTTGGCTCCCTCGTATGTCCAAATTTGTTTAGCATATTGGGCCAATTCAAATACAATTCCCAATAGGGGTAATCTAGATTAAATTCACCATAGGCAGACATGTTAAGCAATAAAGTTTTCGTAATGCCTAAGTCCAATGTAAAATGTGAATGCTAAATCATGCAATATTAATATATTTTTTATGGGTTGAAGTCAATCCCTAATTTTTCAATGCAATAAATTACTAACTATGATAGCCAAAATTTAGGTGACAATACTATGTGAGAGTATTTTATGTTACAGTCACATCAAGTGATAGTGATATGTAATGTAACAATTCAATTAAGAATTTAATGATTTTAAAACATAAGCACTAAATAGGTTAGGATACTTATCGCGTGAGGAACATAACTAGTCAGTAATGTCAATGACCAACCCCTAAACTTTCTTTTTCTATGTAAGGAGAGGGTGCGAAAAGGAGAAAAAAAGGGCGAAGAGGAAAAAGGAAAGGAAAAAAAGGCATGAGATGTGCGAAATTAACATTTTTTTCATGTGTCATCATGAGAAAGGATTAATTGGGTATTGTTAATACTTGATTTTTAGTCTACATGTCATTAAAAGAAAAATGTCAAGATTAAAGTTTTCGATCATAACGGAAGATGTTTCTCAATAAATAAATAAAAATTGTCATTTTTTTCCATTTCTTTTTTCATCGGCCCTTCATTTATGATTTCTTAGTCATTTTCATCGAAAACTCAAAAAGTTAAAAGTTGACTTTTGCATTGACTTCTTTATCAATCCTCTAACAAAAAAGTCAACTCCAATTCAAAATTTAGTTTTTTGCCCAAAAAGTTCTCAAATAACCTCAATTTCATTTTGGCCAAAAAAGTTTTCAAAAAAATTGAAGTTTTGATCGTAAATTAACCCTTTTAGCGATTAGTCATTAACAGGTTAACTTAAGCTGTTGGCAGGGTTTTGTCTCTCGCGCTCCCAAATGGCGAGTACCTCCCTACCGAATGGGTAGCTTCAATCTGCATCTCTTTTCAAGGTTAAATCTTCGATTCTACTAAAATGGAAACCCACAAACCATCATCCACAATCACACACTCAGAATTTTCCCAGATCCTGAAACACTACCCCCCCATATTAAAACCCTAAAAACCCATCCAAACCCATTTCTCAATCTTACGCCTGTAAAATCCTCATACTGAGGAATCATATAGTTTATTCACCATCCTTGCCCTATTATCATTCACCAGAAATACCAGAGTAACCTGAATCAGTTTTAGACCAAAAATCATTCCGATCCTACTTTCGCTAAACCCACAGATCCGAGCTCCCTTCAATTGAGCAGGAAACGATCCCTTGCCGGTTCCAAATAGTCAAGCCAGCCAGCGTAATCTGCAGACGGAAAATGGCAGGTCAGAATGATGAAGAGAAGCGGGTAGCGGCTCTTTGCAAAAGCCTTGGAAACCTATGGTTGGAAGATGACGTTGTGGAGATAAAAGGTGATATTCCTGAAGAAAAACTGTCTGAATGCAGAAAAACTTTGTTTGGGAAATTTTATACAAACCCGAATGCGAACTTTACTGCTTTTCTCAATACAATGAAAAGAGTGTGGCGAGTTGATAATGTTACCTGCACTGTACTCGAACCGGGTTACTACTCCTTCTCCTTCCAATCTGAAGCTGAGAAACAAAGAGTATTCGACATGAGGCCATGGTCTTTCTCTAGTCATTTACTAGTATTACAGCAATATGATCTTGATACTCCTGAGCTATGCTATGATTTTACATACTGTGACTTTTGGGTGCACTTCTACGGGCTTCCATTTGGAAGAGTAACTTATGATGTCATAAGAGATATCGCGGTGAAACTGGGCGAAGTGATTGAGGTGAAACTAGAAACAAAAGGCAACAGCAACTACAAGTTCGGTAAGGCAAGAATCAGGCTAAATCTGGAGAAGCCACTGAAGACAGGAGTTCTAGTTAATTTGGAGAAAAAGAGACTGTGGGTAGAATTCAAATACGAACGACTTCCGCATTACTGTTATTCTTGTGGAAAGATTGGGCATTATGCCACCTTTTGCAGAGAAATAACCTATGAGAAATCGGGGTTGGCAGAGAATTTACCGGGAAGGTTTGGCCAATGGTTAAAAGCGGAAGTTCGTCAACTTAGTCCATATGGGAAGATATTTTATGGCAAACAAGAGATATTACCGGAGGAAGTAGAGAGTGTGCCCGAGACGCCCATATATGCAGCTCATGAAACAGATAAGAACCAGCAAGAACAAAATTCAGAACAAGTTTTATCCATCTGTGGACAGGATAATGTAGAACAGCACTTAAATCAGGAGAACAGACACCCATATCAGCCTATTGAAATGCTATTAATGGAGGAGAGAGGACCACATAAGAGAGGAAGTAGCTGTATTGATGCAGAGTCAGCCATGATTCTATATGAGGAACAACTTAAGGAGGTGGCAATGGCTGTAGAAGAGATACTTTCAGAGGAAGAGGGGCTGGTGAAAACAAAAACTCGAATTTCAAAGGCATCAAATGCGAAAAAAGGCAAACGCTTCTGCCCGTATGGCGCTCAATCTTTAAAACCTCAGGCTTTTGACACCACACAGTTGGTGGAAACCCCTATCCATGTGATGGAGAAGTCTAACCAGTGGGCTTTGGTGGCTAGCCCTAATAAGCCACCAGATCATCCATGAAGCTATTAAGCTGGAATTGTCAGGGGTTGGGCACACCCTTGACAATTCAAGCTCTGAGGGTCCTAACGACCCAGGAAAGGCCCAGTGTTATTTTTTTAATGGAGACAAAAAATCAAGAACAAAAGGTGCTACGCATACGAAGAAGGCTGAGATACCAAAACAGTTTTGTGGTGAACCCAGAAGGAATTGCAGGGGGATTAGCTCTTTTCTGGGATGATCAGGTAGAGTTATTCATGGACTCTTGGTCAAATAGATATATTAATGTCCAATGCTTACTTAAAGAAACCCAGCAGCGAATGCATATTACCTTTGTACATGCCCCTAACGAATTTCAAGAAAGAGTGGTGTTATGGGAGGATCTATACAGAACTAGCATTAGACACCATCTACCATGGCTTTGCTTGGGGGACTTCAACGAGATACTATACCATTGGGAAAAAGTGGGCAAGAAGAGGGCAGAAACTTACAGACTTACTGCATTTAGGGACTTCCTTCTCCAATGCTCTTTAATGGATTTGGAGAGCAAGGGCTGTGCTTTCACCTAGAAAAATAACAGAACAGGGGAGCATTTAGTCAAGAAACGGCTAGATAGAGCATTATGTGATATAGAATGGAGGATAGCACACCCTAATGCTGAATGTACAGCACTACCAGCCATTGGGTCGGATCATAGCCCGCTTCTATTATCATTGAACGTGCGAAGGAAGAGGAAAAAGAGAGCATTCAGATATGAGGCATTCTGGTCTGAAAATGAGGAGTGTGGACAACTTGTTAGGAATACATGGGTTGAGCTGGGATCTCAAAATTTGAGTATGGTTGAGAAATTGCAGACAGTGGCACAAAAACTTGAAATTTGGAGTAAACAGAGGCTGTATAATGCAAAAACCAGAATTAATGAGCTGAGGCATGAGTTACAAAGGTTGACAAATGCTCTGGAGACGGATCAAGAAAGTGAGACAGCAAAGCAGCTAACTCGGGAAATTGAACAACTATGGCGACAAGAGGAGATGTACTGGGGCATGCGCTCGAGAATTTCATGGCTTAAATGGGGAGATAGAAACACAAAATTTTTTCATGCAACCACGATCCAGAGGAGATCTAGAAACAGAATTACCTTGCTGAAAAATGCCGAAGATGAATGGGTGAAAGATGATCAGCCCTTAAAGGAGATAACATCAGCTTTCTTCAAAAACTTGTATACTTCAGTGGGGCAGCGTAAATTACAACCTGTTATACAACAAATTCCAGCTTTAGTTGATGCAAACATGAACCAAAGGCTAGTAGAACTAGTCACCATGGAGGAAATCACAGCTGCAATGCAACAACTAGGGGCCACTAAGGCTCCTGGACCAGATGGGCTGAATGGATTATTCTATCGAAGTCATTGGACATCTATCAGCCAGGATATATTGAGAGAAGTGCAGAACTTTTTTGAGACAGGTTACCTAAACCCTGATCTAAACAGAACCTTGATCACTCTTATCCCCAAAATCCCCAATCCCGAAAAGCTTGAACAGTTTCGGCCAATTAGCCTATGCAATTTCGTTTATAAAATCATGTCCAAAGTGATGACAAATAGACTCAAACCTATGCTACCAAGTATTATTGCAAAGGAACAGAGTGCTTTTGTGGGGGGAAGACAGATTCAAGACAATATTTTGATGGTGCAAGAAGTGCTCCATAAGCTGCGAATTCGAGAGAGAAAACGCAAATTCCAAGCGGTGTTAAAGCTGGACATGCAAAAGGCCTATGACCGCATTGAATGGGATTTCCTTCGAGAATGCTCGCTTAAGACGGGTTTCTGTGAGAAGTGGGTGCAATGGGTGCTGCAGTGCGTGTCAACGGTCTCATTTAGCATTAATTTCAATGGCGAGCCGCAGCCCTTCTTCAAGCCTACACGAGGAATTCGACAAGGTGATCCTTTATCCCCGTATCTCTTTATCCTAGTGGCCAATGTCCTCTCACACTTGATGAAAAAAGCTGTTGAAGATGGTATAATTCGGGGGATTAAGCTCAATAGTGCTGTCCTACTCTATCACATTTGCTATTTGCGGATGACTCCATTTTCTTCCTAAATGGCACTATATTAGAATGTCAAAATTTAGCGGAAATACTACATCAATAATGTTTCGCTTCAGGACAGGCCATAAATCTTAATAAATCAGGTATCTTCTTCAGCAAGAGCTGCCCGGGGAGGCTAAGAACTAATATGGCAGCAGAGTTGAGGGTCCCAGAAATAGACAAAACAAGGAAGTACCTAGGTATTCCCTCGGATTGGGGTGGCTCTAAGAAAGATGTTTTTGCCTGGATTTTGGCTCAAGTGAACAAGAAATTAGAAAGTTGGAAGGAAAATTTGCTGACTAAAGCAGGAAAGGAAATATTAATTAAATCAGTGGTGCAGGCTATTCCACAATACGCAATGTCTATCTTCAAGATCCCGGTGTCTATATGTAAAGCAATAGAGCGGAAAATTGCTAACTTTTGGTGGAAAATGGGAAAAACTCTGCTAGGATTCATTGGAAGAAATGGGAGACTTTGAAGCTTAGGAAGGATGAAGGAGGTCTTGGCTTTAAAGATTTTATAGCTTTTAATGTGGCAATGCTAGGAAAGCAAGCATGGCGGGTTTCACAGCAACCTAACTCTCTATTGAGTAGACTAATGAAGGGCTTATATTACCCAAAGTGCGATTTCTGGAAGGCTAGAAATGGATCAAGACCCTCGTGGGGATGGCGAAGCATTATTGTGGGAAGGGACTCTATATCTCCAAATGTTATGTGGTCTGTTGGCAATGGTCAGAAAATTCTGGTGAGGGAAGATAAATGGCTGAGAAGTGGAATAATTGGAGGCCCGGCTGCGAGAGATGAGCCAGAGAAGGTGGGCGAACTAATAGAACAGAGGAATGGCACATGGAATGAACAAATGATCCGAAGGATGTTTGATGAAAAAAGGGCGACGGAAATCCTTGCTACACCTATTGGATTACCCACAACGGAAGATAAATTAGTATGGATGCAAGATAAATCTGGGTCATATACAGTAAAGAGCGGCTACGTCACCACAAGAGATAGCGCAGCAACCCCACACCACAACAAAGCTACTTCCTCCCACCAAACACAGCCGGATCTTTGGAAACATATTTGGCGTTCAGGAATTCTACCTAAAGTACGGCTATTCCTCTGGAACGCATGCCAAAACGCATTACCTACAGTGGAAAATTTATACCGGAGGAGAATATTACCTGAACCACTTTGCCCCATATGCCAAAAAGAAGCCGAGACTATTGAACATACACTGCTGTTATGCCCATGGACAGCTCAAATCTGGCAAGACAACTCGCTGCAAATAAAGATCAGCATGGTAGGTTTAACAAGGTTGGATGAATGGCTGCACATACAGAAAGAAAACCCTCAAAGCACAACTAAGTTTAATCAGATCGCAACAACCTTGTGGTGTATATGGCAAGATCGAAACCAGTACATCTTCGAGGACAAAGCCCTGCACCCGAAACAGACCCTGTATAGATCAGCTGCTCTACAAGCAAACTTCGAAACCTGGAACAAGTGTACAGCCAAGGAGAAACAGAAAGAGAATCACACGCACAGGTGGCAACCCCCGCCCTCCGGCTCACTCCGAGTAAATATTGATGCCTCCTTCGTCCGGCAAGAAGCCGAGTCAACTACTCCGGCCGAGAACAGAGGAAAAATGGAAAACAGAGCAGCCATCGCCTGCATCTGCAGGGACTCACGGGGACGCCTAATCGATGGATTCTCCAAGAAGGTGGAGGCGGTCTCGGCGGAACAAGCAGAAGCAATCTCCCTCTTGGAAACCCTAACTTTTCTCTCCAGCCGCACGAACAGAAGATGGGAAGTACATTCAGATTGTCTAAAGCTCGTGCGGGGAGTTCTGTTTGAAGAAGAAGTGAGCTGGGAGCTGTTGCCGACTGTGGACCGGATCAAAGGAAAATTAAAAGATTTTCAGGGCCTTTCCTTGGCCCATTGCAGTAGAGAGGCAAACAAGCCCGCGGACTGGATTGCAAAAGCCCAACGCGAGAACTCCCTCCCTAGTAATTGGGTAATTCATCCCCCTACAGCTTTGCTTGATTTAATATGCGCTGATGTTCTTGATGTAAGTACTCCGAAATTTCCGAGTTAAATGAAGAATCAACGTATTTTCGACCAAAAAAAAAAATTAACAGGTTAACTTGTGGTCAACCCTTTGACGACAAAATTGAAAAATAAAAACCACAAATCATTTTATTTTAGCTTCAATTTGACTTTAGCCACAAAAATTTCTAAAAAATAGTGAAAAAGCAATTAAGAATCTATTTTTCTGAATTTGTCAAATTTACATTTTAAATCGTCCAAAAATAAAATTATTTGTATACTAGTCATATTTTGGCTTAGCTTCTTTTACAATATTTAATCTAGAGGTCATTTTAAGTTCATTCGTGTGACCAATTTTGTGATTTGGCATGTCAGGGTGAAAATGTTTATTTTTAGCCCTAATTAGGAGTCCTGATGAGTTCTAAATAGTTTGAAAGATTTCACTTTTGATCAACTTGTTTTCCATATGTCAATCCAAATCCAGGTTTAATTTTGGCGAAATACTTGGGAACTTCTTTATTTAGCAAATTTGGCACACCAAAGGTTGCGAAATAGGGTTAATGTTTTCCAATTGAGCCAATTCGATTTGATCTATTTTAGACTGAAGTTTAATTTGATAAATTGGGGTTCAATTTGAACATTGAACTTCAATTTCATATTGGCGTCTAGTTCGTATCATTATATCAATGTCAAGTTGAATGCATTAAACCACCTTGAGTGCAATTAATTGAACCAACTGATATTTTCTTATATTAATTGCATTCAATATCGATTAATTCGGAAATTGAGAATGGGAATTGCAAAAATTGCATTAATTGATTAGAATGTCCGAATTTGCGTGCCCATTAAATCTGCGCATATTTATGATATTTGTGAGATGATTAGACCAATTTAAGATTGTGATGTTGTTAAAAGGTTAGGATTTGTTTAATTTGGACGAATTTGGACTATTTACTTTCAATTTGAGCCATTTCTCTTTCAATTGGACAGAAATCATTTACTAGCGACCTAATTGCATAAATTTTGGCCAAAGACAGACCGAACGGTCAAAATCGGTTCCAACTAGTCGAACTAGCCTCCAGTGAGGAAATGGCCGATTTTGCCATTTTATGACAAGGTTCCAACAACCGACGACTATCACAAGGTAGTCAGCTTCATGGCCGACCCTCACATTCCCTTTGTGCATTAAAATTACAAAATTTCTTTTTTGGGGAAAAATTACTAAAATACCTTTGGCTCCATTTATTGATTCAAAAGGAGATGTTATCTTAGCCGTTCATTTGAAAAGTCATTTAAACCATTGGAAGTGCCACATCGTTAACCTATGTGATTTGAATATCAACAATCACAAGCTTGCTTAGTCTCTAAGTCTCTTTGATCTTATCTTAAAAGATTAAATCATAAACAATAATTATCAATGGCTAGGATTCAATCTGGGCATGATTGTTGACACTTAATATTTAGTTGACACGTCACTAAAGGTAAAAACTAGAGATTAGGGTTTATAACTGTGACGGAGATTATTTCTCGAATCAAAAGTGTCATTTTTCATTTCGCTCTCTTTGGCCTGTTATTTGTAGGTAATTCCTACTCATTTTTAACGAAAACCCAAAAAGTCAAAAAGTTGACTTTTTGTCAATCCTTTAATCAAAAGTCAACCCGAGTCAAAATTTGGTTTTTTACTCAAAGGTTCCTAATTATTCCTAATATCACTTTGGCCATAAAAATTTTGAAAAAATTCAAAGTTTTGATCACAAAATCAATCTTTTGTTAACTTTTGGTCAACCATTTGATAAAAAAAAAAATTTGACAAAAGTGAAAATTATCAAATGATCTCATTTTAGCTTCAATTTGATTTTGACACTAAAAATTTTGTGAAAATTGATTAAGAACCTCATTTTCCGACTTTTTTTGCTTTTGGTTCAAAATTAACCAAAAACTAAATTACTTTCACTTGTCATATATTACTTTCAATTCTTCACAACATTTGATCTAGAGGTCATCTCGCATCTACTCATGAGACCAATTTTGAGATTTGGCAGGTTGGGATGAAAATTGTTATTTTTAGCCCTAATAATCGGAATCAGTTTTTCATAATTCGCTTGCTTACACTTCCAATTAACTCATTTTCTTAAATTGAATCTAAATCCATGGTCAATTCTGAAAAATTTACTTGAGATAATTTCAACTGTTTCAGTTTAATGTTCTTGAACTTTAGAAATTTGAGCCAATGTGTTCCAATTAAACCAATTTGACTTGGCCCATTCTAGACTAACATCTAATTCAAGTTATCAAGCTTGAATTTGGCCAAATAAATTCCAATTATGAGTGTTACTCTAGTTCACGGTCATGATTCAATAAAAATTGATTCAATTTAAGACATTTCTTGCATAATTAGTCACCCAGACACTCAATGTTAGGTGAGATGAACATGGATTTAAGACACTCAAATCCAAAATGAGATGTCGAGAATTAGGTGAACTTAACCAATAGACACTCAATGTTAGGTGAGATGAAAATGGATTAAGACAACTTAATCGATAGATACTCAATGTTAGATGAGTCAAATATTAAATTAGGATAATTTGAAATATCTAGACCCAAACTAAGATATAACGAGAAAGATCAAAAAACATTCATGTCCAAAATGAGATGTTTAATGAAAAGATTTGTGACTTTTAGATTCAGATTGAGATGTTAAGAATTTATTAGAAGATATTGGGTGAGATATCCAAATCACGAACTCTCAATTTTTGAAAATTGGGTGAGATGCTAAAATTTTACCTCGAGCACTCAAATCTAAATTAGAGGATGAGTTACCTAAGTTTTTTATCGGGTACTTGGAGAGATTTGATACTTATCTAGGGTTTCTTACCTGAAGGCCTGATTGGATTGCATGAAGGTTGCTCGCTAGTAGTGCTTTAGGAATCTAAGAGTGGTTGGACATGTCCTAATGCTTCAGAGAGAAAATTGAGTATCACAGCTACTCGATTTTCATGAGAACTTCACCTATCAAAATGGTCAACAATGACAAGTATATGCATTCATCATGAGCAATCAATTCTATCCAAAACACATATTTCAATCCATTTGTGGTTCATGCATTATGATTTTATCAAGCCTACCTTCCCGAATCTCCACTAGGAATTTAGGATATCTAGGACATACCTCAGATATCTGTGAAGGTCTCTCAACTCCTAGTAAAAAGAAGTTTTGGAACATCAAGGACGTAACTTAAATGTTCGTAAAGGTCTCTCACCTCCGAGTAAAAAGAAATTGGAATATCAAGGACACGCCTTGGATACTTGTGAAGGTCTCTTATCTTTTGATAGAAAGAAATTTTGAAATATCTCGGACGTACCTTAGATATTCATGAAGGTTTCTTACCTCCTGGTATTTTGAATGTATCACAAGACTTCTGAAAGCAACCTAAATGTCGAGAGCTCTTGGGCCTTCGAGGAAACATTTTGTCAGGCATGATTAGAGCAAAAAAGCATGCATTCACCAAAGAAATAAGCAATTAAAGCTATTAAAAAATGCACACTCCAAAGTCCACTGACGTTTTTATCAGTCCAATCAACATTTATGTATAATGATTTTACCATATTTGCACCACTAAATTTCCACTAGAGAGAATTATCGTTCGTGACAATTTTTGTTTGTAATGTGGACTTCTTAAGAACGATGAATGAGAGACTTTCAATTAGAAATGGCTTTCACCCACTCTCATTCATAAAGGCTATTTTATAATAATCACTCCATCTTATCATCAACATATTAACAAGGGTCTGAGTATTCTTGCAAGTGAGGTCTTTCATAGGGATTGTAAAGTGAGCTTGGTCAATGTTTTAACAAGGGAAGTTTTTGAGTCAAGTCTATTGAAAGAACAATTCCACAATTATTTCCAGTTTTACAAGTCAAGAAACCTACGAAATGAGATCGAAATAATATTGCTTGCACTTCTCCGAGCGATATTTATAAACATATGAAGTCCTCTGTTAATCGAAATACCCAAATCTGAAGAGAGTTTATGAGGGACATAATGTAGGTGAGGTTCAAGGGTTGAAAAAGGAAGGATATATTAGGCTCAAAATGTGCAAAAGGGTGAGAAATGATTATCATTTAGGTATCATCGTCGGTCTTCTCCTTCACCGAGTACTTTTTTCGGTGATGCACTATCAGTCTTGACTTTTTAAGTATTGCTCCATTGTTGATACAATTTTTACAACTGATAGTTGTCTATTTGACTCTCTTTCTTTCAATTTTGTCTAAGGGCATTGGCCTTGCTATTACTAGACACACTACTTTTCGAGCCCCTAATTTTTATTCTTTTTCTTTTTACTCTAATATATTTGGGCACCGCTCTTACTTTTACCAAGTATACTACTTTTTTGAGCCCCTAATTTTATTCATTTTTTTACTCTTATGTCTATGCGCATCAGCATTCCTTTTATCAGGCACCCTACTTTTTTATGCCACTTAGCTTTATTTATTTTTTTCACTTTAAACACACTGTGTACAATGGATACATTGAACAACCACACTTTAATTTGTTTTTGCTAAACCCCTCAACATTTAGGCTTTCAAAGGTCTTCATCTTCTATGAACACTCTGGACCATACTACTTGAACAATTGCCTTTTGTCTTGCTCTAGTATGGGGAATGATCAACACTGGGTTTAAGAAATGAAATTTATAGGTTCAAGTAGGCTACGCAATGGATATAAGTATGTAGGATAGAGAAAAAAAATACTCTTTGTCATCCTAAGGCACTTGGATTATCGTTTGAGTTCATCCACAATAGCAATACTTGAATATTGATGCAAGTGAGAGCAAGAAAATTCTATCCATTTTTCCCACCTCCTAACACCAACTTACCTCCAATATTGCCTCAGTGTGGGGTGAGTCTTAATAGGGGTAATTTGAAAAAAAAAATCTCCATAAGTGTATGGGGCTTAAAGGGGTTAAGCGATAGATCACCTGTAATATTTGGGACAGATAAATGAACTGCCTCCGATTATCGTACCTTTCGCAAGAAAACTCTTTGCCTAATAGATGTGGAACTTATTACACCCATCTCACAATTGTATAAGTAGATGACTGTATATAGGATAGGGTTTGTCTTTCATCATCCTGACATGTCTCATTTGGCATGCTCAATCCATTCCACATCATTCATTAAAGTCTATCCCGACAATCTTCGGTGGAATTGGTGAATTAAACAGGTAAAATTGTCATGCAAAATTCTCTTTTGAAAGATTACAAGTATTTCATGAACTTATCAACCTTGGGCACAAAAGAGTTTGTAGCTTCAGAAAATGAGTTATCATACTCAAGTATGAAAAACGTCTTTGAGCATTAAATATGAATAGTCCCTTCAAGATGTGTCAAAATATCAAGTGCAGGGAGACATTTGTAAAAATGGGTGTCCATGAATTGCCCCTTATTTGAATAGGAACGGACACATGAATTGTTCAACTAATATTGGAATTCCAATCTTTGATTTAAAGAAGATTTCATCTTTGCTTTTGCCCCTGCATAATAGAACGTGCATGAATAGGGCACTATGTAACACAAAAGGAAAATGCAAATCAAATATCCATTTTAGCTAGGATTAAGATATTATCTAAGTCAGGTTGCTATTGAAATCTATCATCCCCCCCAAATCCGTCATCTTCTTCACTCTTGGGAGATGTCATCATAATCAGATACAGTGTGTGCCCCCACGTCAATTTTTCCTTCAGATGTTTGTTCCCAAATTTGTTGATTATCAATTGAATCAACAGGTCCATTATCATTGGAAATTGACACATTATTTTCATATGCCTTTCTATTATAACAAAATGTTGAATTATGCCTCTCTGTTATAATAAGCCATTAAATTATGCTTTGAGACATGAAGTAAATGAGTTAGAAAAACAAAAAACGCTAACCCAATGCATGCTTTTGAAAATGGCTGCAAAATGATTGTTTTATTCTTTTTTTCTTTTTTTCTTTTTTTGAAATTTATTTTGGGTGGGGAAGCATGATGAAGCCCAACCCTTAAAATTTCTCCATGTAAGATAATTTATTTTCATTGTCGGATATCATCACCAGCCTAGTTTGGTGTACTTCAACATGCCCTCAAAATTGGAAATAAAAATTGTAATTTCATTGAATAGATTCAAAAGAATTACATCACTAGAATGGAAAATACAAACAATCAAACCGTAAAAACAAAAACGATAATTGAAAATTTGAAAAATAAGAAATCCTAGAAAACACTTGAAATTCTAAAAAGCATAAAAGACTCCTTCATAGAGGAGTGTGAAAATAAGAATTTCTTCGCTTGATGACAGCATTTGTGCCTCCGTTATGGTTGAGTAGAAAGTTCTTCTAGAAATTTGGTTGATTAATGCCGAAAGAAAACACTTTTGTATCCAAGTGGTTTTGGATCTTATGCTTTAAGACAAATAAATCATCAATAAAATGGCCAACTTCACCCATGTAGTAGTCACACTAAAGCATTCGGGGTTTCGAAGCTTTGGATCATTGGAAATCAACCCCTTCTTACTTTAGATAAGGGCCCAGTGAGAGGTGTGAACTGCATGCGTTGCCGACCAGAGAAATTTCAACTTTCGCCTTACTGATTTACGGAGACATGAACAATCGGAGGCTTGTTAGGAGCTGGTTGCAAATATGCAACATTAACTTTAGTAGTTGGTCCTTTATCATTCTTTGCAATAAACCTCTTACCCACAAGGGTCGATTCATTAAACCATCCATCCCTCAACCCTATCTCAATTTGTTCACCCACAACAATGATTTAATTAAAGTTCTCAACATATGTTCTAGCCATCCAATTGCGGAACTCAAATGGGTGAATCTTGATAAATAACTCCATCAACTTTTTTGTCTATAGGTTCAGGAGTAATCTAGGCGGCCATATTTCACCGTCTCATGGCATACTCTTTAAATGATTCACTCTTCTTTTTCTCCATTCTCTCGAGATCTTCCCAAGAAGGAGAAATATCCATGATGAACGTGTATTGCTTAAGAAATGCATTGGCCACCTTATTCCAGATGTCGAGGAGGTTTATGTTCTTCATAATATATCAGTTCAGTGTGGGTCCGACCAAACTCATTTGGAATGATTGGATCATAAGGGGATCATGTTTTTGTGTATTGGGCCATCTGCACGTGGTACACATGCGAGTGAGCTTTTGACAAGAAGTACGATCATATTTCTCGAATTCTTGCACTTTAAACTTGTTCAATATTGTCTTAGGAGCATTGTCAAACTTGACTTTCTCAACAATGATTAGGGGTCGGTCATTTTCTAGTTCAGGCATGTCATCATCGATCATTTGGGCTCTATTCACCTGCTTCGGGATTACTAACTCAAGGAGAATGGGTGTAGAAATCTAATTCACTCGGAGAAATTCGATTTGGGCCATCATAAGTTGCATAGATATGAGCAACTATTTGAGCTGATCTTCCACATTGATGATACGATCATGCATCTCAATTTGATTGACCATTTTAACCCTTGATCATGTAATAATGGGTGAACATGGAGGACCCGTTATCACCTAATTTTCAAAAAAACAAACACACATAAGCATCGCACATAAAGCATGCTAGTCCATGACAAAAGTCTAACCGCTTTTTATTCATTAATGGAATTGTTTGACACGAATCAACAAGGTAATAACTTGAAATGCCCTAAACAAACGAACTAAGAAAATAAATGACTCAACTTCCTAAGCTAGAAATGAGCATGACTAGATAGATTCAAGTCACTTCACTTGGCTTGATCAATATACAAGTAGAAAACTACTGGACGCAATCACTTATTCTCGTCTTAAGCTTCTTCCAACTATTCTCAATGCGATTGGTGATCTTCGGGGACACCTTCGGTATCTTCGGGAGTAGCTTGTCTAGAATCTTATGTTGTTGAATATATCTAATTAATGCATAATACTTCGTTTCTTTACCATTTAGCTCCTCTTCAGGCCATATGAGCTTTTGTCGATGACACATCCCACATTGATTTGACCGTAAGAATGGAATCATCATGGTCTCAGTCTCCATCAATGAAGCTAATTTAGAGCGGATTCGCTTGCAAAGCTGGGGAAAGTTCTTACACAACTTGATACTGACAAGTCACCCTAGTCGAGTAGTATTCCGTTGCTCCAATGAATCCCAACAAAAGGTCGAGCCAACACCTCCACATGAGATTCTCACCACACGAGCTTGGAACCACTTAGCATGCCATAGGAAACTTTTGGAAATTGATTTTTTTCATGAAAGCTAGCCATTTGGAATAATGGTATACATGTTTTTGTTTGTTCTCAACTCTCATAATGAGGTGATTAGAGTTACTAACATCATGTATAGTCATTAAACCACCAAGTCATTTTATATGAGAAAGGAAACGAATTTTCAAAAAATTAGGAGAGGAATGGAAAGTTTTATCACCATTTTTCTTCAACCGGGTGAGGGAAAGAAAAGTTTCAGTCAAAATAGTGTTAACGAAATTCTTTCCCTCCAACACTTGTCTAACAAATTCAGCAATTAACGAATTAATAGCATTCTTGTAGTGAGGAAAGACTAGGAACCCAAAGAAAGCTAGGTAGACCCCACGCATTTGAAATGAAGTGCCATTTTCAAAACATACATTTAGAAAAGAGAATGGACATCTATTGCGGTGAGCCTTCAAAACCTTTCTTATTTTATATGGCAATACTATACTCTTCTAAGGTGGGAGTGAGCTCATGCTTACCACCAAAGATAAAAGTAGAAGTCTCACGGCACCAACAATGGGCAAGTGGTTAGATGAGGCCATCATAAATTTTAATATGCAGCAAAGGAAGTAGTCAACTAATGTATGACTCCACAAACTCATGGCTAGCTTGGTCTAACTTGCCCCACCATGTGTTAAGCTCTTCCTTCCAAGGGAGAATAATTCGAATGTATGTTATTCCCATTGTATATTAACCAAGACTTGGGATAAACTTAGTGCTATGAACTAATAAAATAATACAATCAAGTAAGTAAATTGCGAGATGAAGGTTTAAAGGATTTACTTTACTGATAAATAAGTGACAATCACATAGACATGTGACACGGTCCGTGATTCTCCCGTACCCGTGAACCCTTGGGAGTGAAGTTTGGGGTTATCGAGTGAAGAGCGAGAGCGCAGAGAGGATGAACACAACTAGTCGGGAGCTAATGCCACTCTCCTGATGAGGCCATGGCAAGCCGAAACCAGTTGTTGAGTCTAAAGAGGGCTACTGTCTCGTTCGATGGACTAGACGCTCGAGCCAAGCTGGACGTGATACGATCTCGTATGAAAAGAGCTATTCGCCGTATTGTTCATTGAATCAACTATAGAAGGAAGGATGGCTTGGTGAATTTCGTTCGCCAGGCGCCGCACGGGTTAATCCACTGCCAATGAAATTATCGACTCATGACACATGCACATGATGCGTGACTCAATTTCTACTCTATAAGGCTTAACAAAGTGGAGCCACAAGGATAATTGAACTAGCCGTAGGCATGTGGACTAAGTCGAGTCCTCATGACTCGAGCTTGGTCAAAGAGCCAATCGTGGGCATGCGGACCAAAGTGGGTACTCTTAACGCCAAGAAAGAAATTTCGAGATTGAGATGAGCGACTTATACCGCGGGCATGCGATAGGAGTGGTATTAATCTTGATATCATCCTAAGTAATCCTATACAGCCCAGGTCCGACGGCAGATTATGTGTGTAAGAGTGTAGTGTAAATGCATAAGCATACACAACAGTTTAGATGCAAACACCACTTCAATAATTCGAATTCAAAACGTTTATTCCTAACTCCAAGGATAGCAATCACTATTCCCCTTATACCTCTCATCTGCAAGAACATCTAACTCCTTAAATGTTAAGGGCGTACCTAGAATCCTTATTGCCAAACAAAAACAATTTCTCAGAAAAAAAATTAGCCTAAGTCCACTAAGAGTTTCAACTCAATTTCCCAGTAGAGTCACCAAACTGCTGCAACCTTACCTCGAAGCGGGTTGAAACCACGTATGGTTTGGCTAATAGATTACTAAACCTAAATTTAGCTCGGACTCTCTCAAACTCATACCAATTTGTGACTTAGGGTTTAAATTCTTAATATGCAAATGATTTTTCAATTAGCAGTAGCTACTAATCTATTTGTAATGGATCAATTAGAAACTCAAGTAAAGTAACAGGAGGATTACTTCACTTATATGAACCAGAGATTAAATGAGTTCTTAATTACGATAGATTTCTCTCACGCCCTTTCAGTACTTTTTCTCTTTTATTTTAAACAAATGTTTTGCAGGTAGCTTGCATTGATTTTAAATTACTTCTAACATATAAGGTGATCATGGGGTGTGCAACCATTATTTAAACTCTATAAAGCAAACTAGTAAATAAATTACGAGCAAAAGAAGGAAATACTTGCTCTATCTGCAATGTTAGGTTAAAAATCACATTAGCAATCCTAGATATGATTTCTAATTAACACGCAATCACTCAAATTTTTTTGGGATTTTCACTTATTTAAATGAAACTTAATCTACGTGCAATGCAATACAATGACGTACAAAAATGTCTAACTAAAATGACATGCAACATATAACCTAACATACCAACTATATGTCATGCGACATTAGTTAAATGGCCTAATCTAATGACAAACAAAAAAAATTATTGCGACTATTCTATCATATCACACACTTTAATTTAAATGATTCCTAAGAGTGCAATTTCTAAACAATATGTGAACTAATTCTACATATAATTTTTTTAATGTTTTCTTTTTTATTAAAATTTGGAATTAAAAATGCTTAATATTTAAACATGCAAACTATTTCTAATAAAGGAAACATAATTCTTCCTAAAGCGATTTTTTAAATTTTTATTTAAAAAGTTTCGGAATAAATAAAATACCTAATTGAACATGCAATTTAGTCCAAAATTAGCAACATTATTAGCAAGAATCAAATCAAACTTCAATATATTTTTTAGGTTTTCTCTTATGGAAGAAAAATCAATTCAAACCAAACAAAAATAGAGAGAAATCACATCCACATCAAACACAGCACCAAATCACACAAGATATCATCTATATCCATTTAATTTCAGAAATATGATATCAAATTGGACATTTTTTTATAAAATCAAGAATCATATCTTGGGCATGAGATCGGATTGCTAATTTTCCTTACAATTGCGAATCGTATCTTGGATATTAGATCAAATTAACAATTATGGTAAGTTAGGAAATTAGGGAATAATCCCTAAATTAACAGGCTACTTGATATTTTGGATAGGATAATATATCCACAAATTCAATCATGCGCATCAACCATATTCCAACTAAGGAATCAGAATATTCGAAAATCAAATTAGGCAAAACTTTTACCTAATCCGAATATTGGCTTCCAAATTTGGATCTACGAAACCCGGCTCGCGAATCACAATTGGGAGGCTCGGCCTGTTGGCGCAAGGCTTGCGGTCTAGATGGCGGCGGGAGTCACGGGTATGGCGGTGAGCTGCGGTAGTGCTCGCGTTGCGGGCGGCCATGGTGTGATGGTGATACGCCACGGATGAGGTTTTCATCAGAAATATTTTCTTTATTCAACAGAGCAACCCATGTGAGATTGCGATTTGGCAGTGAGCATGGCTTCCTTCCCCTTCTCAAGGTCACATGTTTGCTACACAAAGGAGTCTTCCTTATCAAGCGGTGGTCAAAGTCCCTCTTTTTCTCACCGCATCTCCACCACTTGTCACTTCAATCTTCCTTGGCTCTTTTGACCTATGGCCGTCGGGGCAATTGATACTCCTGGAGACACCTGCAAATATAGATGCCTGTGAATTCAAGGAACGGCGGGGCTTCGCATATGGTCAAACTCGCCAAGACAACTCGCAGGAGTTTGTCAATGACGTCGCAGGAAGCATCAATGCTGCTGGCCACTAGAGTTCGCTTGCTGGTAGGCATCGCCTGACGGTTCAGCACGGATCACGAGTCAGGAGGCAGCAGCGACGTCCACGGGGACAGAGCAGAGCGGCAACGTCATCAAGGACGCCAGGATAGAGCACCTTCATGGTGATGCGGGGAAGTCATCAGCACGGGTTCTTCGACCAGAACAGCAGCGATGGTGTCGTCGAGCTTGGGATGACTTGGAGAAGCTGCGCGGTGTATCAGGCGGTCCAGAACAGAGCAGCTTCGTAGTCGCCGGTATAGGCAATGGGTGGGCACAACGGCGGTACAGAATGAGCAGTAGCTTGTCACGGTGGATCGGCAGCAGCACGGCGAAGTCTCGGCCGAGGCTGGCCGAGCAAGCGGGTGTCTCTCTGTTCTCTGTCTAATGACCGTCTGAGAAAGAAATAAAATCACATTGCGCAGCCAAGGACACAATTTTGTTTTCTTTCGATCACCGATTTTTTTCCTTGGAGGAATATGAGTTCTTTCCTTTTCTTCTTCAACCAAATATTTCGTCCTTCTATTGACTAAGCCATGCATTCACTTTCCTTTCTGTTCATGGGCACGTGGAGATCTTTAATTGCCCTCATGCTGACAAAAATATTGAATAAAGATATTTATTCTTTTGCCTTATTTCTTGATTCAAAACAAAGATATATTGGTCAAAGAATCAAATATCCTCCATGTGTGATCCAAAATCCTCTTGAAATGATATTCGATTTTCCTGTCAAATGGATTTTCCAAAATATGTACCAATCTTCAGCCACTTAAAAGATAGTGGACTGACCTTAATTTCTTTCATAAGGTTAGCCCAGTTAAATCAATTAAGCTTAGAACCATTCACTTGAGTCCGTCCACCCTCAATCCGATTAAAATGCAAACTATATGAGCCTATTAACTACTATTGCATATGCTCCTAATAACTATATGCAGTTTTAAATAATATTTTTATTTAGGGGCTAAAATTTAGTCCCTAATTTTCTAAGCAATTAACAACTAAATGAAATGTCAAAATTTAGATGTCAGCAGTTGCAAATTCTCAAAAATTCATTCTTTCAAATTGCTTTGTTTGTGTTCCATTTGATTGGCCATGTTGTTTATATACATGGACAATTATGATTGCTTTGAATGTATAAGTGACCCTCTTTGGTTCACTTTCTTTGGTTGATTGCTTGAAAACCAAGGACTCGTGGCCTGAATGCATGTCTTTTTCATTGTGCATGTGATTTCTAAATGCATGATTTAGGACTGGTGCATGATTGCAAATTATCGTTGGGGATACACTTAGATCAAATTAAGACCAAATGGAATCGACCACCGCTAGCAAACACAAGGGATGGCCGGTCTCCATTGGTCGTGGATTAATCAAATAGGCATCTTAGGATGGGTCAATGCATGCAAACTAAAAGCCAATCCCGAGACCATGTTTCATATTAATGAGTTGTTTTGAGTTGATTGAACTTGTTTGGGTTCATATGTTTGGTTGCATTGAGAACATAATATGATTTTGAATGCTCGTTTAGCATTAGCTTACAATTAGAATAGTCCAAAAGCGACCCTTGGAGGAGGTGGGCGAGGCTACTTGAAGATGGCGATATGGTCGACGTCCAACCTGACCTTTGTATGCTTGTATCCATTTATTTCCTGACATATGTCTCGGGTTTTCAATTCATATTGTATAAACACCTAACGAGTTGCGGCTTTTCTTTGTATCACACTTAGGTGTAGCTTTTATATGCTTATCTTGAGTATTTACTTTCCCATATTGTGATTTCAATTACTTGGTCACTACTCTTTCATTTTTTTTATAGTTAGTGTAGAATTGCACAAACAAACCATCCATATGTAACCATTTCGCATTAGGATTCAAGTTGCACGAAAATGTCACCGCTTGGCCACTTTAGGTAACTCAGCTCATAAGTACCGAAGGGCACTAATAGACATCTTTAGCTTAACCCAAGTTCCCGACCCCACGAAATCTCTGGTTCCCTGGAAATCAAGGGAGGTCTTCTGACCTTGGGTTTCTAACCAACTCCCAATAAAGAAGTTACTGGTGATTCTTAGATAATGTTTTTAGGTTGTCTAAAAACTTAAAATAAACCGCTATTGTGAAAAGTTTGAGTTTGGAAGGACCCACGTTTGTAACCAATGGACCAAGCATGGCCCATCAACTAGACGTCACTTTTGAAGCCATCTCTTTTGAGAACCCTGCTTGGACCGTTTTACAAGTAAATACCCCTAAATCTATCCATTAGAGGAATCTCTTTTCGCCTCGAATTGTAGGTCGTGACCTGTATCCAAAATTTCCACATTTTTAATAGTCATGTGTATATAAGAAACTAGGTCTGCAAAATTATTGTGTTAAGTAATGCAATGGATTGGATTGACATTAAGCTAGCGTATGATATTCAATCCCAACAAAAGCCTATCAATTGATTAGTATATGACTGTTGTAGGCCACTCTCTGTTTACTACCTATCGTTTTCCTTCATCTTTTGTTGCACCATTCTTCGAACTTTTAACTAATTTCATAGAATCATATAAAATGTTTGATTTGAAACCTATTTGAATACTTGGGTCTCTACTTGGCCAAAACTAGAAAAACCCATCTGATTAGATTTTAAGCCCTAAAATTGGGTCAAAGCACCTATTTCGTGGGAATCTAATCGACGATGAAACATCTTTTTTGAAAGTCATTCTTGGCTTTTGAATCAATGACAAAGCTCAAGAACCTATAAAGATGTAACGCTAGAATTTAATATATGGCACGACACCCATGATGGAGATGCACGCTGGAATTGAATCGACGACAAAGTATCGAGATAAAGATACACATAGGAATTTAACCGATGACACGAATCGAAAAGCTATCACTAAGGAAAAATAAAGTGCCGGAAAGTAAAGATAATAATATATTACATTTTGATTGTTGAGTGGGCCTTTCTAGTTGATGAGAACTTGGTATTTGTAGGCATTCTATTATAACTGTTTGGGAGTCGTTTCTTCCAAAATTTCAGTCTCATGTTCCCACGTCAACAAGTCTTCTTTGAAACTAGTTTGAAATAGTCCTTAACCCATGTTGTCAAGTCTTCTCCAAAGCTCCTTTGAAATAGTCCCCTCAATCCATGCCAGCAAGTCTTGTTCGAGGCTCCTTTGAAACAGTCCTCCACTTTTCCGACAGTTTGACCATTCTGTAGGTTTACATGTGCTCTTGCAACTGTTCTTCAAATTGAGCCTTGATGCAATGAACCAGCCTCAATTTTCCACATTCACTTCCCATCGTAACCATTCTTCATGATCTCCACTAGTAGGTGCACACTAGTAGGTGTACATGCCAAAGCCTTGATGCAATCCTTCTAATCAATCACCTTGTTCCATGCTCATCGACAACTTTGTTAAAATAATTTGCAATCACTTGCCACTTCTTGATATGTGTCAATATTTACATCCAAGTCATCAAACAAGTAATATCAACCAATATTCAATCCATTAAATTGGCTTCCTTCGTGGATGATTAAATATGTCGGATAGTATATTCTTCACTCTTTTCCCTTTTCATCACTACTTTTGACGGTTGCATATGAGGTTGTCAAGTCCACTTTTGTTGCTATCTGAACGATCATCACATATAGATAATAACTAAATATCAGACACTTTTGGGTGTCAACAACACCCATCTGAATATGAAGGGAATTGATATAGAGCTGGGTCTTCATTTTTAAGTACCTGTGTTATTTGCTCTGCTTGTAGGGTGAACTTCTTCTTCAATGTGATCCACCAAACTTGACAAAGTTGCCATATCACAATCTTATCATATGTTGCCTTTAGGTCCCTCCTAGCATATTAATGGACTCAGTGTCCTCCAAGTTGCTCTCCTTTCATTTGACCCATCTAAGCACCTTGACGATCCCACGTGACATGCTTCTTCTCTAAAATTCAGAGACCTTTCCAGCTCTTTCTTCACCGGTATCTTGTTCTCGAGTTGCAAACCTAAGGAAGCCTTCCACTAACGCAGATGTCCTATTGTTAACATCACTTGCGTATGAGTTGTGTATGAAACATATTTCATATGCGCACTCAAGTACATCTATTATCCGAGAATGTTATCTCACCTTCAAAAATATAAGAAGTTTTCCCCAACAAATCAAACCTATGACCTTCGAGCTTGTAAACCAAGTCCGAAACCACTAAACGACCAACTGCCGCGGTGGTAGGTTTTATACATATTGACTTGGATATTTTGTGGGCTTTGATCTGTAAAAGATTTGCTCTATAGTTTGAGACCCATTAATTGTGAAGGGCCCAGGTTACAACAAAGAATTTCAAACCCAACATCTATAAATCCATTGTCACCTTCCATTTTAAAAAGGAAAGCAGGAAAGGAACAGAATGGAAAGCAGGAAAGGAACAGACGACGCCCCCCAGAAACACTTACTTTGTGTCGCAACTTTTTAGCTCGTTGAATTAGTGCAGTACCGAAATGTTCGTTTCGGATACCAGTTTTCAGCTTAGATCAATTTAACATCCTACATATATTAATGCAACTGTCATTTAAATTCCCCAACCCTCAAAAGTGAACTCTAATGATTACAAAACCTTAGTCGCACTCACCACCACCAGTCCATCACCATCACCGAAACGGTAACTCGGCCACCGTCCAGCCTTACGGGGCTTGCCCCCACTATATTGAGCAGCTCGCCTCTCTCTCTCTCTCTCTCTCTCTCTCTCTCTCTCTCTCTGTGTATTTGCGGGACCAATGGTCATGAGATCCTAAAATTTCGGAAGTCTCTTGATTTCAACAATTTTATAGAAGTATGTCAAAACAATCAGAGGGACAAGTCGAATTTGACTTCCGGTGAAAATACCCAAAAAATTGTACCACCTACTACTGCTTAGTAGCACAAGAAACAAGACTTTAGTCAACTGTTAATTTTTTGTGTGAAGCCATTTCAATATCTTGTGTCCCCTATTTGATAATACGATCCCTGTAAACACCAACAATTTGCATTAGCTAGTACTATCATATTAGTCAAATATCATATAAGTACCCAACTGTCATAATGAGATTCCAAAATGAGCACTAAAGACAAAATGCCCTTCCTTGGAATCAAAACACAGTGAAGAAATTTGGTATTAGTAACATTTTCAATCTTCTTAATCTGTGCCTTTTTTTGTCTTTTCTCTCCAAATGGCCATAGCAAGCAATTACATCTCGCTACATGTAAATACACAAACTAAAACACTCCACCATCTATAATTATCCATTAACGCTTGCGATTCGAGCATTTAGTGCCGATCTCACATTTAGTTCATCCCCACCAACACTTGGCCTTTGAGCCTTCAACTTGGCATCATCCAAATAATATTGGTAGGCATAAGAAACGAACCCCCAAATGGCCAAGATCATAGCCATCATCTTGACCCCATCCATCTTGTCCCCCAAGAGCACGACTGAAAAAATGGGCACAATAGGCAAGCCCACCACACTAATCGAGTTCGAGAACAAAGATGACGCTTCTATTATCAACCAATCGTGCCGATGGTGAACGCTTGCCAAGAAATCGCCGTCCCGACCAAGTTCATCACATAGCTCACCTTGCCAAGCTTATACCCGTCCATCTCTCTCCCCAGATGTTCCCACTCACCACTCCCAAACAACCCCACCACAATAATCAAACTAGCCACTATTGATGGGTGCACAATCAAGCTCAAAACTGCCCTAAGCGTCTCTTTCCTTATGACCCTCCTAAAGCAAAATTGGTCTAAGGATAACAGAAGCCCATAACTAGCTGATGCTAAAATGGTGCACACAAACCCCAGTGCATATTTCCCTGCAGAAACCCTCTTGTGGTCTTCTGAATCTGATTGGAATGCGAGGAGGATTGAGGACAAAGTGAGGAGGACTAGGGAGTTAATGATGTAGGGGGTTAACTTTTGGGCATTTAGGAAGAAGGAGAAGAGGGCATTGAAGGCCAATTGGGAGGAGCAAATGAGGGAGTAGGTGGAGATAGGGAGGTACAAGAGACCAACTGAGTATAAAAAGCCATTTAGGGCCCCAGTTGCGCCTAGAGAGAGGTACACAAGGGCAAGGCTCTTGAGAGAGGGTGATTGTGATTGAGATTGAGCTTGTGCATCGATTTGGATGTGTGGGTTATTAGGGTCACTTGGTTGTTTGGGCGTGGGGATGAAGTAGAGAAGGAGGAGGATTGGGAAGCCCCCAAGCTGGACAAGTGAGGCGAGCCACGTGCTGTGGCCTCCTTCTTTGTAGTAGAGATTCCCAAGGAGTGTGGCCACCGCTTGCCAGAGAGCACAAAGAGCAAGTAGAGGGCCACTCTAATCCACCACCATAAGTTCTTGGATTCAGAAGTTATCATTGCTTGACTATTGGTGATGATGCTAATGGGCTGGGATGAGTTCCCTTCTTTGGCTTCCTGATCATCTGTCATATATTCGACAGCAATTTAATTTAGGGTTTCAATTGGTAAGAGAGAGAACATAAATGATACAAAAAATAGTAGAATCCAAATAAACTTGACGACTAGTCACAATGAATCAGAATATGCGACTATTTCGACTATGACCAGATTCATAATTTCGAATATGTTATGTCTATATCAAACATAGGAGTTACCTAATTATATGTTAATAATATTTGAGCAAACAAAGTAACATGTGTCAAGATAAGGTGTTTAAGTAAAACTTTCTATTCATCTTTCTTCGAGTGAAGAACCAAAGCTTCCATTTTTGGGGAAATAGCCGGGATCTAGACCTTTAATTTTTTTGGAGAACAGCTGGGATGATAAATGCAATACCATATTCACTAGATTCACCATAACGTGTATATAGAATCACACGTGGGACCGTAGAATTTCAAATTGATATAAATATTGATTTTTGGTTGGCATTGATAGCGTGATTCACTGTCAATACAGTAGTAGACTCACATGGTTGATTAGAAAGACTACAAAAGTTTCAAATTTGGCCCAAAAACAAAAATGAAGGATGATCACATATTTCAGGTCAAAAGAGGCACTTTTGTAATTTTGCTTGTCCGGGCGAAGAAGCAGAATTAAACGTCCTAGGATTCATCGAAAGTCCAGGGGTAGGAGCTTCTGGCGTTGAAAGTTTCAGCTTGTTCAAATGAAACATTTAAACATCTGGATCTTCAAAACACAATACAAAACAAAACAGAGAGTTGCAGGAGAGAAGTGAATATATGCATGGTGGTTATATTCTCCCCCTTCCATTGTGCCCATCTCAATTCGATACATCATTTTTCTTCTCATGATCGATGCATAAATTCCACTCCAAAACTCAATCAATTCAGATGTTAATAAACTCTTCGAGAATTGGACTTACCCAGGATGTGGAGTTGCAGTTCCTGAGGATGATGATGAGCTAGCTCTTCCATATCGGAGATGAGAGAGAGAACCCAGAAGAGGGCGATGAGATACTATGAAATGCGGGAGGGTCAAGAAGAAACCAACGAGATGAAAGAAGCAGGAGGAGGTTTCTATGCGGGTACGCTGTCCCGCGTGCTACTTTTTCTAAGTTATATATACCTGGTAAATATATATTTTCGTTGAGGAAAAAAAGTTATTTATTATTCAAAGGGGAGATGAAGCTCTTCCAAGTTGTTGGGTGATTATTTGTGTGTGCTTCTTTCTCTGGCGTACGGGAAGTGTCCCGTACCGCCGGTTGCTTTCCCTGAAACATGCGCAGCTTCCAAGTCATAGGGTTAAACACTAAAGCTGCTAATGCAAATTAAACTTCCCCCCCTCCGGGGAACTCTACCAGGGCCGACCGTAAACCTTGGTTCTCAGGTCGCGACTTAGACTCAAGGCACTTGCTGCGAACATATAGAGGGGAGGATCGCCACAAAGTGGTGTTGCATGACTCGAAGGAGGTTCATGGCGACGACAGGTGAGTTTATCATGTAAAAATAAATATTTCATATTACGATTATATCATATGACAGTGACACATGATGTGACAAATCAATTAAAATTGAATGACTTTAAGATTTAAGCATTAAATAGGATGTATGCATAACGCATGATACACGTAATTAATTAGTCATGTCAAACCCTATGTCCATCCATAAATTATTATTTTGTTATGTAGAGAGTGCAAGGAAGTTCGGAACGTTCAAAATGATCGAATGCCAACATCTAAAAGGATTTATTGCGTATCCAAATTTTTCATCTTTCTAGAAGTCATGAGATTATAAGAAGTTGGATCTGCAAAATGTATTAAATAATGTAATCAACAATAGGTTGACATTAAGTAAGCGGATGATATTGGTCCACAGTAAAATTCCATAGAATCGTTCACAATATTAATATCTAGGAAATACTGATACTTTCAGCGAGCTTTCATGTCTTGTCGGACACTATCCAACATTCTTCAACGCTTTCTAACACTCGGTCAACAAATGTCGAAAAATATCAATTTTTCTAATACTTTTCGACACGCGAGTCGAAAATTCCGACATACAAGTTCGGAATTTCAATACGCACGAGATCAATTTTAAAATTTTCAATAAATGATGGGTTAAAATGTAAATATGTAAAGAAAATAAAAAATAAAAATTTGGGAAAAAAAAAGGAAAATTAGTTTTCTCTAGTATTCTGACTCTCTCTTCCTGTGACACGCAATTCATTCCTCAAATTTTCTTTTTTTTTTCTTTCTCTTCTCTTGCAACACGCTTTGACACAAAGTCATTAATATAAATTGTTTGTTTTTTCCCTCCAAGTTTTTTATTTATTAGAATGAAGTTTAATTTGTCAAATTAAAATAATGAATGATATTAATAAATGGTGGATTAATGTTTTTATTGTAAATTCATTTTAGACTCTTCTTTTATTAATCATTTATTTGTGAATTTAAATCAAATTAATTAAATTAAAATAATCATAAAAATAATAATTTATCATTATATTATTAAAAAAATAGACTGAATATACAACATGTCCCAATGTATTGAAATTTTTTATCTTTTTTATAAACGACGTGTCAGCGTGTCGTGTCGTGTCGTGTCGTGTTGTATTCTATGTCGCGTGTCACGTGTCGATGTCGGTTCTACGTAGATTAATATTGTAGGTCAGTATTGGCTAGTTGTCCGAACTCTGAACTAATTTGATAGGACCCATTTATAATGTTTGATAACCTACGCGTACTTTAGTAGATTTTTGGGTGAGTGATCTTCCTAAAGTCATGCTAAAATCAATGAGAAAAGTGAGATGGCAAAGACATTTATCTATTTTACACGAGGTAAACGTTATTTTTACTTTGTAAATTGTCAAACCACATGAACACTAGGCAAAAGCTCGAAACCGATGAATTTTTAGTAAATTCCAAAAAAATAAAATAAAAGAAGCACTCAGTTTTTTTGTTAAATAAACTGAGTTGATCAACCGAGTAGAAAATATGCTATGGATGAAATTATGTAGTTGGTGTCTACGTGAAAGTAATGTGTGTTCTGTTTGTTATGTACGTAAGCTCGAAATACGGACATCTTATAGATATTATCGACGTGTAGTCACTTAATGTTGCACTTTTCTGTCGAAATCTAAAATATTATCTAAATATTAAAAAATATAAAAATTTTATAGATGAATTTACGTGTCCAACAGTTACAGAATGTGAAAATTTTACAACAAAGTCAAAGTGTATGCGACGATGATTTAAACACGTAAACTAAAAAAGTAAAAGTAAATGTTGCTCAAAACATGCCTCAATGAATTGAGTTCAAGTATTCAAAATTATATCGCTAGGGTTGGATTGAGTAATTTTGTTGTGTATTTAGGAGGAAAAATTATCCAATTAGTCATAAATCTATTGTACGGATACTAACTCAGTCATGAACTTTTCAACTTTAACAATGTAATCTTAAAATTTTGCGTAAAATTCTAATATAATTCTTTCAGCCAATTTTCATTGGAAATTACTGACACAACAGTGTCCCACATAAAACAACTGATGATGAGTAAAACTCTACATCAGCAATTATCAGCAAAAAATAACTAGAAGGACTACGTTAGAATTCCATGAAAAGGTTTAGAACTAAATTAACATCCATAAAATAGATTTAGGATTGACCGGGCAATATTTTCGCATTTAAGGAGTGTCATAATGGGAGATGTCTAAACGTGTAACAACTATTGCTAGACGAAAAGTATGTATTTAAATTCAATCGTGAGGCAAGTTTTGTAGGATCTACTTGGATTTAGCTGATTGCGCCGAACGCCATAACCTCGGAACAAAGCAAACAAGAACCAAACAAAACGAAAGTTTTTCCTAACTATTTTCACGAAAACTCAATGATAAAGGAAAATGCTTTTCGGGAAAGCATTTTCCAAGAATATGATTTGTTTTCCTTTATTTGGTGATGTATAATTGAAAATGTTTTCTACCATTTGGATCCTATTAAAAAATAATTTCGCACTTCATCGCATGAAAAAAAAAAAATGAATTTTTAATTTTAAAAATTCGAATTTTTAATATTGTTGTTTTTATTTACTTTTATTTTCTATTTTTTATTTTCTTTCTTTTTATTTCCTTTTTTCTCTTTTCCTTCTTCTTGTCCTTCACTCCTCAGCTTCCTCACACCATCCCTTTTGCTTCATGTGGCAGTTCGTTCCTGGTTGGCTTACAAAGGGTGAGCTCCAGTTATCATCGGAGGTGACGAGCTCATTAGCTGGCCGCTAAAGGCAATGAGCTCACCCAATCTAGTGAGGCTTGACCCTCATTGGATGGAGGCCATGAGCTCACCTGATCTGGCGAGGCTTGAGGCTCATTGACCTCGGGCAAGCTCAAGCCTTGTTGTCAAAGGCCATGAGATCGCCCGATTTGGTGAGGTCAGAACTCACTGGCCATCCTTGTGGTCGGTGACAGGTGGAGAAGAAGCAAAAGAAAAAGGAAGAAAAGAAAAGAAGGAAATTCGAATTTTTTTTTAAAAAAACGTCTTCCAAATTTTAATTTTAAAAAAATCAAATTCAATTTTTTAAAAAATATATTTTTATAAGAATAATTGTTTGTAAACCAAGCATCAAATCTAAGCTTTGGTAGATTCGGAAAACGTTTTACGGTCCTTTCGAGGGGAAATCATTTTCCTGAATTTAAGCTTTGTTAGGAAAACGTTTTTTGTTGACTAGGAATACATTTTCCGTTGACTCATTTTCCTGAGTGAACCAAACACCGAAAAATGAGGAAAATGTTTTCCCTGAAAATGTATTCCGCGAAACAAACACACCCTAAGGCTCCATTCGTTTCGCGGAAAATAATTTTCGAGAAAGTGTTTTTCGGATTTTCCAGCGTTCGTTTCATGGAAAATGAATTCTTTTGGTAAAATGTTTTCCATGAAAGGAAAAAAGTCTTCTAAATTAAAGGAAAATGTTTTCCACTTTTAAAAAGTGGAAAACATTTTCCTTTCTTGTTCTCTCCTATCTCACACATTTACAAATCCCCACTTCCTCCTCCCATTTCTTTTTCTTCTTTTTTTTTTTTTGTTTGAAGTATTTTTTAATTTTCTTTTTCTTTTTTTAATTTGAATTATTTTTAATTTCATTTTTCTTTTCTATTTCTTTTCTTTTTTATTTTTCTTTTTCTTTTCTTTGTTTCCTATCTTCTTCTTTCTTGGTAGTCGTCGGCCGTTGCTAGGCAAACCTCGAGCTCGTCGATCTCAAGCTCGCACTATGCACTCTTGCTTTTTTTTTTTTTTTTTTTTTTTTTACACTGTAGTTGTACATTGCTCAAGCAAATGGCTCTACATGCTTTGCTTCTTTTTTCTTTTGTTTACTATAACACAAAAGACGCAGGAGGAGAACATGCCACTCAACTGGAAGATTCTCATGATGTTTGTACATGCTGTGCTTCTTTTCTCTTTTGCTTCTTTTTAAAATCCATACAAACATTTTTTAGAATAGATGAGCGTTTGACGACAATGAGAGAACAAAGATATGAAGTAAGTTTGCCTGACTTTAAAGGCAAGTTCATATTTGATGGATTTATAGGTCGGTAAGTAATGCATGCTTAAGTGGTGAAGTCTTAGAAAATATTTTCCTTACCGAACATTGGAAAATATTTTCTGAAACAGTTTTAGCCGAACACCAGAAAATATTGTCATTTTCCTGAAAAATGACTTATAGGAAAATATTTTCCCGAAATTGTCCATTTTCCGCGAAACGAATGGACCCTTAGTTGACGGACCAGTAACAATGGACTAAGGACATATTCTTAAATTGGGCCATCCGGATCCGGGCATCTTCCGACAGAGGTACCAGCTCCCGTTGTACGTGTCTTCTCTCGTACTTCGTCCACAAGCGCAGTGCAATTAGACTCGATTTCCAACACACGCTCTCTCCCCGACTGGAAACTCTTCAAGGCTTCAAGCAGAGCCAAGGTTTCCGTTTGAATCACCGACAAAGATGGCACTTTCATGGCGAACCCGTCCAGTGGAGCTCCTGTCTCATCTTGGAGGAACCCTGCAATCACTCCTTCAATCTCACCTTTCAGGAAAAGCTCCATCGATGTTAATTTTCAAGGCAAGGTTCTAAATGTTTGCATATAATGCTTTCCGATTTCTAGGCTTTCTTCATGGTGGTTTGGAAAACTTGGAAATAAACAAGGGCTGCAGTGAAGTCGACCCAGCAATGTACGTTCATACTCCTGCAACTTTTCCTCCGTTATAACATTATCTAGCCTAGCAATCTTCATATCCATCCAGAGATGCCCTAACCTTCTGCACAATGCTGCCATACATTTATCTATGTTTCGCTCTCCTTCCATTTTCGCAGAAAACTAGAACATGGCTAGCTCAAATCTGAAAGAAAGCTGTCAATAAAAGGAGACCAAGAAAGCAAGTTCCTCAAGAACACTAGCTGAAGTGGCAAATATACTCAAGACCACCAAACGCGAAAGAGGAATTCCACTTGTAACGACCCGGGCCCCACTGTGTGATATTGTCCGCTTTGGACACTGAGTCCTCACAGCTTTAAAACGCGTCACACAGATTAAAGGGCCCAAGCCATTATAAACTGGCCCAAGACTCCCCCCTAAGCGATGTGGGACAAGAGAGAGAGGGACCGCTTCCTTACGCACGTCCGGGGACCGAGGCGTGGACGCGCCGCCATCCCTCCTCCCCGCGCACCGCCGCTCAGGCCGTCACACTCTCCCCCCCTTGGGAACACAACGCCCTCACTGTGGCCCCACACACAGTCGGGAGTCGGCTTTGATACCATTTGTAATGATCCAGGCCCCACTGTGTGATATTGTCCGCTTTGAACATTGAGTCCTCACGGCTTTAAAACGCGTCACACAGATTAAAGGGCCCAAGCCATTATAAACTGGCCCAGGACTCCCCCCTAAGCGATGTGGGACAAGAGAGAAAGGGACTCCTTCCTTGCGCACGTCCAGGGACTGAGGCGCGGACGCACCACCATCCCTCCTCCCCACGCACCGCCGCTCGAGCCGTCACACGCTCCCCCCTTGGGAGCACAGCGCCCTCGCTATGGCCCCACACGCGGTCAGGAGTCGGCTCTGATATCATTTGTTACGACCCGGGCCCCACTGTGTGATATTGTCCGCTTTGGACACTAAGTCCTCACGACTTTAAAACGCGTCACACAGATTAAAGGGCCCAAGCCATTATAAAGCGGCCGGGACTCCCCCTAAGCGATGTGGGACAAAGAGAGAGGGACCCCTTCCTTACGCACGTCCGAGGACCGAGGCGTGGACACGCCGCCATCCCTCCTCCCCGCGCACCGCCGCTCAGGCCGTCACACTCTCCCCCCCTTGGGAGCACAACGCCCTCACTGTGGCCCCACACACGGTCGGGAGTCGGCTTTGATACCATTTGTAATGATCCAGGCCCCACTGTGTGATATTGTCCGCTTTGAACACTGAGTCCTCACGGCTTTAAAACGCGTCACACTGATTAAAGGGCCCAAGCCATTATAAACTGGCCCAGGACTCCCCCCTAAGCGATGTAGGACGGGCCCCACTGTGTGATATTGTCCGCTTTGAACACTAAGTCCTCACAGCTTTAAAACTCGTCACACAGATTAAAGGGCCCAAGCCATTATAAATTGGCCCAAGACTCCCCCCTGAGCGATGTGGGATAAGAGAGAGAGGGACCCCTTCCTTGCGCACGTCCGGGGACTGAGGCGCGGACGCGCCGCCATCCCTCTTCCCCGGACACCGCCGCTTGGGCCGTCACACTCTTCCCCCTTGGGAGCACAGCGCCCTCGTTGTGGCCCCACACGTGGTCGAGAGTCGGCTCTGATACCATTTGTAACGATCCGGGCCCCACTATACATATATTGTCCACTTTGGATACTAAGTCCTCACGATTTTGTTCTTCTCAGGGCAGCCCATACTACCCCAACAAAACGCGTATGTACAGTTAGAGGGCCCATTGCCTTATAAGGCAGGAAGAACTCCCTCCCTAGGCGATGTGGGACAAGAGAGAGATGGACCTTTTCCTTGCGCACGTCCGGGGACCGAGGCGCGGACGCACCGCCATCCCTCCTCCTCGCGCACCACCACTTGGGTCACACACTCTTCCCCCCTTGGGAGCACAACGTCCTCGCTGTGGCCCCGCACATGGTCGGGAGTCGGCTCTGATACCACTTGTAACGCCCCGGGTCTCAACTGTACATATATTGTCCGCTTTGGACACTAAGTCCTCACGGTTTTGTTCTTCTAGAGGCAGCCCATACTACCCCCAAGAAAATACGTATTGCAGGGGCAGAGGGCCATCCCTCGGGCCTTCCCTCTCCCAAGCCAATATATTGTCCTCTTTAGGTCACCCACCCTGGTGCGGACGCACCGCCATCCCAGCCACGGTCTTTTCCCTCAAGGTTTTGTTCTCAGCACAGTGGAAGCATGTTGAAACGCGTATGTATAGTTAGAGGGCCCATTGCCTTATAAGGTAGCCCAGAACTCCCTCCCTAGGCAATGTGGGACAAGGACCCCTTCCTTGCGCACGTCTGGGGACCGAGGCGCGGACGCACCGCCATCCCTCCTCCCCGCGCACCGCCGCTCGGGCCGTCACACTCTCCCCCCCTTGGGAGCATAGCGTCCTCGCTGTGACCCCACACGCGGTCGGGGGTCAGCTCTGATACCATTTATAACGACCCGGGCCCCACTGTGTGACATTGTCCGCTTTGGACACTGAGTCCTCACAGCTTTAAAACACGTCACACAGATTAAAGGGCCTAAGCCATTATAAACTGGCCTAGGACTCCCCCCTAAGCGATGTGGGACAAGAGAGAGAGGGACCCCTTCCTTGCGCACATTCGAGGACCGAGGCGCGGACACGCCACCATCCCTCCTCCCGCGCACCGCCGCTCGGGCCATCACACCACTAAGCAATGGAACTATCCATTACATTCCGAGAAGAGAAGATGGGTACCAATAAGCAAATGATTCTACCTATATGAGTCAACGAAAATACCTTCAAGTCGAAGCAAGGATGCGACTAGTATGGTTCTCTTTCCATAAGCTAGAGACTAGATCAATTCTTTTAAATTTCACCATACCCAGTCGATTTAGGGGGAAGATGTAGCCAATGTCAATTTGTAGAGGCATCGATTCATAGCATACTATGTAATATTAACATAATGGGCAAGTGTATTTTTGTGACAAGGAAAGTTTAGGGTTTGAAAGAAAGGGCACTAGACAAACAGGATGCTTTAGTCATCTGGTGGGAGGCAGTAATGGAAAAGGGGAATCAAAGTAACGTCCATTTGATTGAGTCAGGGTTTTGCAAGGGATGGAGAAATTAGGGCAAAAAATGAAAACAGGCTCTATAAAACGAGAGAGAGCGAGGTCTACAGAATGAGAGGGAAAAAGTTGAGTAAAAGGGCGCTCATATGATGTTTAATATTTAATTCACACAAGGAAAAAAAATATACCATTTTGATTCTCAAGAATAACAACATTTTCTTATTAGATACGATATTTTAAAATAATTCTCTTTTTATAAAATTTAAGTAAACTGATAATGCATCTTCCCTTGATTCTATTACAACACTATAGTCCCTCAAAATGCACGAGATGGGTAGTGATTTTTGATCGAGGAGAAGTTAGGGGGCAACCTTACGGGACCCAAAAGAGGAGGATGCAAAGAAAAGATAAATGCTCAAATAGTAACGCCAGGCAGGTCAAGTGAGTCAATTTCAAACACCAACTTTAAAGCCCAAGAGATTCGGGTCGAAAATTTTGGGGGAAATTATAAATAAATAAATAAATAAACTCCTAAACCTATGTCCTAAGCTTATTTTTTTGACCAAGTCATAAATCTTTTGCAATTATGTTAGCTGAGTCCATCCATCCAAAATTGGTTGACTAGCGCTAACATAGCTAACGACCGACGTTGGCAACAATTTTTTTAATAATATTCTATTCTTTAAATTATTTTATTAATTTTGTATCTTTTTTTTTCTTTTTTTTTTTTCTCCTCCCTCCTCCGTCCTCTTCCTTTGGCTCTAGCGATCGGGACCGAAGGGAGAGGCGGCGTCGCCGCGACTAAAGAGGTCGGGCAAGCTCGCCTCGTCATCAATGAGGGCTCGCCTTGCCAATGGCTAGGCTAGCTCGCCCTCACCTAGTAACGCTTAGTGACGACGAGGCAAGCTCGCCCGTTTGCCTTAGTCCGGCCACTGGTTAGCCCTCCCCTTTGGCTAGTCATTGGAGCCAAAGAAAGAAGGAGGACGAAGGGGGAGGGAGGAAATAAAAAAACAAAAAAGAAAAATTAATAAAATAATTTGAAAAAATAAAATATTATTAATAAAATTGTCGCTAGCGTCGGTTAGCGGCCACATCAGCACCAGCCAACCAATTTTGGTTAGATGGACTGAACCGATACAATTGCAAAGGGTTTAGGACTCAATTAGCTAAAAAATAAGTTCATGACTGAATTGACACATCTGCAATAAATATAGAACATTTTTGGCAATTTTCTCAAAAATTCGATTTTGAGGAGTCAGCTTAAAAACCTATTAAGAAGTAAAGACGCCAAAGGAGCAGCTCATCGAAAAGATACAGTTCAAAATGACGACTAGTTCTAATATCGTCCAAGCTAGATTGCCATTTGAATTCAGAGCCTCTTCGATGAGGATCGCTAAAAATGAAGAGGACCCAGTCGTCGATGGAAAAAGTAATGGTCGAATTTCAATTCACTGATCAAGAAATGATAGAATTCGAGAAAGTTGCCATTTCATAAAGCCAAGCACCTCAGGTCACTGACAATACTTGGAAAAATCGACGGCAGGCCAGTGAATAGAATTCCTATTGACTGGGGAAGAGCACAACGTTGGCAGACCGTGTGGCTGACGACTTCCCGAAGATCTTCAGGTAGCCACCACGAGGATTCTCCTTAAATCGGATTAGAAAAAGCTTGTGCTTCACTTGCACTGTCTTGCACATCAATTCCACATCGTTTGCTCCTCCCTCCATTAGAATGCCCCTTAATTTTCCTCCCTCCACAAAAAATTGCTCCTCTACAAACAAACCCTGCCCCAAAATTCCCTCCTTTGAACGCAAATTACAAGCAAACTTAAGCATTTTTCAATTTTCTTCGACCCAATATTTGTCTTGTCACAGTTCAAACAAGGTCGCTGTGGCCTAGCAGAGTTGTAGGGCAACATGAGAGAGAGGGGGAGCAAATAAGAGAGAGAGATTCAATTTTTCCTCATCCAAAACAACGTCGTTTTCATCACAAGTGCCAGGTGGTCTTGCCCTTTGTTCATGTTGTCCTTCAATTTTTTCAGAAAAAAATAATGCCTATCACATAGGACAAATTCCTGAAACATGTCATTGTAAGCACTAAAGTGATAAAAAAAAAAAAAGTTATGAAACTAAAGTGAGCGCTATACAAAAATTGTAGCACGTGAATTATCATTTTCTCATAAAAGCACAACGTTGATTGTCCCCAATAAAATATTTTTTTTGTTAATTGACAAGTTGAGGTTAATGTTGCGAAAGGCAAGCCATTGAACAATAAATTTGACGGAATAAGAAATAAATTGGATACTAGATTTACACGGTTTGATCATAGTGACTTACGTTTACAAGGAAAGCAATAACGAATTTTACTATAGATTAAGTGATGCACAAATATCATAACCACACTCGATTTATTCGAACACTCTTAATATTTCCCAACCCTATTTGCATTCAATAATTCACGCAGTATTTAACCTCACAATTCCTCACGAAATAATCTTTCAATCTCACGAAAGAGTTAAACAAATCTTAAACTCACAAGATTTAATTGATTTAGACACTAACTAATATATATGAATAAGCTTTGATGTACGAATGACACAAAGATGACCTACGTTTCTCAAGCATTCTTTCGATGCTTCAAGACTTCGTATTAACAATAACGACTTGCTCTCTTGCGACTAAAGAACAGCCCAATCATATATATATATATATATATATATATATATATATTTATGTCCTATTTATAACTCTTCCTTAAGGTAAACTTCAACCTAGAAAGGAAAGTCTGAAAAGTGAGTAGTCAACTTTCTCTATTTTCACCCCCTCTCGCTATGTAGAGTCCTCTCTACCGTTTGGTAGTTTTCTAAACCCTAAATCCCTATTTCATTCCCCATCTCTTCCACCGTTACTTCTTTGTCCGCTTGCATTTTGATGGCTTTCCTTTCATCGACTTCCGATGTCAAGCGGAAACTTTCAACTCTTCACTGATATCCCTGTTTCATCCACCATTTCCTACAACTTCGGCTCGAACTTGGGTAGCTTTCACTCTATTGGCCTCCGATGTCAAGTGGGAACACTCAATTCTTCACCGATTCTCCCTGGTTAGTTCTGCATGTCTCCGATTGCCTTCTATATTCAACAAAGAGGTGGAATTGTTGTTAGTCGAGGGTTCACGATTATAGTATTTCATCATCTCCGCCTCCTGTTGCTTGTTAGTTTTCTAAAGTTGGGTAATTCGGCTTTCTGTCTTGACTTTATCTTGGATGGCTTCGGACAAACAAGCCGACTCCTCGCGTCTGGGCGCTCTTTGCACTAGATTGGGACGCCTCACCACAGAACAGATAATCGAAGACTGGGATGATGATCCTTCGCCTGAAACATTAGAGGAATGCAGGTTAACCCTTATTGGCAAAATCCTTTCCAATCCACCCATTAACTTTCAAGCCTTCCAAAACACACTGAAAAAAGCCTGGCGGACTGACTTAGTGGATATATCACAGCGTGAGGCAGGTATATATGTCGCAAAATTCCAATCCCAAGCCGATAAATAGAGAATTCTTGAAGGGGGCCCTTGGCTATTTTCGGGCCATTTAGTTATATTCAAACCCTGGACTCCGAACACACCATTACATTGTTACGACTTTTCTACTTGCGCCTTTTGGGTACAAGTGTTTGGGTTACCTTTAGAATGGTGTTCTGAGCATATGCTTATGAAGGCAGTACAGCATATAGGTAAGGTAATAGAAGTGAAGGTTGATTCAAAGGAAGGAGCATTGTCAAGAGCAGGCCGAGTACGAGTTGAAGTAAACTTGCATGAACCTCTTATGATAGGGAAGTTGATTTGAATAAATGGCAAACCTCTTTGGCTTGAGTTCCACTATGAACGACTTTCGCACTTTTGCTACTCCTGTGGCAAACTTGGGCACTATGCGATGTACTGCAAAGACTTTCCATATGATGAGGCCAAGCATGAGGGTAGAGAGAAGATGGCATATGGGCAGTGGCTCCGAGCGGAAGTCAAGGAGAATAGTCCATATTGGAACATCTTTAATAACCCACAAGACAAGTCAGAGCAAGTCGAAGAAGTTGTACCTGAAACTCCGCCTACATAGATGCCGACTGTCCCTTTATTGCCCCCACCATCTATGCTTCCAGCAACAAATAAATCCAGTGCTGTTAACAATTCCAGAGAACCAACAGAAGCACCTAATCAGCTGCTCCAGCAACTTTCAGCTGCACACCATACAACACTTATCTCTGCAGACACAAAGCTGAAAGGAGTTCAGTCTGAACCTATGGAGATAAATGTACCAAAGAAGATGAAGAATACCAGGTCGAAACCTACTCTGGGTTCGGCCAAGAAATAGCTCAGATATAACCCGTATGATACAAGGAGTCTAATCATCGCGGAACATACTGATTCAAATCTTATGGAAACTCCTATTTTTCTAGCAGATGAAGCTGGTGTTCGGGCTTTGGTGGCTGGCCCAAAACAGCCACCCACAAACAAATGAAGATGTCGTGCTGGAACTGTCAGGGTTTGGGCAATTCCCTGATAGTTCAAGCTCTCAAGGCCATGACGGCCAAAGAAAAGCCCGATGTTGTGTTCTTAATGGAAACAAAGCAACCTGAAGTTAGGCTTCATCTAATTCAACGCAGTTTAAAGTTCCAAAATTCACATCTTATAAATCCAGTTGGTTTTGCTAGTGGTTTAGCTCTGTTCTGGAATGATATGGTTTATCTACAGGTCCTTAGATCAACACCACACCTTTTTCACATCAATGGTCGTGAGGGGCAGGGAGGTCGGCTTATATGTATTACTTTTGTTTATGCGCCAACTGATTATCAGCAGCGGCAACTTGTGTGGGATGAGCTCCAACATATACATTCGCAAAACAACTTCCCTTGCATATGTGCTGGAGATTTTAATGAGATTCTTTATCCTTGGGAAAAGATGGGCAAACGCCCTGCTAATCAGTCTAGAATGCTGTCCTTTAGAGTTGTTCTTAATGATTGTGAGTTTTCTGAGTTAGAAAGTAATGGATGTAAGTTTACATGGATGAACAATAGACAGGGGGAGGAGCTTGTTAAGGAAAATTTGGATCGGGTGGTATGCACTATGGAATGGCATTTCTTATTTCCTGGGGTAGAAGTTTATGCACTTCCAGCTGTGGGATCTAACCACAGCCCTACACTAATCAACACTTCAGCAACTTATCAAAAAACAAGGAAACCATTTCTTTTTTAGAGTTACTGGAATGAGGATGAGGAATGCCATGAAGTTATCTCTCGGGCTTGGAGTTCAACTGATGGTTTTCTTACCAAAGTGAGGCGAGTAACAATTGCTCTAACTGCATGGAGTAGGAAGAAGTTTTCCAATGGACATAAAAAGGTGTTGAGTTTACAAAATCAATTACAGAATATGATGAATCAACCAAACCTCAATTATGACAGGGCAAAGGCATCAAAACTCAAAGAGGAACTCCGTTGAACTTGGACACAAGAAGAACAATATTGGGCTTTACGATCCAGAATTCAATGGCTGAAATGGGGCGACAAAAACACACGTTTTTTCCATGCATCTACAATTCAGCGAAGGCAGCACAACCGAATTACGATGTTGCGAACTAATGATCAGCAATGAATTCATGATCAACCTACTCTTCAAGACATGACGACTACTTATTTTTCGCGGTTGTATACAACTGTTGGTTATCGGCACTATGCACCTTTACTTGATCAATGTAACCAAATGGTAACCCGTGAAATGAATGACCAGCTGATTGCTTCTCTTACAATGGAAGAAGTTAGGCAAGCAACCTTTCAGATGGGTACAACCAAAGCACCCGAGCCTGATGGTTTGAACGGCTTATTTTATCAAACACACTGGGAAATTGTTAAAGAAGATCTTTTCCTTCTCGTTCAGAATTTCTTGATGTCGGGGTAATGCCTACCGGGATTAATCGACTATTATTACGCTTATTCCTAAGACACCTCAACCTGAAAAGCTTGAGCAATATCGCCCCATCAGCCTATGCAATTTTGCATACAAAATCATCTCTAAGGTACTTGCTAACCAACTTAAACCTTGGTTGAATATTCTGATCTCTAAAGAGCAGTCAGCTTTTGTGAAGGGACGACAGATACAGGATAATATTCTTATTGTCCAAGAGGTTCTTCATCACTTTAGATCGAGAAAGAGGCAATGCAAATTCAATGCAATTCTAAAAACGGACATTACAAAAGCGTATGACAGAGTGGAATGGGATTTTCTCCATGATTACCTCCTGAAATTGGGTTTCCATCAACGATGGGTTCGCTGGATTATGCAGTGTATCACCACAGTAACTTACAGCGTGAAGTTTAATGGTGAGCAGTTGCCTTATTTTTATCCATCTCGTGGCCTCTGTCAGGGTGACCCTTTATCGCCATATATTTTTATCCTGTTGGCTAATATTTTATCGACTCCTATTACACAAGCTGTCAGTATAGGACATCTCAAAGGCATCCGGTTCAATAGATGGTGTCCTACCTTATCCCATCTCTGTTTTGCGGATGATGCGATATTTTTCCTAAATGGTTGTGTTCAAGAATGCCAGAACCTAGCCAACATTTTAAACTTGTATTGTTTGGCTACAGGATAGCTAGTCAATCGCAACAAATCAGGTATGATTTTCAGCAAAAACTGCCCTATTACTCTTTAGGAAAATATGTCTATGGAGCTTAGGACTTCTATTTTGCAAAGTTGTGGCAAATATTTAGGCATACCATCAGAATGGGGCTGCTTGAAGAAGGAAATGTTTTCATGGATATTAGCAAGAGTCAATGCAAAATTGGCGGGATGGAAAGAGCAATTTATTTCAAATGGGGGTAAGGAAATTCTCATCAAGTCTGTTATTCAGGCTATCCCACATTATGCAATGTCTATATTTAAGTTACCTCTTTCTGTTTGTAAAGCTATTTAACAACGAATTGCTCGATTTTGGTGGAGAAATGATCAGAATAGAGTCGGTATCCATTGGCAAAAATGAGAAATTCTAAAAGACGAAAAGGATGAAGGAGGAATGGGATTCCAAGATCTTATTGCGTTTAATAGAGCGCCGCTTGGAAAACAGGCTTGGCGTTTGCTACAGCAGCCCCAATCATTATGGAGTAAATTATTTAAAGGCTTATATTTCCACTCGACGTATTTCCTATTTGCTGTCAAAGGCTCTCAGCCATCCTGGGGATGGCAGAGCTTACTTATGGGTAGAGATGCAATCTTACCACATACGCGCTGGTCAATTGGTAATGGTAAAACTATCAGAATAAGAGGAGATCGGTGGTTACCTATGGGTATTCTCCATGGACCTAAATCTAGAGAAGAACCTCTCATGGTGGCCGATCTTATTGATCCGATCCATCACAATTGGAACCAAGCTCTGCTCCAACGATTCTTTGGAGAACAGATTACTGTTGAAGTTCTTACTATCCCAGTAAGACCTCTTCACTCAAATGACAAACTGATTTGGTCAGCCACAACTGATGGAAAACATACTGTCAGAAGCAACTATCATACTATCCTGTAGTCACTCAGCAATCAACACAGAGACAGCGCATCAACATCTCATCAAAATCCGAAGGTATTATGGAAAAGTATCTGGGCCATGAAAACAGAACCAAAACTAAAAACCTTCCTATGGTCTGCTTGTCACAATGCCCTAGCGTCCAAAGCAAATTTATTTCAACATCATATTATCACAGATCCTCTATGCCACCTATGTCAACAGCAGGCTCCTGAAACCATCGAGCATATATTTTTCCATTGCACATGGACTCGAGCTATTTGGTCTGATCCCCAAATCAATATACGAACTCCGACACTCACAATCAATTGTTTTGATTCATGGTTTACCGCAAGGGCAAAATTACCTCAGCACTCACCTGGTCTACCTCTTATTGCTAACATCCTTTGGCAGATATGGCGGATGCGAAACAACTTCACCTTTCGAAATCAGCTCCCGGATCCCTCCATTGCAGTACAGACAGCGGTGGCTCAAACGAATTCCTATCAGCTCTACTCTGCTGTGTCGCGACCAAGATCTGCTCTTCATTCTCTTGATCCGGCGCACCTCTGGCGTCCTCCGGAATTGGGTGCCCTGAAATGCAATATCGACGCAAGTCATAAGCCGGGTAGTACAGAACGTTCAATAGCCGGTGTTTGTAGAGATTCTAATGGGAGACTTACGGATTTGTACTCCAGTCGAGTCCCGACGCGATCCGCTTTCGAAGCAGAGGTTTTAGCTCTTACCTATTCTCTTCAACATCTGCTCAGGCAATGGCTCCATGAAGCTCATCTGGAGGTGGAATCCGACTGTCTTACTCTTGTCGAAGCACTGCAAGGCAAGCGACCACCGCCATGGGACCTCCGACCACTGTTCGATGAAGCTATCGTTCTACTATCTAGGTTTTCTAACCTAACGATACAATACTGCCGGCATGAAGCTAACCTAGTAGCCGATTGGGCTGCGAAGGCCCGTAACTCAGTTTTGGCCCATCACTCAGTTTCGGCCCATAACTGGATCGTATTTCCCCCGTATGTTTTGCTTGATCTAGTTTATGCCGATGCCTTATCTTCAGGTTGTAAACTTTCGTTATATTGAATGCAACATGTGTGTTCGACCAAAAAAAAAAAAAAAAAAACTCTCTATTTTCTTTCGTTGACTCCATGAAAGCAAATTTGTGAGTCCTTTATTCTCTTTCTTTTCCCTTGCGTTAAGTCTGATTAGATCATTATCCGCAAGAAGTCCGAAACTTGCTCAATGAACATCAAAAATGAACTTCATGCTCATAAAAGAAAATTGTTGCGTTCTGTATTATAAAATTTTTGACATCCGCAAAATATCAAATTTGAAATATTTAGATTTTTGGTTCAACCTCAAATTCGAAAGTTATTTTAATAGTTAGGGTTAATACCCTGAAAAACCCCAAACTGGTACACCCGTGATAAATTTACCCCAAACTATTTTTTTGACCACTAAAAACTCCAAACTGGTACACTTTTGACAAATTTACCCCAAACTGGTACACTTGTGACAAATTTACCCTCTGTTAGTTTTCGTTAAATTTTAATTAAGTTAAATGACACGTGACAGTTGATTGATATACCGATTTGGGATTTTACACTCCGTTTGTCACAGTTTACAATTTTTGTGATTTTTTTGTGGTATTAATCCAATTTACCGGAGGGTATAATTGTCACAAATTTACCAATTTGGGGTTGTTTGTGGTCGAATAAATTAGTTTGGAGTAAATTTATCATAAATGTATCACTTTAGGATTTTTTATGATCAGTCGGGGTAAATTTGTCACAGGTGTACCAGTTTGGGGTTTTTTATGGTCAAAAAAATAGTTTTGGGTAAATTTGTCACAGGTGTACCAGTTTAGAGTTTTTCAGGATATTAACCCTAATAGTTAAAGATAGAGACGCGTAATTTACAAGAAAGTCCACTATTCAAAAGGTAATATATCTTCTGATAATAGAACCGCGTTCCCTCATATAAGCCACGTGTGAATTGCATAGGCACTGGACGAGTGATACACGAAATAACAGATATTAAATTTGTTACGTATCTTGTGCCAAATAATCGGATGTTATTTATAAAGGGAAAATATCTTAAATTTTTGTACATAGTACCCTTGACCATGGGTATGACGCACATCAATTGCCGGCCTCTCAGCCACTCTCTAAAGTTTCTATGGTAGTCCCACGTCATCCTTTTCGAGGTTCCAATGATGTTGTCGCATCGGATTTGACCGCTTCGAATCTCATTGCAGAATACGAGGATGTTGGCTTGGATCAGCAATTTTTTTTTCTCATTTTTGTCTCTTGGATCAGCAATTAAACAGCTCTTTTACTATTCTACATTCCCAAAAAACGATTCGAATAAAACCAATTACTGCACCCTTGACGATTTCCCTAAGGCTAGACTTCTCGCGGAAACCCTCGCGGTGCGGGAAGGACCGACGTTCGCGGGAGAGGAGTTCGTGCGCATTGGGGAAAGCGAACAGAACTCGACGAGGACAAAAAGCGCGAGTGTTGCTCGACCATAGTGAACTCAGTGATGGGCCGGACCGAGATTCCCTAGGCCGCTCGATCTATGATGTCGGAATGACACTTCTGGGCCTAATGGATGGTGTATCCATTGCTTGGGTGGCCGAGGCGCGCAGGACCGACTCTAATTCTATTGGCCCGGACTGGTCAACCGAACCCCCTCGCTCTCTTTGCTCTCTACCACGTTATGATTGTGGAAACTCTTATGGTACATTTCCTACTCAGTAACGAATGAAATGTTTTGAAGATCAACGTGAATGACCCGTTCGTTTGTGCTTCTGAAGATCCACCCCGAGCCGAGACGATCAGAGAGGCGAACAGAGGAGGATCTCGAGCGGATGCCTCATTTGTTTGAGCTTCCAAAGATCCACCCCGTGCCAAGACGAACAGAGGAGGATCCCGAGCGGCCATGGCTTGCGTTGTCTGAGATATGTCCGGTAGGCTACTGGATGGGTTCTCTAGAGTAATTGAAGTGAGCTTGCTCCAACAAGCAGAAGCCTCTGCATTGGTTGAAACCCTAACTTTTCCCCTACCTAGATCTACCGAAAACTTGCAACTTGAGTCTGACTGCCGTGTACTTGTCCACTGCATCAACTCTTCTGAACCGCTGAACTGGGAAGTACAATCCCTAATAGATCGGGCCTCACCATAGCCCATTGCAACGTGGCGGATTAGTTAGCCAAAACCCAAATGTTAAACAATTTACCTATGAATTGGGTGGCCCACCCCCTCCCCCCCTCCTCTCTTTGATATGTTATGTTCTAACGCTTTTGATGTTTTGATGTATTTTTAGCGAATTTCGTTAAGTAATGAACATCACTCGTATTTTCGACCAAAAAAAACGAATGAAATGTTTTAATGACCCAAAAAAAAAATTGTACTGCTTCAAATTAAATCGAACCAGTGCACCAAAATGCCTACTACAGTGCAGGCAGCCACTTCGTTGCAAAAATGGTCAGAAATATCTGCAGAACCAACAACTACAATCTCGTAGGCAACATATTTCCGGAGCCTGCCTTCAAACTTGGCACTAAATCTGAGGCTATAGCATCGAGAAATGGCATTCCTCTGTGCAACAAAACAGCAAAAGCCAGTGTTTATACTTCATCCTTTGTTCATATCGATGCGGAATCGTCAACCACATCATAATCAGATCAAATTCAAGCACCAACCTTTACTACAAGCACCGGTCATGCTGCAAGCATACAGATAGAAAGATGTAAGCATGCTTGCCAGTAACTTAGAAGTTGAGTAGGTCGTCAATGTCATCGCTTCCATCAAGAATCCTAACACTTTCTCGCTGCCAGCAAACCCCAAAATCCCAACCGGTGGCTGAATTGAATAATGTGATCGGTGAATGGAAAGATGTGAGTTCACAATCAGCAACTCAGTACCTTGATTTAGATAAATCTTAAAAAGAAAGACCTTCAAGAAACAGAAAGAAGTGATATTGTTTTTCTTTCAAAAAATAGTCGAAATAACGTGACACGTCACTTAATTTCAATAGAGTATTTCTAAACTTATTAAAACCATTAAAATCTCCAATCGGTTCCGTTTAGACATTTTCCTAACAACCAATATCGTCGGATTTTGAACAATCATCTCGATAGATGGAAGTGTGATAGGAAGTTATTTTTGAGTTATTGGTGCCAAATTTAAGAAAGCACAAAATATAAAATTATTTTTTTATGGAATTTTACCTTTATTTTCTAGCAGCTCACGAGATAAACCGAGGAGGACATCCTCTGTAGCTTGTCACCATCCTCCTCCTTTCTTCCTCCCTTGGAAAAACCATGACAAAACCCCTGTGAAAACCTCTTCTCCTCCCATCCCCATGTCGTCCTTGCTCTTCTCGACCCTCTCCTCCTCCCCTCCTCCCCGCGCTCCCATCCGTCTCCCTCGCCCGGCTCCGCTCGCCCTCCTCCGGAGCCATGGCGAATCCCGCTTCTGGGTTCGTCCTCCCGAGGCCAGAACCTAGCGTCGAGCCCGAAGCTGAGCTCGGCCGGACCTCACGGGCACGCATTATGTTTCCTGTACGGCGGCGGAATAAGGAGAGGCGCGGCGTTCGTTTCGAATGCGGAGGAGAGCGCGGGGAGGAGCGGCGGCGGCGGCGGCGGCGAGGTTGACGAGGCGGAGAGGGCGGCGCGGGGCGAGAGCACCATGCCCGAGAGGTTCAGGTACTTGAACAGAGAAGTCCCCGATCCTCCGATTCGATGGCCGTGGTTCGTAGGTACGGGGATCGCATTTTCGTGGGTGATGTTCAATCTTGAGTTTCATTTCGGCATGTCGGGAGCTCTTGGGATTTCATCAAACGTGAATTCTAGATGATTTTGCTTGAAGCAGCGTTGATTCGTAGAAAAACTGAAAATTGATCTTAATGATGTGAAAATTTTGGATGAACAAATCGGGGGGGCTTTCGACCTGCATTGTAAGTGAGAAAGGATTTTGCTTGAAGTAGTGTTAATTGATAGAAAAGCTGAAACTTGATCTTGATGAAGTGAAATTTTGGATGAACAAATCAGGGGGCTTTCGATCTGCATAGTAAGTGAGAAAGTATTTTTCTTTCCCTGCTAATTACCGCAAATTCATTTCTGGAGTATTGCTGTCTATGTGGACGAAGGCGTGCTTTGATAAGATCCCGATATGACGAGCGGGTCTGATTTTGAGCTATGGCCTCTCACCTTATATTCTTGTAAGATGTATGGTTTCATTTTAGACTGAGTTTGTTAGGAGGTCAACTGAGTTGGATGATCCTTACAGTTTGCTGTCCTGTAAAAATAAAGTTGTTGATTGAGAACAATCGATATTTTCCTGGGCAAATTGCACCATGCCTCTCCTATCGGGAGGTGGAGTCCAGGCAAGCATGAAGAGTATAATTTGACACTTTAGAGTTTGAAAGTTCCACCATACCCACAATCAGTTCACCCTATCGATCTTCCTTCTATATAGGGACCTTAATTCAAGTTTTCCTTTGATTCGTTCTATTTTCTTGTCTTGCTTCAGAAGTTCTTTGACCAAAGCTGCAAAACAGCTGTAGTGGGTGCTCTGCTGTTTGGGCCAACTGCTTTAATCAAGATAATGCCTGCGTCGGTTTTGTGCTTGAGAAAAACAAAGAGGTGCTTTTTCTCCAATGTAAAGGCGTAGAGCTAACCTACTAGTACTTATGAATCACAACCATGAAATTTTCAAGGGCAAACAAAACCAAGTCCTTTCATGTGAATATCCAAGTGCAAAGCTCTATTATGTATTAAAGCATAATATTTTGTCTTTCTTCAACTTTTGGTGATTTTCAGACATTAAATCCTGATTAAGTAAAAAACTGTTAGCAAGAATTAGCAACAGAAATCACAGGTGAGCAAGATGTTGCTTTTAAACCACGGGTTGACGATTCAATCCTGCAAATTGGGGAGGTGTAGTCATTTACCCTTTTTCCTTTCCTGGGACATTTCTTAATGGAAGCTTTTTTTTAGAGAGACAAGTTAGTCTCTCTATCTGGTGCATAGAGCCTTCAAATCAATTTGTGAATGTTCGATAAACTGGTCTTAATTATTTGTATTTGGTTTTTCGATGGCTTGTTAATTTAGGTTGTTTATACTGTTCGACTGTGATTTTTGTTCTTCTTATATTGTCTTTGCTTTACTTCATGAAACCACTAGTTATTGTTGATCCTATCATCAGTCATTATCATCATTTTGTCAAAATACCTTTCTAATCAGTCGTTATTGAATTTGCAGCATTGGCTTTCCTTATATATGCATGGAGAGCAGTTCTCTTTGAACTATCTAACTGGAAGAAGGCTGCCTTGGCAATTGTCGGTTTTGTGGGATACCTCTTAAAACTTGTCCTAGCCCTTATCTTTCATTTTATTGGCGATCCGATCACTTCCACAATTAGATGTATCGAAACTGCAATCTACTCTGTCCGGGCCTTTTACTCTGGCATAGTAGCATATGCTCCTGTCCCCGAGTTGACAGTGATCATTATGTTGGCATCAGCTGTGGCAGCCATTGGAGAGGCTGTTGTTCCAAACTGTGTTTCTAGTCAGCCATATTCTCTTACGGTAGCTGGATTGATTGGCTATGCAGCTGTGAGAGGCTACATCTCTGAGCCACTTTTATGGACTCTATTGGTGGGATTGTATGGGTTTTCACGCATTATTAAGAAGAGAGATGATGTTTCATCCGTGTTACCTGCTGCAGCTGTAATGGCTGCCATAGGAGAGCCTTGGGTTAGAGTGGTGGTAATAGCATCATTTCTTGCATTAGCTATATCCCATCATTCAAGGAAACTTTCAGAAGGGAAAGAAGTTGAAGAAGTAGTGACAAACAGGAGGCTTCCAATGCCCTTGTTTGTAGCGGCATTAGCCATTGGAATCCGTGTTGCTGCTAAGTGGGTTGGATACCGGCATTTAACCTGGATGATAGTCTGATCTTGGAGGAATTCTAGTCGTCAATTTCTGTGATGGGCGGCAAGTTCGGCACACAAACTGATAAATGAGTCATTTTTTCCCCTTTTGAGGGACAACAGGTTTTCTTTTGTATTCTGTGTTCTCTTTGGAGTCTGTAAAATGGGTTAGAGTAGGAACTTTGTCCTCTTAATGGGGCTTAGTGTGACATCTCAAGGTTGTAAATTTAGGAAACTACAGTGCCCATTGCGTGGTCTGTGGTGGCTCTCTTTTGCAGAAATTGCAATGAATTTATATTAAGCTTCAGTATAACAGTGGTATTGCCAAAACAGTCATGCAAGATTAGGTCCACTGCAATTTTACCCTGTTAGGTCCATTTATTGAGAGGTCTCAACTGCTCGTGCTAAAATGCCGTGTAGCAGTTCAACCTTCATCTGCGCTTGTTAAGAGGAGAAAATATTACATGCAGCTTTGATTTCAAAGTGGCATCGTCAGAGTCCACGCACTAGGCAACACATGTCGCCTTGTAAGCACGTTGGAACCAAAGCTCATTTATTTTCTCTTCAAAATGGCATGCTGCAAAAAATTGTTTCTCTCTCCTCTTGCAGGCAAAGCCGTCTTGTATTGTCACACCCCTTGGTCAATTTAAATTGACCGAACTCCCTCTGCAAAGGGAATATTTGATGGGGCCCACCAAATCCTTCATACAATTTCTTCTCTCCTCCCACGAAAAATTTGAACGGCAGAAGGAAACTCTCTCCCTCTTTCCATTTATTTCGTTTTAGTGTCGCCGCTTTGATCTTTGCTCTTCCTCCAACGGACGACGGAGGCCGCCTTTCGACAAACCGTGCCACCTTGAATCACTGGCTTTTGTACTCGGCGGGTGCTGGTGGTGAGCGCAGTCTCGGCCATTTCGAGCTCAGTGGCAAGCTTGTCAAGATCCTCGGCGGAGAAGGTGTATGAAGTGGTGCTGAAACAGGCAGCTTTGGTGATGGAGCATAGGTGGCCAAAGGCTCTGCATGTGAAGAAGTCGAAGGAAGCGGAGGGGTTGACCGGCGACAACCTGTTGAACGAGGCCTACAAGAGGTGCAGCTCCGGCTTTTGTATTGACGAGGGTGCGGGTGGTGAGCATGCGTGATCTCAGCCATTTCGAGCTCGATGGCAAGCCCGTCGAGATCCTCGGTGGTGAGGGTGTACGAGGTGGTGCTGAAGCAGGCGGCTTTAGTATGATTTTCGGAGAAGATGGTGAAACATCAATGGATTTTCAGTGGTTATTATTAAAACCGCAACAGAAGCTTTATTCGTTGATGTGTTGTGTAGCCTCCGAATTGCTTCAGTATTGCAAGTCACTATATCTGTTGTTTTTACACATCCTAGTGGTGTGGTTATGGTTAGCTCTTTTAATATCTTTCCCTTCTAAGCTGTGAATGGGTATCTTTAAATTGTTTTGATATTTTTTCAATGATTTTTGGCCACTTTTTCCACAGAGGGAGCTGCATTCGGAATCCATTCGTCCTCGAGTTCCCTTTCATTGTAATATTAGCTTTGTGCTTTGATATAGTTTTAGCCTTGTAATTGTCTTGGGATAGTTACTTTGTCATACTCGTTATTGTGCCTGTGTATTGCCTCATTCTGATGCTGTGCATTCTTGTTTCAGATTGACAAGAATGTTCAGAGGGAAATCATTAACCACAGACCGCTCAAGCACCCAAATATTGTTAGGTTCAAGGAGGTTTGGACTAGTTTCATGTCTTTCATCATTTGATGGACAGATTAAATGAAGATTTTGTGGAACTTTAAATGCAAAAGCATGTTAAGCTAGTCTCCACTGAATATATAGTCTGTAAATCTATTTAAGTTATCTGTTTCAAATCGTTGAATGGGAGAAATTTAGGTAGTCGTATATCATGCCTGTTATGGGTCTTGCATTAGCTTTATCGAAGTCTCTAAATACTAATTATCTTTGCTTGTCTCGCACATTGAGCAATCAACTAAACTTTAACATGAACCTTCGTTATAGTTTTAGTGGAACTTGAATGGCACATTAGATGCAAACTGCATTGTGCATTGTAAAACCATAGAATCCCAATTTAAGGTGTTATGAGGTCTCTGGAATTGCAAAACTCATCGCATTGTGTGTCAATGAAACAATACCACCTTCCATAGGAAAGAAATTCAGTGTGATGTATTGAATTTTTTGCTGTACCCTTACAAGATGGTGCTGAAGCAGGCGACTTTGGTGAGGAAGCAGAGGCGAGAGGAGGCTCTCGATGTGAAAAGGCCAGAGGAAGCAAAGGGATTGACCGGCAGCAACCTATTGAACAAGGCTGACGAGAGTTGCGGCGAGGTCTATACCAAGTACGCGAAGACGTTTTACTTGGGTATACTTTGCTCTCTCCCTATGCATGTGTTTCCTATTTTTTCCTACTAAGATTGGGATAATGCGTTTATCTTTTGATCATGAATTCTAAAAGGTTGGTGTTAGTTAAGCATAAAGAGGAAGAAGAATATCATCATCATGCTTGATTTTTTTTTTTTAAAAAAACAAAAGGTCCGATGAAACTACACCTTTTCTAGCTGACATTTTCTCTAGCATTGCCTATTAAGTATTCTAGTGTTTAGTCACATGAAGCGATCTTTGCAAATTAAGTGACTTATAGTGTCATGTGAGGTTCATATAGATGAAGCGCAATATGAATGATTTTTAGAGCATCTTTTGGTAAATGATGTTTTTTTCCTTGTGAGGAAAAAATTCATAGATAGGTTGCATACACCTACTTTTACTCATAGATAGGAAAAATCTGATAAGCATAAGCTAAAGCATATCAAATCGATGCCTACCAAGATGATATCACCATATGAGTTGCATTATATCTGTAGCATTCAAGAGAACATAGATAGGTAGAAGTAGATGTATGCAACCTTTTAATGAGTTTGACCTAACAAAGAAAAGAACATCATTTACTAAAAGATTGTCTAAAAATCATTCATATTGCGCTTCATCTATGTGAGCCTCACACGACACTATAAGTCACCTAAACCGCAAAGATCACTTCATGTGACTAAACATTGGAATAGCTTAATAAGCAATGCAGGAGATAAGGTCAACCAGAAAAGGTACAATTTCTTTGGACCTAGTTTTTATTTTTTTATCTTTTATTTTTTTTTTTTTATCAATCAAGCATGATGATGATATTTTTCTTCCTCTTTATGCTTAACTAACACTAACCTTTTAGAATTCATGATCAAAAGATAAACACATTATTCAAATCTTAGTAGGAAATTTAGGAAACACACGCACAAGAAGAGAGCAAAGTGTACCCAAGTAAAACATCTTGGCATACTCAACACAAACCTCGCCGCACCTCTCGTCGGCTTTGTTCGATAGGTCGCCGCCGGTCAATCCCTCCGCTTCCTCTAGCTTTTTCACATCGAGAGCCTCCTCTCACCTCTACTTCCTCATCAAAGCTGCCTGCTTTAGCACTACCTCGTAAGGGGCAACACAAAATTCAATATGTCACATTGAATTTTTTTATCCCATGTGTTAAAATATGTCTCGAGTTTAAGTACGTAAACGAAAATCGACTCAAAATGAATTATTATTATTTTATGGATGCTAAAAGATCTATCGTGAAATCCAGATTCTTTGTTTCAGCGTGAAAGAATCCACGTCAGATAAGGATCCCAAGAAAAATAGAGAAAGGAAATATATGGACATCATTGTCATCAATAAGCATTAGAGTCATTCATTTGAATTGGAAATTTCATTGGGATTTTGAATTTGACCTTGACTCGGTCAATGTGTCAGATGAGGAAACAAAACATCCAAAAAGGAAATTTATATCCTTCGCCAACTAGGCGTTTACTCTTTTGACTAATTTGATTTTAGGACTTTCTCTAGGGCATGCTTCTACTTGCAATATATATTGCGTTGAGCGGCATCGTTGTTAAAAGAGAGAGAGAGAGAGAGAGAGAGAGAGAGAAGAGTTGATCTTGAAGTGCCTTTTTCACACGAGTGCTTGGCATTGGTTTCATTTGTGCTATTACATAAAGAGCTTTTATGTGTTTGTAGCCGATTAAATCTTGTGGTAAGATTTGCATGTAATTCCTTCCTAAGATTAAGAGATTATTTCATGAGGAATTTCGGGGCTAAACACCACATGCGTTTTTTAGTGTAATTGAGGCTTGGAAAACATTGAGAGAGTGTTTGAATGACTTGAGTGGGTAATTTCCTTATATCGCTTGTATAGTGAATTCATCGCTACTCTCTCCGTCGACGTAGGTCACTACGACAAAACCACGTAAATCTCATATCCGATATATTTTCTTATTTTGTCTATTGTATTGTTCGATCGCTTGTTTTCTACAACAATTAGTATCAGAACCAAACTTGGTTGAGTTGAAGCGAATCAATGGCGACGGAAGGAAAAGAGAAAATTGATGGATTTGATGGAAATGATTTTAGTTTTTGGAAGATGCAAATTGAAGATTATCTCTACTAGATAAAATTGCACTTGCCCCTATATGGGGAGAAACTAGAGTCGATGAAGCAAGCTGACTAGAATTTGTTGTATAGACGAGCTATGGGTGTTATTCGGCTGACGTTGGCTTGTAACATCGTATTTAACATCGTGAAGTAGAAGACCACATTGATTTGATGCAAGCCTTGTCGGATATGTACGAGAAGCCCTCTGTGATCAACAAGATCCATTTGATGCAATGCTTGCTTAATTTGAAGACGAGTGAAGGTGCATCAATTGTAGATTATATTAATAAATTCAATGTGATTGTTAGACAACTAACTTTAGTTGCGATTGACTTTGAAGACGAGGTACGTGCTCTGATTCTATCATCCTCATTACTCGATAATTGGAATATTACTGTTACTGCCGTTAGTAATTCCTCTGGGTCAACAAGCTTGACGTTTGATGGGGTTCGAGACTTGATTTTGAGCGAGTATATCCGTAGAAGAGAATCTAACGAATCTATATTTGCTACTTTAGTAGGTGAATATATGAAGATTTAAAACACGTGTTAGTAAGAGGAGTATTAATATAAATAAGCATAGTCAATCTAGGACTGGTGATACTATCTATTGGAGCTGTGGCAAGAAGGGACATCTTAGAAAGAATTGCCTTAAATTGAAGAATGAGAAGGGTAAGGGAATTATAGTCGATTTTGCATATAATGTTACAATTGTAGCTGATAGTGCTGATTATGTATTGTCTGTCACTGATTTTTCAACGTTTGATTGATGGATTGTGGACTCTGGTTGTGCTTTTCATGTTACACCAAATAGAAATTGATTTATTACTTCTCGGTGCACGGATGGTAATAAAGTGTAGTTGGGGAACAACGTTGAATGCGATGTTGTCGGTGTTGGCAAAGTTAGAATCAGAATGTATGATGGCATTGTGAGGACATCCACTTGAGTGAGGAATGTTCCAGAGTTGAAGAAGAACTTAATTTCCTTGAGTGCCTTGGATTTAACTAGGTATCGATATATTTTAGAATATGGAATTCTAAAGATTGTTTGAGGTGTTTTGGTATTAATAAAAGGAATCAAGTGCAATGGCTTGTATGAACTTCAAGGGGAGACAGTGAATGATTTTGCCACAGAGATGTCAGCTGCATTTGTTCGAGAGTCTGAATTGTGGTATATGTATTTGGGGTACATTGGCAAGAGAAGTCTGAAGGTTTTAAGTTAAAGAAATGTGCTATTTGGTTATGTTCCTAACAAACTAAATGTATGCAGGTGCTATGATTTAGATTAATGGCAGAAAGTACAGTTCAGTAAAATTGCAGAGTTAATTCACTTATTCACAAGTTGTCAAGGTTTCTTTCGAGAAAGAGTGCTAGATATATACTAATAGTTGTTGATGACTACTCGATGAAGATATGGGTGTTTGTGCTCAGGATCATGCAATTGAGAGCTTTGATCGAAAAGGAAACTGGTAAGACAATCAAGCATGTGAAGACTGACAGTAGCATGGAGTTTTGCCAAAAGTTATTAAACGAATTCTGCATGAAAGAAGGTATAGTGAAACACCACATTTTTGCCAATGAATCACATGTTGCGAAATTGATGAGCGAAATTTTACTAGAGACTACCCATAAAATGTTCTCTAGTGTTGGTATGGCAAGAAGATTGAAGTGCCCAAATCGGAGAAAAATGATCACTTAAGTACCTCTTGCTAAAAATTCCAGCTAGAGAAATTACGTGGCTTCGTTATCCACCCATGGCCTATGAAAAAGTGATCATTTTTTTTACAATGATTGGCCCTAAAGTGATAACTTCTTAACTTGCTATACGATGTTGTTTATGGGGTTTTTTTTTTTTTTTTTTGCACTGAAGCAATCACTTTTTCATTAAGATTGACACTGAAATAATCACTTTTTAACAATGATTGGCACTAAAGTGATCACTTTTTAACTCACTGCATGATGTCGTTTAAAGATTATATACTAACTGGGCACGCCGGTAAGTCATGATTGAGAAATTAATAAAATAATGCCAAGTCAGAGTTTTGGCAACTCAGATCGAAGTTGGTACTTAAGTGATCATTTAAAAAAAAAAAGTGACGCCTAAGTGAGTCGGCAAAAGGTTGTTGCACTAAAGTGAGTACCATATATAAGTTAAGGCATTTCAAGTGTACTTCTCCCTAAAACAGTGCATGAGTCAAGCATACATCAGCACTAATGGATAATTGGATATACTCAAACTTACAACACCCTACCGATTCCTGTTTCAAGATCCATGGGATTGATTACCAGTTCTACAAATGGAGAACCGATCCCAATTGGGTAAGTTTCAGGTTTCAAGATGGGAATCGACCCACCTTAGAAGCGGTCATCCTTTCAACTTTGTTTAATTAAATAATCCAACAATTTACAACTCCAGGTCGAGTTATTTCCAACAGAAGGTGTATGTAGGATTTTAGTATTATTACTTCATCCGTAGTGGAATCATAAGTTTATTATATTCAAATAAGGCAGTAGCAATCAATTAGTTAAAATTATCTAGTTTATTTTTTTTACTATATATGCTTTAATTTTGATGTAAGTCAGCATATGTTTGAATTAATAAAAACAATTATGAGAGACACATCAGACCAATTAGCTTACGGTCGCTGTCCGGCATTTTGCTCGTCCCTTCGCTCAAATCTCCTGTCCCGTTTTGGGATCCCCCTCTTTAGCTGCCCCCAAGGAAAGAAGAGAAAACAAAAATCAGTTTCGGTTAAAAAATTTGATAAAAGTGGGGATGATGTTAAGTTATTTGGCATGATTAGCCTGATGGGAATGTTAAATTATTGGGCATGGTTAGCCTGAAGGAGCTCGCTTTTCTATAATGTGAAAAGGAGTTTATAATAATGTCCACCTTTGAAAAGGTATCGAACTAGAAAATTCATTTGTATATTTCATACTCCGGTGGATGAGCATCAACAATGGATGCAGACAAGCAAAGGTAGTGGAAGACGAAATTCACAATGGTCATGGCAACAAGGTTAAATTTACCAACTCGAATCATACTTTGCGAAGACATTGATGGGACCCAAACAGATTCTGATGTCGTTCGGCATTGTTTGATCATGATTAGGACGTGGAAGCTAGGAACAAATTCTTATGTATGAAGGTCCGATTCACCGTAAGTTGAATGAATCTCTATAATTGTCTGTCCCACTTAATTATTTGGGTCCAACGTGAAACATGTCTCTCGATATCTAATATCTATAATCATCCGTTCATGTTTACTCTTTAATCATTCATCTTAGATGTCAAACCATAGGTCGATATTTCATCCTCAATTATTGATCTGGATGTCAAAATGTCATTTTACCCCTCCTTTTTTTTTAATATTGTCGAAAAAATGTGTCAAAATTCTTATTCAAGTGTTGGAAAGGCCATACATCAATAAATAAGCGGCCCCAAAAAGTATTAATAGATGTATAAAATTATTTGTCATCAAATCATTAACATATTTCTGAATATGCCGAATATTTTGATATGCATCCGTCACTAGTTAAAACTCAAAAAATCAGATTTCACTGCTCGATTTTTTTCAAAATTCCGAATTTGAGCCCTAAATTCGGAAAATACTTCGATTGGATGAACGAGGGGTTTAAGCTCTTATCTAGTGTTGCTTTATGGAGTTGATTCGGCTTGGCGAGGCGTCCGCAACGTGCGCACGCCAAGCCCCCCTTTCCTTTCTTCCTTTTTTTTTTCTTCTCCTCCTCCTCTTCCTTTTCTCTCTTTCTTTTCTTTCTTTTTGGTCGAGGAAGCTCTCGGCTTCTTATTTAGCCGAGCCCCCCCCACCACCAAGTCAAAAGAGAGTCCAACTATTACACTCTGGGATTCATTCAAAGCACTTCAATCTGTCTCATGAATACCTAATATGGTTGTTTGCTTTGCTATGCTTCTAGAAAACGTAAGTTGAGATACACGTGAATTGTGTTAGAAAAATCTCATATTTGATAATTGATATGGTGTTGGATAATTAATATATCGTAGTTGGCTCATAACTAATTGACTTAAAATTTTGATTGAATGTGGGTCCAATTAGATTGGTTGAAGGCTCAAACTTGAGCTCTTTCTTGGTGACTTCCCCTAGTAAAGATGTGGGATTTCTACTATGCGCTCCTAACAAATGGCATCAAATTCAATGATTGATTGGTGCCCACTCCCAATGCGTATTGGTACTTGGTGAATATTTCCATGAAGGAATCTCATAAACAATGCAAATTTAGCACATCTTCATTGTTGGATTTGACGAAAGAGACTTGTGGTGAATGTAAGTGTTGTGGTGTAGCAACGCAGTCCCTATGGTAACCTTTATGGTTTGGTTTGAAAAGAGAAACACCAAGGATGAAGGCGGTAGTTGTTGTTGTTGTCCTCACAAAACAACAAAAAGGAGATTTTAGTTGAGATATATTGATGCATAGGTTACCTGATTAAGGGGGAGCGGACCTAATAAAGTTGGTATTGTTGTGTTAAAAAGGTCTCACATCAAATAATTAGTGTGGTCTTTGGTAGTTAGAATATCTTGGTTGGCACCTAACTCAGTGGCTTAGATTTTTTGGTGAAGGTGGATTCAATTTGATCTATTGATGGACTCAGACTTAGGCTCTCTCTTGGCTATCTCCTTAGGTGAAGGTATTGATTTTTTACTACGTGCACCTAACATTGTAGACTTCTTCAATGCATATACTCTAACATGCAAAAGTGTGAATAGATGGGAAAAAAAAAATATTGTCCATGTTCAACATAATACAATTTTAGAAATGCACAAGCAATTCAACTCTTCACTAGCACAAGCACGTGAGCATCACATGAGGTTGGTATAGATGGTCATGTGCATACCATTTGGGTATTAATACAAGAGTGCTAACTTATTGACAAGTATGGGATTTGATATATATCAATTGACAATGGTATCAATTGACGCCACATGTTCAATTGTCGAATACGACAATGAATCACAAATAGTTGATACAAATATTAGCAATATTTATTAAAAGAATGTCAATAAGTTGTTCTGAAATCTAATATCGATATGACCGAAGGCACACATTTTTGGAGAGAACAATTACCATTCAAAAATCAAGGCGTCTGATGGATCAATTACTACTAGAAGCACAATTTTGGAGGGAACAACTATTGTTTGAGAACCAAGTCAATCAATGGGTCAATTGAAGTTAGAGACACATTTTCGGAAATGGGTAGTTATCGCCCAGAAGAAAGACCGTGGAGTATACACCGATGGGATAGCAGGACATCGGGTTTCAGGGATGAGCACAGTGAAGTTTGATGAAAGGTAAAACCGAACCAAACTTGAAGCAAGAGGGTACGGAATCGGAAGTCCGTCGGACTTTGCCAATAGAGGATTGACGTGTCCTGGCTTTAGCTTCTAGTAATTTTCCCCATGACACTACGCTTTGCCATTTATGAAAGTAAAGTAGTGGCTTCGAAATACAATTGGAGTAAAGCAGCTACAATCTTCAACTAAACATATCGCTTTTTGAGCAATAGAAACACTTGTTGGTAGGTCGTCAGGGAAAAAATGGAATCGGACAATAGAGAATATCAAAAGAATACTGAAGTGACCAGTCCGAATCTATATCCGATAGTGACTCTCCTACAGTCTTTGCTTTGGACGAGCTTAAACAAAAGAAGGAGAACACAGCGTAAGATTCAGGGAAATAAGATGCACAATTCATGCAGCTTTAATCAGATTGCGCTCGAAGGTCTCAATACAATTCCGTGGATTAAGGCTCTATAGACCTTCATAGCCTTGCCCCTACCTCTTTCTTAGCATCTTTGGCACAATAAGGCGATGTTGCAGAAACGGAGCTCTCTCGGACTATAAGCGTTCACAAGTTATGCCATTTCCGCCCCTGCTGTCACCTTCAATCTTGGTCTCGTTCAAAGCGCACCGTTCTGCTACATGATATATGGCTCTCTACTTTGTTGGTGGTTCTGGGAAATGCGTGTTCCTTCTATGCATATACTCTTGAACAACAAAGTGTTAATAGAGAATGTTGAACATAAAACAATCTCAGAAATGCACAACCAATTCAAATCTTCGGCAAGACATTACAGCACATTAAAGAAGAGACCATGCATCAGACACAGGAAAGTTTTCTAGAGCCCTACCAGAATGGATGCAAGATAAAGAAACTGCTACATATATCCACAATCATCTAGACATTTTAAATAGTTGATTAGGCATAACATCTTAATATAAGGCCAAGTTCAGTTTGAGTCTGGATCACCATGTTGCTCACCACCGTGTGGATCTCTCCTGAAGCCCATGTAAGTGACCAAAACCCAAACATGAGTCACAAACTCGCCCCCCGTGGTGAGGTAATTAGCATGAGCTGCCATATTATTCGATGGAGCCACATACAACATCATTTCTGCCCAGAAGTCGGCCAAAACCTTCCAAATCTGCTCCTCATCAGTTGCTGCATTCACAAGCTGCCTTTCTAGCCGCACACCTCGACCCACAATGGTATCCTGACATTGTTCATTGTTAGAGACGCTCTTTAGCTTTTGAATCCTGTCGCCCATTGAAACCGAGGATCCCTCCAATAATTCTCTGGCTTCTTTGACAGCACAACTAAATATATATTCCGTTCTGCAAGGGTGACCGGAGAGCAACCTTGGGGCAAAAGCGACCAAATAAGCAAGATATTTCGATAGCTTAGTCGCTATGCCAAAGTTGTCTCTTTGTTCTTGTGAAAGTCGAGGGCCACTCATAGGCTTTCCATGCTCATAGAAAGTGGTTGCTATGTGTCAGACCATTATAACATGAGCGACTGTCTCAAGCTTACATGCCCATGAGAGCTCATCAAACACGCCATTGAGCCTCAAAGACGCTAGCCCCTTCTCCAAATTGCCGGTACAATTCCCTAGAGACCGAGCGATCGCCTTTGTCACTTGCTTAGACAAATTGGTGGAAGCAATTTGTTTCTGACCGTCCCTTTTTGGGTCGAAATAAGCAGCAGTGTATCTATTATATATACACTTCCATGGAGAATAGTCATACGCTTCGAGGAGCGAGTATTGACAGAGTTGTCTTCCCCAAGGCTTCAGTAACCAAACTCGGCACATTTTCTCAATCAACTTTTCAGCAAGTCTATTCTTTTCCCACCACTCATTCTGCACATACTTGCATATGAATGTCACCTTCGCCCATTCCGAGAAAATCATGATGCAAAAATGTGCAAACTCGATGACGAGGATTGACATCATAAGCAAGATGGTTACAAAAGCAGCCAGTTCTTGACAACTCATTTTTGGATAAAAATTATACCCCGCTCTGTCGCAAGGTTCATCTTTTTCAAAGTACATTGCAATCAGAGGAGCAGCAATCACAATGATGAGTAGAAGCAATCTGCAGAATGAACGACGCAGGTTGAGATTCACTGGGTACTTGGTGTAGAGTAAATCAAAAAGAAATGCAAGTTCTACTTCGATGACTCTGAAAACTCGCTCATGACCATTCTCTTTACGAAGCATATGTTGAATCAAGCGCTGTAACTTGTCATGAGCTTCTTGGGCCAACGAATAGCCAGCGAATCTCATGCAGATGAACTTGAATAGTGAAAACGACAGGCAAAGATCCTTGAGTCGGCCTTCCGGGTCACCACTTCCACTTAAAAGCCTCCCTTTACAACTCCAAACCTTCTCCACGGTGATAACTCCATCCATCTTCTCTATCTCTTGTAGATAGTCCGGTGCTTTCCCATCGAGCCATGGTGATTTCTTTCGCTTCCATATCGCTGGTAAGCACAATGAGTCCACCTCTGCCTCTTCTGCCAATCTCACCAAATACTTGTACCCACTCATTGTAGCAGGATCTTCTTGCCTTTTGCTGCATTGGTGCTCGGTGCTCATGTAGTCTGCTATTAACTTGTATTTCTTCTGCATCACAGAATTGCTTGCCAACATCAAAGCTCGTGCTCTTTCATCGACTTTCACGAATAGAATGATGAAAAGAAACACTGTGCACAATGTTGACATTGACTGGCTTATGTATGAAGCGATCATCCAACTTGTCATGAAACATTTAGCAGCGGAGTCGAGATTAAATGAGTTCCACTGTTCGATGTCTTCGATGCTGTGCGCAGTGTAGGAATCCGCGCTTCCAAGAACCACCACCAGATAAGCCGCCCACACAGGGAAATACAAACTGCTGAAAGAAGCGCTTTGGATGAGGCCAAGCGTGTATGCGATGATAGCTGGTGAAAGGACATAGGCCCCAAATGCGACCATTGCTAATGTGCGGTTGCCACAGCGTCGTCTAAACAACCCGAAGACCCCAAGAAAGACTAACATTGAAGCAGTGATGGCCAGCAGTAACTGAATTCTTAGCAGTCGGATCTCTGGACTTTCAAGCGTGTCCGCCTGGTTGGTGGAATTCTGCTGCTCGTCTAAGTATCTGGAGCCATGATAGAACATGGATTCGTCCATGATCATCAACCCTCTCAAGAGAGCAGAGAAAATGGTGCACCGATGCCAATGATGAAGATGGATCTCTTATACTTCATATATATATACAGGTTTGTGGTGTGGATGCAAACGTGGTAAGGTATACACATATATATGTATATATATACATATATATATATATATATATATATATATATGTATAGATATATATATGTATATATATGTATACATGTGTACATATATATATAATGTATACATGTATACATGTATATGTACACATGTATAATGTGTACATATATACATTTATACATGTGTACATACATATATACATGTATACATGTGTACATATACATATATATATATATATATGAAGGGATGCAGACAAGCAAAGGGTACAGGTTTGTGGTGTGGATGCAAACGTGGTAAGGTAATGGAAGAAGAAATCTACAATGGTCATGTCGATAAGGTGGAAATTACCGACTCTAATTAGATTTTGCCTCATCATATTGTCACGTTGGCATATCATTGTCATGGTCCTAAAAAGAAAAAAGAGGTTCTGAATGTTTTTGTGAAATTATGGCATTAAACTCTTATATATGTAGATACGATTTATCGTGCGTTGAGTGAAAATGATTCTCAATCATTGTTCGTCCTTCTTCTTCACTTGAGTCCTACACCGGATAGCTATAATCATATAGGTTTATGTTTCCTCCTTAATAATTGATCTTGGATGTAAAGTCATACGTTCATGTTTCCTCTTTAACCATTGATCGTTTAAGTGGCCCCAAAATATATCCGTAGATGGATAAAATTCGCGGTAACCAAATCATTAGCATACCTTTGAATGCGCGGAATAATAAAATATATATATCTCACTGTTGAAATGAGAAATTAGTTACTTACTAAAAATGATTCCACCAATATCAATTGTTTTAAATGTGGGATGCGTAAAAAAAAAAAAAATCAACAACATTTGTACTTAATGTTTATCCTTTGTTTGATTGTTGAATCACATGCAAGCGCACTTATGTAAAGCTTGCATGAGATTGAGTCATATGGGAGGTTCACGTTTCAACTTTACTTGGTAAGCTGCCTTTGATTATTACTTTAACCAATTTGTAATCTATCCTTGCAAATCTCTTTTTCTACATCTCTAATTCCGTGCATGTTTTGATAGTACCCTCCAATAGGTGGACAAGAAATAATCTAATCGTGTATATTTTGGTAGTAAATCTCTTATACTTATACAAGAAATAATAGAACAATGCATATTTTGGCTAAATGTTTAAGAATAATTTTATGTTTATATAGACTCTATTGTGAAATGCCTATATATTTTATATGTGTAAAAATAATTGTTCACCACTTTTTGTTGATGTTTGGCCTTTTTAACCCTTGAACAAATGGAGTCCCGAATTGACTAAGAATTTTGACACCTTCTTTTTGATAATGTTAAAAAATGAGGGAGAACTAAAACAAAATTTTAAGATCCAAGATCAATAATTGAAGAGAAAACATAACCTATGATTTGAGATGCAAGATGAATGATTAAAGAGAAGACATGACACATGATTATAGCTGTCAAAAGACATATGTTTCATGTTGGACCCAAATAAATAGTGGGATGGACAATGATTGAGATTCATTTTCACTCAACTCGTGATGATACGAATCCACATATACAAAACTTTGTCTCTTGCTCTCCCGTCCTAATAAAAATAAAAAATGCCAAACAACATGAAAATTAGTTTGGGTCCCATCAATGTCGTTTATTTCACAAAAACATCTAGAATCACTTTGCTTTTTCTAGCACCATGACTATATGCCAATGTGATAAGATCATGAGAGCAAAACCTAATTCAATCTGTAATTTCTACCCTTAGACATGATTACTGTGGATTTCTTCTTCCGCGACCTTTCCACGTTTGCATTTACACCACAAACCTGCATCCTATGCTTTTCGGCATGCGTTCTCAATGCTCCTCTGCTGGATTTCATAATCTATAGAAATATATATATAGGAATTTTTTTTTAATTTAAAACCTTCTAAAAGTGGAATTATTGTAAACTCGTGTTCACATCATTAAGATGCTTGTCCATTCAGGCCCATCATGCCTAATAAAATATATTAGGATTCATGAAATATCTTATCTAAAATTAATGTTTATTCTTTTTTTCTTTCATTAGATCCAAGGACGGGACATGTCAATCGAGCGACGGGGCAGCAAAATGCCATGTGTTAACAGGGATTGCCACCTCATGGGTTTGACGTCACCTAGTTTGTCGTACATTATTCGGCAGCACTATTGGCCATCATGTCCATCTGACACCCTATGCAAGATGCCAGCGCTTAATTCACCAAAAATCTCCTAGATCTAATTCAAATTTTGTCTAAAATTTTTGTTTTAAAAAGGGCTGCACTTTTTCCACTTTTGTATAACTAAATTCACCCAATTTTTCACTAAAAAGGCAAGATTGTCCTCAATCATTCAATTGTAATATAAAGCGGTAGCCCCAAATTAATTTACTTTCCTTCTCATTTATTCTTTTTCCATTTTTATTTAGAATTTAGTTGTCATAATTAAACATTTTACATTTTTTTTTAATGTGGCTATCTCATGTATATTAAAGGCACTATGTTTTCTTTTCATTTTTAGATTTTACTTCCGTAAAATAAGTTTTGTTTAAAGAGAACAATTCCCAAAAATGTCTAATTCTGTTTTACGCTGTCAAGCAAATTTATAGGTTAATTGTCAAATAGAATCTAGAGATTAACATAGACAATTTTGTAAACCAAAATTATCTTGGTAAGCTTTTACTTTTGTTGTGCATATATCACCATTAAACCCTTACTTATCTTGTTCAAAAATATCTCATGGATGATATTAATTTTGTTAAGCCAAAATGATGACATTTCATTGACATTTTAAAAAAAAAAAAATTTATTTTAGAAATATTGTGATTTAATTAAGTTTCATCTTTTAAAGTTTCACATTCGAGAATATAACTATGATTTCATTTTAGAAATTCTTTTTAGAGTCTTTTTTCATCGATCATCCAATTATATGTACATGTGTATAAAAGATAGCTGATAAAGTTTGATGGTGACACACACAATAAATGTGAAAGTTTATAAACAAGTAATTGCATTAAAAAAATGTCTATGTTAAAAAATTTCTATATTCTACTCGTCAATTAATCCGCAAATTTGATACAACTTTGAAAAGATTTAGGTTTTTTGAAATTTTCTTTTCTTGACAAAACTAATTTCTACATAAGTAAAATCTTACAATAAAATGAAATCTTTATATATATATATATATATATATATATGGGATAGCCACAGAAAAAAACAAAAACAAAACAAAAAAAAAAACAAAACATGTGAAATCTTAATCAACTACATAAAAAAATTAAATAAAAAGAAGGAAAGTAAATAAGTTTGGGCCATCACTTTAAATTGCAATTGAATGATTGATGGAAAATTTTGTTTTTTTTTTTTTTGGTGAAAATAGGGTGAATTTAGCCATGTAAGGGGTGGAAATAGCGCTGCCCAAAAAATTTATCAACTTTTACTATAATCCCAAATTTGCCCTTAGGTTCAAAAATCGTCACTAGTTTCTTCAAAACTATTAATTTCATGGCCAATTAAAAGACAATTTAAGAACTTGCATTTTTGCCAACGCTATGTCATGACCTACCCTTTGATAGGGAAGGAAATATTTACAGATATTGCCTAAAGGACAAGTCTACAACCCATGATTTAGACGCAAGGTCTCCCAAGCCCATACCTCATGCGATGTTGGTATTCAAATTGATGGTATGAGAATTTTTTAAAAATGAGTCGTCACTAACCTATCAAGGTCGGCTAGAAACTAAGTGACGTGTGGAAGCGTACTTCACTTCTTGTGCAACTTCCCACACAGCCAAAAAATCTGGGATTGGGGACTTGATTACACTAATTACAAATTAGTGTCTTTTCAGTACATAATCTTATTCATTTTGGTAAGGCAATTTGGATTGACTTTATACTTATCCACTAAAATGTGAGGTGACTATATGAGTGCGCAATCATTAACATAACAATCAACAACCAAGGAAAGAATGAAATAAATTGCATTGGATAACAAAAATCTAACACTAAGAAAAAGAGCAATGCCAATCCGAACTAGGCTAAAAGGAAGCCATAACCAACATATTGAAAGCATGCAACCAATCAAAAACAACCAAAACCCTATGACAAAGTCGTGAGGGTTTGTTCAATTTTAAGCACAATCTTAGATTGAGAGGCTTCCACTTTTTAAGAAAAATTTACCCAAAAACTATTTTTTAAGCTTTTTTTTTATTTTAGGAAAAATAAAAATTCGGAATTTTTAATTGTTATTTTCTATTCTTAAAATTGTTAATCCAAAAATAGGGATTTGGGCTGGACCCTAGGGCCCAGTTCGAACGTGGACACAGATTGCTTCAAGGGTCCGGGTCACGGACGCGTTTGAGCCCTGATATTAAATCCATTTTCAAAATAACTCAAGCCCAATCTAAAAGCGAACTAAGCCCAATGCATCAATAGCCCAAAGCTTCTGCCAGGGCAGACCAAGCCCAAATGGATTATAACCACAATCAAGCACCGCTCTCCCCACTTCAATTCAAGCCGAAGCCTTACTAACCATATAATAAAACCAAGTCCAAATCTGCCCAAAATGAACTCACGACTCTTTTGCTATTTTAGTAAAAATAAGCCCATTTTTCTTTTTTTTTCTTCTCTATTTTCCTAAACCTTTCAACGTCTTCTCCCCATTCCACTTGCCCCCAAGACATCCCCAGAATACACCAAGATGCAAGACGACCGCACGAAGACTCCAAGAATCAAAGCTCATCAGACTAATACATCATTATATCGCATAGACAAATTCCACCGTCGAGCGTCCAAGACCGAGACTCCCCAAACAAAATCGTGAAACATCCATCCCGCCGGCAGCCGACCTGACCATCACCGGATCCATGAGCACTTGACGCTCCCCACGAACAATCGTAGGACATATCAAAGCACGAGACAATGAGAACTGAAAATCCAGGGCTATCCAGCATTAGAAGAGATGAAATCTAACCAAAGAAATTGTTGACACCCAAAATTTACCCCTAGAACCATGTGCTGGCCACGAGTGAATATTGGATGAAATGCCCTTATTTGGTTAGATGAAACACTCTATTTTGATTCACAAAATTAAAAGTAAACAACTTTCATAGAAGCTACTTAAGCCGAGCCTCGATAGGATTCCGGAAGCCAACTCTAGAGTCGACGGCTAGGTAATTGATGGCCATGTGTCAGGTTATGAGGATAATGTACCATATTTGAAGATTAAGTGAGATTAGCATTAGAACTCAAGCGAGATTAACTGCAGAGAGAAATATGTGTAAAAATAGGGACCAATTATTTACTTGATGAGCAAGCTACACGAGCATTGTCGACGGGTCAAGAAGCGGTTGTTAAAGGATAAAGTTGTCCAGAAGAAACGAAAAATGTGGAGATTGCAAAGAGTAGTGCCCGAGGAAAAGCAACCGACCAAGGAACATCAGTTCACCCTATAAATACCACAATCTCTCCATTGAGAAGCCCTCCCACGCACAACACAACAACTATATTTACTTTATCTTTACTTTATCGTATTTTAGCTGTAGCTCTCAAGATTTCCGTCGTCGATTAAATTCCAGTGTGTATCTCTATCTAGTCAACCTTGTCGATTAAATTCCGATATTGTTCTGCAAAACCCAACATTGTTGATTAAATTCAAGTGTTGTGTTTTCTATCTAAGAGTATTGTTGTTGATTAAATTTCAGCTTTACGCCTAAGACAAATTGTGTAGTAGATTAAATTCCGGCATAGTTTAGGTTCGAAACATAGATATGGCTTACGATATATCGGTCTCGGCACACTACCACCTAAACCCATTCTCTACATCACCAAACAAGCAGTTTGCTTGATTACGCGCTGGTCTCTCAAAAAATCCTAAGCATGATTGCCCTGATTAAATTGTCCTCTTGGCGGTGAGGGAGGATGGGTTCCAAACTCCATAAGCCCCCTTATGGCTTATAAAATTAGCATCCTGGAATCGATACAAGAATCGATCCTATATTTATTGGATTCGTCATAGGCAAAATGTTGTTGCCCCCTTGACGGTTAACTTCTGTAATAGGTTGCTATAGGGAGACTCCAATTCAACTCCCATAGTCAAGGGTTTGGCAGTTACTCTTCTTAGATTTCCTCCATTCAAGTCCTCTTGTATGCACCCGGGAGAATTCGCGGGTCCACTTAGGCCTAATCGGTCCCCATGGCCAATTTGATTCTGGTCAATTGTAGCATCTATCCTTTGCAATATTCTGACTGGATGAGTCTGATTTGAACCACCAGTGGTGTTGGATTGGGGAGGGATAACCATCAGTGTGGATCCCATGATCGTCTGGCCTCTGTGAGTCATTTTTGGTTGATTCAGTGGTCCAAACCTTGAGGCCAGTTCGGTTACCAAATTCGCAAACAATGGGGTAAGAACCCCAAACAAATAATTGACCATGTGATTGGTCAAATCATTATGTTGTTCTTTGAACATCCTTCTTATGATAGCCACCACAACTAAATTCAAGGCCAATTCCCTCTTCTAGTCCTCGATAAGATTCCAGGGAATGTCCTCAGAATTCACTCCCGTATTGGCATCATCAACTGGGTCTGCATTATGGTTGGATGTATCAAAATGAGCAGGTCTCTCACCTATTCACTGCGGGACAGGTTGTCCTCACCGATGATAGTGCGATTCTCCTAATTTCTCATTTTTGCCATTTGCGCCTCCTAAAAACGGAACACGATGGTCTCATCAGGCATGCAAAAAAGATGTTTGGCTGAGATGGTTCTCAAAAGAAATATCTTTCACCAAATAAGATGTTTCTTTGGATTTATTGTTTTTGTATTGGGTCTTATGTCATTTTGAAAAGGAAGTAGTGAATTCTAATGTAGCTACAATAAAAATAAAGGATAAATCTCAAGCAATTGAAAGTAAATGCAAAACAAGGGTAAGTAAAAATAGCCGAAACTGTGCGAATGTGCAATCCTTTACAATGATGTTTTCTTGGCTATATATAGTCTAGCGTTGTGAATAACCGTTCTCAAGAAATTATCACTTCAATTTCAAATATCCGAAATCTTCAACACCGCGCTGATAACTGTATTGTCTTATTCTTCACATCTTTGGTACCTGACTCTTTTGAAATTGTTTTCATATTTATTCTCTTGCTCATGGGCGACACTTGATGCCGAAGCATCAATATTTATGATAGCAAGTCTCACCCAGACTATTGTAGGCATGTTCTCTTGTGTATCGAGCTTGGTGGGCTTCGTTATCCGGCCATGGCCCATTAGGCCGATTTTTTGCGCTAACACATACGATTGAAATAGATGCATTGACAACACCCAAAATGTTATTCAGGATTCACGTGTTTTCTAGTAGGTTGAAACAGTAGGGAAAAGTACATCAAGAGTGCCTTAACTTATATGCAACACTCACTTTAGTGCCACAACTTTTCACCGGCTCACATGACAAAATTTCTGTTTCTCTATTTTTCTGTTTTTCTATTATTCCCCGAAACAAGTTTGAAACAGAAATCCG